>CM040120.1:189030670-190230670 GCA_022559845.1 Amorphophallus konjac
CGGATGCCACTTTTCATCCTTTTTCCCCGACCTTGTAGGGTGGTTTCTCTGATCTTTCCCCGACTTTGTCGGGCAACCATCATTTTCCCTCCCCAACTTGGTCGGGTTGTTTCCATTGCTTTTCTCCGACTTCATCAGGCGATCATGTCACTTCTTCCCCGCCCCTGGCGGATGAGTTTCATTCTCCTTCTCTGATCTTGTAGGATGATTCCTATTCCCATCTCTCTATTCTTTCCTCCCCACCCTTTCGGGGTCATTACCCTTTTTCTTGCTATTTTCGAGACTTTAGCCCGCCTTGATCTCAGTTAATCCCTGGTTATTCTGTACTTGGTTCCTTGTTATCAGGGCCTCAGTGCCTTAACGAGGGAGTTCTAGCCCTCGTCTCTCTTCCTTTTTTATCCCTTCTTCGTCCAGTATTTATGTCTGCCACTCCTCTATGTCGAGGAATCCAATCCTTTGCTCTCCTTTCATCCTTCATCCTGACAAGCAAGGAAAACAAAGTTCGTGCTCCTCAAAGCTCGATGATCGAAATCGCTTCAGGAGGCCGGTTTCCACGCCATCAATTTGCAAAAGTATCTTTGATTTTGTGCCTGAACATGTTATCATTGCTATTACTCTGTTATTTCTGCACGCGCTTATAATGTTGGTTCCTTAAAACATGGTTGAGTGGCCTTAGGCTTTAGTTAGTTTGCTTAGTCAAATGAGTCGCTTCTGCAGCATCTTAGGCTGGTGATAGCTCCACGCTGGGAGTCTAGTTCTTTTCCCGATTGTTGAGGGTGACCTTTGAGTATGGATTTTTCACACACTACACGGCGAGCCATAGCCTATCTCTCTAAGACACACTGTTGCTGCTTTGGCCATACTTTAGGTATGCACGATGGCCTTTTCTCTTCTCTGCTCGGCCAAGTGTAGGGGCAAGAGATTGATGGATAAGATGACTAACCTAGGCACTCCCTAATACGAGAGAGGCCTCAAATAGGGGCAGTCTTGACCCTCAAAAGAGAGCTTTCATGCTATATCTGGCCAATAAGGGCTACCAAAATGAGAAAATAAATCAATGCAAAATTATGACTCAAAGACATGGCAAGAGTGGCAGTATAGTTCCCCGCGGGATGTCATGAGCCCGGTTACATGCGTGCCCGATAAATATGGGTCTCAAAATTAAAGACACAAAGTCCCGACACAACAGGCTATCTCTTTGAGGGGTAGTGCCCTAGAAGGAATTCGAGTCTTGACATCTCCCATCCTGCACGAAGTTTGTCTCCAATTTTTCTTCTACTTCTCCCTCTCAGGCTGGGTTGTATCCCGGGTATGACCTTAGTAGGGACACCGTTCTTTAGAAGCAGTTGGTTGTGGTAAGCCACCCTCACATGCACGCCCTGCTTAAGGGAAGCCTTTAATGAAAGGGGTAGGAACGTCGATCTTTGGAAACTAGTTTGAGCCCATCTTTAGGTGCTGCAGATTGCTATGTCAAAATTAAAAAAAATCAAATATTACCAAAAGTCTAAAAAAATCAAATATTGTCAAAAATTCAAAAAAATCAAATACTTCAAAAATTCAACAAAAAAAATCAAAAATTCAAAAAAATTCAAATATTTCAAAAATCCAGAAAAAATGAAATACTGATGAAAATGGGAAAAAAAAATCAAAAAATTACTAAAATCCAAAAAATATGTCTTTTATTTTTATGCATTTTTTTATCTTGAGGACAGATACGTAATCTGTTTGCTAAGTGTGCAGGTTGCAAGTACTCAGGCATTCCTTGCTACACCTTTATGCTCTGCCTCCTATCCACATCTTTGATATGTTCTTTCCTTCTTCGATCCACTCTCTCGATCTGTTCTGAAGCTCATATCCTTCTCAGCTTTTTTTTGTAATGATCATATCTTTATGAGAGGGCTTTGCCTCACGATTATGAAACTGGCGGTTCTGCTTCATTCTGATCTTGGGTTTTGATTGAAGGGCGTATTTGTTTATGTCTTTTATCCCGCCGTGTCCTTGTCACGTGTTTATGTCTCACCGTGTTGTCCCACACATGTTGTTTTGTCCCTCACCGAGTGTTGTTAGTTGTCTTGCACATGTTGTTAGTCACCACTTTATGTCTCATATTCTTGACCCAACCATGTGGTCATCCGTCATGTTCTTATCCCAACCGTGTGTTGTCCCACTGCGTTTTTGTCATCTTGTCATACCGTGTTCATGCATGCATGTTGTCTGTTCATGCCATTGCATATGTGCTCGTTTGCATTTGTTATGTTATGTTGCATTATCTTCCATTTCATTTGATCGTTATGCTATGTCGTGTTGTTTGTCGTTCAGTTAATCGTTATGTTATCTACGCTATGTTTATACTTGCTTGTTTATCATATTTGTCTTATGATGAAAATCCATAAAAATCAGAAAATGAATATATAAAAAAATTGTCGTTTCGCTTGCGCAGGTAAGTCAGGTATGGCTCTCTATCCCTACTCATTGTTGCATTACTATATGGTATCTATATTGTTATATCATCTCGAGAACCGGATGGTCATTTATGTTTTCCAGGATCTGATGTTCCCCTTTAACAAAAACGATGATGGTCCAGGTTCATGTGTTTGATCTTCGGATAGGCCGTTAGCTTGGAAAAATTTGGGGAGGATGGTTCTATCCTACACGTTGTGGTTGTGGATAGTGTCTTGACTCTGATTCTCTTAGCTTAGCAATACTATTCTCGAGTATTTTATATTTTATCCTTTCTTTGCATTCATTTTGATGATTTCTTTTATTTTAGCCCAGCATCCATCATACGCATCTTTTTGAGCATTCATGACCCTTGGTTTGCCTGCTAATGTCCCCTCAGTGATGGTTAGCTATGTGTTCAATGTTTGAGTGAGAGGAACAATTCCACTCTGAGTTGGAAGGTTCTCTCTGGTTTGTTCACTTGGTTTGCTTGATTAAGAGGTCCACGTCCGGAGTTTTAGTCTGTTTCTTTACTTTTCGCTACTTATTCCGGTCTCCTCATTGGTCCGAGGGATTATGTCCCCCATGAGGTTGATCATGTGTTTCCGTTTAGTTCGTTAGTTCCTCCAGACTGGTGTCGCTTTTGGTCTAATCGTTCCTTGTGAATGGTTCAGAGTTTTTCGGAAGATTCCTATCACTCGTTGGTAAAACGGGTGTCTTTTGTCTTAACGCCCACTTTTCAGTCCGCTCCGCTTCATCTCCGCTTCATCTCCATGTTCCATCTTGCTTTCACTTCACCTCCGCTCGCTCCCCTGCAAAGAGGACGTTAAGAAGGGGCATCTGTTGACACCCGTTTTTTGTCGACAAGTTGAGTCATTTCTCTTACTCCCATTTGTTGATACCTCGAGTTGTCCATTACTCGTTGGGCTACTTCCAGGCAACATCTTTGGGCCTATTTTATGGGTAGCCTCCCTCCTTGGCCGGGTCTGTTCAATTCAGGGCTTAATGGGCCTTGGATTTGCCTAATTTTCACATTTTTAGGAGTTCTAAACGCCCAGGCTTGCATGGTCAGTCCCTAGCCGCTCAGCACATAGGCGGTTGAATTTGGGCCGTTCATATATTTTTTGGATATTTAGCTGATTTTCTGAATTTCCACCGACAAGCTGCAATACGGTCGGGATATAACCGTTCAACCTCATTGTGCGGTCTGATCTCAGCCGTTGTTCTCCCAGAGTCCTAACATCATTGATTTTTCAAATAATTATCTAATTATCTAATCCATTTTGATTTATCACCGACAGGACATAAGCGGTTGTTCGTTGGCCGCTCTTCTGGATGGAAGGTCTACTAGCAGCCGTTCATCTTATGAGAGTCCAACGACGGTAATTTCAGTCAGTTCGATGGGTATTTGGATAATATTTTCTATTTATTGAATTTCCACCGATAGGGATGGACGGGCTGGATGTAGCCACCCAACCTGATGAGAGGTCTATCGTGCGACCGTTCATCTGCCCGATTTTTGAAGAATTAACGGATTTTCTCTCTCCATTCGTGGATTTATCCCCAAATTCCTCGAACTGTTTCTCCGCGAATATTGAGTCAATTTTGGTACCGTTTCTTCTGGTTGAAAGATAATTCAATTATCTTCAACTTTTCTTTCATTATCTCGACAAAATGCATAGAAACCCTAATTTCGAGCTAAGACTCCAGGTGCTCTATAAATAGATCCTGAGGTCCAGCTTTGAAAAGGGGGGGAATTTTTGGTCGACGGCGAAGCCCTGTCGAATCTTGGAGCGACCTAGCACCAGGGAGGGAGACCTTCTACGTCTATACAGACCTCCGGTTCAGGGAGTAGTTGTCCTTTGAGTCATTAGTACATTCAGTTTCGTCGTTCTCTCTTGTTTGCATGCATCACTTTCTCCATGTTTTCTCCACATTTTTTTCTTCATTCTCATGTATCATTCACACACCCTCCTATGCTTTTGACGCCCCCAGGGGTTTAAAAATCCCAAGGTATCCCCCATTTCATTTAGTCATGTTCATTTCCGTTCGTTTGAGCATTTACTACACTTTCTAGTTCTAACTTGGGTTTTACTTTGTGTTCTACACGTGGTTTTGTAGGTCAGCAACACACTAATGCGAGGCCCATCCTTTCTGGCCGGCCGGAAAGGGTGGAGGTTGGACCTTTGCAACTCACGGCGTGGCAGTCTTAGGCGGCTCCCAGCTGGCCATTCACGAAGACGGGCGGTGGCTTCTGGGCCATTCTTCGTCGTCCTGTGGTTGTGTTGGAGCCGTTCATCTTCCAGTCGTTCTCCATCCCGCATTCCACCCCAGCATTGACGAGCGGTCTGTCCAGCGGCCGCGCATCCTTAAGGTGGTTCCGTCAGGGCCGCGCATCCCTACAGTGCTGGTTAAAGGCGAGTGTCTCCCCTCTTTCCAAGGTACGGCGTGTTCATCACGTCCGGCATCTTGGTGGTGATCACACAGGTTCATGTACTTCTATCCCCTTCTACTCCCGTTTGGTTTACCTTCATATTCATATTAGTAAAAGGGATTTGAAGGGAGTCTTAAGCCGGTGTGGATAAGGTAACCATTTCCTACCAACAGGCACGAGTGTAGCAGGATCGATGGATGAGCTTCGCCTGGGTAGATCTCCCGTCTAGATGGTAGAGGCTCGGAAGTGGCCTTTAATTCGGTGCGATACTTAATCCGGCGCGCCCAGGGCTTAGAGGTTAATACGGCATGCCCTTAACCGACGCGCCCTTTGGCTTGGGGTGTTAATACGGCGCGGCCATGGCCGGCGCGCCCTTTCGGTCGAAGGAGTTTAATATGGCACGCTAAATGGCGTGCCGGATTAACCAAGGGAGGTAACTCCCTATATAAGCCTTCTTCTTTCATTTTTTTCTTCAAGCCTTCTCATTTGCAACATGACTTTCTCTCTCCACCTCCTCTTCTCCTCTTCTCCTCTCGCGGCACCGAGTGAGTTGAGAGCGACCGCGGCCGACCCCTTCGAGTGGGTGAGTGAGAGTGTTGCTCATTCGGGTTTTAGAACCCATCTTTTGGGCTCCGGGAGGCTTCTAGTAGGGCTTGCCCTCGGAGCTACTCCCTCGGGTGTCCCGTTTGGCCTCAGTGTAATGTTGATGGCTACTTTTAGGGACCGTTCCCTTGGTGGACGTGCTCCCGCTTTTCTTTGGCAATCTCCCGTGTTGGGGAGACTCTATCGAAATTTTGACAGAAATTTATCTTGATCAACTATTTTCTGACCTTGTTTATTCTTTGATGTGCCTTCTTACAGATAGAAATGGCATCTGGCTCTTCTTCTTCTGCCTCCCGTGCTGTGGTGACATGGGAGAACGTTCATTCCCTAGATCGGGGGCACGATCAGCTTGCCATAGTCGCAGAGTCCTCGGATTCAGAGACCGACACGGTGGATACTAGCCGCCTCCTCATACTTGGGGGTGACTCTTTTCAGTATGACCGGGAAGGTGCTGTCAGAAGGAATCACCCCAAAGACAAACATCTGATGTCCTTCCTTAGGCACTTCAATCTTCACGGGAAGAGAGACCTGTTCCTTGTCCGCAAAGCCGAGCAAGCACTGTTGGTGGAGAGGGATAGCTTGATAGAATGTGTGGTGCGGGGAAGGCCTATCTACCTCCCTGGGGAAGTTAGGAAATGGAGCTTTGTGCTTGGACTGCAAGATCTGGCTCTAGAAGATGGGCGGCTGACTAGGGCCCCTGAATTCGTGCCTACTCGGTGGAATGATTCCGCAGGCCATGTAGACCGGGAGAAGCCGATTTTTGGCTTGTTTCTTGCCCCGCTGAAATGGGGGTATAGAGAGGAATCCTTTCTGTTGGACTGACTGGCGGTCTATTTTAAGCATCAGATATCTTTGGGGTGGTTTGCCGAACTGAGGTCCACCGACGCCCATGCATTCAGACCCGGAGCAGTGGAATTTACAGATTATGTGCTGCAACACTACGCTCCCATCTTGACTAGGGCTAGCATATATCACATCGTGTACGCCTCGAGGTACCGCTACCCCATATCCCGAGGTCGATGATGCGACATGATCGAAGTATTCTGCCCCGAGTACAACACTTTCTATACTTCGGAGGGAGAGACTTCTTTAGATCTATAGAGCCTCTCGCAACTCAGTGGCCGACCTATCGACGGAGAACCGTACAAGGAGGTTTGCTGGCCAGACTGGCTAAAGGATCAGACCGACAGTGAAGGTTGGTATTTGGCAGGTTACGCCTATCGTTATCTGATGAAGGAGTACCATACCCTTTGCTGCTCGTCGTATGACACGAGGGAGGCTCGAAAGCCGGGGGAGAAGAGGCGAGTGCGGATGGGCACCTGGCTCCAGCATTTCTTCGGCGGGAAGAAGAAGTATGAGGACTTCCCTGCAGTAGCGCCGATGGCTCCTTAGAAGAAGAAGAGGGTCCGGCAACATGCTGCCGCATCATCATCTTCGAGGGGAGGGCAAAGGGAGTGCCCGAACCCCACCGGTGTTGACACAGTTACTCACTGTGCTGCATATCTAACCTATTAGATCTGTTCTTTTGCTCTCTCAGAAGGCGACAAGAGCGTAATCAGATCAGAGGCCATCTACCCCGCCTGTCTGATGGCTTGGGGCACGAAGCTATCCCTTTGCCCGGTAGCCTTGTGCCTTATTTTCAAGATGTTGGGAGATTTGCACAAGTCGCGACTCCCGAGGAATTTGTAGATGGTTGGTCCATTACATTTTATTAATGCTTGGGTCTGCACCCTATTCCCAGAGGCTGCTCCTCTGGCGTTACAATCAGCTCATCTCATTCCACGGATGATAGAGTTCGCGAGCGCTGAACTGGCATCAGTAGCGGAATAGCTCTTTGCCATTCGGGGCAAGTTGGCCCGGGTTCCCATGGATTCACCCAGGGTTCTTCATTTCTGGATCCTGGCTGCTCATTCAAGCCCGTTGGTGAACAGGACAAGGCAGTGCAAGCTTTTTGAGATAGAAGAATATACCTATCCGATTTCTGGGGCCAAGTGCACAAGGCCCATTGTGGAGCAGGAATTGGTTGACTGGGCGTTGGCTATTAGACCGAGCGTCCTTGTATTCCGGAAGAGTGGCATTCTGTGGCTGGAGCCATATTACCCATTCCGCTTCAGTCGGAATTTTTGCTACGATCAGCACATTCCTTTTTCCTCTTCGCAATTTGCATTGCCAAACAGGCATAGAGCTGGGCAAGTATCCAACGACGATGCCCGCATATGGTGGGACTACTTCCACCGCCGAGAAGATGTTTCATTTAGGGTGCCAACCCCTGCTCATTTCCCCCGCGTCACCCCCGAATATATCGAGTGGTGGAACGTGCGGATGGGATTCTACAGGAGCTCCCGCCGAGAGTGTTGGGCCGTTGCGGAGCACATATTTTTGGACTCCCAGCCGGAGCCAGCCCTTAACACTGAACCTTCTTACTTGAAGAAGCTGAAGTCTTGGACCAACATAGAAGTGAGGGCTTATCTGGAAGCCTGAAAAGCTGCGAAGAGCCGTTCTTCTAAAGTCGATCCGAAGCTGCCTGCAATCGGCAGGGATGACTATGTGAAGATGCTTCGGGGATTATGCCGTGTAAGCAGCGAACGGGTGGTTCTTCAGTAACTCACTCTGCCGGTGGAGGAGCCTATCTCGGTCGTAGCCGACTGGCGTCCCGAGGTTGATAGATTGCATCCTTATCGGACTTTCATCCGTAGGGAAGATAGGCGGGATGCCTTGTATGATAACACCCCTTGGCTGTTTGCACTTCTTCGTTCCCAGGGGCTCTCAATGGGTGGTCCAAGCAAAGCTATTCTGGACCGTCCCCTTCATGTCTCATTCAAGTATTCTGACGGATGGGGACTGGACCATCTGAGCTTGTATTATCACCTGTCTTCTTACGGCCATACAGACTTGGCGTTGCTAGCCGAGCAGAGTGAGAAGATAGGAGACTTGTGTTGGCTTATTCACGAGGCAACTTCGAGAGACAAAGTGCCATCACTATTTTATTGGCCTCTTTTCCCTTTCTATACGGGGCCTGCATGTATGTTCTATTTCTTTATTCTGGCCCTTCGGCCAGCTTCTTTTCTTTGTTGCAGCATATATCATTCTCACCTTCGTGCATATGCAGTCCGACTCGCTTTGGTGGAGACTCGGCACTTTAGGGAGCTAATAATAAAAGCTCAGAAGCCGACATATTTCGAGACTCCCGAGCCGGCCCCGACCACGACACCATTGCCTCCTGGTGATTCACGAAAGCAAACCAAATCCCAGTTAAGGGAGGTTGTTGGCAAGGCCAAAGCGGCAGTGACCCGAGTGACACGGGCACGCCGGAGGAAGGCTGCAGAAAAGGAACTAGCAATCGTCCTTCCTCCGGTTGTATCTTTTGAAGAGTTTGAGGCTTCTCACGCGCAGGGGCCTGAAGCTGGAGGTAAGCTCTTCATTCTTTTATAGTTTATTTGCTCATTCTAGCTACCTTGGCTAATCCTTCTTTGCAGTTGCCGGCACTGTTATTGCAGTCGTTGGACTAGAGGCAGCAGCAGGCGCCGTGACTGGAGAAGGGGCAGAGGAAGTCCCCATAGCTCCCATGGAGAGAGATCTACCTTCTTCGATGCCCAGGTAGGAGATGGAAGGTAATTTGTAGTCTGTTCACGGGGCCTCCGCGAGCCCTCATGTCTTCAGTTGACTTGACTGCTTCTTGTTTTAAATTTCAGTTGAAACACAACTGACATTACTTCCTAAAATCGGGGCTGTGGAGGAAACTACTGTCGGGGAGCAAATCGAGCCTACCCTCGAGATTCATTCAACTGACGCTCCCAGTGTAGAGCCGATTGAGGGAGTCCTTGCTGAGGGTGATGTCCCTGTTAGCAAGACATCCGCTCCGATGGCGGAGCTTCCGGAACGGGCAGAGGACTCTTCCTCTTTCGAGCAAGTCGATTATCGTGGCGGCTCCAGTGACGAGGAGTTCCCACCGGTTGATACGGAGATCGAGGAGGCTGGGGCGTCTTTAGCTTATGAAAGTGATTATACAACCTTCAGCCCACCCTAGTTGGCGTGGAGTGGCCCTGGCCCGTTGGGATCACTCGTAAGTGAAGGGGCTGGAGCCACAGAGGCCGCCCTTGGAGGTTTGAGCTTAGTGCCAGTTGAGGTGAGAAATCCCCTACCATTTGCACTTTACTACTCTTCCCTTCTCTTCATCTCAGCTGTTTGATACATACATTTCTGGTGCAGACTGAGGTGGTACTGCCAACCACAACGGTGCAGATACCACTCCCGACTTTAAGCACGGGTTACCCAACCTTCCCGCTAGTCTTGCGGCCTATCGCTCTACGATATCACAAAGACTATGTGGCAGCAGCTGGTCCAGAAGGACCTGGAGTACTCGTGGGGACTGACGAATCGGCAGCAGTCGTGGAACCTCAGCCACTTGAAGCCGAACGACAGTTGGCCCTAGAGAAAGGTGGCCTTCTCGAGATAGAAGCGGGAGAAATTGTTGAAGAAGGAGCCGAGGCTTCTGGGGCCTTGGCTCTTATTACTGAAACTGGTCATATGAAGATCAGCCAGGCTAGGGGTGAGGAGCATGTATCCTCGGCTATCGATGTTCCCAGTGCAGCTCCACCTCAAGAAGCTGGCAGCGAGGTTGCTGTCATCGAGACCACGTCTGTTGCATCAGCCGCTGGGGTTGGTTCCAGTGCAAGCGCCTTGTAGATCATGCCATCGTCATCTGTTGAGATGAGTGACGATACCTGGGCTGCCGTGGATAGCAGAGTAGACTTCAAGCTCCCCGAGACGTCACCACTTGGTCTTCAATCATCAAGTGACCTAGTGTGGCAATTCTTGGGGGCCCTTCCGCAGACTATAGCAGCCAGCTGAGATTTGACTTATGTACAGCTGAGGGGCTTGGTGGAGCACCTGTCCCGCTCGCTGCTAGCCTTTGGATGTCCCATGGACGACTGGACGCCATGGGTAATACTGCTGTTAAAGTATGTGAATAGACGAGAATTTCTGGGCCGGGAGGTAACTGATCAACTGGCGGCCATAACATTGGAGCGGGCTGAATGCCGAACTACTCTTGCCTCCTTAAGAGGGACTGCGGGGCAGATGAGAGATGCAGCCAGTACCTTCACAGCGCAGAACCTTCCTCACAGCTCGGATAGCAGAACTGCACGCCGAACTCTCCAGGGTCGAGGCCGAGCTTCAGGAGACCAAGCGTCTGGAAGTTTAGAGTATAGAGGATGCGGAGATGGCCGACGGGCAAGCCGCTTCTCTTGAAGAGAAACTATCACAGCTGGAGGCCGCCGAGTCTCGACTGCAAGAGCTGACCTGCCACCCTTCCTTGGGCATTTTGGAGCTGGAGGGCATCTTCCGACGCCCATTGCAATAGTCTTTTCTGTTTGCCTTTTTTGTTTTGGTTGACTTCATGTACCCCGGGGTATGCCCCGAGTAACATGTATCTTGCTGCCTCATAGGAATGAAATATCATTGTTTACCGTTAAATCACGACTTCATTCCCTTTTTACTTTGTACTCTTTTTATTCGCCCGTTAGCTTAGTCCGAGTATGCTACTTACTAGGGCAAGAGAGCGCTCACGCCTTCAGCAAAGGGGTGAGGTGTTCGCTCCACCGTGTCATAACTATCCTCGGGGCCAAACTATGGCTAATGTAGGCCGAAAGTCCGAAGGACAAGGGTGTAGAGGCCTCTTAAGACCAGGGAATATGGTCACAAGGCTTATTAGCCGGACTCGTCGATGGTGACAGAGACTAAGGGTAGGGTTTATTCATCGGCATGGGTGAAAATGCCGAAGCAAAGGAGGCTTGTTGCTTAACGAGGACAAAAGATCCTGGTTAAGGGAAATGTTGACCGATCTTGCTTATGGTAACAAGGGTCACAAAGAAGGTCGGCTGATCTTGCCGATGGTGATGAGGGTCGCAAGGAGGTTGATCGATCTCTTCGATGGTGACGAGGGTCAAAAGGTGGTCGATCGATCTTGCCGATGATGACAAGGGTCAGAAGTAGGTCGACTGATCTTGCCGATGATGACAAGGGTTAGAAGTAGGTTGACCGATCTTGCCGATGGTGACAAGGGTCAAAAGTAGATCAATCGATCTTGCCGATGGTGACAAGGGTCGCAAGGAGGTTGACCGATCTTGCCAATGGTGACAACGGTCAAGAGTAGATCGACCGATCTTGCCGATGGTGACAAGGGTCAAAAGTAGATCGACCGATCTCGCCGATGGTGACAAGGGTCGCAATGAGGTTGACCGATCTCACCGATGGTGATGAGGGTCAAAAGTAGGTTGACCGATCTTGCCGATGGTGACAAGGGTCTCAAGGAGGTTGACCGATCTTACCGATGGAGATAATAGTCAAAAGGAGGTTGACTGATCTTGCCGATGGTGACAAGGGTCCGGAGTAGATCGACCGATCTTGCCGATGGTGACAAGGGTCACAAGGAGATCGACCGATCTCACCGATCGTGACAAGGGTCGCAAGAAGGTTGACCGATCTTGCCGATGGTGACAAGGGTCACAATAAGGTTGACCGATCTTTCCGATGGTGACAAGGGTCAAAAGTAGGTCGATCGATCTTTCTGATGGTGACAAGAGTCGCAAGGAGGTTGACCGATCTTGCCGATGATGACAAGGGTCAAAAGTAGGTCGACCGATCTTGCCGATGGTGAAAAGGGTCGCATGGAGGTTGACCGCTCTCGCCGATGGTGACAAGGGTCAAAAGTAGATCGACTGATCTCGCCGATGGTGACAAGGGTCGCAAGGAGGTTGACCGATCTTGCCAATGGTGACAAGGGTCGCAAGGAGGTAGACCAATCTTGTCGATGGTGACAAGGGTGAAAAGTAGGTCGACCGATCTTGCCGATGGTGACAAGGGTCGCAAGGAGGTTGACCGATCTTACCGATGATGACAAGGGTCAAAAGTAGGTGGGCCGATCTTGTCGATGGTGACAAGGGTCAAAAGTAGGTCGACCGATCTTGCCGATGGTGATAAGGGTCGCAAGGAGGTTGACCGATCTTGCCGATGGTGACAAGGGTCAAAAGTAGGTCGACCGATCTTGCTGATGGTGACAAGGGTCAAAAGTAGGTTGGGAACTTTAAAATGTCACTTTACTGACTTACGCGCCCTTTCGGGTTTTCGCCGAAGCCAACCCCCTCTTGCTTTTACCCACACGCCCTTTCGGGTTTTCACGTGGCAGGGCACCTGATTTTGCCTGCGACGCCCTTTTGGGTTTTCGCCACAGCTGGGTTGTAGCCATTTCTGCCCTTGTCCTAATGCAGGAACAAGTCCGGCGAAGCACCTCTATTTTAAGTCTCATTTTTCTTTTCTCTCTTTTTTTCTTTTCTTCTTCTCTTTTTTTTTGACTCACTCTTCTCGTTTGATTCACGGAATGAATCCGGGATGAACGTGGGCTCGTTTGTTAGCAACGGATGAGGAAGTCCGGGTTAACTAGACATCGACTAGCCTTGCCAATGATGGCGAGGGTCGAGCACAGGTTTGTTCGTCGACACTGGTTGAATGCCAAAGCAAGAATAGATTCATTAATAAGGACGAAAGGTCCAAGTTAAGAGAATACCGACCGGTCTTGCCGATGATGGCAAGGGCCAAGAGCACCTCGTCCATTGGCATTGGACGAATGCCGTAGTGATTTGACAGCACCTTGGGGGTGGCAGCCACTCGACTGATGCACTTGGACCTACAACTCACAAGCATGCAATTTTGACGGCGGACTCACTTCAGCGGACTCACCCGCTTGGCGCACACTAGGGCCCGTAGGCAACCCAGTGATGGTGGGAGGGTCCGGGATGGTACCTCGCTGCTCCGAGGGTTGGCTAGCCTAATAATGAACCCCTAAGGGCCCTGGGATGCCCACTCTCGGCGGCGTCCAGCATGCTAAGGGCGTGGGGTATAGTATCTCTCTCACAACTCACCGGCGGTAGCACTCAATTGATGTAAATTTGGGACCGGGCACTCTCTTACCGTCCAACGGAGCTAAGATGAAATACTAATTAAGCAAGATAAATCAGCAAAGAGAGGGGGGCAGGAGCTCACCTGATCAGCGTGAATACGCCGATCCCGGTCGGAGACGATGATGAGCGGGGAGGCGTGGGCATGCACCCACACGCCGCGTCGGTGTAGCTTCAGATGGCGACCTGCTAATACATGCACTACGCCCCTTGCAATAGGGTTGGACTAGGGGTGGGGGAGTAGAAATACAACCAAAATGTACCTCTACGCAGGTAGGGGTGCTCAGCCGGCCAGGCAGGGAGGGGAAAAGCCGAGCTAGGAACTAATTGGAAGGCGGTTGTCGGTTCTGTCCGCTCTCTGGAACAGGGGATAGGCAGTCGATGTTGGCGCCGCTGCGGCCACTCCCGGACTCCGTTTGCTACGAAACCAGTGGCAAAACCTCCTAGGTTGGCCCAGGAGGACGTCATATTTTTGGGAGGACTTCTGGTTGCTGGTGTTGGTCGGAACAGGGCCGTGAGCAGCGTCTTTATTCTCTGGTTCTGTCTGCTTCAGCACCACTGCCGCAGGAAGATGAGGTCGCCACGAGTGCTCCTGGGTGTTAGGATACTATAACCGATGTAAAGGGGGGGGAGTGAATAGATCAGACACCCAATTAAGACCAACAACAACAGCTCCAAGTGCGGAATTAAAACAAGCTACTGTTCGACGACAGAAGGACAAACAACACAATCAATGGAAGCTGACCTAACAGATCTAGATCAAGATGGTCCTAAGCATTCATCTACTATGGATCGAAGAAATAAACATGATGCACACTAACCACGCAGCAATCACACAGTAGACAGAGGTTTTTAAGGTGGTTCGATCTCAACCCGAGATCTACGTCCACCCCACACTCCAAACCAGAATGTGGCTTCTTCTACTGATGCATAGCTTCGCTGATCCACAGCTTTGGGGTCAAAACCCTACACACCGCTGGGTGTTATAGCTTATGCCGTCCAAGGGAATCCTCCTCTGCAAACCGCTGGGGACTTAGAGCTTGACCCGACCAGCGTTGGGGACTTAGAGCTTTACCCGACAAGAGGAATCCACCTCTGCAAACCGCTGAGCTTCAAAGCTTGCTCTACTGACACACAGCTTGAAAACGTAGTTTCAGAAACGAAAAATAAAACAAACGAAGAAACAAAACAACCCACTAGGGAAATGTAGCTCAACACTGAGCAATTTCAGCTCCAGTTCTGAACCGAGAGACTAAGGAACAAACTCTCACAGTATTCTCTCAGACATCTCTCTTTCAGCTCTCTCCTTCTCTTCTTCTCTCTTTCTTCTTTTTCTCTTCTTTCTGGATCGTGCAAGCTCTCTCTGCTTCTGCTCTTTTGAAGTATGTTCACGATCACTCTTCTCCTGAGGAAGAAGCTTCCTATTTATATAGCAGTAGAAGGATAGGGCATTTGGTCACCACCATTCCCGCCCAAACACCTTCGTCACGTGGCGGCATCTCAACATAGCTGCTTTCCACGTTTTACGATCCTGGCACTTTCTTCAATCTTGGATCACATGCCCTTCTTAGTCTTTACGAAAAGGCACCTGTCAAGGCATCAGATATAATGTCATATTCAGACAATTATACGATATAAGGAGGAGATTGCACAGAATAGTGATTTTGATGTACGGACTCAATTGTGGTGTTTACATACACATGCACAGACTCAATCATCTCTTCAAAAGCAGATGCACAGACATGGTTTCAACATGACCTACGGATACATCAGCTGAGTATGTGCAATGGGCAAGTATTGCACTGACCTGCTGACTTGCCACAGAAGACGTTGTACAGACTTAGCATGCCCCGTGCCTGAGCTTGCACGCACTTATTCACAAAGAATGCTTGACTTGCACAAACTTAATGTGTAAAAGGAGAATGCATGAACTTCTATGCACCGAGTTACCAAAGACATATTGCACCGACTCTAAGTGCCTGGTGCAGAGGTTACACTGACTCGGTGGCGTGCATCGAGAAGAATTGCACCGACTTAGTCGTGTGCATCAGCGAGGATTGCACAGACTCAATGCAAAATTAACCATGTGTTGCACCTACCATATTCAAAGCACAGACTAAGATGCATACACCATTGATATGATTATATGACATATGAATGCATCAAAATATGATTATCTGACATATGAATGCATCAAAATACTTACACCATCATATATAGAAATAAAGTCAACTAAGTCACACACCACTGTTGCTAGTCATCAAAACAACTATTGTCAATCATCAAACTATTTCATCACAAAGCAGTGAACGAACTGCTTATCAACCCAGAGGAGTCCCAACAATCTCTCCCTTTTTGATGATGGCAACACATAGAATTATTGTGCCCCTGTTTGAATGAATACAATGAGATGATGTATTTTGATGAGACATGAATGATAATCAAGTGGCATGCATGCAACTACACAAGTTATGCATAGACTTACTCCCTGAGCGAGTCCTTTGAATTTTCCCTTTGAATATCTGAATGCAAACACACATTTTCTCCCCCTTTGCCTTCAGTAAATAAGGAACAACATTCTATGTAACAATTCAGAATGTGAGCAAATTATGGGGCAACCCTTAAGTTATATGAATCGAGCAATGGGATTTCTTGATTAAAGTCAAGTTTAACAGTTATAGAAGGTAAAGTGAATTCACTGACTTTCTGAAATAGGGTTATATATTCCATTTATAGCAATGAACCTGAGTCACATAACCATAAAAGTCTAGGTCGAGACAACACCCTACTTATTTCAGAGAGAGAGTGAATAGCAAGGAGAGTCACTTGAATTTGTATTGAGGTTAAACAATTGACACGCAATGACTTTTATTTTTCCAAGAGTTACAACAATTTTCTTTCATGAGTTTCAGAAATTTGAACTTTTTGAACAGTCACATGTCATTTATACCGTTGACATTAGGTGTATACCTTGATTAGAGGCTGATACGCCCAGTTACTAAGCATAAACCACTATATCTGTCTCTGATCAAAAGCTACATGGATAGTTTGCACTTTTGACATTAAGGGTACACCTTGATCAGAGGTCAGTACCCCTAGTTACTTAGTGAAACCTCTTCTATAAATTTGACCACATGAACAGAGTTAACCTGAGTCACTTCATGACTTAAGGTACACTCCATTTCTTTGATGGAGACCTCAGTTTCTCAGTGTAACTCAGTCATTGCTCTGCCACATTGTTCATTTCTTTTTCTTTAATGATCTTAATTTTGCTGCCCTTATAACTTTTAGGAGTGCCTTGTTTAAGAACAATACAGACTTTAGTTTTCAAGCCTTAGACTTCACTAAATCTGTCATGTTCAGATACTGTGAAGACCTATTTTATTATAGCCATGAGATAGAGGTTAAGAGCTATAAATATTTTCTATCACCTTATTTTCTGAAGACAGTCTTTTGAACTCTACAGCCTATTAAAGTTAAACCTTCAGTTCATTCAATTGAGCACATGTGATTCTTAGAGAAGAAGAGTTGTAATAATTGCAGCTCATGACAATGAACCAATTACTAGACTGTTGTCCATTCTTAGTAAAAGGAGTGGACATAGAAGTGCAGAATCAACTCAAGAATCTTCAAAGGAAGTAGTTCCTGGCAAAATCAATTTGTACCAAGGACATAAAAAATGCCACATGGTGGGACTTCTGAGACGGAGGAGAGAGTAGAAGGAGTTGAACTCAGTTCAGATATTGCTATCCTCCCCCTGACATCAAGATGCATTAACTTAGATATGCAACAGGCAAACTTTGCACCGACTTTATCCTTCACGAGCAATGCAATGCACTGACCTTATCATGCAATTTGGATAAAAGATGCACCGACCATCATTCTACAACCTTACATTACACATCAACAATATGCAAGACATGCATCGACATTAGCGTGTGAAATGTAGACAATGCACGGACTTATATGTATGTGCGGTATGGACATGCACTGACCTACATGTGACTAGAATGCAATATGCACCGACCTAAAGACATATAATGACTTATGCTTCATGCAAAGTATGCAATGACCAGAGTGCTTACACATTGCATAGGCTAGGTGCAATACGTGCATCAAGACAGTGCAACTCATACACAACCATCAGAAAACGTCTGTGAAAGACATCAAACAACCAATTACTCAAGAATCTTCTTTATTCAACTTTTTAAGGAACAGGCTGACACAATCACCTCAGAACATATCAACACACAGCTCAAGAATGAATTTTATTCATCATTTTCTTGCTGAAATTTACATAGCCCCAATTCTCGTCTTAGATATTTAAATCTTTCATTTCCAAGGGGTTTAGTAAAGATGTCAGCAGTCTATTTTTCAGTTTCAACAAATATTAATTCAATCTGAAAGCTGGTGCTTGATCCATAGTACCCGAGCTGCACAATTTCCTGCAGCAACATATTCTGCCTCTGCAGTGGACAGTGCAACTGTGTGTTGCTTCTAAGAAGCCCAGGATACTAAGCAGCCACCTAGGAATTGGTAATGCCCACTAGTGCTTTTCCAATCTATCCGACACCCAGCATAATCAGCATCAGTGTATGTTAGAAGCTCTAGCTCACACCTAGCAAGGTACCAAAGTCCAAGTTCTTGAGTGCCTGATAAATACCTAAAGATCCTTTTCGCTGCTCTAAGGTGAGACTCCTTAGGACTAGCCTGAAATCTGGCACATAAACACACTACAAACTGTATATCAGGCCTAGATGCAGTAAAATATAAAAGGGATCCGATCATACCTCGATATAGCTTTTGGTCCACTGTATTACCTTTGGAGTCTTCATCAAGACTTGTTGAAGTACCCATTGGTGCTGCAATTTTCTTGAGGTTTTCAAATTTGAACTTCTTCAGCATATCCCTTATGTACTTAGACTGGGTGATAAATGTTCCATCTTTTGTTTGAGTCACCTGTAGTCCAAGAAACAATTTTAGCTCACCCATTGAGCTCATCTCAAATTCTTGTGTCATTAGTTCGGAAAATTCCTTACACAATTTGGGGTTAGTTGACCCAAACATAATGTCATCCACATAAATCTGAACAAGGAGAATGTCTGGATGACTTACCTTGGTGAACAACGTTTGGTCAACCTCACCTCTTGTGAACTTCTTCTCGGTAAGGAATTTGTTGAGTCTATCCTACCAAGCTCTAGGGGCTTGCTTCAAGCCATAAAGAGCTTTATTTAACTTATAAACATGATTAGGAAAATCTAAGCATTCAAAGCCAGGAGGTTGTCTCACAAAGACATCCTCTTTTATTTCCCCATTGAGAAAAGCAGATTTAACGTCCATCTGCTGGAGAGTTATTCCTAATGAGCATGCATAGGCCAAAACTATTCTAATTGCTTTTAACATAGCTACAGGGGCAAATGACTCTTCAAAGTCAATTCCAAATTCTTGATTGTACCCCTGAGCAACAAGTCTAGCTTTATTTTTAACTACAATACCTAGCTCATCAGTTTTATTCCTAAAAACCCATTTTGTTCCAATGACAGTCCCATGATCAGGAGGTGGGACCAGATACCACACCTTGTTCCTGTCAAACTGATTAAGCTCTTCATGCATGGCATTGATCCAATGCACATCTTTAAGAGCACTATCAATGGTTTTGGGTTCAACATGAGAAACCAATGCATATGCATTTAATTCATTTTGAGCTCTAATGAAACCTCTAGTCCTAGAGGGTTCATGCAAGTCACCAATGATATTTTCAATAGGATGATCTCTTAAAAATCTGGCATTTACAACTTGGTTACCTTGACCTTCATTTACCTCCCCTTAAACAACAGGCTCCTCTGCATTGCCTTCTTCAACTTCTTCTTCTTGGTCTGATTGATCTTCAGGTTTTTCTTTCTTGAGAATTTCTCTGTCATCTTCTTTCCTGCATTGACCAACCTCACAGTTATTTAGGGACTCGTCAAATACAATATGTGGAGATTCCTCAACAGTTTTAGAATTAAGGTTGTACACTCTGTATGCTCTAGAGTTTTCAGAATATCCAAGGAAGATTCCTGGATCACTTTTAGGTTCAAATTTATCAAGATCTCTTTTATCATTAATATGAATGAAGCATTTACAACCAAAGAACTTGAAATAAGCAATTGAAGGATTCTTACCTTTTAAAATCTCATAAGGAGTTTTCTGAGTGAAAGGCATTACCATGGCTCTGTTGATTACATGGCATGCAGTATTAACTGCCTCTACCCAAAATTTTCTTGGTAAGCCACCTTCAACAAGTAGTGTACGGGCCATCTCCACAAGTATCCGGTTCCTCCTCTCTACTATTCCATTCTGCTCAGGTGTTCTTGGGGAGGAGAATCGATGAGTAATCCCATTGTCCCTGCAAAAGTTTTCAAATTGTGAGTTTTCAAACTCACCTCCATGATTAGATAAAATATTTTTAATCAAATTTTCATTTTTCTGTTTGATATTGAAATAGAACTCCTGAAATTCAGTAAAAGCATCATTCTTATGAGTGATGAAAAAGACCCAAGTATACCTAGAGAAGTCATCAACTAGGACATATCCATATCTCCTACCTGACAAGCTGACTGATCGTGTGGGTCCAAATATATCCATATGTATCAGCTCATAAGGTTTGAGAGACATGTTTTTAGTTCTTGATTTAAATGACTTTCTGGTCTGCTTGGACTGTGTACACGCATCACACACCCTATTTTCCTTCTTAAAAGATATTTCAGGGAGTCCTCTTACCATGCTGTGTTTATTCAATATGTGCAAGACAGTGTAGCTAGCATGGCCTAACCTATGATGCCACAGAAAAGCTAAGTCCTCTTTATTAGTAGTGAGGCATAGGTTAGAGTGTGCAATATCATCTAGATTTACCATGTAAATATTATTCATTCTTTTTCCAGAGAATTTAACCACATCAGAATCAGGTTCAAAAATTTTACAACTAAGTGCATCAAATACTACCTTGTGCCCTTTATCACAAAGCTGACTAATACTTCGAAGATTATATGCTAATCCATTCACCAGCAAGACTTCATCAATGCAACAGGTAGTGCACTTACCTACTTTACCTGATCCAATGATTTTACCCTTAGTGTTTCCTCCGAAGGTGGCAAGGCCTCCATTCTTCTCTGTCAGCAAGCAAAATTTGTCCTTGTCCCCTGTCATATGCCTGGAGCAGCCACTATCCAGGTACCACATGTTGTGCTTGGCTGCCAGGCATACCTGCAATCATTGTCACAGATAAAATTTTGGAACCCAAAACTGTTTGGGGTCCGAAGCAGAAATAGAACAATTCATACATGACAACAAGATTTTTGGGATCCACGCTTGTTTGAGAGCTGGTTGATTGGTGGATTTTTTGATATTTTTTCTATTGTTTCTCTTCTTCTCAGCATTGGCAGCCTGAACTTTTCTTGACTTGTTATTTGTCCTGCCGTCATTGTTCTTTGCAATTTGATTGTTTTTGTGCCAGTGCCTAGGCCAATGAGCATTCAGAAAATAGTGGCCAACGTTGGTCCTTGGCTGACTATAGGTGGTTTGTTTCCTAGAAGCCCATATTCTAGACTGCCCAACCCAGTTTCTAGCCTGAGGTCTGTATGTCTGTGTGGTACATGACTGATATCTAGACCTCCCTTGAGCTCTATTCCATCCAGACTTATAAAATTGTTGTGGCTCCACATGATGGTAGGTCTGGACTCTGGGCTGGTGGAAATGGCTCGATTGACTTCTGGCAGAAGTGCTTCTACCTTGCACCCTAGACTCACTTGATTTCTTCATGGGTGAGGGTTGAGTCTTCCTCTGAACTGCTGGCGGTGACTTGTTAACCCTAGCCTGGGGTTTTGGTGTGCGCGAAGGTTGACACCTACTCTGAACTCTACCCTGAGAAGTAGGACATTGTGTACTATCATCGCTAAACTCACCCATTGTCTGCTTTCCCTTGCCCTTAGCATTGGGCAATTTGGAATCAACAACTTTAACAGCAGACTTTACATTTCTCATCTTGATGAGGGACCCCTTTTCCTTCTCAGCAACAAATGAAATTATTTTCAAAGCAAAACTCCCTTTAGCTGTGGGGTTATACCTGAGGCCTTCTCTTCTGAAATTAACTTTTGACCCTAAGTGTGCATTAAAATTATCAGATCCTTGGGTCATGTTTTCGATAATTTTCTTTTTATCTTCATTCTCTTTTTCTAGGTGATCAATTGAATTTTTTAGTTCATGGTTAACACCTAGTACAACTTCATATTTCTCATTAACAATTTTCATTTCATTTTCATAATTTTGCAATTTCAATTTTAATTCGCCAATCACATTTTTCAGATTATCATTTTCTCATCTAGAATCTATCAATGTATGCTTAACATTATCAACTTCAGCACATGGATTTTTTAAAATGTCATTTTCAGATTGCAAGCAAGCAAGTTTATCAGACATAGTTTTGTCATTCATAAGAGAATTTACTTTCTTCTTCAAATGCCCGTTCTCTTTTCTGATATCATCTGCCTTATCTAGCAAATCTTCGTAAGCATCTTCCCAATCTGAAATAGTGTAATGCTCAAAAGAAGATGATACCTCGTTGGAGTCTTCCACTTCATTTTCATAATTTCTGGCCGTCAGACAGATGGGCTTTTCTTCATCTTCACTTTCTGATGTGCTGCTCAAGGTCCCCTCGTCCTCGTCGCTCCATGTGCTCACCATTGCTCTTAGATGTGGCACAGGCCAAGGATGACTAAATATGTAATGAACAATCTAGGACCTAGATCCACAAGCATACAAGCACTCAATGATTCTCACAATAGCGTCTTACTTACACGGCACACGCGATCACCCGGTGGGGCCGGGGGATGATGGCAAGGGTCCGAGGCGAGACCCAATGAGTCTAATGGACTTAGTTGGCTTAGGCTGACCCCAAAGAGTCTAGGATTCCCAACTTAGTGGGCGGCTGGCCTGCAAGGCGGGGTTTGGGTGGCACTCTCTCACGGCTCGCGGTGGGCACCAACAAATGAACATACAAGAACGGACCCTCTTCTCACCGTCCGATGAGCAATCAAAGCAATACTAAACTTGCAGAAGTAAGGCTATCAAGGTTAGTATCAGTGGCTCACCTGATCGGTGTGAAGACACCGATCCCGCTCGGAGACGAGGGCGTGCCGGGAGACGAGGGTATACACCCGATCGCCGCGGCGATGTAGCTTGACCTGAAAATGCAAAGGTGTACAACACTACGCCTCGTGCAGGAGGGGTGATCTTGGGGTGGGGAATAGGCTTATTACATTCAAAACTACCTCCACGCAGGGAGGGGCCTTCAGCTGGCCAAGCGGGGTGGGGAATTAAGCTAAGGAACCCGACTTGTCGAACCCCGCTGGTTCTGCCAATCTGCAAATTCGCCGGACAGTGGGGCGGTGTTGATGTTGCCAGAAATTCCACAGAGCGTGGATCCTGATGAAACCTGCGCCAAAAGTTCCCCAACAGGACGGGGATGGTGTCTGAATTTTTGCAGGAGCTCTGGAACTCAGGGCTGGTTGGGCCGGTGACTGGAACATGTCAGCAACTTCTTCCTCTGGCTGGTGCAGAACAGGTACAGCGAGTTGCAGATGGCACCACGGACGCTCCTGAACTCCAAATGAGGCGAGCCTGGCGGTGACGTGATCATGATCGGAGTAGTTTGGAGCAGGAATTGACGGGGCCCCAATCGGAATCGGAGAAGAGCGAGGTAGCCGCATAAGCAGGGACAGGTCAAACCTGGACCCACAGGGGGCAGACGACACACCCCGACGAAGAAAATGGTAACAGAAAGCTCCGGAGGCCGAATGAAGTCCTTCTTCTTGGAGATGGCAGCTAACTGGTAGTAGTTTCAGCCCTCCGAAAATGGCGCTCAGATCTTCATGGAGGAAGCCGTGGTCAGACTGTGACTGCAGCTCTGGTTCCCTGCCTAAGAGCTTCTGCGAGGTCGCGGGAGAATGGCTGATGTGGACTGCTCAGAGCTCGGATGCCGACGAAACCACCTCACCTTGGAAGCTCTCTGGACGACCTTTCCAGAGATGTAGGCCTTGCCACCAGGAGGAGCAGGGAGCGGCCGGGGATGATGCGACTTCAGGGCCTCACTCTGCTGCCTGCGACCTGCTACTTGAAGCTGCAACTTGTAAGAACAAGGGGAGGGGCAAAGGGAGTTAGCACAGCTTGGGGGTGATGGCTGAGGGTTTGGGAGAGGGGAGGGACGTGGTTAGGGCTTCCAAGGGGTTCTGGTGGGGCAGGGAAGGTGGAGAGGGCTGGAGCTGTAAGAGGTGGTGGTGGAGAGGTGGGTGTGCACAAGAGAGGGGGTGAGTGGGAGAGGAGGTGAGGGGGGCGAACTTGGCCTAAGGGGGAGTGGAGAGGGGCGGTCAAGGCAAGGGAGGGAAGGATTTCAAATTCACAAATGGCCTAGGGAGTTGGGGAATGGTGTGGGGAAGAGGGGTGATTGTGTTGGAATGCGAAAGAATGTGTTGGGGTTGGGAAGATTCCCCTTGGGACTAGGGGGGGTGAGTAAAGATAGCTATGGGAAGTGGGGAGTCTTAATGGGGGTGGGTGGGAGTTGGAGGTTGGTTGGGGAAAGAGGAGAGAGGGAAAGTGGCGAACTCCCCTTGGGGAGAGAGAGAGAGAGGGAGAGAGAGAGTGAGAGGTAATAAGAGGTAGTAGAAATGCTTTTCAAATTTCATCAAAAGTTGAGTACATGAGGAGAGATGGGCCTATATATAGGCAACCATCTTTTACATGACCACAATGACCTTGACATTAAGATAAAAGACTCAACAAGTCCTAGACTCAACCCATTAGGCCGACACTAAGGTACTAAGGCCCAATTACACAAAAATAAGAGAAATAAACTAGATACCAAGACTCAATAAAAAGAAAGTACATATGATAAGACTCAATAAAATGAAAATACATAAGATGGGATCAAGAAAAGGAAGATAACATGTAGAGATCACAGCCATCCCATAACAAAAGTGTGTAGTCAACCCGAGCTAGAGGGATTGTCGTGAGATGCCCTCATCAAATCCCCCGGGGTGGGGAGAACTCGACCCTGTCGAGTATGGGTCCGCCTGGCTGTCGTAACGCTCCAGCATGTCAGGGTCCAAGCGCAGCAGATCCTCCCGACTCACCCACGTATCCTCTATCGGGGGACGGTTCCTCCACCTAACCAGGTAGTGCTGATACACCTTGTGCCTAGTAATGATACTCTGCTCATCCAGTATTGTCTCTACTTGCTCTCGTCGGTCTCTCAAGCTAGAAAGTGGAGTCCCTCCGGGAGTGTCTCTCTTAAGGTGGGGTAAAGGCTCAAGATCCTCGCTGGATTCCACCGTGGGGCCCTTGTAGGGTACCAGATCCGTCACATTGAAAGTAGGGTGCACCCCAAAGCCCTCGGGTAGGTCTAGCTCATAAGCATTACTGCCAAGTCGTTTCAAAACTTGAAAGGGTCCCGAACCCCGTGCCCTCAATTTGGAGGCAGGCCCCGGAAGGAGCCGCTCCGTCCTCACCATCACCGAATCTCCCACTTGGAACTCGTAGTGGCGCCGGTGAGCATCTGCCCGCCTCTTGTAAGCCTCATTGCTTTTTCCTATATGCTTGCGGATGTCATCATGCAACTCTTTGATATGCTTTTCAAAGGACTCAGCTGAGACTGACACTCTAGCATGTGGGGGAAGGGGAATAAGATCGGACAGTTTTCTATGCCTATAACCATGCACAACTTCAAATGGACTCTTGCCTATGGACCTATTAACAGAATCATTGTAGGCAAACTCGGCTTGAGACAAGAGGAGATCCCAATTCCCAGGGTGGTCCCCTACAAGGCAACGGAGCAAGTTCCCAAGGCTTCGGTTGACGACCTCAGTCTGGCCATCGGTCTGAGGATGGTAAGCAGTGGAGAATTTGAGGAGGGTCCCCATTAGGTGCCAAAGAGTCTTCCAAAAATAACTGGTAAACTTCACATCCCGATCAGACACAATAGTCTTAGGTAATCCATGGAGTCGGACTACCTCATCAAAGAATAATCGGGCAACCCTAAAAGCATCGGAGGTCTTGGAACATGGGATAAAGTGGGCCATTTTAGAGAACCTATCAACCACTACAAAGATGGAATCATGTTTGGGCAAGGTCTTAGGTAGGCCAAGGATGAAGTCCATGCTCAAATCCTCCCATGGTCGGTCTGGTATGGGTAGGGGTGTGTAAAGCCCAGTATTCTGTTTCACTTGTTTGGCTGAGGCACAAATGCGACATTGTCCCACAATGTGGGCCACATCTTTCTTGAGACTAGGCCAATGGAATTGTCTTTCAACTAACTCTATGGTCTTTTGGACCCCAAAGTGTCCAGCTAGGCCCCCACTGTGTAACTCCCAAACTAAGAAGTCCCGAAGTGAAGTTCGGGGTATGCAAAGCCTAGCTCCCTTGAATAGATACCCTTCTTGAAGTATGAACCCCTCATGTTCCTTGTGGGGCTGAGTGGAAAGGGTGTTGTAGTGAGTCCCAAAGTCGGGGCAATTTGGATATTCTCCTTTCATTCTCTCAAACCCATTTACTTCCACTTGGATGGTGGAGAGTAAGGCTACCCGCCTACTTAGCGCATCGGCTGCGCGGTTCTCACTACCCATCTTGTACTTGAGGACAAAGGTGTAGGCTTGAATGTATTCTACCCATCGGGCATGTCGGGCATTGAGTTTTTGTTGGGTATTGAGATATTTCAAGGCCTCATGGTCCGAGAAGATCACAAACTCCTTGGGTAGGAGATAGTGCCTCCAATGCCGAAGGGTTTGAACCACGGCAGAAAGCTCTTTGTCATATGTGGAGTACCTAGTCCTAGCCTCACAAAGTTTCTCACTAAAATAGGCTATCGGGTGACCTTCTGGTGCGGACACCCGAGCAGTCGATCGGCACGACACGCCGAGCCACAGGTACCGCACGCGGAGCACGACACGAGCCACCACAGCATCCATCTGGCTCGGAGACAGCCTGGAGACTCCGCCTTGAGCTTCCCCATTTATTATATTCAGTTAGACTTTATGTGTGTTTAATTTGCATTTATTTCGTTACGTCCGGTTGGCCATTTTGAGTGTAATAGGGGCTTACGAGCATTTCGGACCCCGTGGGCCCCACAGGCCTCCCGGGCCCCACCCCATTGGGCCACCTCATCCCAGGGTCCCACGTGGGGCCAGTCAACATGCCACATGGGAGCATCTAGAAGGTTGACTTGTATTTGAACACATGGGGGACAATGGACTTAAAAAGTCCAAGGAGGCTACCTACCTCCCACCTACCATTTTCAACCTTCCACCACCCCCCCTCTCCTTGGTCCAAGGGCCACCCCCCCCCTTTAATATTATATTATATTTTGTGTGTGTGTCACATGCCATCCTAGCCCTTCATCCCCATCCCCTAGATCTAATGGCTATGGATGGATGTGAGATGTAGACTATTTAAGGTTGTAATTTCCCATTTTATGCAATTTAATGCCATTTGAAAGTTGAAAAAAATCCCTTGAGCAGGCCTAGGCCGCCCCCTTCTCCTCTCCCCCTCTCTCTTGAAGCTGTGAAGGCTTCCCTCTGGTGGTGAGACTCCACCCTATCAGTTCCGGTCGCCGCCGCCGCCGCCACGAGCCGCCATCGCCACCGCCGGAGTTCTATCCGCGTAGTACCACAGCCACTTCCACGAAATTCCAGTCTCAGCCACGGCCTCAGATAGAGCTGGAACTTTTACTGGATCTCCCAGAGGTGTCCAGCACGTCCTCAGAATTTTGGTTGGTCATAAAGATCTCATTTGGTATTTTTTTATTTTTGTCCAATCACAGTTTCCAGATCTGTCTACTGTCTGTTTCCATTTCCATCCGCCATGAGTTTCAAGTCTTAGGTCCTTTTTTTGATTTTCTTTGGTTCGCCCAATTTAACTGGGTATTCCTTGCATCCGTCCCTTCATCCACCATTTTTTTTACTTTTTGGTTCGTCCATTTCATATTTTCTACAATTCGTTCTCAGTCCTAGCTACAGTTCTATTCCCCAGTTCCCAGATCCGACCACCAGACACTCCAAAAATCCTATCAAATCACCACCACCTCCAAATCCATTTCTAAAAATTATCCCAGCTTCATGGTTTGATTATCTACAAAGTTTAAGAAGAGCTCGAAGTCTGATTCCTACGGCAAGTAGGCAGTCAATGGTGGTTCTCAGACAAGTACCCTGTAAATCTGATGTCTCGGTTACTGTACAATAGGGATTTTTAAATTCATTAAAGTCTAGATCCGGCTAGATCCATCAGATCTCTCTGAGTCTATATTGAAGCATTTGAAGAGAGCTTTCCAACGATAGCTCATGCGTCCCGATCCGACCTCGGGATCGACCGCAGCGGCTGTTTTCGCCGGAGCGCGCGCAGGGAAAACAGAACTGAAATCCGTGGGCAACCATTCCACAACTTGAAGATCGGACCCGACCGGCCACCAATCGGTGTCTTCGGCCGACCGCCGTCCGTGGAGGCGCGCCACCAGGGGTCTCCATCATAGTGGGACCCACCTCCGCAGATCCGGAGGATAGCGCCATCCGTGGGCCCCACGGGCCCGCAGAACCCGCCGTTCGGGAAGCACGAAAATGCGGAGTTCGGCGCGTCGAGTCGACATCAAGATGCTGCCTGTCAACCCAATTTGCGTGATTCCCGGGCCCCGCATGTGACCTTTTACCTCCCTGCGTGGAGTGGGTCAAATTATTGTACTGCTGTAAAATTGTGGTAATCGGGGGTCCGTGATTGGCCGGGGTTGTCTTCGCCATGCCGGGTGCGTGGAGGTAATGGTCCGAACCTCTTGGCGTTCATTTGCTTAGCTAGTATACGATCTTTTGCCGCTGTCGAGAGTGTAGGTACTAGCCCGTGTGTCCATGTCACCGCTGTGAGAGTGAGAGTGACCCATCCCGTGACTCGATCCGAGTCCGGAAGTGAGTCTGACTACCTTGAACTCTGCCGGTTCCTTAACCGCGCACGATCCACGCTTTCCCTCGCATGGGACGCCGAGTGAGTTTGCACTTCTGTTAGCGACGTGTAGCCTATGGGAGCTCTCCGTGTCAGGCCTAATGTCTCTCCCATCATGTGTTGCTGGTCGTGTCCACGTCTAGAGTCCGAGGTCCATACCACGTAGAGTCGGTCCCCGTGTCCGTCCCGCATCAGTTTGGTATCAGAGCAAGTCGAGTCTAGGGTAGTCGTTGCATAAGTCTTGCATAGTCTAAGGTTACCTCACACACACCTTCACTCGGTATATCCAAAGGTGCTGTCCGACCGTTAGGCTTCGCCTACCGGAAGACCACACACTTGCGCGAGTGACCTTCGGGTCGATTACCTCCGCCGCGTACCGAGTCTTGGCCGTGTCTAGGGTGTAGTCGAGTCTCATTCTTTTCAAAACAAAAAAAAAAGTGTTTTAAATTGCATTCTTTCAAAATACCAAAAATGGAGTGTTTTCAAATTGCAATTTGGTCTAAGTGTATCATTTAGTGTGTTTGCATTAGTCGGTCGTTGTCACCTAGTCCGTACGTCTTTGCATGCCCACCCATCGAGGCACCCAATACTCGCCACCACCACCTATGGCGGACTCCCGAGCCCATAGTTCCGATGAGTCTTCCACGGCCGAGATGTTCCGGGCCATCATGGATCGTTTAGACACGCGTATGGATGGTCTTAGTACGCGTATGGATGGCATAGGGACGCGTCTAGAAGGGAGGATGAAGGTCCTCGAGGATCGGGCCGGGGTTTCGGAGCAGTCCATTCAAGGCCTTGTTGGGAGGATTGCCGTCTTAGAGAGGGGCCCAGTAGCGGCGCAAACCGCGCCGACGAACGGCCAACAAGAGCCGGTGCAGCAACCCGCTGTGCCAAGGGCTCAGGTAGAGGATGTCGGGAGGCAACAGGCGCCTATAGTGGATGATTATGCCTCCGACAATGATCACGGGGGTAACGGTCGTCGTCATCAACGACGGAATCGTGATGACGAGGATGACGACCGCATTCTTAGGGGTGTGCGTGCGGACCCTCCCACTTTTAGCGGGTCCTTGGACCCTATGGTGTATCTAGATTGGGAAGCCGGTATGGACCGGTACTTCGAGTGGTTTGAGATGACGGACCACCGAAGAGTCCGATATGCGAAGATGAAGCTGCAAGGGCAGGCCCAAACTTATTGGATCAATGTGGAGAGCCTGCTCAACCAGCGACGTCAACCCCAAATCGGTACCTGGGATGATATGAAACTCAAATTGAGGGAGAAGTACCTTCCTGCCTCATATCGCCAACGTCTTATAGACAAGTGGCAAAGCATCTCCCAAGGGAACCGATCCGTGACCGAGTACACCGCCGAGTTCGATGAGTATTACTTGCGGTGCGGGGTCACAGAAGAGAGCACCATGACGATATCCCGCTTTCGGAGAGGTTTGCGGCCTAATTATCAATATGAACTCTTTCGCCGCAATGCCACCACTTTGGAGCAGGCATATCAGATTGCTCTCGAATTGGAACAGTTCGAGGTCGAGTTCGAGTCACCCCATCGGTTGGGCTCCTTTCCCCTTCGTAGTGTCAAGTCACGTGGCTCATCTGGCACATATCCGAGGGCCCCCATGGCTCGACCTCAGGAGCCCGTTCGCCACGAGCCCTTTGCTCCTAGGCCTCGCCCTCCACCCCCGAGGGACCTTCCTCGTCCCCAGCATCTTACGGCCCCACCCACAGCCCGTCCACCAGCACCCGCACCTCCTGCACGTCCTTTGTTGCCTACACCTCCTATCCGTCGGGAGGATAAAGGTAAAGGACCTATGATTGGGGAGCCTAGTGGATCACGGCAGCAGTGTTATCGCTGCAATGGGTTTGGCCATTTTGCCAACCAGTGTCCCACCCGCCCATCTTTTCACATTGGGGACACACAGGCCGAGGATACCACCCCTGCGGGCCTAGAGTTAGTCAGCTATGAGGCAGATGAAGAGTTAGCTGACGAGTACTATGAGATGGGAGGTGAGGCCCAGGATGCCCAGCAGTCAGACGATACCCACGTAGGGGTCGTCAGATGTATCCTCACCCAGCCACAGGTCAGTGATGACTGGCGTCGGACCACTATCCTTCATGTATTCTGTAGGCTGGGAAAGCAAATTTGCAAGGTGGTCATCGATAGCGGGAGTTGTATCAATGCAATCTCCACGAACGCTGTCACTCGTCTTGGTCTCACACCCGTAGACCATCCTTGTCCCTATCAGGTATCATGGGTGGATACCACTTCCATTTCGGTCAGGCTGCGGTGCTTGGTCCCGCTGCAGCTCCACTCCTACCGTGACGATATCTGGTGTGACGTTCTCCCCATGGAAGTGGGAAGTATCATTCTTGGTAGGCCGTGGTTATTCGACCGAGATGCTACACTCCATGGTCGGTCGAACACCTGTACCTTCGACCACGATGGTCAGCGGGTCACCCTCCAACCCGTTCGGCCCAGGAGCCCATCGGTCCGGGGTCCTACTGGCCCTAGTACTCCAAAGCCTTCCGTACCCGGGCCCAGTACCCCATTCCCCGCTCGGACTATGACCGTTACCTCTGGCCCAGGAGAGCCCTCGACCAGGAGATTGATGATGATTAGCTCCCGGGAAATGGAGCAGGAGCTTAGTCAGGGCTGTCCGGTGTTTGCCATTACGGTCCGAGAGGTGGAGCGGGACTCCGAGGGTGAGCTCCCACCCGAGGTTGTTCCCATTCTGCAGGAGTATGCTGATGTATTCCCCGATGAGCTTCCCGAGGGACTCCCACCTATGCGGGATATTCAGCATGCCATCGACCTTGTTCCGGGCTCTTCTTTGCCCAATCTTCCTCATTATCGCATGAGTCCCACGGAGCATGCCGAGCTTAAACGGCAGGTCGATGAGTTAGTGCAGAGAGGGTCTGTTCGGGACAGCATGAGTCCATGTGCTGTACCCGCGTTACTCGCCCCGAAGAAGGATGGCACGTGGAGAATGTGCATTGATAGTCGTGCCATCAACAAAATCACCGTGAAGTACAGGTTCCCTATTCCCCGCCTGGATGACATGCTGGACATGATGGCAGGTGCCACTATCTTTTCGAAGATTGATCTTAAGAGTGGCTACCATCAGGTGAGGATTAGGCCCGGTGATGAGTGGAAGACCACATTTAAGACCAAGGACGGTCTATATGAGTGGTTGGTCATGCCTTTTGGGTTGACCAATGCCCCTAGCACTTTCATGCGGCTCATGACTCAGGTCCTTCGACCTTTCATTGGAGTCTTTGCAGTGGTGTATTTCGATGATATCCTTATCTATAGCCGCACCACAGGGGACCACTTAGACCACCTTCGGCAGGTCTGTCTACTTCTTCGGCGAGAGCAGCTATTTGCGAACCCACAGAAGTGTGCCTTCATGACACCTCAGCTTACCTTCTTGGGTTTCATTGTGTCTAGTACTGGGGTCTCCGCCGATCCGGAGAAGGTCCGGGCCATTGTTGAGTGGCCGGAACCCCGTACAGTTCATGATGTCCGCAGCTTTCATGGCCTTGCGACGTTCTACCGTCGCTTCATCCGCGGATTTAGCTCCGTCACTGCCTCGATCACGGATTGAATCCGTAAGGGCACATTTGTCTAGACGAAGGCCGCATCTGCTGCCTTCAGGGACATCAAGGAGCGTATGACCCAGACACCTATCCTTCGACTGCCTGATTTCTCGAAGGTGTTTGAGGTCTGTTGTGATGCGTCGGGTGTTGGGATTGGAGGAGTTTTGAGTCAGGAGTCCCACCCGATCGCATATTTCAGCGAGAAGCTGAATGACGCGAAACTGCGATATTCCACGTATGATAAAGAATTCTACGCAGTTGTTCAGGCTCTTAGGCATTGGAGGCACTATCTTTTACATCAGGAGTTTGTCCTATACTCCGACCACGAGGCATTGAGGTACCTCCATTCGCAAAAGAAGCTTAACTCGCGTCATAGTCGTTGGGTTGAGTATCTCCAGCAGTTCACCTTTGTGCTTAAACATAAGGCTGGAGTGGAGAACAAGGTGGCTGATGCCTTGAGTCGGCGAGCATGCTTGCTTACCACCATGAGTGCCGAGGTCATAGGGTTAGAGAAGATGAAAGAGGCCTATGTTGATTGTCCTGACTTCGGTCAGATTTTTACTACTCTCCAGGCCGGGCCCTCGAGAGACCATGATGATTATGTGCTTCAGGAGGGTTACCTCTTTCGAGGTAGCAGGCTATGTGTTCCCCGAACTTCAGTTCGAGATTTCCTAGTGTGGGAACTACATGCGGGAGGTCTAGCCGGCCACTTTGGTCGGAACAAGACTATTGAGGCAGTGGAGCATCGATTTTATTGGCCGAGCTTGAAGCGCGATGTTGCTAACATCGTGGCTCAGTGTCGTACATGTGCTACGGCCAAGATGAAGAAGCAAAGCTCGGGCCTTTATACGCCTCTTCCCGTGCCTGATGCACCGTGGCAGGATGTTAGCATGGATTTTGTTTTGGGATTGCCACGTACTTCTAGGAAGCATGACTCGGTCTATGTTGTTGTTGACCGTTTCTCAAAGATGGCCCTCTTTATCCCTTGCTCGAAGACTTCGGATGCTTCTAGGGTAGCCCGCCTATTCCTTACTCATGTGGTGTGCAAGTTCGGGTTGCCTCGCACTATAGTGTCTGACCGTGATGTTAGGTTCACTTCCTATTTTTGGAAGACACTATGGCATATGATGGGTACGCACCTCAAGTTTTCCACTGCATACCATCCCCAGACAGATGGTCAGACCGAGGTGGTCAATAGGAGTCTGGGTGATCTTTTGAGATGTCTTGTTAGGGACCGCATTGGGGATTGGGATCTCATTCTACCTATGGCTGAGTTTGCATATAATGATTCGGTGAATAGGTCTACTGGCATGAGTCCATTTGAGATTGTCACAGGTCGTAGGCCTAGGAAACCCGTTGACCTTGTCCCCATGCCTGTCCATGCTAGAGTGTCGGAGTCGGCCGAGTCGTTTGCTAGGCATGTTAGGAGTTTGCATGACGACATCCGTCGTCACATTGAGGCCAGCAATGCACGGTACAAGGAGTTAGCCGATGCCCACCGACACCACCGAGAGTTCCAGGAGGGCAAATACGTCATGATCAGGGTAAGACCTGAACGGTTTCCCTCTGGAACCGTTAAGAAGTTGCAAGCTCGCGGAGCCGGTCCCTTTAGAGTGTTGAAACGCGTTGGATCCAATGCGTATGTTGTGGACCTGCCCGAGGAATATGGTATAAGCTCTACCTTCAATGTATCACATCTTGTTGCATATAGGGACCCAGCGGTGATCCCTAGTGAGCCTTTTGAGCCATCTCCTCCCCTTGAGAGTGATCCCACACCTGAGTGTCCACTTCCACCTCCAGCCCCTTTTTCACGGCAGCGTGAGCACATAGATCGTATACTGGACGAGCAAGTGACAGTTACCAGGAGTGGATCTTACCCGCGCTACCTAGTGCGATGGAGAGGACGGCCCGCTACCGAGGACACATGGATCACACATGGTGAGTTACAGCGGATTGATCCGGACCTTTTGGAGCGATACAGGAGCGATGCAGACCCTTACTCGACAGGGTCGAGTTTCTCCCACCCGGGGAGAATTGGTGCGGACACCCGAGCAGTCGATCGGCACGACACGCCGAGCCACCGGTACCGCACGCGGAGCACGACACGAGCCACCACAGCATCCATCTGGCTCAGAGACAGCCTGGAGACTCCGCCTTAAGCTTCCCCATTTATTATATTCAGTTAGACTTTATGTGTGTTTAATTTGCATTTATTTCGTTACGTCCGGTTGGCCATTTTGAGTGTAATAGGGGCTTACGAGCATTTCGGACCCCGTGGGCCCCACAGGCCTCCCGGGCCCCACCCCATTGGGTCACCTCATCCCAGGGTCCCACGTGGGGCCAGTCAACATGCCACATGGGAGCATCTAGAAGGTTGACTTGTATTTGAACACATGGGGGACAATGGACTTAAAAAGTCCAAGGAGGCTACCTACCTCCCACCTACCATTTTCAACCTTCCACCACCCCCCCTCTCCTTGGTCCAAGGGCCGCCCCCCCCCCTTTAATATTATATTGTATTTTGTGTGTGTGTCACATGCCATCCTAGCCCTTCATCCCCATCCCCTAGATCTAATGGCTATGGATGGATGTGAGATGTAGACTATTTAAGGTTGTAATTTCCCATTTTATGCAATTTAATGCCATTTGAAAGTTGAAAAAAATCCCTTGAGCAGGCCTAGGCCGCCCCCTTCTCCTCTCCCCCTCTCTCTTGAAGCTGTGAAGGCTTCCCTCTGGTGGTGAGACTCCACCCTATCAGTTCCGGTCACCGCCGCCGCCGCCACGAGCCGCCATCGCCACCGCCGGAGTTCTGTCCGCGCAGTACCACAGCCACTTCCACGAAATTCCAGTCTCATCCACGGCCTCAGATAGAGCTGGAACTTTTACTGGATCTCCCAGAGGTGTCCAGCACGTCCTCAGAATTTTCGTTGGTCATAAAGATCTCATTTGGTATTTTTTTATTTTTGTCCAATCACAGTTTCCAGATCTGTCTACTGTCTGTTTCCATTTCCATCCGCCATGAGTTTCAAGTCTTAGGTCCTTTTTTTGATTTTCTTTGGTTCGCCCAATTTAACTGGGTATTCCTTGCATCCATCCCTTCATCCACCATTTTTTTTAATTTTTGGTTCGTCCATTTCATATTTTTTAAAATTCGTTCTCAGTCCTAGCTACAGTTCTATTCCCCAGTTCCCAGATCCGACCACCAGACACTCCAAAAATCCTATCAAATCACCACCACCTCCAAATCCAATTTGAAAAATTGTCCCAGCTTCATGGTTTGGTTATCTACAAAGTTGAAGAAGAGCTCGAAGTCTGATTCCTACGGCACGTAGGTGGTCAACGGTGGTTCTCAAACAAGTACCCTGTAAATCTGATGTCTCGGTTACTGTACAACAGGGATTTGTAAATTCATTAATGTCTAGATCCTGCTAGATCCATCAGATCTCTCTGAGTCTATATTGAAGTATTTGAAGAGAGCTTTCCAACGATAGCTCATGCGTCCCGATCCGACGTCGGGATCGACCGCAGCGGCTGTTTTCGCCGGAGCGCGCGCAGGGAAAACAGAACTGAAATCCGTGGGCAGCCATTCCACAACTTGAAGATCGGACCCGACCGGCCACCAATCGGTGTCTCCGGCCGACCGCCGTCCGTGGAGGCGCGCCACCAGGGGTCTTCATCATAGTGGGACCCACCTCCGCTGATCCAGAGGATAGCGCCATCCGTGGGCCCCACGGGCCCACAGAACCCGCCGTTCGGGAAGCACGAAAATGCGGAGTTCGGCGCATCGAGTCGACATCAAGATGCTTCCTGTCAACCCAATTTGCGTGATTCCCGGGCCCCGCATGTGACCTTTTACCTCCCTGCGTGGAGTGGGTCAAATTATTGTACTGCTGTAAAATTGTGGTAACCGGGGGTCCGTGATTGGCCGGGGTTGTCTTCGCCACGCCGGGTGCGTGGAGGTAATGGTCCGAACCTCTTGGCGTTCATTTGCTTAGCTAGTATACGATCTTTTGCCGCTGTCAAGAGTGTAGGTACTAGCCCGTGTGTCCATGTCACCGCTATGAGAGTGAGAGTGACCCGTCCCGTGACTCGATCCGAGTCCGGAAGTGAGTCTGACTACCTTGAACTCTGCCGGTTCCTTAACCGCGCACGATCCACGCTTTCCCTCGCATGGGACGCCGAGTGAGTTTGCACTTCTGTTAGCGACGTGTAGCCTATGGAAGCTCTCCGTGTCGGGCCTAATGTCTCTCCCATCATGTGTTGCTGGTCGTGTCCACGTCTAGAGTCCGAGGTCCACACCACGTAGAGTCGGTCCCCGTGTCCGTCCCGCATCACCTTCTTGGCTAAGAATGCCCCCAATCCCTACCCCGGATGCATCACAAGTGACTTCGAAGACTTTTGAGAAGTCAGGTAGGCAAAGGACCGGGGCTTGGGTCATCTTTTCCTTAAGCTCTAGGAAGGCTTTTGAGGCTGCCCTAGTCCACACAAAGGTGCCTTTCTTGCGGCAATCCGTGATAGGAGTGGTGATTGTGATAAACCCACGGATGAATCTCCTATAGAAGGTAGCTAGCCCGTGAAAGCTTCGGGCCTCATGAAGGGTCTTGGGTTCGGGCCACTCAAGAATAGCTTAGACCTTTTCGGGGTCCATGGATACTCCTTGGGATGAGACAATAAATCCTAGGAAGGCTAGTTGATTGGTCAAGAAATGACATTTCCCGGGGTTAGCAAAGAGACTCTCCTTCCTAAGAATGGTGCACACTTGTTTGAGGTGATCGAGGAGGGCTTCCTTGGATTGGCTATATATGAGGATGTCGTCAAAATAGACAACTAAAAAGATGCCAATGAAGGGCCGGAGGACCTCGGTCATGAGGCGCATGAAGGTGCTTGGCGCATTAGAAAGGCCAAAAGGCATAACAAGCCATTCATAGAGACCGTCCTTAGTCTTAAAGGCGATTTTCCACTCGTCCCCGGGCCTAATGCGGACTTGATGGTAGCCACTCTTGAGGTCAATTTTAGAGAAGATGGTGGCTCCCGCTAGCATGTCTAACATATCATCAAGCCGAGGGATGGGGAACCTATATTTGACCGTTATATTGTTGATGGCTCGGCTATGCACACACATGCGCCAAGTTCCATCCTTTTTGGGTGTAAGAAGAGCCGGGACGGCACAAGGGCTTTTGCTAATTCGGAGGAAGCCCTTCTTGATGAGTTCCTCAATTTGCCTCCTGAGCTCGGCATGCTCGGTGGGGTTGAGGCGGTAGTGTGGGAGGTTGGGTAAGGTAGCTCCGGGCACAAGGTCGATGGCATGTTGTACATCGCGCATGGGTGGTAGCTTGTCCGGAAGCTCCTCGGGAAACACATCATGGAAGTCCTCCAAGAGTTGTTGAATTTCTATTGGGTGTGGGTCGGTTGGGGTGGATTCCCCAAGGCAAATAACAATGGCACACACATGTTCCCCTTGGTTGACTTCTTCTTCAAGCTCTTTCCTAGTGATGAGGTGTAGGCTCCTAGGAGGCTTGTTGACCATACTAGGGTTAGGGCTTGGTGGGGTGGGGTTTGGTGGGTTTGGAATAGTGGGAGGGGTAGGGGATCCCTCAAGGGAGGGAGATGCCTTCTTGGGAAGGGGGCGAGGTGGAGAAGGGTTGAGTTGGATTTTCTTCCCCTCATGAATGAAGATGCAAGTGTTTATCTTTCCTAGAAAGGTGGCATCTACATCGTAGATCCAAGGTCATCCTAGGAGTATACTCCCAACTTCCATTGGTAGGATGTCACACCACACTTGGCCTTGATAGGATTGGAATGTAATGGGGACAAGGCAACGAGCACTAACGGGTATGGAGGTGGTATCAATCCATGCTACCCTATATGGGTGAGGATGCGGGGAGGTGGTAAGGCCCAAAAATTTGACGGTATCGGGTGACACTACATTCACACTACTCCTATTGTCCAAGATGACCTTCCTAACATGGCTCCCTATCCGTATGTAGGTATGGAATATGGTGTTTCTTCTCTAATCATGCTCTTGGGTTTGAGTGAGGGTGCACCTAACCACTCCGAGGTGGGAGTCGGTGGGTGGAGGGAGTTGTTCTTGGTTGGTCTCTACGTAGTGGTTCTCATACTCCTCCTCCCATTCAAGAGAGGGTTCATATACTTCAATTTCCCCTTCAAATTCAGCTTGGGGTTGGGGGTTGGTTTCTTCTATGAGCAAGTTAGATGCTCCCTTGGTGGGGCATTGGTTGGCAAAGTGTCCATACCCATAGCCCCTAAAGCATTGCTGCCCACTTTGATGGTTTGGGGTCATCTTAGTGTGAGGGGGAGTGGGTGTCGGATTGGGCCTATTGGGAGTTGTGTTTAGGGGCCCACTTGTGGGGCGGGATGGTGGTGTGCCACTAGGAGGGGTGACCCGGGTGGGAGGAGCTCCCATGGGTGTGGGAAGGAGACCTCTATGGGGAGGTGGAGGGTTGGCCCGAGGTGCCATGGCTTTAGGGTCCATCCCCCGAGGGGGAACCATTCGTGTATACCGAGAGAATTTCTCGGCATCCCGAGCTACTTGGTAGGCTTGCTCTAAAGTGGCTACTTGACGCATGAATAACTCCTTTTTGATATGTAATTGAAGTCCATTCCTAAAGCGGGAGAGTGTGATGGCGGGGTCCTCTTGGACTCCACACTTGAGAAGGTAGTAGTCAAACTTCTCAATGTACTCCATAACGGTCTTTCCCTCTTGGGTCAAGGCTTGCCACTCATCTAGGAGGTTTTGATGATAGGAGGGTGGGACATATTTGAGTTTGAGTTGGTCTTTCATGGCTCCCCATGTGGCGATGGGAGCTTCCCTCCTAACTATCCTTAATGTCTCAACATTCATCCAATGAGTCTTAGCTAACTTGGTGAGTTGCATCTTTGCAAGACGGACTCTCCTATCCTCGGTCATTGGGTACCAATCAAAATATTGGTCCATGGCTGCCTCCCAATCTAAGTAAATACTTGGATGATGAGACCCATCAAAGGTGGGTGCATCGACTTTCACAAGTCTCATTAGTTGGTCATCCGGGTTGTCCCGGGGAGGTCTCTCATTCCTTCTAGGAGGTGGGTCCCTTTCCGGTTCGGGAGGGTGATCAAGGTTGAGCTCCCCTAGGGCTGGCTCCACATGTGGAGGTGGTTCCATCCTATCTCCTGCCCTTGGGATAGGCCTATTCTCCTCAATTTGTTCAAGCCGGGCCGTAATATCGTCAAGCCTTCCCATAATATTGGTCATGCCTTCCACAAGAAACCTCATATGGTCGGCAAGCTCATTCTCATTGTGAGCGGGATTTCCTTGGGGATTGGGATTCATAGTGTTGTTGGAAGAAGATGAATTGACTTGATAATGAGTTCCACTACGAGTGGTCATGCAAAGTTGGGTGGGCTATGCAAGGGTGTGCGGATGCACCTATGAAAGACTTAGTGTGACCCAAGACTAGACTTGTGAGGACAAGCCTATGACCACTCTGATACCACTTGATGTGGCACATCCCAAGGATGACTAAATATGTAATGAACAACCTAGGACCTAGATCCACAAGCATACAAGCACTCAATGATTCTCACAATAGCGTCTTACTTACACGGCACACGCGATCACCCGGCGGGGCCGGGGGATGATGGCAAGGGTCCGAGGCGAGACCCAATGAGTCTAATGGACTTAGTTGGCTTAGGCTGACCCCAAAGAGTCTAGGATTCTCAACTTAGTGGGCGGCTGGCCCGCAAGGCGGGGTTTGGGTGGCACTCTCTCACGGCCCGCGGTGGGCACCAGCAAATGAACATACAAGAATGGACCCTCTTCTCACCGTCCGATGAGCAATCAAAGCAATACTAAACTTGCAGAAGTAAGGCTATCAAGGTTAGTATCAGTGGCTCACCTGATCGGTGTGAAGACACCGATCCCGCTTGGAGACGAGGGCGCGCCGAGAGACGAGGGTATACACCCGATCGCCGCGGCGATGTAGCTTGACCTGAAAATGCAAAGGTGTACAACACTACGCCTCGCGCAGGAGGGGTGATCTTGGGGTGGGGAATAGGCTTATTACATTCAAAACTACCTCCACGCAGGGAGGGGCCTTCAGCCGACCAAGCGGGGTGGGGAATTAAGCTAAGGAACCCGACTTGTCGAACCCCGCAGGTTCTGCCAATCTGCAAATTCTCCGGACAGTGGGGCGGTGTTGATGTTGCCAGAAATTCCACAGAGCGTGGATCCTAATGAAACCTGCGCCAAAAGTTCCCCAACAGGACGGGGATGGTGTCTGAATTTTGGCAGGAGCTTTGGAACTCAGGGCTGGTTGGGCCGGCGACTGGAACAGGTCAGCAACTTCTTCCTCTGGCTGGTGCAGAACAGGTACAACGAGTTGCAGATGGCACCACGGACGCTCCTGAACTCCAAATGAGGCGAGCCTGGTGGTTCCGTGATCGCGATCGGAGTATTTTCGAGCAGGAATTGACGGGGCCCCAATCGGAGGTGTGAGAAGAGAGAGGTAGATGGATAAGCAAGGACAGGTCAAACCTGGACCCACAGGGGCAGACGACACACCCCGACGAAGAAAATGGTAACTGAAAGCTCCGGTGGCTGAATGAAGTCCTTCTTCTTGGAGATGGCAGCTAACTGGTAGTAGTTTCAGCCCTCCGAAAATGGCACTCAGATCTTCAGGGAGGAAGCCGTGGTCGGACTGTGACTGCAGCTCTGGTTCCCTGCCTGAGAGCTTCTGCGAGGTCGCGGGAGAATGGCTGCTGTGGACTGCTCAGAGCTCGGATGCCGACGAAACCACCTCGCCTTGGAAGCTCTCTGGACGACCTTTCCAGAGATGTAGGCCTTGCCACCAGGAGGAGCAGGGAGCAGCTGGGGATGATGTGACTTCAGGGCCTCACTCTGCTGCCTGCGACCTGCTACTTGAAGCTGCAACTTGTAAGAACAAGGGGAGGGGCAAAGGGAGTTAGCACAGCTTGGGGGTGATGGCTGAGGGTTTGGGAGAGGGGAGGGACGTGGTTAGGGCTTCCAAGGGGTTCTGGTGGGGCAGGGAAGGTGGAGAGGGCTGGAGCTGCAAGAGGTGGTGGTGGAGAGGTGGGTGTGCACAAGAGAGGGGGTGAGTGGGAGAGGAGGTGAGGGGGGCGAACTTGGCCTAAGGGGGAGTGGAGAGGGGCGGTCAAGGCAAGGGAGGGAAGGATTTCAAATTCACAAATGGCCTAGGGAGTTGGGGAATGGTGTGGGGAAGAGGGGTGATTGTGTTGGAATGCGAAAGAATGTGTTGGGGTTGGGAAGATTCCCCTTGGGACTAGGGGGGGTGAGTAAAGATAGCTATGGGAAGTGGGGAGTCTTAATGGGGGTGGGTGGGAGTTGGAGGTTGGTTGGGGAAAGAGGAGAGAGGGAAAGTGGCGAACTCCCCTTGGGGAGAGAGAGAGAGAGTGAGAGGTAATAAGAGGTAGTAGAAATGCTTTTCAAATTTCATCAAAAGTTGAGTACATGAGGATAGATGGGCCTATATATAGGCAACCATCTTTTACATGACCACAATGACCTTGACATTAAGATAAAAGACTCAACAAGTCCTAGACTCAACCCATTAGGCCCACACTAAGGTACTAAGGCCCAATTACACAAAAATAAGAGAAATAAACTAGATACCAAGACTCAATAAAAAAGAAAGTACATATGATAAGACTCAATAAAATGAAAATACATAAGATGGGATCAAGAAAAGGAAGATAACATGTAGAGATCACAGCCATCCCATAACAAAAGTGTGTAGTCAACCCGAGCTAGAGGGAGTGTCGTGAGATGCCCTCATCACTCTTCCTTTGGGAGCTTTCTTCTTGGCTTTCTCTTTCAGCTTCTGGAGCTCTGGACAATTGGCCTTCATATGACCGGCCTTCCTGCAATGGTAACAAACATTAGTGTCAATTTTCTTCGCAGAATTAGATTTGTACCTGTTGTATCTTTTCCCGCCATATTATCTTCGGTTGAAATTTCTTCCTTCCTTCCTGAGAAATCTTCTGAACTCTCTAGTCAGCATTGCTATCTGATCTCCTTCAATTTGTGATCTAGAGAGACTCTGATCACTAGACGATCCATCGTGGCTGGATTGACTAGAACGACTATTGCTTGCCTTCAGAGCGATAGGCTGCTTCTTTTTCTCGAGCTCCTGTCTTTGGCAGATTCATTTCATAAGTCATCAATGAACCTATCAGCTCATCCACTTTGGTGTTCTGGAGATCCCTCGACTCCTCAATAACTGTCACTTTTGTATGCCATACTGAAGTCAGGGATCGCAGTATCTTTCTCACGATTTCATAATCAGAATAGTTTTCCCCAGATTTCTGAGACCATTAGTTATGAGGGTAAGACGCGCGTACATCTCAATGATGGTCTCGCTGAGCTTCATCCTGAAGGCTTCATACTCTGAAACTAGTAAATTAGCCGTGGTCTGCCTCACCTGAGAGGTTCCCTCGTAGATAACCTCCAGCTTATCCCACATCTCTTTCGCTGTTCCACAGGAAGAGACTCTTGCAAATTCTGTGGGATGTAAATCACACTGTATTGCATTGATGGTGCTCCACTTGAGAGTAGATTTCCTGATCTCCTCTCTCGTCCATATATCCTCATTAGGATGCAGCTCGAATGGTCCTTTACTGACCACCTTCCAAATATTCATAGTGTTTCACCCTCAAAAGAACTTGCATACGGTTCTTCCACTATGCGTAGTTCGACCCGTCAAAGTATGGGGGCTTCGTGGTGGAATGTCCTTCAGCCGTCATCCCTCTTGCTTCCATGGCCATTTCTCTTCAGGACGTTGATCCCTGCAGAAGAGTTAGGCTCTGATACCAAGTGTTAGGATACTATAACCGATCTAGAGGGGGGGTGAATAGATCAGACACCCAATTAAGACCAATAACAACTCCTCCAAGTGTGGAATTAAAACAAGCTGTTGTTCGACGACAGAAGGACAAACAACACAATCAATGGAAGCCGACCTAACAAATCTAGATCAAGACGATCCTAAGCATTCATCTACTACGGATTGAAGAAATAAATAGGATGCACACAAACCACACAGCAATCGTACAGTAGACAGAGATTTTTAAGGTGGTTCGATCTCAACCCGAGATCTACGTCCACCCCACACTCCAAACTGGAATGTGGCTTCTACTGCTGATGCACAGCTTCGCTGATCCACAGCTTTGGGGTCAAAACCCTACACACCGTTGGGCGTTACAGCTTATGCCGTCCAGAGGAATACTCCTATGGAAACTGCTGGGGGCTTACAGCTTTACCCGACCAGAGGAATCCACCTCTGCAAACCGCTGAGCTTCACAGCTTGCTCCGCTGACACACAGCTTGAAAATGTAGTTTCAGAAATGAAAAATAAAACAAACGAAGAAACAAAAGAACCCACTAGGGGAATGTAGCTCAACACTGAGCAATTTCAGCTCCGATTTTGAACCGAGAGACTGAGGAACAAACACTCACAGTATTTTCTCAGACATCTCTCTTTCAGCTCTCTCCTTCTCTTCTTCTTTTTCACTTCTTTCTGGATCGTGCAAGCTCTCTCTGCTTCTGCTCTTTCGAAGTATGTTCACGATCACTCTTCTCCTAAGAAGGAAGCTTCCTATTTATAGAGCAGTAGAAGGATAGGGCGTGTGGTCACCACAATTTCTACCCAAACACCTTCGTCACGTGGCGGCATCTCAGCATAGCTGCTTTCCACGTGTCACGATCCTGGCACTTTCTTCAATCTTGGATCACGTGCCCTTCTTAGTCTTTACGAAAAGGCACCTTTCAAGGCATCAGATATAATGTCATATTCAGACAATTATACGATATAAGAAGGAGATTGCACAGAATAGAGATTTTGATGCACGGACTCAATTGTGGTGTTTACATACACATGCACAGACTCAATCATCTCTTCAAAAGCAGATGCACAGACATGGTTTCAACACGACCTATGGATACATCGGCTGAGTGTGTGCAATGGGCAAGTATTGCACTGACCTGATGACTTGCCACAGAAGACATTGTATAGACTTAGCCTGCCCTGTGCCTGAGCTTGCACGGACTTATTCACACAGAATGCTTGACTTGCACAGACTTAATGTGTAAAAAGAGAATGCATGAACTTCTATGCACCGAGTTACCTAAGACATATTGCACCGACTCTAAGTGCCTGGTGTAGAGGTTGCACCGACTCGGTGGCGTGCATCGAGAAGAATTGCACCGACTTAGTCGTGTGCATCAGCGAGGATTGCACAGACTCAATGCAAAATTAACCATGTGTTGCACCGACTCTATTCAAAGCACAGACTAAGATTCACACACCATTGATATGATTATCTGACATAAGAATGCATCAAAATATGATTATCGGACATATGAATGCATCAAAATACTTACACCATCGTATATAGAAATAAAGTCAACTAAGTCACACACCACTGTTGCTAGTCATCAAAACAACTATTGTCAATCATCAAACCATTTCATCACAAAGCAGTGCACGAACTGCTTATCAACCCAGAGGAGTCCCAACACTGGGCTCTGATTCGGGTGTGGCTGGGGTCGTTGGATTCGTTGTCGAGCCCTCTTAGAAATGAGACCCGCGGGGACGCTAGGGGAGGTCAGAGCAGACAGGGATAGCCCGAACAGTGATCGGGTGTCTGTTTAGTCCCAGAGTGGACAGAACAACCCACCCGAGGGAGAAAATTGAGAAATCGCTGCTCCGGATGCTGAACGGGGTGCCCCTTCTTAGTAATGGAAGAAGACTTGTCGTAGAAGCTCTCAGCCAAGTGGCGCCTCAAGTAGCACATGAATGTGGCCGTGGGAGCTTCTGGAAGTTGCTTCAGGTTGCCGACTGGACCTATCCTGTGCAGTCGGAGAAGAACGGCTCTCCCTGGCAGTCACGAACTGAGACGAGGACGAGACCACCACCGTTGCAAAGCTGACAAGAAGATGAATCCAACGGTATATGATACACCTCAAGGAGCTTCACGATGACATTCATGTACTTCTTGAGGCGCCACTTGGCTGAGAGCTTCTATGACAAGTCTTCTTCCATTACCAAGAAGCGGCACCCCGTTTGGCATCCAGAGCAGCGATTTCTCAATTTTCTCCCTTAGGTGCGCTGTTCTGTCCACTCTGGGACTGAACAAATACCCAATCACTGTTCATGACGTCCCTGTCTACTCTAACCTCCTCCGATGTCCTCGCAGGTCTCATTTCGAAGAGGGCTCGACAACGAATCCAGCGACTCTAGTCACGCCCGAATCAGAGCTCAGGAGCACCCGTTGTGGCCGCGTCTTCCTGCGGCAGTGGTGCAAAAGTAGATAGAACCAGAGAATAGAGATGCTACTCACGGAGCTGTTCCGACCGACGTCAGCAACTAGAAGTCCTCCCAAAAATCTGACATCCTCCTAGGCCAACCCAGGAGGTTTTGTCGCTAGTTTTGTAGCAAACGGAGTCCGAGAGTGGCCGCAGCGGCGCCAACATCGACTGCCTATCCCCTGGTCCAGAGAGCGGATAGAACCGGCAACCGCCTTCCAATTAGTTCCTAGCTCAGCTTTTCCCCTCCCCGCTTGGCCGACTGAGCGCCCCTCCCTACGTGGAGGTACATTTTGGTTGTAATTCTACCCCCCACCCCTAGTCCAACCCCCTTGCAAGGGGCGTAGTGCATGTATTAGCAGGTTGCCATCCGAAGCTACACCGACGCGGCATGCGGGTGCATGCCCACGCCTCCCCGCTCGTCATCGTCTCTGATCGAGATCGGCGTATTGTGGACACACTTTTTATTTAATAAATCGTTGTTTATTTGTTTATTGGCGTTTATTAAGTGCGTGGGCGTGCCAGTCACAAAGTGACGATTTATTGTGCGCTCGATCTGACTAATCAGACGATTGTGTGGTTCGTGTCGGGACTGGAACCCGCCGCGCCGTAAAGGTCACGGCGTCATTTACATCCCCTCGGAGAGGGGAACACCCTTGATTAATCGCCGGGAATCAGGGCCTCATGGCCAGGAAATTATATCAAGAGAAACTAGCCGCTATCGGTCTCGAATCAATCGAAAAGCTCGATGTCTAGGGAAGCGAGCATTCGAAATATGTCGGTCACTCAAGAGACCATTTTGATATTCGGACGAGCGTCCGGCCTCAGAGAATCGTGATCATTACGGGGAAAACCAGAGCATATGTATGCCGGGTTACGGCGAGTTTATTGTTCAAAGCGATAGGAGACATTCGGTTGAATCCCGGTTAGAGTGGTCGAAAATCAGCGAGTTTATTGGCCCGGTGCGAGATCGAGTCAGGACCATTCCGGGGGCGCCTCCCGCAGTCCAAACGAGGCTTGCAAAGGTCTTATTGATATTCCCACATGTGTGGTTAGGGAAAGACGAGAGCCGTCTCGTTCCATTCAGATTTTGTTGGTCATTCATGGACCATTTTATGTTTGGACAAAGGTCCGTATAGAAAAGAAGACGGTGACGGGAGCGAATCCGTGCAAATATCTGCCGTGAGTACGGCAAGTTTAATGCAAGCGCGGGATTAGATCCCGGTATATATGTTGGTCGCTAATGGACCATTCATTATTCGGACGGAAGTCTGTATTAGTAGTGTCGATGACGACGATAAAAAAAACATAGGGATGTCTGCCGTAGGTACGGCACGTTTCATGTGGATACGGGATTGGATCCCGATAAAAGTGGGTCAAGCTGATGAACTATCGGCCCGAGGTGGTTTCGGACTATGGCCATAACGGGGTTCCCGAGGTCCACGTCCGATGCCATGAGGTGTCATTACTTTTCTCTTCACACATAGTTCGGGGAAATGAAGGTTCCAAGCAATACGTGCATGTCGATCACGGTCGGGCTATCCATTGTTCGGACGCGAGTCCACATTTGAAGCATCGAAGACAATGATAAAACCATGCAAATGTCTGCCGTAGACACGACAAGTTTAATGTGGGGTTGCGGGATTAGGTCCCGAGAGAAGCGGGTCGAGTTAACGAACTATTGGCCCGAGATGTGTTCGGATCACGACCATGTCAGAGGTTCCAAGGTCCACGTCTGATACTACAAGGCATCATTGATTTTCTCTTTGCACCCAGTCTGGGGGTGTGAATTGTTAAGTGTGAAGCCCGAACTCGCCAACAGCGCCCCCGGAACAAAAATTTGATTGTGGAAGGGGGAAACTTTTTTATTAGTTTTATTCGTTAGCCTTAAGTCTTTTCTCTCATTTAATTAATCATTTTTTTAGGCACGCCGGTTAAGGGAGAAGCCAAGGGATGGGTGCGCCGGTTTGGCCATGCCATTTTAAGGGCTAAACAAGGGGGGGCGCGCCGATTTTGGCCAAGAAGAGGGGGCGCACCGGATTTGGGCTCGAAGAGGAGGGCGCGTCGGTTAAGGCCGCGCCGGAATGGGAAGATAAGGAGTTGAAATGGGGGGGCGCGCCGGTTAGATAAAGGAGATGGTTTTGAGTGGTTAAACCGGCGCGCCGGAATTGGGCTTCACTGAAGAAGATTGGGTTTTTTGTGAGAGGGGCTAAAACGGCGCGGGGGAACAATAACCGCGCCGGATTAGCCTCTCCTGAGGGTTTGTTCATTGCTTTTGACTGTGTGTTTCTTTTCTTTTCTTTCCCCCGTAGGTGGGTTTCATGATACGTTTGTTCATCCATTTAGGGGATTAAGTTGGTGAAGAGGGGGTTTAATCATTTTAGCTGCTTATTAAGATGGATCGACATGAATGCTTAAGTGTTTCGTTCGAGGGGTTTGATTCACATAGCGTACTGTGTGTTGTTCTTGTTCTCGGAGGTGGCTTGTTCGTTGGTTCTTAGGCGTTCTTAGCCCTGGCGAAAATCCGGCAACACCTCCCCCGGACCGGGACTTGCCAGAGGTAAAGGAAAGTCACCACTCAGATTGCTCCGGGGTAGACTCTCAAAAATCGGAGTGGCCTCACGGCGGTCCGAACCCATGTGTGAGTGTGGAGCGCTCGAGGGCTAGCCTTCAAGAGCGACCACGACTCACGGGCGATGAATCTTCGGCACGGGACAGATGTTTGCCACGAGGGCCATGAATGTTCATCCGGTGACAAACTCCTTCGAAGGCCGTGCTATGGAGAAGCAAGCTTCGAAGGGTCTTGGATGAGGAGAAGGTGAAGTAGGGAAAGAAGAAGATAGACAAAGGATCGTGCTCGCCAAAAGGGCTTTCTGTTTGTTCATCCACCGAAGGGGGAAAAAAATGGCTCAAGCCCAAGAAATTTCATCTCCACAGAGGAGAAATACATTATGGAGGGAGAAAAGGGGGAAGAGATACATCAATGGGAGAGGGGGAACAGAGCACAAGCTCCTCCCCCTCCGAGCTCACCTCTCACTCTCACTCTCCTCTCTTCTCTTCTCTTCTCCGGCACGGAGACGAAGCTTCTTTTCTCTCTTTTTCTTCTTCTCTTCAATGGCCAGCCAGGGGGGAAAGCCAGGATCTTCCTCTCTTCAATCGCCCATCGGGGGGGTGGTTCGAGCCTCTCTTCTTTCTTCACCAGTGGGGCATGCCTTTTATAGAACAGACAGTGGGGGAGAAAACTCCCGCCACCTCTGCCTTGTTCGCAACAACGTTGTTGTTGTGCTGGATGATGCTGGTTCATGGAGTACACTGGTGTTCGTCCGAGGATGGGACATTTATGGATTTGCCGGAGCCTGCTTCGCCGTTGCCGCTTCTGTGCTGTCGAACGGAGGTAGAGACAGAGCGTCGGGCATTCAATGTTCTCTGCACATCATTAAACAGAGCATCGGCATGCCGACGGGATGGGTTGATTGCGTGTCGGGGAAGCACTTCAGAGAATAGAATGAGGGGTTAAAACGGCGCCATATTCAAAGGGGCGCCGTTTTAAGCATCAAAGGGGATGCCCCTTCACGCGCCGTGTAGCCAAAAAGAAAAGGGGCGTGCCATTTTAAGAGGGGGGGCGCCGTTTTAAGGCCCCTTCGTGCCGTTTTAAGCACTAAACGGATCCTTCTCGAAGTCGCGGCCGTTTATATGAATGTCGACATTCCCAGAATGTTCCGGTTGCAATGTATGGCCTCTGCAATATTCCATTTGTAGCCTCTGGGACTCGGTCCCAGATTCTGCGTAACATTCTGTGCATGCCGAGATTGTGCCGGAGTTCCCGACTTCTCTCTGATTCAGCTCTCGGCATGGCCGGTCGGAGCATTGTAGCTGTATCTTCTACCTGGGGGGGCTTCCTTAGCAGGTAGTGGACCACCAAGTGAGTTCTCGTCCTGATCAGGCGAGACATGAGGTTTGTTTGGCATTTCCATCTTCGGCTTGCTCTCGAATGTCGAGACGTGCATGCCGTATGATCCTCATCGACATTTTTTGGTGTCCACACATATTCACGCTGATCAGGTGAGCTCCTGCCCCCCTCTCTTTGCCGATTTATCTTGCTTAATTAGTATTTCCTCTTAGCTCCGTCGGATGGTGAGAGAGTGCTCGGTGCCAAATTTACATCAATTGAGTGCTACCACGGGTGAGTTGTGAGAGAGATACTATACCCCACGCCCTTAGCTTGATGGTCGCCCCCGAGAGTGGGCATCCCAGGGCCCTTAGCGGTTCAATCTTAGGCTAGCCAACCCTCAGAGAAGCGAGGTACCATCTCGGACCCTCACCACCATCACCGGGTTGCCTACGGGCCCTAGTGTGCGCCAAGTGGGTGAGTCCGCTCGAGTGAGTCTGCCGTCAAAATTACATGCTTGCGGGTTGTAGGTCCAAGGGCGTCGGTCAAGTGGCTGCCACTCCCAAGGTGGTGTCACATCAATTGGTATCAGGGCAAGTTCTAGACATGTCTCTACTAAGTCTTGTCCTAGGGCCATTGCATTTATCCCCCCGTTCATCATGGCCATTTCCTACTTTGCCTACTCGCCACCCATGGACTTCATTCTAGATAGGGATATTATCTTTGACGGATCATGTTCTAGTGATTACCTTAGGTGGGAGGCTACCATAGAAAGGTACTTTGAAGAGACTTGGGTATATGGACCCGCGAGAGTCCTCAAGGCCAAGGGATGACTTCGGGGTCAAGCCAAGAAAAAGTGGTGGAGCATAGAGGGCTTAAGGAGGGTTGAAAGATAAAAACATATTCACTCATGGGAAGAGATGAAGGTAGAACTTAGGAAGATCTACATCCCCAAATATTCTCACCCCTCCTACTGAACACCCCTAGCCCAAGGAGCACTACCACTCCTCCATCTGCACCCGGCCAACTTGAGACCACCCATAGGCCTCCACCCCCACCACTCCCAACAAAGTCCCTCTTAATCATCATCACTACACTTCGCCACCAAATCCTCTCCCTTAAGACCCAAATGATCCAAGCATCCACCTCTCCACATAACCCCATGAGGGCCCCCACACCCCAACCAAAACCCCCCTCCACAGTCCTCAATATCCAAACCAAATTGGCCCCCACTCCCACCCCTCCACAATCAACCGATCCCAAGGGGAAGAGACCCCTAACTGACCCGATATCCCCAATGAGGACCATCACTCACACAACCCTCGCCATTCAAACCCAAGTGGACCCCGTGTCCATCCCTCCACCTAGGCCCATGATGGCCACCACCTCCCAACTCACGATCCCTCACCAAACCCATACCCCACAAGCCCCATTGGTTCCCACCACTACCCCTCCATCATCCCCTAAAAGGAACGCCCCCGCCAAATCCAATCAACGCAAACCCCCTCACCCAACCCACCTTCCACTCCCAACCCCAATCCAACCCCAACCTAGGCCTTCACTACTTCCCCTACCAATCCCAATCCAAGTTTCTCTTTACCCTGCTCCCCAGGAGCACCACACACCAACCCTCATCACCCCAAAAGACCCTCTCACCTCCTTGGTAGATGAACTCATACCTGACCCCATAGTGGTGAACACTCCAAAACCACTCCCCACCTTGGAGGAAATCCATGTCCAAGTTGAAGAAGAAACCTCACACGATGGTCTTCACCTTACACCACCCTCTCTAGTTGGGGCCGAGCTCATCTTAGGAGAATCCCTTGTTAGTTGGCTAAAGGAGAGCCCAATTAAAGAGATCACGGCCCATGTTTTCTCTCCTATAGAACAAAACCTTCCCATATTGATCTTCTTCTCCTATCAAATCACAATCCAAGCATCCTATCAAGTGGAGACCTTAGAGGATCTTCTTAAGCGGTTAGCATGGCAAATTGAGTTCACTAGCATGTTGACCCCTATGGCCGAACAACCTAGGAGCCTTGGCCTCCTACACCTATGCATCAGGTCTATCACCTCGGTTTACACCATTGGTTGCTACACTAGCGACCTCCTTCTATTCCTCCCCACACCCGATGTGCCCGACCTTCTCTTCAATTTGGAGCTTCTTGTATCGGGTAGAAAGTCAAGCCCTCCCCCCATGGCCGACCCACCCACCAAGAACTTCGGCCCAATTATTTCATTAGAGGATGATGACCCACCACCATTTGAGGATCTTGAGGACATAGGGCCCCTCCCCCTTGATAACCCTTTTTATGATCCCTTCCAATGGGGGTCAAGGAACCCATGGGACCCAACCGCCTTGCCCACCACCCACCTTTTCCTACCCCAACCCACCATGTTTAGTCCAATCCACCAAGTCCTTGACTCGGGTCACACCTTGGGAGCCATGACCTTGAACCACATATCCCTAGGTAATAAGGTTGTGCCGCACCCCATGATGTCCACCTTCTTAGATCCCTTCGATCCTTTCCAATGGAAGTTCAAAGGTCATCCCACAACCCCTCACAAAGAAATCATCTTTGGAGTAGGAATGCATGTGTCTTGGCACCTCACACAAGTTGGCATGATTAGTAAGTCTGGTCCTTTCATTCATCACGCCCACATGTCAAGTCGGAAGTATGAGTGGTCCGTATTTGGGTGTGCCGGCCCTCCCCCATCCATTGGCATTAACAAGTTGGGTCTAGAGCATGATAGGTTCATACATGGCTGCCCTGGTCCCCCGGCATTTGCTTCACCCATGCATGATATTTTCACCTACGGGTGCCCCGGCCCTCCTAGGTCCACCAAGGTTTACATAGCCGCATTGCATGATAGGTCCACTTGTGGTTGCCCCGGTCCCCCATTGCATACCACACACTTCCCACCCATAATGCACCGTAGCTAATGGCATACTCATTCAAGCAAGCATCTAGCAACGGGCGGTGAGGTTCATAATGAACGAGCAAAAACTCGCGAGTGCCACTTTGGATTCCAAGTAGGCAACCTTACGATGGTGGCTTTGGAATGGCTCTACCTTAGGGTCACCTCCAAAACGAGGGCACGAGGACTTGGACCTTCCATGTTCCGAGTGGCTTTGGCAACCTGGCTTACGAGTTGGATTTACCGATGGGATTTTGGGATATACCCCACTTTTCACGTGGCGTATCTAGCACCCATTAAGGGCACCGCGGTGGATCCCAGTGAGCACCTTGAGCCTACCCCCACCTTTGTGAGTGACACCCTCGGAGAGCCTCCACATATCAGCTTGAGAGTCTGACATGTGCACACAGAGGCAATACTAGGCAAGCAAGGTACCATCGCCAGCAAGAGGGTGTGCCCGAGCCACCTTGAGAGGATGAAGAGCCATCCCCCGGCTAAGGACGTGAGGTTCAGTTTGGAGGCTATGGCTCGCCCGAAGCTGCATTAGAGGACCTCTTCTCCGGCGGACCCATACTCGACGGAGTCGAGTTCTTCGCATCCCGGGGGTATGATGGGGGCATCTCTCACCCTTCACATTTTTCCACAGCTCTGATTGCTCACCGGCATGGTTCCATTGTGTCCGTCACATTTTTCCGAGTTGAGTCATGTAATTTTCATATTTTTTTGAGTCATATCATTGTAATTTCCCTTTTATTTGACTCATGTACATTGGTTAATGAGTCATTTACCTAAGTTATGTGTCATTAGGTTGATTAAAGTTAGTTAATGGGCCCAATTCATTGGGCTAGGCCCAAGGGCGCCTCCCTTCCCCTTGGTTATTTGTCATTAGTACTAAAGTCAGGGACTTATTGTAAATTGTGGGATCCCTATAAATAGGACCCACATCTCCCCATTTGAAGTTAATGAATGAATGAATATATGAATTTTCTAGTGTCCAACTTAAATCTTCTTCTTTTGGTGAGAAGCCAATTGAGTGGGTAAGAAGCCCCTATCCCCCCCTCTCTCTCTCTACCTCTCTCTCTAGGAAGCCATTTTCTCTCTCCTCCACTTTCTCTCTCTAAAACCTGCGCCCCTTTCTCTCTCCTCACCCCTCCACATCATCCTCCACCTCATCCATCACCCTCCACCTCATCTAGAGACCCTTCACTTCCCTAGGAGCATTAATTACCCCCTCTCTCAACTACCACCAAATCTCCTCCCTCCCTAGGAGAATCTTGGCTCTCCCAACACAATCTCCCTCTCCCCAACACAATCCACCATATTCCCCACACAATCCTGTAGCTCCCAAGGGACATTTCAATATTTTCCCTCCACTGTCTCCTCCCCCATGCCCTAGACTCCCCAAAGGAGAGAGATCTCCCTCTCCCTTTCCCTCCCAACACCAAATTCGCAGCTCTCCCTCCCACCACCTGCTAGACCCCCTTTCAGCCCCCATTCTCCCCCTTCCTCACCTTGGTTTGCCCCCTCCAAGACCCCCTCACAGCCTAGGGTCACCCCCACACCCATCCACCCCATTTCCCCTCACATCTACCCCATTTCCCACCTATCATCTTCAACCAGCCTATTCCAGCTCACAGGCCGCAGTGTTCCATCGACTTGCAGAGGCTCCAACGATGTCACCGTGAAGCTCCTTGAGGTGTATCATATATCGATAGATTCATCTTCCTGCCAGATTTGCAACGGTGGTGGTCTCGTCTCCGTCTGAGTTCGTGACTGCCAGCGAGAGCCATTCTTCTCCGACTGCACGGGATAGGTCCGGTCAGCAACCTGAAGCAACTTCCAGAAGCTCCCATGGCCACATTCCTGTGCTTCTTGAGGCGCCACTTGGCTGAGAGCTTCTACGACAAGTCTTCTTTAATTACCAAGAAGCGACACCCCGTTCGGCATCCGGAGCAGTGATTTCCCAATTTTCTCCCTTGGGTGGACTGTTATGTCCACTCTGGGACTGAACAGACACACGATCACTGTTCGGGCTGTTCATATCTACTCTGACCTCCTCTGGTGTTCCCGTAGGTCTCATTTCTAAGGGGGCTCAACAACGAATCCAGCGACTCCAGCCACGCCGGAATCAGAGCCCAGGAGCACCCGTGGTGATCTCATCTTCCTTCGGTAGTGGTGCTGAAGCAGACAGAACCAGAGAACAGAGACCATGCTCACGGCCCTGCCCCGACCAACGCCGGCAACCAGAAGTCTTCCCAAACATCTGACGTCCTCCTGGGTCAACCCAGGAGGTTTTGCCACTGGTTTCGTGGCAAACGGAGTCCGGGAGTGGCCGCAGCGGCACCGACATCGACTGCGTGTCCCCTGTTCCTGAGAGCTGACAGAACTGACAACCGCCTTCCAATTAGTTCCTAGCTCGGCTTTTCCCCTCCCCGCCTGGCCGGCTGAGTGCCCCTCCCTACGTGGAGATACATTTTGGTTGTAATTCTACTCCCCCACCCCTAGTCCAACCCCCTTGCAAGGGGCGTAGTGCATGTATTAGCAGGTCGCCATCTGAAGCTACACCGACGCGGCATGCGGGTGCATGCCCACGCCTCCCCGCTCATCATCGTCTCCAGCCGGGATCGGCGTATTCACGCTGATCAAGTTAGCTCCTGCCCCCCTCTCTTTGCTGATTTATCTTACTTAATTAGTATTTCCTCTTAGCTCCGTCGGACGGTGAGAGAGTGCCCGGTCCCAAATTTACATCAATTGAGTGCTACCGCGGGTGAGTTGTGAGAGAGATACTATACCCCACGCCCTTGGCATGCTAGCCGCCCCCGAGAGTGGGCATCCCAGGGCCCTTAGGGTTTCAATCTTAGGCTAGCCAACCCTCGGAGCAGCGAGGTCCCATCCTGGACCCTCACCACCATCACCGGGTTGCCTACGGGCCCTAGTGTGTGCCAAGCGGGTGAGTCCGCTCGAGTGAGTCCGTCGTCAAAATTGCATGCTTGCGGGTTGTAGGTCCAAGGGCATCGGTCGAGTGGCTGCAACCCCCAAGGTGGTGTCACATCACGTAGCAAAGGATAGGTTTATTAACGAGGGTGTAAGATCCAAGTTAAGGGAAAAAGGTCGACTGATCCTGTCAGTGATGACAAGAGTCGGTCACAGGTTTATTCGTCGACATTGGTTAAATGCCGAAGCAAGAGATAGGTTTGTTTGTTAATGAGGATAGAAGATCTAAGTTAAAGGTGATGTGACACCGACTTAGAGAATGCAGCAACTAGACCGAGGGTCCTTGGACTTACCAAGCGAGCACAACGCACAAGAGTAGAGAATTACGCAAGTTGCCAAGCCACCGTTGCGCACACGATTCCCGGGTGACTCGGTGATGCCGAGTGGAGGTAGTGGAACAAAGCCCTTGCTGGTAGAGGACTAGAAAAGCTATGGTCGCCCTCCCGAGGGTACGGTGCCCAAAATCAAAGGGCTGGCTAGGTGCCGAAAGGGCACCGGGTCGCTCTCTCACAATCCCATGATGACCACTCGTAAACTGAGAGCTTCGGGGTCGGGCGCTCTCTCACCGTCAACAGAGCAATTCCATGGATATTATATGAACAAACTACTGATATGAGAGCAAGGGATAGAGCTTACCCGGTTGGTTTGAAGAAACCAACCCCGTTCGGAGACAAGGGCGAGCGGGGAAGTGTGGGTTCCCCACACACTGCGTCGATGAAGCTTGATCCCTGCTAATTATTTACATGCACTACACCTCACGCAGGAGGGTGGATCTCGGGGTGGGGAAAAGTGGATTACACACAAACACTACCTCCACATAGGGAGGGGTTGTAAGCCGGCCAGGCGGGGAGGGGCGTGAAGCTAAGACGGAGCCGGATTGCCCTCCCGGGGTTCTGTCCGCCGGTTCTGCCCGCTGACAGGCACTCGCTGTCGACTCTGCTGTGATCGCTCCCGGACTCGAAAGTGAACAAGACCAACGCCAAAATGTTGGTGACTGACCCGGGATGAAGCCTGAATTTTGTTGGCACCATAATTTATCGACGCTGGCCGAGACAGATGCTGGACCGGCGCTACTCTGCTCTGCCTTGGACTAAGTTCAGGTTGTTACAGCAGGTTGGCGACTTCACCACGATCACTCCCGTGATCCAATCGAGACAGGATCAGAATGGTTGCGAGCGTGGTCGAATACTCTTCGATTATAAACCAAGATGGGTACCAGAGGAGGTCGGAGCAGGGAGGTGGAACCTGAAGAGTGAGAGGGGGTCTGATCAATCCCTGACAGAACTGACCTGCGCACCGTGGGAACATAATTTGGAACGGGGAACTCCGAACTCCAAAAGAAGTCCCGCCTGCTGTGATGGACAGAGGACTGGTGGATCTTCGCCCCGGTCAAGTGGCGCACCAAGTGGATCACCGGTGTGGTGGCAGTAGCTTCTGAATGACAGCTCTGGTTTCTGGCCAGACTGGTTCTGCGCAGTTGGCAAAGAATGGCTCTCCTGGACAGCTCCGAACTCGAATTGGGACAGGATCACCTCGCCTGCGAAGAAGACTGGAAGAGCTTTCCAGCAATGTAGGATACGCCTCCAGAAAATGTGCGGTGAAGACGTGGTTGACTCTGCAACTCGACCCTTGACTGCTGCCTGCGGACTGAGATGAATAGGGTGATGATAGGTGATGGGAGACAGAGTAGATGGGGTGGGAAATGGGGTGGATGGCTGTGGGGATGACGCCTGACTATGTGGGGGTCTGTTAGGGGGTGATACAAGGTGTGGGAGGGGCAGAAAGGGGGCTGGGAGGTGGTCTAGCAAGTGGAGGAAGGGGGAGCTACGAATTTGGGTTGGGAAGGAGAGAGGGAGGGGAGATCTCTCCTTTGGTTTGAATGTGGGGTTAATGGTGGTTGGTGAATGAAGTCTTGGGGAGGGGAAAGGGTGTGTTGGGAGATGGGATTCTCCCTTGGGAGATGGAGGGGTGGCTTGGGAATGGGGAGGGTTGTCTTGGAAGGTGGAAGGTTGCTTGGGACTTGGTGAGAGTAATGGTGGGAGTGATGGGGCCTTGGGAAGATGAGGGGTTGGGGTGAGGTGGATGATGAGGTGGCACGGGAGGAAGGTGAAGGGGCAAGGGCGCCCAAGGGAGAGAGAGAGAGGGGGTCGCCCCCTTTAGAGAGAGATAGAGAGAGAGATAGAGGGAGAGGGAGAGAACACAAGGGATTTCAAGATTTCTCTTAAACTTTCATTCATTCATTCATTAGTTCTCCATGGAGGGATTGGGGTCCTATTTATAGGAAACTCTCAATTTACAAAAGTCCTCACCTTTTGGACTATTGACAAATGACCAAGGGGGGAAGGGGGCGCCCATGGGCCAAGCCCATTGAAGTGGGCCCGTTAACCCACTAGGCCACCTAATGATACTTATACTTAGATAGATGACTCACTAACTTTGGTACTTGACTCAATAAAAGGAAAATTACATGGTTAAGACTCAAAGAAAGATATGAAAATTACATAGCTAGACTCAGAAAATCAAGATGAACACAATGGCGAGCATCGGGACCCTTGGAGAAATGGGAAGTGGTAAGCGATGTCCCCATCAAAAGGGGAAACGGTCGACCGGCCTTGTCGATGATGGCGAGGGTCGAAAGCGTGTTTGTTTATTGACATTGGTTAAGTGTTGAAGCAAGGGATTAGTTTATTCATTAACGAGGACGGAAGGTCCAGGTTAAGGGAAAAGGTCGACCGGTCTTGCCGATGATGGCAAGGGTCAAAAGGATATTGAGGAAAAGATCTCCGGCAGGGTCTGGGGTGATCACCCTTTCCAGAGTTTCATTGGGATGGGGGTGAAGAGGAACTTTAAATTACCACATTACTGACTTAAGCGCCCTTTCAGATTTTCACCGAAGACAGCCCCCTCTTACTTTTGCCCACGCGCCGTTTCGGGTTTTCACGTGGCGGGGTACTCGATTTTGCCTGCGGCGCCCTTTCGGGTTTTCGCCACAGCCGGGTTATAGCCATTTTTGCCCTTGTCCAAATGTAGGAACAAGGCTGTAATACCCCGATAATTTTTATTGAGCCCAATGTATTTATTAAGCTTTTATTAAATGAAAATTGAATTTTTAATGATTTAATGCTTGAATTTCGGATTTTCGATATTTAATACCTTAGAAAATAGAATAGTGAAAATTCGACTACCTTATAAAAAGCTGGAAAAATGCTAATCAGGTTAAGGATGATGTAGTTAGCAACTTTATCTTCTGTGATCGACCCAGCAAAAATTTGTAATTTGGGCTAATTAGTGGATTAAGCCTAAAAGTGCACACTTAGTTAACCTTTACCTAACCCCATCTTAAAACATCAAATTAGAGCTTAATACTTAACCAAATGAGCTCAAATCGGTGGAAAATGAAAGGCCACGATATAAGGATCGATAGCCCTCTATCAATCGAACCAAAACCTAAGCCTAGCATATGGTGGCGGCCGAGTTTTGTTGAAGTCAACCTTGGTGGCGTCATTTTCAAACACCACCTTGCGTGGTCGATTTCTCCCAACTCCGAAGTCTCCAGAAGCTCTATGAGCTATCAAAATGAAGCTCTACGAGTCTATTTTCTTATGGTGGCTGTGGTGTTCGCATTGGATTCAGATCTAGGAAGATTTTGGTCGTTTAGTGGAGGTGGGTCGGCAGCCGTCGTCATCCTTCCTCTCCTCTTTGTTCCATCGATTGAGGTAGGTTTCCTTAACCAAAACCTGCACATGAATACATCAAATTGTTCCTCTCGACGAGATATTTCCAATGATATAAGAAGCCCTAAATTTCATTAGGTATCCGAGGAGATATCGAGGTTTTTCTAAGGTGCTGTCCAGTTCGTTCTTCATTCTAGGGCTTTAAGTTCTCTCTTCGATTGAGGTAGGCTATAACAGCCAAACTCTAATTAATATACATGGATGTAAGCATCAGCATGCTAGCTTTCATTTGGAGTAGAAAGCCCTAATTTTTATTGAGCATGTTTAGAGAATTTTGGATCGAAGTAAGAGCATGTCTAGGCTTGATTTATGCAATGTTCTTATGAGTCAAAGCATGATTTCGGGCTGATTTTGAGTTGTATATCTTGATCCCCATATAGCATATCATACATGGCTGGAATTAGCATCAAAGTAGCTTTCTTTTGATATAAGAAGCCCTAAATTTCGTTGTATATATTAAGAAAACATTACGATTTAGTAGAAGCATGTCAAGAACTAGATTTTCATGTGTTCATCATAGATAGGTTGTGATTCATTGATTTCTGTTGAAATTCGTGTTTCAAAACTCTCGTATTATGACCCTAGTATGTCTATTAAGAACCCTAGAGTATGTGGTCAAGATCCCAACCCATTTAGACCCCAAATGGATGAGTTCATGCATTTTTCGGAGGCTACGGTCGCTTCTGGGCTTGCAGGGGTCGACCCATGGGGTCGACCCATGCCCCAGCAGCAAGGGCCTGCCCGAGGGTCGACCCTTGGGGTCGACCCATCCGGCCCAGCATGAGGGTCGACCCAATGGGTCGACCCATTCTGCAGGAATTGCAAGCGGTCGACCCCAGGGGTCGACCCATCTCACTGGCAGACCCCGTTTTTGCAGGGGTCGACCTATACACCAGCAAACCAATTTTTGTCGTTTTTCGACCCGAGTATCGATCCGGATCATTAGGGGATCGACCCATTCAACTTAGTTCAATTGAAAACTATATTTTTGAGGAACTAGTGACCTATTCATGTAACCCTATGATTTCAAATTACATTGGTCCCTATATTCAATCATAGTGTAAAAACATGCCGTTTATCATCTCCATTTCAACGCATACAATGGTTAAATAGAAACCCACATAATTAGTGGTTAATTGTTCAATTAAATTTCTGTTAATGCATGCTATTTCACTCCTGTGTGAACTTGTTCTTTACCTTATCACCTTGAATCAACTTTTTGGCAATTATCTTAATGCAAATGATAATAGATAATCCTTGGTATATTAACTTGGCAATTAGGATTAAATTGATTGTTAAGTTGCTGGATTGTCATTATTACCCCAGTAGAATGGATTGCTTACACACCTGAACGGTACACTGTCAGCCGTTCTTTGTTGACCTCGTGGACTAAGTTTTGGTCCAATTTTTGTAATGCGGCCCAAAGTGACCGTATAACCGAGTTTTTGTTTTAGTGAATCCAAGGACAAGTTAGTCCTTAAATCTCATGCTTGTGGCAGTAATTCCTCTGATTAAATTGGCCATTTAACTTGACTGAATGTCTAGACAATCGTGGGATCTTGGATCCAATAAATCAATGCCAACGCATCATAGGGGCCCGGTCTGGTCCTGGGGAGAGCGCCCGAAAAGTTAGTGAGCCCATGGGATGTTAATGACATGGTGAGGCATTGCACCGAGTACTTGACTTGTGTAACGTCTATGACATAAAATCTCTTGTTACTTGTTACTTGATTTTGCTTGAATGATGTTTAAAATACTTGCTTGTTGGCCAATTCTCTATTACTATCTCCTGTTGTAAATTCTTGTACTTGTTATCTTGTTATCTCTTGTCATCATTATATTTCTTGACCTTGCAAGATCTTTGTATTACGCTGTTTTATTGTATCGTCTTTTATTTCTTTTATTTAGCATTGCATATGAAAAATGTAATTAACTTGTTAATCACGTACACTTGCCTGTTATTTCCTACTGAGCGTCAGCTCATAGTTGTTGTTTCCCCCCTTTCCAGGCTATTCAGGTGATGATGCGCATACCGATGGGGAAGGGCAAGAGTGATATCTTTTGAGTGTACCTGTTAGTAGATGCCGTGTGGGCATGGTTGTTTACCTCTAGTTATTTCCTTAGAGTTGTGTTAGTACTTAATTACCATTGGAGTCAGTTATTGTATTAGAATTCAGATTGGAAGTCATGTTTGATCGTGTATTAGCAGTGTTGGTTATTGTAATAAATTGGAATCATCTTGATCAATAGAGTTGTATCTTTCCTTAGCATTTGTGTAATTGTTTAGTTTAGAATATTTATTTGCTTTCTAGCTAGTTTCTAACTGTACGTCCCGATATTCCGCGTCGGGGCGTGACAGTTTAGTTGGTATCAGAGCCCTAGGTTTCACATTCCTAGGTTCCCTAAGTTCTAGGTTTTCTAAGTTTTAGGGTTCTAAGTGTTCTCATAGGACCCCTAACCTTGTTAAGTATAAGAACCCGACCTGGTGAGATTGGGTAGAAACTTGGGTTAAGTTCGTATCGTAATCGTGTTATTATCTATCCTATTGAACCTAAGTAATCTATTCCTCGTGTAGGCCATTGCAATGGCAGCTGACCGTGCGGAATGGAGGAACTTGCAACGTACGGTTCAAGGCCTTACTCAGGCTTTACAGCAAGTGGCTCAAGCAGGAGCGGCACACCATGGCACTGGTGACTTATATCGGAACTTCCGAGGAATGAATCCGCCGAGATTTGGAGGCTCGACTGACCCCGATGAAGTCGAGCACTGGCTAGATGAGATGGGAAGGATATTCGAAGTGATGCAATGCAGCAATCAAGAGCGTGTCCTTCTCTCATCTTTTCAATTGGAATGAGATGCACGTACTTGGTGGGATTATATCAAGGCGACCCTTGGTGATCAGCAAGTCATATGGGAGGAGTTCGAGGAATTCTTTAACAGCAAGTATTTTTCTGATAGAGTGCAAGATAAGAAGGCGGCGGAGTTCGCGGCCCTGAAACAGCGAGGTCTGTCCGTGGCGGAGTATGAGGCTCAATTTTCCCGGCTTTCTCGTTATGCTACACACCTTATTTCTACCGAGAAGATGAAGGCTGTAGCAACCCTAATAAATGAATAAATGAAATGAATTAAAACATATATATTACAGAAGTAATATATATAAAAGGAATAGGGTTAATTGGACGAAATAAAACAAATTAAAAATAACACCTCTTATTAAGGCGTTAATTTATGAAGAAACGCCTCTATCCATGGCGTGAATAAAGAAAGGACGCCCACACGTGCGGTCGTCAACTCTCACGACCAAATAGGCAAGTAAAAGAAACGCCCATATATGGGGCGTGTTTCAAAAACAAGGAACGCCCTTATCCAAGACGTTTCTTAATAAACGACCTGAACTAGGTCGTTAATTAAAGAATCGACGCCCTTACCTAAGGCGTTAATTCCATTCGGGCCCGTTCGACCCAGAGCTTATCAGGGGAAGGATCAACCTGATCCAGTAAGTGTCTACTAGGGTAAGGACTCTATTAGGGAAGCATTACTTCCACACAATCACTAACCCTAATAGGATTTCCAAAGTCTTATAAATAAGCCTTGATCGAACAACCCTAAACCTATTTGATACCTCCGACTGCAGAGGTACGTGAAGAACAAACCGTTCTTCTTAATTTTCCCTTTTTGTTCTCTGCTTCAGTTGCATGAAGAATTAACAATTCTTCATCTTCTTCTCTATACAGGTTAAGGGAGCTCGGTGGCCGTACGTTGAGAGCTGGTAAAGATCTTTTCTTCACTTTTGACGTGATGATCAGATTTCAAAGAAACTGATATAGTTTCTTCTCTCATAGGAAAGCTGTTGTAGAAGCCTCTTCATCAAAGCCATCATCTTCTGCTAGCCAAAAACCCCTCACGGTCATCTCCAAATCAACTCTTAAAGGTAGGATTTTATCAAGTTATTGTAGCCCAAATAAGAATTAATGCAAGATATCTATACATACGTATATGAGCATGGCATGCATACTGTTTATAAGGTTTTATTACGTTCTCTGCAAAATTTTGAAAGAAACGCCCTTGATTAGGGCGCTACTTTAACAGAAACGACCATACCAGTGGTCGTCAATTTCATATTTGACGCCCTCTACGCAGGCGTTAATTTCATAAGAATCGCCTGTGATTAATAATTGATCCTGTTTAAAAATTACAATACATATGAAATATTGATTTTTAATATCTTGCATGACTCTGTGAATTCCTGTTAAATTTTACTGCCATGACATGTCTCCTGTCTCTCGAAATATTATTTATTAAAATATCGTAAATTCCTTGAAATTCACGACTTGGACAAAGTCGTTTTCCATATTTTAACGCCCCAGAACAAGGCGTGAATCTGAAAAGTAACGCCCCTTCCTAGGGCGTGTATCTGTTAAAATCCTGAAATTTACATATTCTGTAAAATGGAATTAGAAAGTAACGCCCCTTCCAAGGGCGCGTTTTGATCTCAACTTTGAATAAACGCCCCCAGGCAAGGCGTGTTTTTGATAAATTAATGAAATAATGAAAATTCTGTAAATTGGCAATATATGTAAACGCCCTCATGTTAGGCGTTAATTATTCAATACACGACTTTACTTAAGTCGTTATTTTACTGTAAACTGATTTTATCCTGATTCTATTACCGATGGTTTCATATTATACATATACATATATATATCGGCACTATTCTCCATTCCGTGAGTATAGTCCCACTTTTTACGTTGATTTATCGATCACACTCAACTCTCATTGACATACAAGCTCTCCATTGGACATTCCGTTCCTTTGGACTAGCGAGTTAGTCATAGAGACCTCCGTAAGACTCCTCGTAGCCTTGGATTCCCTCAAGGCCGACTGAGCTGGTTGTACCCTAAAAACCCATTACACGATCCTTGCCATGTCAATCTAAAGAAACATGGTATACCGGCCCTTATGATTATACAAAGAGTATATCATAAGAACTTCTTAATGGGATGATGATATCATGCCATATCATGTCGTTCTTGTAAACCCCAATTCTATGATAAGAATGAGGGTATCTTGCTTGATCTTATGTTCATGTGGACCTCAATTCTATATAAAGAATGTCCATATCGATTTATCATGGTACCTAAGTTAAGGGAACCATATTCTACCTAGTTTTATCGAACTCGTGATTATACCGTTGTTATCGCCATTCTACGGTCTTTGTCATATTTTTGGACTCTATTCTATCAATGTTGTCCTACGTATCTACAAGCTTGATTATTAAAATTCTATATTGGCTATATAAACAAGAGTGGATGTCAAAACACATGATAAATGCCTGCGCATATAGGGCCCGATCTGGTCCTGGGAGGAGCACCCGAAAGTACTTGTGCCCATGGGAGTTAAAATGATAAGGTATCTGGCATTATACCGAGTACTTGACTTGCTTGATTGGACATTCCACACACATCTTGTACTTGAATCGTACTTGACTTTACATGAAATGCGTGGCCCGAAAAAGGGTAATTTACTTGCTTGCTTGATACATGATAGCCAAAGTTCTTGACATGATTTGTTAAATGTACTTGCTTGAATATCTCGAATAAACTTGTTATCTTGTTGAAAGTTCATGATAAGTTCATCTTATTTCCTTGATACTACATTCTATCTATCCTGTCGTGTTATGCGAGCATGCATAGCTTTATTGCATTCATAAAAATGTAATTACTTAAACCCCTCGCTAGTACTTGAGATATAATTTCCTACTGAGCGTTCGCTCATTCCGTTTGTCTCCTTGTACTTTTCAGGTAAGTCCGACGACGATGGAAGTCAATCGGATGGGAGTGATCAAGAGTGAAAGTGATAGAGCTTCTACAAGTGTCGTCTAGTCTTTTCTATAGTTTCTTGAGTCAAATATGTATTCTTTTCCTTTTTATTAAACAGAGTATTGGATTTGTAATAGTCTATCCATTATGAAATAAAGGATTGGGTTATCTTGCTATTTTGCGCATCTCTGTCTTTGTGTCGAATACACGACCACTCTGATTGACATGATTGATATAGACACGTCGCGCATCTCCGGGTATCTTCCGCGCTCGGGGCGTGACAGTCTTTGTGGTATCAGAGCCTAAGGTATTCAATTCCTAGGAAACCCAAGTCCAAGGATAGGTTTCAAAACCTTTAACCAAGTGAGAGTGGGTAGAACCAAGGGTTAAATGATCAATGAGTCTTTATAAGATCATAGTGATATAATACTAACATAGCTATTGTAATTGTAGGATAATGGCTGCCGAACGTGCTCAATGGCGCAACTTGCAGCGTACCCTTCAAGGGATGACCCAAGTGCTACAACAGGTAGCACAAGGTGGTGCTCCACGAGCTGGAAGCTTACACCAAGCATTCAAGAATATGAATCCCCCGAAGTTCATGGGATCGACCGATCCAGACGATGCCGAGCATTGGGTTCGGGAGATTGAACGTATATTCCGTGTTATGCAATGCACGGATCAGGACAAAGTCTTATTAGCTACTTTCCAGTTAGAAAAGGATGCTAGATGCTGGTGGGAGTCGATTGAAGCTACTATGGACCCAACTCAAGTTACATGGGGTGAATTCGTTGAATATTTCAACGCCAAATATTTCTCTGATAGGGTCCAGGAAAAGAAGGCCGCCGAATTTGCCGCATTAAAGCAAAGATCTTTATGGGTGGCTGATTATGAAGCACAGTTTTCTAGACTGTCTAGATATGCTAAGCATTTAATTAGCACGGAAAAGATGAAAGCCCGTAGATTTCTTAATGGGCTTAGGCCCCACTACATTACTCAACTGGCGCCTATGGATATTCAAGTTTATACTGAAATAGTGCACCGAGCTCAGTTGCTTGAAGATGCCACGGAACTATCTGATAGGATCCGTGGGAAAGACAAAAAGGAGCAAGTCATAAGTTCGGGTTCTTTTAAACCCAACTTTAAGAAGAGGCCCAATAATGGAGGTTCTTCCTCTCAAGATCAGAAGTTCAAGAAATCCAAGCCTTTCTCTATCACCACTACACCTTCAAACGTAGTATGCAAGCATTGTGACAAGGCTGGTCACAAAATAGAAGAATGCTGGAGGAAATTAGGAGCATGTCTCCGTTGTGGGAGTTGTGAACATCAGATTCCCGATTGTCCATTAATGAATGACCAAGACGGTGAGGGTAAACGCCCAGTGACAAGGAACGCGCGTCTTCATGCAATCCAAGAGACCGAACCAGAAGAAGAAGGCGGATTGGTGGAAGGTACATTAAAAATTTGTTCCAAATATGCACATGTCTTGTTTGATACGGGTGCATCGCATTCCATTATTTCCAAGAAGTTTGCTGACCCATTACCTCTAGAACCAGAATGGATGAAGTTAATATTGTCTACTCCTCTCGGAAACGAGACGGATATCACGCATCATTACCAAAACTGTGAGGTGTTGGTTCGAGGAAATAATTTTCCTATTGATCTTATCTGCTTAGATCTAAAAGAGTATGATGTTATACTAGGAGCAGATTGGTTATCCAAATACCAGGTAACGGTTGATTGCCGTGATAGCAAGATTGTTTTCAAAGAATTTCAGAACTGACTTATACTAGTCCTAAGAGTCGAAGCAAATCCCCTCTTATTTCGGCTCTTCGAGCAAGCAAGCTCGTCAGGAAAGGATATGTATCCTTCCTTGCTTTTGTCACTGTTAAAGAAGCTAAGGAAACCAAGATAGAAGACGTTCAAGTAGTACGAGAATTCCCAGACGTATTTCCAGAAGATTTGCCGGGATTACCCCCTCAAAGAGAAGTGGCCTTCACCATTGACTTAGTCCCTGGTGCTGGTCCTGTTTCAAAGGCACCATATAGAATGTCCCCTGCTGAACTCAAGGAGTTGAAGGAGCAGTTGATGGAACTAATCCGAAAAGGGTTTATTAGACCAAGTACTTCCCCGTGGGGAGCACCAGTCTTATTTGTAAAGAAGAAGGATGGATCCATGAGATTGTGTATCGACTATCGACAGTTGAATCATCTTACTATCAAGAACAAGTATCCACTGCCGAGAATCGATGAATTATTTGATCAGATTTCTGGATCCAAACATTTCTCCAAGATTGATCTCAGGTCTGGTTATCATCAATTGAGGATTAAAGACGAAGATATTCATAAAACTGCGTTCAGAAGCAGGTATGGCCACTATGAATTTGTTGTTATGCCTTTTGGACTAACAAATGCCCCTGCTGCCTTTATGCAGTTGATGAATAGCATATTCAGGCCTTATCTAGATCAATTTGTGGTGGTTTTTATTGATGATATATTGATATATTCCAAGACTAAGGAAGAACATGAAGAGCATTTGAGGATTTCATTACAAATCTTGAGGACAAATCAATTATATGCTAAGCTCAGCAAATGCAAATTCTGGCTTGAAGAAGTGGCTTTTCTCGGACATGTCATATCCAAGGACGGTTTATCTGTAGATCCGTCAAAGGTTGAAGCTGTAAGAAACTGGGAAAGACCCACTAATGTAAGCGAGATCAGAAGTTTCTTAGGTCTTGCAGGCTATTACAGGCGATTCATCAAAGACTTCTCAACAATCGCCGTGCCACTTACAAGGTTAACTCGTAAGGAGATCCGATATGAATGGAGTGAGGAATGTGAAAGAAGTTTCCAAACTCTCAAAGATCATCTCACTACAGCTCCAGTGTTAGCTCTACCAACAGAAGGAGAGAAAATCGAGGTCTACACTGATGCTTCTGGCATTGGCCTCGGATGTGTCCTAATGCAACAAGGAAAGGTCATAGCATACTCTTCACGTCAGCTGAAGAAGCATGAGGAGAATTACCCCGTCCATGACTTAGAACTGGCCGCGGTAGTATTTGCCCTAAAGATATGGAGACACTACTTATATGGAGCACAGTTTACTGTATACTCCGATCACAAAAGTCTCAAATATCTATTTTCACAAAAGGAGCTAAACATGAGACAAAGACGCTGGCTAGAATATCTCAAGGACTTCGACTTCAATATACAATACCATCCCGGAAAGGGTAATTATGTTGCTGACGCCCTTAGTCGAAAGCCGAGAGCAATGATAGCAATTTGTATGATGCAAGAATGGAGGTTACTTGAACAATTCTCCGAGCTCAATATAAGCTTGGACACGGGATCCAAATTTGTCACACTATCTCATGTAAGCATACAGTCAGATTTGTTATCTGAGATACAAACACTTCAGGATGATGATCCTATATTAGTTGAAATCAAAGGCAGATTAGAAGGACAATCTGATTTTCAACTAACTTCTGATGGAAGATTATCGTTCAAAGATAGAACTTGTATACCCGATTGTCCGGAATTAAAGAAGAAGATCTTAGATGAAGCTCACAGATCAAGGTACACTATTCATCCAGGATCAACCAAAATGTACCAAGATGTAAAGAGGAACTTTTGGTGGCCTAATATGAAAAGAGAAATAGCGGACTATGTATCACGCTGTCTCACATGCCAACAGGTCAAGGCGGAACACCAAAAGCCTGCGGGAAAACTACATCCTCTAGATATTCCTAAGTGGAAATGGGAGGATATTGGTATGGACTTCATCATGGGTTTGTCTAAATCTAAAGGAGGACATGATGGAATCTGGGTTATCATTGACCGATTGACTAAATCGGCACATTTCTTGCCAATCAAAAGCCGATGGTCAATTGATGTGCTAGCTGCACTATACATCAAAGAAATAGTCAGGATACATGGAATTCCTGTCTCAATCGTGTCTGACAGAGATCCCCGTTTTACTTCTCATTTTTGGAAGGGATTACAACATTCGTTGGGAACAAGGCTCAACTTTAGTACTGCTTTTCACCCACAAACGGATGGTCAGACCGAGCGAACTAATCAAGTTATTGAAGATATGCTGAGAGCATGCATTATTGACTTTGGAGGAAGCTGGCATGACCACTTACCTTTAGTTGAATTTGCATATAATAATAGCTACCAAGCTAGTATCCAAATGGCACCTTTCGAAGCCTTATACGGAAGGAGTTGCCGATCTCCCATATGTTGGAACGAAGTTGGAGAGAAACAACTATTAGGTCCAGACATGGTAAGGGATACAACTGAGAAGATACAGGTAATCAGAGAAAGATTACAAGTTGCTCAGACAAGGCAAAAGGCTTATGCTGATACCAGGAGAAGAGATCTTGAATTCCAGGTTGGAGATCATGTATTTCTTAAAATATCCCCTGGACGTGGCATACGAAGATTTGGTGTTAAGGGCAAGCTTACGCCAAGATTCATCGGACCATTTGAGGTACTCGAAAGAGTTGGCGAGGTTGCTTATCGCATCGCGTTGCCTCCTCAGTTGTCCGAGGTACACAATGTATTTCACATATCTATGTTGAAGAAGTATGTGCACGATCCGTCACATATTATTGAGCATGGAGATCTGGTGATCCAGAAAGATCTCACATATGAACAGAGGCCTTTAAAGATATTAGATCGAGAAATACGAGCTCTAAGGAATAAGGTTATTCCCATGCTTAAGGTGCAATGGAATAAGAATCCTGAACACGAAGCGACATGGGAGACCAAGGAATCTATGAAGAAACGATTTCCCGAGTTATTCTAAGAGGTATATGTCCTACACTCTCCACGTGTATAATTATATATATATTGAATTTGGGGACCAAATTCTTTTAAGTGGGGGAGGGTGTAGCAACCCTAATAAATGAATAAATGAAATGAATTAAAACATATATATTACAGAAGTAATATATATAAAAGGAATAGGGTTAATTGGACGAAATAAAACAAATTAAAAATAACGCCTCTTATTAAGGCGTTAATTTATGAAGAAACGCCTCTATCCATGGCGTGAATAAAGAAAGGACGCCTACACGTGCGATCGTCAACTCTCACGACCAAATAGGCAAGTAAAAGAAACGCCCATATATGGGGCGTGTTTCAAAAACAAGGAACGCCCTTATCCAAGACGTTTCTTAATAAACGACCTGAACTAGGTCGTTAATTAAAGAATCGACGCCCTTACCTACGGCGTTAATTCCATTCGGGCCCGTTCGACCCAGAGCTTATCAGGGGAAGGATCAACCTGATCCAGTAAGTGTCTACTAGGGTAAGGACTCTATTAGGGAAGCATTACTTCCACACAATCACTAACCCTAATAGGATTTCCAAAGTCTTATAAATAAGCCTTGATCGAACAACCCTAAACCTATTTGATACCTCCGACTGCAGAGGTACGTGAAGAACAAACCGTTCTTCTTAATTTTCCCTTTTTGTTCTCTGCTTCAGTTGCATGAAGAATTAACAATTCTTCATCTTCTTCTCTATACAGGTTAAGGGAGCTCGGTGGCCGTACGTTGAGAGCTGGTAAAGATCTTTTCTTCACTTTTGACGTGATGATCAGATTTCAAAGAAACTGATATAGTTTCTTCTCTCATAGGAAAGCTGTTGTAGAAGCCTCTTCATCAAAGCCATCATCTTCTGCTAGCCAAAAACCCCTCACGGTCATCTCCAAATCAACTCTTAAAGGTAGGATTTTCTCAAGTTATTGTAGCCCAAATAAGAATTAATGCAAGATATCTATACATACGTATATGAGCATGGCATGCATACTGTTTATAAGGTTTTATTATGTTCTCTGCAAAATTTTGAAAGAAACGCCCTTGATTAGGGCGCTACTTTAACAGAAACGACCATACCAGTGGTCGTCAATTTCATATTTGACGCCCTCTACGCAGGCGTTAATTTCATAAGAATCGCCTGTGATTAATAATTGATCCTGTTTAAAAATTACAATACATATGAAATATTGATTTTTAATATCTTGCATGACTCTGTGAATTCCTGTTAAATTTTACTGCCATGACATGTCTCCTGTCTCTCGAAATATTATTTATTAAAATATCATAAATTCCTTGAAATTCACGACTTGGACAAAGTCGTTTTCCATATTTTAACGCCCCAGAACAAGGCGTGAATCTGAAAAGTAACGCCCCTTCCTAGGGCGTGTATCTGTTAAAATCCTGAAATTTACATATTCTGTAAAATGGAATTAGAAAGTAACGCCCCTTCCAAGGGCGCGTTTTGATCTCAACTTTGAATAAACGCCCCCAGGCAAGGCGTGTTTTTGATAAATTAATGAAATAATGAAAATTCTGCAAATTGGCAATATATGTAAACGCCCTCATGTTAGGCGTTAATTATTCAATACACGACTTTACTTAAGTCGTTATTTTACTGTAAACTGATTTTATCCTGATTCTATTACCGATGGTTTCATATTATACATATACATATATATATCGGCACTATTCTCCATTCCGTGAGTATAGTCCCACTTTTTACGTTGATTTATCGATCACACTCAACTCTCATTGACATACAAGCTCTCCATTGGACATTCCGTTCCTTTGGACTAGCGAGTTAGTCATAGAGACCTCCGTAAGACTCCTCGTAGCCTTGGATTCCCTCAAGGCCGACTGAGCTGGTTGTACCCTAAAAACCCATTACACGATCCTTGCCATGTCAATCTAAAGAAACATGGTATACCGGCCCTTATGATTATACAAAGAGTATATCATAAGAACTTCTTAATGGGATGATGATATCATGCCATATCATGTCGTTCTTGTAAACCCCAATTCTATGATAAGAATGAGGGTATCTTGCTTGATCTTATGTTCATGTGGACCTCAATTCTATATAAAGAATGTCCATATCGATTTATCATGGTACCTAAGTTAAGGGAACCATATTCTACCTAGTTTTATCGAACTCGTGATTATACCGTTGTTATCGCCATTCTACGGTCTTTGTCATATTTTTGGACTCTATTCTATCAATGTTGTCCTACGTATCTACAAGCTTGATTATTGAAATTCTATATTGGCTATATAAACAAGAGTGGATGTCAAAACACATGATAAATGCCTGCGCATATAGGGCCCGATCTGGTCCTGGGAGGAGCACCCGAAAGTACTTGTGCCCATGGGAGTTAAAATGATAAGGTATCTGGCATTATACCGAGTACTTGACTTGCTTGATTGGACATTCCACACACATCTTGTACTTGAATCGTACTTGACTTTACATGAAATGCGTGGCCCGAAAAAGGGTAATTTACTTGCTTGCTTGATACATGATAGCCAAAGTTCTTGACATGATTTGTTAAATGTACTTGCTTGAATATCTCGAATAAACTTGTTATCTTGTTGAAAGTTCATGATAAGTTCATCTTATTTCCTTGATACTACATTCTATCTATCCTGTCGTGTTATGCGAGCATGCATAGCTTTATTGCATTCATAAAAATGTAATTACTTAAACCCCTCGCTAGTACTTGAGATATAATTTCCTACTGAGCGTTCGCTCATTCCGTTTGTCCCTTTGTACTTTTCAGGTAAGTCCGACGACGATGGAAGTCAATCGGATGGGAGTGATCAAGAGTGAAAGTGATAGAGCTTCTACAAGTGTCGTCTAGTCTTTTCTATAGTTTCTTGAGTCAAATATGTATTCTTTTCCTTTTTATTAAACAGAGTATTAGATTTGTAATAGTCTATCCATTATGAAATAAAGGATTGGGTTATCTTGCTATTTTGCGCATCTCTGTCTTTGTGTCGAATACACGACCACTCTGATTGACATGATTGATATAGAAGCATTTTCTCAACGGTCTGAAGCTGCATTATATTAATCAGTTGGCACCGATGGAGATCTCAACCTATTCTAAGATGGTGAGGAAAGCTCAAGTTCTAGAAGATACTCTTGGGAGGACGGAGAGAATCCGTGGAAAAGGCACCAAGAAGGAACTACCTACGGGTCCCTGGAATATCAAACCTGGGTATGGCAAGAAGAGGCCCATAGTGGACCTGGTTCGTGGAGTGGATTTGGATCGTGGAAGGGCAAGATGCCGAGGCATGAAGACAAGAACCCTGGCCCTATTGTTCCATTCAAGGGCGTGTGCAAGTTTTGTGATCATCCTGGTCACAAGATGGAGGAATGCTGGCGCAAGCTAGGCGCCTGTCTGCGATATGGAAGCAAGGAACACCGTATTCCAGACTGTCCTTTGATATCGGAGCAAGCTACCCCGGCGAAACCTCAAGTCTTCAAGAAACCACAAGGCAAGCTTCAAGCATTGCATGCAGAGGAAGTTGGAACCGCCGAGGACGGTGGACTCGTCGAAGGTACTCTCATTATACTCGACAAGTCAGCATTTGTTCTTTTTGATACTGGTGCCACACATTCATTTATTTCTCGGAGATTTGCTAAGTCTTTAGCTGTGGAACCTGTTTTGATGAATTCTCCGTTAGAGATATCAACCCCTATTGGTACTAGATCGGCAATACAGTACTTCTATCCTTCTAGTACGGTCATGATTGGTGAACAGAATTTACCAGCTGATTTATTCTGCATGGACATGAAGGATTATGATGTAATCCTAGGAGCAGATTGGTTGGCTCGATATGAGGTTAATGTTCACTGCAGTTCTAGCTCCGTGTCTTTTACTAGACACCCTAGACTTTCTTTTGTGGGAGTTAAGCACCATAACTCCGTATCACTTATCTCGGCTCTTCGAGCTGATAAGCTGATGAGACGAGGATGTGAGGCTTTTCTGGCCTTTGTCTGTGCAACCCCTGAGCAGCAGATTGAGATTAAGGACATTTCTGTCGTCTGAGATTTTCCTGATGTCTTTCCAGAGGAACTACCAGGACTTCTGCCTGAGCGGGAAGTTATCTTTTCTATTGATCTCTTTCCTGGCACATCTCCTATTTCCAAGGCTCCTTATCGTATGTCTCATGCGGAACTGAGGGAGTAAAGCAGCAGTTGATGGAATTACTCGAGAAGGGTTTCATTCGCCCTAGTACTTCTCCTTGGGGAGCCCCTGTATTATTCGTCAGGAAGAAAGATGGTTCGATGAGGTTGTGCATCGATTATCGGTAATTGAACCAGCAGACTGTCAAGAACAAATATCCATTGCCGAGGATTGACGAACTATTTGACCAAATAGCGGGAGCTCAGTATTTTTCTAAGATCGATCTTCGATCTGGATATCATCAGTTGCGGATCAAGGAAGAGAATATCTATAAAATAGCTTTCCGTAGCAGGTATGGTCATTTTGAATTTGTCGTTATGCCTTTTGGTCTAACGAATGCACCGGCAGCTTTCATGCAGTTGATGAACAATGTATTTCGGCCCTATCTTGATCAATGGGTCGTGGTATTCATTGATGACATCTTGATTTATTCCAAGAATGAAAAGAGCATGTTGAGCATCTGAGGATGGCATTACAACTGTTGAGAGATCATCAGCTATATGCCAAGTTCAGTAAGTGTGAATTCTGGCTACAAGAGGTGTCCTTTCTCGGACATATCATCACCAAAGACGGTATTTCTGTTGATCCTTCAAAGGTGGAGGCAGTGAAGAATTGGGAGTAGCCTACTAGTGTGACTGAAATCAGAAGCTTCTTAGGCCTGGCAGGCTATTATCGTAGATTCATTCAAGATTTCTCCAAGATTGCGGTACCTCTTACCAGATTAACCCGCAAGGAGAACAAGTTTGATTGGTCAGATGATTATCAGCGAAGCTTTCAGACTTTGAAGGAATGTTTGACTACTGCACCTGTATTGGCTTTACCTTCTGGTGAAGGAGGTTTTGTGGTATACACTGATGCTTCAGGTATTAGTTTAGGTTGTGTACTCATGCAGCATGGGAAGGTGATTGCCTATTCTTCTAGGCAGTTGAGGAAGCATGAAGAGAATTATCTTGTTCACGATTTGGAACTAGCAGCAGTCTTGTTCACACTGGAGATATGGAGGCACTACTTGTATGGAGAAACATTCACAGTGTTTTCAGATCATAAGAGTCTGAAATATTTGTTTTCTCAGAAGGAACTCAACATAAGGCAACGAAGATGGTTGGAGTACTTGAAAGACTTCGACTTCTCGATTGAGTATCATCCTGGCAAAGGCAATGTTGTGGCAGATGCATTAAGCAGGAAGCCTATGGCTAGATTGTTTAGTCTCATGTTACAAGAGTGGAAGCTACTGGAGCAATTGGCTAGCCTGGATCTGAATGTCGATAATGATCGGGTTATGATTGCATAAATTCAACTTAAGCCTGAATTGTTGATGGAAATCAAATCTCTGCAAGATAATGATCCCGAGCTAGTAGAGATCAAGGGAAGCTTGAGCAGCAGACCTGACTTCTTGATGGCTGATGATGGAAGATTGTTATTCCAGGGTAGAACTTGTGTACCTGATGAAGCTGGAATAAATAACAAGATTCTAGAGGAAGCACATAGATCCCGATATACCATTCATCTTGGAGGCACTAAAATGTTCAAGGATTTGAAGAGATCTTTCTGGTGGCCGAACATGAAAAGGGAAGTTACAGACTTCGTGAGTAGATGCTTGGTTTGTCAGCAAGTTAAGGTTGAACATTTCAGACCGGCAGGAAAGTTGAAACCACTTGACATACCCCAATGGAAGTGGGAGAGCATTGGCATGTATTTCATTATGGGTCTACCTAGGACTCGTGGTGGATTTGATGCAATATGGGTGATTGTTGACCGATTGACAAAGTCAGCTCATTTCTTACCCATTAAGTCCAAGTGGACAGTTGATGTATTGGCTGCTTTGTATTTGAAGGAAGTGGTAAGACTCCATGGCATACCAGTCAGCATTGTGTCTGATCGAGACCCCAGATTTACTTCACATTTCAGGAAGGGACTCCAAGAGTCTCTTGGTACTCGCCTGAATTTCAGTACTACTTTTCATCCACAGACCGATGGACAGACTGAAAGAACCAATCAAATAGTGAAAGATATGCTTAGAGCATGCATGATTGATTTCGGAGGCAGTTGGAGTGATCATTTGGCTTTGATTGAATTCGCCTACAACAACAGTTATCAATCCAGTATCCAGATGGCTCCTTTTGAAGCATTGTATGGAAGAAGTTGTCGTTCCCCATTGTGTTGGGATGAGATAGGTGAGAAGCAATGACTTGGACCGGATCTTCTTTCAGAATCGTCACAGAACATCCGTGTTATTCGAGACCGGTTACAAGTAGCCCAATCAAGACAGAAGAGTTATGCCGACACAAGGAGAAGAGCATTAGAATTTCAAGTTAGCGAGCATGTATTCTTGAAGGTCTCTCCTTCGAGAAGGATTCGGAGATTTAGCATTCATAGCAAGCTCAGTCTGAGATATATTGGTCCATTCGAGATCCTAGACAGAGTGGGAGAAGTTACTTACAGACTGGCATTACCGCCGTAGTTGTCTGGCGTACACAATATTTTCCATGTGTCTATGTTACGGAAATATGTGTATGACCCCACTCACATCATTCAGCATGTGGATTTTGAATTGAAGGAATATGTGACCTATGAAGAAAGACCTATCAAGATTCTGGACCGAAAACAACAGCAACTCCGGAATCGTTCTATACCTATGGTCAAGATTCAGTGGAGTCGGCGTGGAACCGAAGAAGCTACTTGGGAGTCCGAAGATACTATGCGGAAGCGGTATCCTGACTTATTCTAGGTGAGCGATCTCTTTCCCTACTCTCAGTTATAGTGCAGTGAATTTGGAGGACCAAATTCCTTAAGTAGGGGAGGGTGTAATACACCGATAATTTTTATTGAGCCCAATGTATTTATTAAGCTTTAATTAACTGAAAATTGAATTTTTAATGATTTAATGCTTGAATTTCAGATTTTTGATATTTAATTCCTTAGAAAATAGAATAGTGAAAATTCGACTACCTTATAAAAATATGGAAAAAGGCTAATCAGGTTAAGGACGATATAGTTAGCAACTTTATCTTCTGTGATCGACCCAGCAAAAATCCGTAATTTGGGCTAATTACTGGATTAAGCCTAAAAGTGCACACTTAGTTAACCTGTACCTAACCCCATCTTAAAACATCAAATTAGAGCTTAATACTCAACCAATGAGCTCAAATCGGTGGTAAATGAAAGGCCACAATCTAAGGATCGATAGCCCTCTATCAATCGAACCAAAACCTAACCCTAGCACATGGTGGCGGCCGAGTTTTGTTGAAGTCAACCTTGGCGGCGCCGTTTTCAAACACCACCATGCGTGGTCGATTTCTCCCAACTCCGAAGTCTCCAGAAGCTCTATGAGCTATCAAAATGAAGCTCTACAAGTCTATTTTCTTTTGGTGGCTGTGGTGTTCGCATTGGATTCAGATCTAGGAAGATCTTGGTCGTTTAGTGAAGGTGGGTCGGCAACTGTCGTCCTCCTTCCTCTCCTCTTTGTTCCATCGATTGAGGTAGGTTTCCTTAACCAAAACCTGCACATGAATACATCAAATTATTCCTCTCGACGAGATATTTCCAATGATATAAGAAGCCCTAAATTTCATTAGGTATCCGAGGAGATATCGAGATTTTTCTAAGGTGCTGTCCAGTTCGTTCTTCATTCTAGGGCTTTAAGTTTTCTCTTCGATTGAGGTAGGTTATAACAGCCAAACTCTAATTAATATACATGGATGTAAGCATCAGCATGCTAGCTTTCATTTGGCGTAGAAAGCCCTAATTTTCACTGAGTATGTTTAGAGAATTTTGGATCGAAGTAAGAGCATGTCTAGGCTTGATTTATGCAATGTTCTTATGAGTCAAAGCATGATTTCGGGCTGATTTTAAGTTGTATACCTTGATCCCTATATAGCATATCATACATGGCTGGAATCAGCATCGAAGTAGCTTTCTTTTGATATAAGAAGTCCCAAATTTCGTTGTATATATTGAGAGAACCTTACGATTTAGTAGAAGCATGTCAAGAACTAGGTTTTCATGTGTTCATCATAGATAGGTTGTGATTCATTGATTTCTGTTGAAATTCGTGTTTCAAAACTCTTGTATTATGACCCTAGTATGTCTATTAAGAACCATAGAGCATGTGGTCAAGATCCCAACCCATTTAGACCCCAAATGGATGAGTTCATGCATTTTTCGGAGGCTACGGCCGTTTCTGGGCTTGCAGGGGTCGACCCATGGGGTCGACCCATGCCCTAGCAGCAAGGGCCTGCCCGAGGGTCGACCCTTGGGGTCGACCCATCCGGCCTAGCACGAGGGTCGACCCAATGGGTCGACCCATTCTGCAGGAATTGCAAGGGGTCGACCCAGGGGTCGACCCATCTCACTGGCAGACCCCATTTTTGCAGGGGTTGACCCCAGGGGTCGACCCATACACCAGCAAACCAGTTTTTGTCATTTTTCGACCCGAGGATCGATCCAGATCATTAGGGGATTGACCCATTCAACTTAGTTCAATTGAAAACTATATTTTTGAGGAACTAGTGACCTATCCATGTAACCCTATGATTTCAAATTACATTGGTCCCTATATTCAATCATAGTGTAAAAACATGCCGTTTATCATCTCCATTTCAACGCATACAATGGTTAAATAGAAACCCACATAATTAGTGGTTAATTATGCAATTGAATTTCTGTTAATGCATGCTATTTCACTCCTGTGTGAACTTGTTCTTTACCTTATCACCTTGAATCAGCGTTTTGGCAATTGTCTTAATGCAAATGATAATAGATAATCCTTGGTATATTAACTTGGCAATTAGGATTAAATTGATTGTTAAGTTGTTGGATTGTCATTATTACCCCAGTAGAATGGATTGCTTACACACCTGAACGGTACACTGTTAGCCATTCTTTATTGACCTTGTGGACTAAGTTTTGGTCCAATTTTTGTTATGCGGCCCAAAGTGACCGTATAACCGAGTTTTTGTTTTAGTGAATCCAAGGACAAGTTAGTCCTTAAATCTCATGCTTGTGGCAGTAATTCCTCTGATTAAATTGGCCATTTAACTTGACTGAATGTCTAGACAATCGTGGGATCTTGGATCCAATAAATCAATGCCAACGCATCATAGGGGCCCGGTCTGGTCCTGGGGAGAGCGCCCGAAAAGTTAGTGAGCCCATGGGATGTTAATGACATGGTGAGGTATTGCACCGAGTACTTGACTTGTGTAACGTCTATGACATAAAATCTCTTGTTACTTGTTACTTGATCGTGCTTGAATGATGTTTAAAGTACTTGTTTGTTGGCCAATTCTCTATTACTATCTCCTGTTGTAAATTCTTGTACTCGTTATCTTGTTATCTCTTGTCATCATTATATTTCTTGACCTTGCAAGATCTTTGTATTACGCTGTTTTATTGTATCATCTTTTATTTCTTTTATTTAGCATTGCATATGAAAAATGTAATTAACTTGTTAATCACGTACACTTGCCTGTTATTTCCTACTGAGCGTCAACTCATAGTTGTTGTTTCCCCCCTTTCCAGTCTATTCAGGTGATGATGCGCATACCGATGGGGAAGGGCAAGAGTGATATCTTTTGAGTGTACCTATTAGTAGATGCCGTGTGGGCATGGTTGTTTACCTCTAGCTATTTCCTTAGAGTTGTGTTAGTACTTAATTACCTTTGGAGTCAGTTATTGTATTAGAATTCAGATTGGAAGTCATGTTTGATCGTGTATTAGCAGTGTTGGTTATTGTAATAAATTGGAATCATCTTGATCAATAGAGTTGTATCTTTCCTTAGCATTTGTGTAATTGTTTAGTTTAGAATATTTATTTACTTTCTAGCTAGTTTCTAACTGTACGTCCCGATATTCCGCGTCGGGGCGTGACAAAGGCCGACAGGGCACCTCTATTTTAAGCCCCATTTTTTCTGTTCTTTCTTTTTTTTTACATAACAGGAGGATTTTGAGAGGTCAACATGTGATATTGACCCCTTGGTGACGTCAGATAGCTACCGACTGAGTCGTAGGGTCTCATGCCAGTAGAGGCGATTTATTCGTTGGCAGAGGAACGATGCCAGCGTAAAGGAGGAGCTTTAGCCAATTCGGACGTAAGGTCCGTAATGGTGATGTTGAGTGAAGGTCAACTAGGACATGAGGTCTTGCACCGAGAAATGGTGTATTCATTAGCAAGAAGGAAATGCTAACACAAAGGATAGATTTTGTGCCGATTTGGGCGTAAGGCCCGTAATGGCAATATTGTAGAAGAGTTGGCTAGGACACAAAGTCTTGCGTCGGAAAATGAGTTTATTCGTTAGCAAGAAGGAAATGCTAACGCAAAGGATATATTTTTTGCCAATTCGGGCGTAAGGCCCGTAATGGCAATGTTGTATTGTATGCTATTATATATATATATATATATATATCTTTTGGGAGCTCGGCCAGGGCGGAGTGCCACTAGACCAAGGTAGGTAGAGCTTAGCTAGGGTAGAGTACCACTAGACAGAGGTCGGTAGAACTTAGTCAGGGCGGAATGCCACCAGACTAAGGTAGGTAGAGCTCGGCCAGGGCGGAATGCCACTAGACCAAGGTGGGCAGAACGTAGCTAGGGTAGAGTACCACTAGACTAAGGTAGGTAGAACTTAGCTACGGTAGAGTGCTACTAGACTAAGGTAGGTAGAACTTAGCTAGGGTAGAGTGCCACTAGACTCAGGTAGGTGGAACTCGGCCAAGGCGGAATGCCACTAGACCAAGGTAGGAAGAACTCTGCCAGGGCGGAATGCCTACTAGACCAAGGTGGGTAGAGCTCGGCCAGGGCGGAATGCCAGTAGACCAAGGTAGGAAGAACTTAGTCTGGGCGGAGTGCCACTAGACTAAGGTAGGTATAGCTTGGCCAGGGCGGAATGCCACTAGACCAATGTTGGAAGAGCTTAGCTAGGGCAGGATGCCACTAGACTAAGGTAGGTAGAACTTAGCTAGGGCGGAGTGCCACTAGACTAAGGTAGGAAGAGCTCAGTCAGGGTGGAATGCCACTAGACCATGGTAGGAAGAGCTTAGCTAAGGCATAGGGCCACTAGACTAAGTGATGTGAAACAGCCCAAGGTTGACCAAGTAGGTTGTAATGAGCCTAGGACCTAGACCCGCAAGCACATAAGATTTGGCAACGAACGTACTCTAGCAGTTCACTCGCAAGGCGCATACAATTTCCTGAGGGATATCGGGGAATGATGGCAAGGGTCCGGGGTGAGACCCAAGAGTTCTAAGTTACTTGGTGGGCTTAGGCTGACCCCCAAAGGGCCTGGGATTCCCAACTTCGTGGGCAGTCGACACGCCGGGGCTTGGGGTTGGGTGGCTCTCACTCACGATCCGCGGTAGGTACACAAATCGAGCAATAACGGGACCGAGCACTATCTCACTGACCGACGGGCATAAGAAGAAATACTAGACTAGCAAAGTAATCAAATAACCAGGTAGGGTCCAGTCACTCACCTGATCGGTGTGAAGACACCGATCCCGGCCGAAGACGAGGGCGAGCGGGGAGGCGTGGGTACGCACCCGCACGCCGCGTCGATGCCGCTTGGCCTGAAAACTTTAAGAGTACAACACTACTCCTCTCGCAGGAGGGTGGATCAAGGGGTCGGGGTTAATATGTACAGTCAAACACTACCTCCTCGCAGGGAGGGGCTGTCAGCCGGCCAGGCGGGTTGGGGAAACTAAGAGATAACACCGACTTGCCGAGTTGCGCCGATTCTGCTAGCTTCAGGAACAGCTTGATAGGTTGTTGATGTCGGCACTGCCACGGACTCAAATGAGCTCAGAATTGGTTGAAATTGGTGCAAAAACGTTACTGACTGACCCGGGATGCCACCTGAATTTTTGTGGAAGCTCGTGATGACGTCACCGGCCGGGGCAGAACCTGGAACGGGGCGGGTCTTCGCTGGTTCTAGTTGCTCTCAGAATGATGCCGCTAGAAGAAGAAGGCGCAGAAAATTGATCCGTACTCTGTTCAAGGCGAGACAGGCATCGTTGAAACTGTGGTCGAGTCTTCTTTCCGTTGGGACCAACGGCGTTGTCATCCAATGTCGGAGCAGATCGTGAGAGCCCAAACAGTAGAGGTGTGTCGGTTCTGGCTCAGGAACACAGACTAGACACACTTGGAATGGAAAATTTTTAACTTTTAATTCCGAGATCCAAACTTAGCTCTGTTTCTTGAGGATTGAAGAGGACTTGAAGGTGAAGCTCCCAGCCAAGTTGTTCGCCCAGATCTGCAAGGGGGAGACCGTGGGCGGACTGGATCCGAGGCTCTAGTTCTCTGCCTGAATAGTTCTGTGCAGTCGAGGGAGAATCGCTTCTACGGGCAGCTCAGTGCTTGGATGAGGATGAAAACACCTCGCCTGGAAAGCCCTCTGGACAGCCTTTCCAGAGATATATGCCTTGCCACCAGGAGGATCAGGGAATGGCTAGAGATGAAGTGACTTTCAGGATCACCGTTTGCTGCCTGCGACCTGCTACCTGGAGCTGCAACCTTGTACTGGCAAAGGGAGTGGGAGGGAGGTAGCACAGCAGGGAAATGATGGTTGAGGGGCAAGGGAGAAGGGAAGGATGTGGCTGGGGTCTCTTGGAGGTCTGGGGTGGCAGGGAAGGGGTGGAAAAGGGGGCTGGAGCTGCTAGAGGTGGTAATGGGGGAGTGGATGTGCACTAGAGAGAGGGTGGGTTGGAGAGGAGGTGGAGAGGGGGCGACCAGACCAAGAGGGGACTCCTTGGGTCGACCTAGGGTGTGGGGGGGATGAGAGAGGGGAGGGAATTTTGAATTTGGGCCTTGGGGGGGGTTAATTCAGCCTTGGGAAGGTGGTGGGATGCATTGGGAAGGAGAGTGGGGTAGTTGGGGGTTGGAAGGTGGGGAGAGGATTGGAGGAGAGGCTCTTGGGGTTGGGGTGAGTTAATGGAGGTGTGTGGGGACTAGGGAGAGAGTTATTGGGGAGGGGAAGTGAGAGAAAGTGGTTTGGAGGGGGAAGAGAGAGAGAATAGGGCGAACCCCTTAGAGAGGGAGAGATAATGAGAGAGAGGGTGGTGAGAAATTTTGGGTAGAGGAGAGAAGACTTGAGAGTTTTTCTATTCAAATGATTCATCCAAAAGTTGAGTACACGAGGAGAGATGGGGCCTATGTATAGGCATCCATTCTTTACATGACCAAAGTACCCTTGACAATTAGACAAAAGACCAAGCATATCCTAGACTCACTCCTATGGGCCCATAACTAAGGTACTTGGGCCCAAATAAGCATAACAAGGGAAATGACTAAGATAACATGACTCAATAAAAGAAAATACATAAGATATGACTCAAAGAAAAGGAAAATAACATGTGAACACATAGCCGGGCTTCATCCAAATGATGCAGGCGATCCGAGCCAAAGTGAGCGCTGTGAGATGCCCTCATCACTAAGGTAGGAAGAGCTTGGCTAGGGCGGAATGTCACTAGACCCAGAGTACGAAGAACTTAGTCATGGCGGAGTGCCACTAAACTAAGGTAGGTAGAGCTTGGCCAGGGCGGAATGCCACTAGACCAAGGTAGGAAGAGCTTAGCTAGGGTAGGATGCCACTAGACTAAGGTAGGTAGAACTTAGCTAGGGCGGAGTGCCACTAGACTAAGGTAGGAAGAGCTCGGCCAGGGCGGAATGCCACTAGACCAAGGTAGGAAGAGCTTAGTTAGGGCAGAGTGCCACTAGACTAAGGTAGGCAGAACTTAGCTAGGGCGGAGCGCCACTAGACTAAGGTAGGTAGGACTTAGCTAGGGCGGAGTGCCACTAGACTAAGGTAGGTAGGGCTTTGCTAGGGCGAAGTGCGACTAGGCTAAGGTAGGTAATACTTAGCTAGGGCGGAGTGTCACTAAGCTAAGGTAGGCAAGACTTAGCTAGGGTGGAGTGCCACTAGACTAAGGTAGGTCTTGGTCATTCTGAGAATGCCAGTTGAGCTGCGTGATACAGCTTCAAGTTGTTTCCATTAAGGGGAGATAACTGGACGACTCCTTTGTGATCTACAAGGACGTACGCACCCCCTTCATATACTCGACGAATGACATATGGTCCGACCCAGTTTTTGACCAGCTTCTGTTTAGGGTTGGAGGCCATCACTTCTCTTCTATTGACCATTACTAGGTCACCTTTCTTGAATTCTTGATCTTTGACCAGGTTGTCGAAAGCACGGGCCATACGAGCTTGGTAGAGTTGAATATTTTGTTGCGCACGGAGACGCTTTCCTTCAAGCTCGACAAGCTATTCTAGTCTTCTTTCTATATTAGTCTGTTCGTCGCTAGTCAAACCATGCTGGATGGCAACTTGCAGCGAGTGGACATCCAACTCAATCGGCACCACAACCTCTGACCCATATACGAGGGAGAATGGCGAATAGCCAGTTGGGGTTTTATAGACCGTACGATAGGCCCAAAGCGCTTCGTACATCTTTTCTTGCCAGTCCTTTTTGTTAGACTTGACAGTCTTTGCCAGCAGTGCGCATAGCGTTTTATTGAAGGCTTCTGCTAGTCCATTGGCTTGAGGGTTGTAGGGGGACGAGGTCCTCTAGTCAATCTTATACTTATCAGCTAGCCGATAAACCTTCTAGTTTCTAAAATGACTGCCATTATCAGAGATAATTTGGCTAGGAACCCCGAACCGGAATATTATATTCTGCCTGAAGAATCTTGCGACCAGTTCTCCCGTTACATCTCTTAGCGCAACTGCTTCTACGCATCTGGAGAAGTAATCTGTGGTAGCTAAGATATATCTGCACCCTGACGAAGATGCTGGCAGTGGCCCCACCACATCCGTGCCCCATTGAGCGAACGGCCAACTTGGTATGGTGGGATGTAGCGGCACCGGTGGTCTCCTGGGCACGTTGGCATGCTCTTGACATTTTTGGCAAGCTTTAGCAAACTTGCAGCAATCATCAAACATGGAGGGCCAATAATAGCCCAATTTCTTTATCTCAATTTTCATCTTCGGCCCGGCCTGGTACGCTCCCGCTGACCCGGCATGGACTTCTTACATTACCCGCCTAGCTTCTACTGAAGACAAGCAACAGAGCAGAACTTTCCTTCGTGCATCGGACATTATTTGGAGCAAGGTTACGCTTCTCATCTCGTAAGAGTCTTTGATCCTTAGGAGCTTCATTCTTTGTTCTTTTTCTTTCAGGAACTGTTGGTGCTGGAACCAACGCAGAAGGTGCTCCCACAAATCGGGCTACTGAACTTCTTCTACTGCTACCGCTTCATTTTCTTGTGCATCAGCCATAACCTCCGTCATACTGGGGACCTGTCGATGATTGATTACGGCTATATTTAGGCTTGTGTCTGGCGGGATTGCCAAAGAACTAGCCAGCTTTGCGAGGGCATCCGCCTGAGCATTTTGTCCTTGGTTAATATGCCTGATTTTGACGAAGTAGAATCTCACCATCAATCGGAGGGCCAGCTGATAATAAGGGAGGAGCTCTTGCTTCCGCACATCGAACTCTCCTTCCAGCTGTTTGATGACTAGCATGGAATCCCCGAATGCTTCCAACATTTGGATCTCCATTGACAGAGCAATCTGCAACCCGATTATGAGGGCTTCATATTCTGCTTCATTGTTTGTGCATGGCTTGTTTATGGAACAAGATGTATATATGACTTCTCCTTCGGGAGATTTCAGGACTATGCCTGCCCCCGATCTGACTTTGGCTGACCCAGTAGCTGAGGTGTCGATTCTGGAAGTGCCGTCAAAATACAGCTGCCATAGAGAGGGCTGCACTTGGCCGACCTCTAGAGTTTCATCTTCAGGAAGCTCCAGTTCCAGCGGGCAATCTTCCGGTACTGGATGCTCAGCAAAGAAGTCTACGATGGCTTGGCCCTTTAAGGTCTTTTGCGGTATGTAGGAGATATCAAACTCCATGAGGATCACCGCCCATTTGCCCAAGCGACCTTTGAGTGCCGATTGGGACATTGTTGGATATTGTGTTTTGATGATGACAAACACTATGACTTATATGCATGATATCATATGTGTTGTATGACTCCATATGTGCTTATTGCATAAAGCATGGTTTTTTTGTTATATACAGTGTGTGTTGCATACAACCGTTCATATGTGTTAATGCTCATATTGCTGTATAGATGAATTACAGGGAATGAATTGCTGCACATGTGCATGTTTGTGAGTGTCTCTATACAAGTCTTGCATAGAGACTGGTACAACCGTTCATATGTGTCAATGCACCTCTCGCGTACACTAAGTAAGTGCTAGTTCGAGTCCTGGCTTTCGTAAGTCCGTGCAAACCTTCTCCTTCTTGCTCACATGAACTCGGTGCAAGTTTTGTCATGAGCATCTGAAGCTCCGTGAACATATAAGAGCTCGGTGCAAACATTGTGTAGGTCATTGCATGTAGCAAGGTCAGTGCATTGTAGGGGTCTGTGCAATCACTGTTTGAGGCCAGTACAAACTTTGACTCAGTACATACTTTCACTTACTCATATAGAGGTCGGTGTAAGTTTGCCTCGGTTCATCTTTTTTTCTAACGCATATAGGAGGTGCGTCTTACTGTGCGCCTCACATGTGGCCTAGTGTCGGTTCATATTTTGTTTAAAGCTTTGCACTCGGTGCATATTTCTTAGTTCGTGCATTCAGTATTCATATACTCGGTGCAATGTCGTTTGTCTTCCTTGCACCTGAAGTCTGTGCATTCACTATTCATATACTCGGTGCAATGTTTGGTTAGCATGCATAGATAGTCTGTGCACTTCACTGTAGTGGGGTATGTAAGGGTTAGTGCATCTCTTGTTCATTCATGCTTCATAGTCGATGCACACACTGTAGCAGGTCAGTGCAAAATTTGCATCATGCGTATATATAAGTCTGTGCATACTTTCCTATATGTACATCAAAGTCTGTGCATACTTTGTATATACCATATTAAGTTAGTGCAAACATTGTTCTATACCATATAAGATGTCTAATGAAATATTCTCTTAATTGATAGGATAAAGTGATCTCGTGAGCTCGAACTAAGAAGACACGTGTTCCTAGAACACTGGAAGCTGGCACGTGATCCAAGACAATGAGCGAGCCAGTGATCCTGACACGTGGATAGATGAGGACCAGATCCTGACACATGGTTGAGAGACTTCTAGAAGCATTTGGGTGGGAGTGTCCCCTCCACACGCCCAATGTGTGAGCACGTGAGTCCGAGACTGAAGTCATATATAAACCCTTTCTCTGAAGAGATTAATATAGAAGAAGAAGAAAGGAGAAGAAAAAGAGAGGTCATGAAAAGAGGATTGAAGCATAAAAAGAGAGAGCCTTGAGAAGGGTTTCGAAGAGGGAGAGCAGCAGAAGAAGAGAGTCTTAGAGAAAAGAGAAGAGGAGAGTTGAGCAAGAACATCAGAGAATTTGAAGAGTGATCTGAAGAGAGAAAGCAGAGTATCGTGAGCTAAGTGGAAAGAAGAGAATAGAGAGGTTGTTGTTCGTGAAGCAAAGGAAAAAGAAGAAGAGGGATTCCTGTCAGGATTCCCTACAGCTTGTTTGTGGTGCTGGATCAGATCCAACCCACACTGCTCCTAGTGAGCTACATTTAATTGTGCTTTCTTTGCCTAGTTTTCAGTTGCTAGTTCATCTAAGCTTCTTTCATTTTCATGAATCCTTGTGAGAAGTTGTGAATCAGCGGAATCGAAGCTGTGTATCAGCGGACGGCAAGCTGTGTCGCCCAGCGGATGGCAAGCTGTAAGGCCCAGCTGATGTAGGTAAGCTGTGAAGCCCAGCGGTTCAAGCTGTGTGACAGCGGGAAGCCACACTCTGGTTAGAGTGTGGGTGGACGTAGATCTCAGGTCTGAGATCGAACCACCCAAAAATCTTCTGTCCATCGTGGTTTGATTGCCGTGTCTGATCCGCTAGATGTATGCTTACGCTCGACCTATAGTTCCCAACTAGTGGGTATCTGGTTTGCACACTGAGCATTTGATTCAGATCTCAAGAGAGAGAGCCATTTTGACTGGGATTACTTGAGCACCGATCGTATACATTTGATTTTCTCTAATTGAAGTTCAGTGTGTGCTCTCAGCCCTACAGTTGTTTACTTTAATTCCGCATATCTGTTTGATCTAAGTTTTATATGAGCAAAGGTTTTAAGAGGGATTCATTCACCTCCCCTCTAAATCCAGTCCTTGCACCTTATCAGACATGATATATTTAAGCAGATCTTCCTTAGAGATTAGCTTAACTTCATGTGACAGCATATAGTGTCGAAGCTTCTTGACCGCGAAGGCCAGTGCCAAATAGATCTTCTCGATATAGGTGTACCTCTCCTCAGTTCTGACCATTCTTCGACTGAGGTAGTAGAGGGCTTGTTCTTTCCCTTCTTCATTGTTTTGGGCCAGCATTGCCCCTAGAGAGTTATACATGGCTGCTATCTATAGAATCAGCGGCCGTCATTTTATCGTTGCACCTTGCACTGGAGGCGTCTTCAGATAATCTTTAAGCTTGTCATAGGCCGTCTGGAAATCTTCGTCCCAGTAAAGGGTACATGTTTCATCATTAGCTTGTGAAAAGGCTAGCATCGCCCTGACAAGTTGGTTATGAACCGCCGAATGTAAGCCAGGCGGCCTTGAAGAGATCTCAGCTTGGAGAGGTTCCTTGGTGAGGGTAACTCCTGAATTTCCTTGATCTTTGCGGGGTCTATCTCAATTCCCCGGTATCTGACAATGAAGCCCAAGAACTTCCCGCTCGATACTCTGAACACACACTTTATAGGCTTCATTTTAAATTCATACTGCCTTAGTCTCTGAAAGACTACTCGGAGGTCTTGCAGATGGTCTTCTTTCTTCCTAGTTTTGACTACCATGTCATCTATGCAGCACTCGACCTTATGGTAGAGTAGCTCATCAAATATTCTAGTCACAGCCCGCTGATAAGTTGCGCCGGTGTTCTTTAATCCGAACGACATCCTCTTGTAGTGATAAATGCCTTTGGGGGTTCGGAAGGCACTATGGACCCGGTCATGCTCTGCGATCCATATTTGGTTATAGCCGGACGACCCATCCATGAATGATAGGGCCTCATGACCGATTGTTGCATCTATCATGACCTCTATTATTGGCACTCGAAAGTCATCTTTGGGGCAGGCTTTATTCAGATCTCGAAAGTCAACACATATCGGAATCTATCCATTCTTCTTCTTCACGGGCACAATGTTAGCTAGCCACATGGTATATTGATTTTACTCGACGAAAACCACATCAATGAGCTTGTCAACTTCTTTGCATATTTGAGTGATGAGCTCTGGCCTCATGCGCCGCGGCGGTTGCTTCACCGGTTCGACTTTAGGGCTTATTGCTAGCTCATGTTGTGAGACTACGGGGCTCAGTCCTGGCATTTCCTTGTAGGTCCAGGCAAAGTAATCCCGATATTCTTGCAGTAGCTGGATGTACAGCTTCTGTTCTTCAGCAGATAGCTGGGCGCTGAGGAAGGTCGGCCTATGGTCATCCTCATCTCCCAGATTAACTTCTATCAGCTCATCGACTATGGCTTGGCCTCCATCTTCTATTTCGGGGGTGCCGGTTGAAGTTCGACATAGTCTGGAATGCCATCTTCAAGGTCAAGGACCTCGGTCTCTTCATTTGGTTCTATTTGAACTTCAGCAAGGATCTCCGCCTCGGTAAGAAGCGATTGCGCAAATTGTTCCATCAGCGAATCCATTACCGTTGCAGCTTCGAAGGGTGAGTTAACAGTTTCATCCCCCCTTTGGGTCGCTGTGTCCTTAGTGGGGGTGGCACTTTTCTTTTCAGCAGCATGCATCTCTTGCTCGGCTTCGATAGAAGTCACTCCGATCGGTACGAGAGGTGCTGGAATCATCATTAGCGGAGACCCGCCAGAGGGAGACGTCCCTGTTTCTTCAACATCTTCGACTTCGCTACTGCTAGCTGTGTCAAATCTGGCTTGAAGGGCCACTTCTTCAGGATAGACTTGCTCCCAACATTGGCAAGGAGCCATGGCCTCTGTTTCTGGGTCTCTTGATCCGGTTCAACATATTCTGCTTCTGCTGGGTATTCATCAAAAGTTGCCCCCAGCGGATTGTTTTCAGCAGAATAGAAAGTGGAGATGGTATCCACCTCATAGCGCCCACTGTAATAATATTCTTCAAGGTGAAGCCCAACCCTGGATGCTGAGAAAAATGTCTCATTTCTTTGTCCAGACTCGCGGGATACCACATCATCTAGAATGCTTCTTTGTCTTTTTGCGACTGGTTGGAGGGGATGTGCTATTTCTGGAACATCCTAGCCATCCGACTCGTCGTGAATGCCAGACCCTGAACGGGAGCTAACTGATTTTCTCTGTCTTCGGGCAGATGACAATCAGTGTCTTCCCAGGTAGGGTGCTCCTCAACAGTATAGAACAAGCTGCTGGGGCCATCTATCTGCGTCACCTCCCAAGCTTTGAAAGGCTCGACAGTTACATTATCGAGGCCATGCATTGGCTTAGTATGGCCTTCTGGGACCCCTATATGGTCGTACTGTTGATCGACCTTGGCTTAATTGGCTTCGGGGTATATAGCGGGAGGTGCTAGCCTGCCCACGTCTCCAGTGACGGTAATATGAGAGACCGCCTTGGGCATGACATATCCGTGCGGCGGTGGTGGGAACCATTTGTCGCCGGAGGTGTTTTTGGGTGCCCCTGCATGGGTCTTGGCTTCAGGGGTCCCTTGGGACCGTTCTGCATATAGATGAGCATCTGCCAGGTGACACTCGGACACTTCGAATGGGTGGAGATCAGCAAATATCATCTCCTCCTTCCCTTCAAGGTTGTATTTGATGCACTGGTGGAGCGTAGACGGCACCACCATATTTTCATGTAGCCAGGGGCGCCCAAGCAGTGCCTTGAACCTGGTGCGGGAGTCGATGACATGAAACTACACCTTTGTAGTAAAGTCTGGTAGAGTGAGTATGAATTCTACTACTCCCAGCGATACTTCACACTTTTGGTTGAAGTCGGCAATACGCATCTCTCCGACTTTATCGAGGCATACATTAAAGTGGTGCCTCTGGTATATTCTGTATGGCAGAATGTTGACAGCTGCGCCAGGGTCAACCAGGATCCTGTTTAGCTCCTATCCATTTAGGTGCGCCCTCATGTAGAGCGGCCTATTGTGGCTGATAGTAGGGAGCAACATGTCCTCCTGAGTGAAGGTCATGTTGGCCTCTGGCAGTGCTTCAGCCAAGTAGGTTTCATATTGGGAGGGCATCTGCAAAGCAGTGATAATCGCCTGTCGGGTCTCTTCATTGAGAGAGAGAATTTCCCAAATAGTGAATCTTGTCGGGAGCTTTTTCAGCAATTTAACTACACGGCTGCCCGCTCGGACATTAGATAGCTTCATTTCATAGGCCCATCTAGGCTTGGAGGAGTATTGGACTGCGGTCTCTGACGATCCCGCCTCATTGGGCTAAGATTCTGCATCCTTCTGTTTTGTGCCATATTCTTGTTACCCTTCATCGGCTAACGCCGGACAATCTTTATCTGCATTCGGAGCTTTGGAAGATTGCTGGGGTTGCGGGTAGGTATCCCCGATTGCAAGATCGGCATCCTGACATGGCTGATTTCCCTTGGACATCTTCAGAAATTCCAGGAGGAAGGGGTAGTAGTACCGCCCCCATTCTGGTTATAAAGGCCTGACAGAGGAGGGATCTGGACCCCTTTGACCTCCGGCGGAGGTATCTTGTAGGTTTGCTCTCCCCTGAATATGATATTATGGTTAGCGGGCAGCTGGCACCCCCATTTCCAGCCCGACTGGGTTGCATGTGCTGCAGAGGCTGCTTCAGCCTGGCCTGCCCCTGCGACAGGTGCAAAGTATATTTCTTCCTCATCCTCTTCACCAGGCAAGTTGAAGAGAGCCAAGAGAGTATTGCAGGACACAATCTGCTTTTTTGTTGACCATGGTGGTCTTTCTTTTCTTCTTTTGTTTCTTTTTCTTCTTTTCTTTGGCTGGCGCCTGCCCCCAGAATAGGCTGCCATCCTTGTCGGATGCTGTGTCAGCTTGCTGCTCTTGCTTGAGTGACAGTTGCTCCAGTTCTTGCCATGGGACATGATCTCGTACCAGCAAGGGTTCTAATTTGGGCTGTACATATTCATATAGCCCATTTATGTATTCTTGCAGCCGCCGGGCCTCTGGACTAATCTCCTTGATGGTCGACAGGGGAGTCTGTCTTCTCTGATTGTGTGTAGGTATCCTGATGGCTACAGGTGGACTGGTCCACACAGGTGCTGCCATCGGAGGGGTAGGTCGTGGTGTGATGCCACAAATGTGTGCACCCATTGTTGGGCGAGGTGCCATCTTTTTCTTGTTCTTTGCAGGGACTTGTAACCATCCCTATTATTCTTCTATGGGCGCCAGGAAACAGAGTTCATAAGTGTGCCGAGTGCTGGCTTCAGAGATGTCCTCAGCCAGTGCCTGGTACACAGTGATCATATTGGCTGCGGCCCTCCTCAGAGGAGCCTCATGAGGTTGTGGAGGGTCGACCCTGTACTCTCCCAGGTCGATTTCATCTTTCTTTACCATGCCTTCAATAATATCTTTGAAGACATAGCAGTCTTCAATTGGGTGCCCCAACATCTGGTGATAAGGGCAGAACCTTGGACTGTCTTTTCTCTTCAGGTCCTCCGGCCTCTTTGGCTCAGGGAGGGTGATGGAGGCATCATCCACAACTCCCTTTGGCTAGGGTCTTCTTCACACTCCGGCATCGTTTGAGTTCGGGCCTCTCTCTATAAAGGCCCAATTATTCCTTTTGTGCTATCTATTTGAGTCATTTTGATGTAATTTTCATTTTATTTGAGTCATGTCCCTAGGTCTTGCATTTATTTTCCTAAGTTTGAGTGTCATTAGATTGTGTAATGTGCTATTGGGCCCAATTCTTCGGGCTTTGCCCAAGACACCCCCCCTACCCCTTCGGTTATTTATCATTGAGTCTTTTGTAAGGGACTTATTGTAAATGTGGGTTTCCTATATATAGGGCCCCATTTCCTTCATTTGAAGGTAATGAATCATTGAATGAAAATTGCCCTTTTGAGTCAAATTTGGAGAGATTCCATTAGTTAGGGTGAGAAGCTCTTGGGAGTGATTCCCTCTACCTCTCTCTCTATTTCTCTCTCTTTATCTCTCTCTACCCAAAGGAAGGTTCGCCCCCCTCTCTCTCTCTTCCTCCTCCCAACCACCTCCAACCCCCAACCACCTCCATTAAGACCACTCCACTTCCCATAGCCTCCATTACTCCCCCCCCCTAGTTCCAAGATAGAATCTTCCCCATTCCAACACCACCTTCCACATTCCAATATAATCTTCCCCATTCCCACAAAATCACCCCCTTCCCCACACAATCCCTCAACTTCCAAGGCCATTTCAAATTTGAAATCCACCTTCCCTCCAAGGTCTTGGCCGCCCCACTCCCATCTCCATTAGGATAGTTCGCCCCTCTCCCCTCCATTCTCCACCACCCCTTGCACACCCCACCCCTCTCCCTCTAGCTGAACCAGCCCTCTTCCTTGCGCCATTCCCCCCTTTCTCCTGCCTCTCCACCACCATTTGACACCCTCCATACCTCCCATACCTCCCCTCCACCATTCTTCATCCACCCCTTCACCATATACTACCACCTCTTCTTCTTCTTAGGTCACTTGAAGGCTATGGCAAGAAGCTGCTGGCGGTCCAGGAGTTGCAGGTGAACCAGTAACTTGCAGCGGCCACCACGACTTCCTCCGGACGAGTTTGAAGACCCAAGAGCTATCGTCGGAAGCGTCTACTAGTCTCCTTCTCGACAGAAGTGGTTTCATCTTCTTCTGATCTTCAAGCCGTCCAGGGGGTCCAATCTCCTACAACTTCGCAGTCTGCCTCGGCTGAGGACCTGAACCGGATTAGAAGCTCTGCCACGACGAACCTCGGAGGAATCATCCCATAAGCTCTTCTGCAAAGTTATTCTTCTCCTTGTCTACGTTCAGAATCAAGAAGCAGAATTCCGTTCGGCAGCCTGTGGCAGGAGTTATCATTTTTCTCCCTCAGCTCCGTCATCCTGCAACCCACAGCCTGGATCGACCAGTCGCCATTGTTCTGCATCCCCTAGTCTTCTCCGGCATCGGTTGGCTTCCCTGTCAGTTTTTCTGCGAAGAGGACTCGTCCACGACTCCAACGACTCTGACTGCGCTTGATTCCGAGGTCGGGAGCTACCGGGGCGTTCTCTGCAATCTGTTGTTAGAAGTCTGCAACTGCAGGTCCGAGAATCTGATGCTCTGTTCAAACCTCCATCCGGGTCAGCAGCGGCTCCAGAAGAAATTAAAGAAATTCTGACGCATTCCCTTCCCAGCTAAGAAGATTTCCCCACCAGTCTCGTCATCAGCGAAATTCCTGAACGAGTTCTACAATAGCAACACCGACTACCTGTCCCTGTTCGGAGAGAGCAGGCAGAACCGGTGACTTCATCGTTCAATACTTTTAATCCTAGTTTCCCCTCCCCGCTTGGCCGGCTGAAGGCCCCTGCCTGTGTGGAGGTAATTTTGGTTGTAATATCCCTTAACCCCCACCCCAAGATCCCCCTCCTACGAGAGGTCTAGTGTTGTAACTTGTTTGGGCAGGTCAAGCTACCCCGACGCGGCGTGTGGGGATCCACTCGCCTCCCCGCTCGCCCTCGTCTCCGACCGGGACCGGTTTCTTCAAACCGGTCGAGTAAGTGCTCAAACATTCACTCCATTTAGTGCTTGTCTTTCAATATTAGTTCTTAATTCCGCTGGTTATGCGAGTGAGAGCCCGATCCTCAAGCCCCGTTGTCTTGAGTGATCACCGTGGGAAGAAGTGCAACCGGTGCCTTTGGCACTTTGTCGGCCCCCTTGAATTGGGCCTCCACACCCATTGGGAATCCCATCTTGGCCTTGCTGGCCCTCTACCAGCAAGGGCCCAACCCCTCAACCTCACCTTGTCATTGCCAAGTTACCCCGGGCTTGGGTGAGCGACGAGAGAGCGGCGGCCCAAATTGGCCCGTTTTGATTGCGAATGTGCTTGTTTGCCTAAGTCTAAGGGTGTGTCACATCAATTGGTATCAGAGCAAGTCATTGACTTGTCTCTATCAAGTCTAAGTCCTAGGACCTTTGCATTGTGTGTCCAACCTCATTTGTCCCTTGTCTTGCATGTCCACCCGTAGTGGTGCTAGTTACCGACACGATCCTTCATCTTCAAATCCACCAATGGATCCCAATCCTCAACTCAACCAAGATGCTCCTAGGGAGGAACCCCAAGGCCAAATGAATAGGGTAGACGCTACCCTTACCAACATTCTTGCCCAACTTGAGTCCCTTTCCACTCGAATTGCTCGGCTAGAAGAACATGAGTTCCACCCAAGGAACAATGAACCTAGAGTCCACCCTCCACATGTTGAACCTCATAGGGAGGACCCTCATCCAAGGAATAATGAATCAAGAGTCCATCCACCACATGGTGAGCTACAAAGGAATGAGTTCCACCCAAGGAACAATGACCCAAGAGTCCACCCTCCCCATGTTGAGCCTCATAGAGATGAGTTCCACCCAAGGAATAATGGACCAAGAGCCCATCACCCACATGCTGAAATTTATAGGGAGGACTTGGACCTTGACCCCTACCATGACTATGAGAGGCCTCGCCACCATCACATTCATGAAAGGCGTCCACGGGACGACCCAGATGACTCTCTCTTAAGGATGGTTAAAGTAGAGGCCCCAAACTTTGATGGTTCCCATGAACCAAGTGTCTACTTAGAATGGGAGACCGCCATGGACCAATACTTTGAATGGTACCCTATGACCGACCAAAGGAGGGTAAGATTGGACAAAATGCATCTCACTAAATTAGCCAAAACTTATTGGCTAAACCAAGAGGGTCTAAGAAGGATTAGGCGGGAAGAGCCTATTGATACTTGGGAGGGTATGAAGAATCAACATAGGAACAAATACCTTCCCCAATCCTACCATCAAATGCTCTTAGATGAATGGCAAAGCCTCACCCAAGAAGGGAAGACCGTGGTAGAATATATTGAGAAGTTTGACTCCTATCTTTTGAAGTGCGGAGTTCATGAGGACCCGGCCGTTACCTTGTCTCGCTTTAGGAATGGACTTCAAAGTCACATCAAGAGAGAACTTTTCATGAGAGATGTTGATAACCTTGAGCTAGCCTATCAAATAGCAAGGGATGTAGAAAGATTCTCTAGGATCTCTCGATTTGCTACTCCCCGACCGGCCGATCCCAAAAATATGGGACCACAACCCATTCCGGCCATCCCCATGAAAGCCCCAAATCCAAGTGGGAGTACCCCATTAAGGCCTTACAACCCCCCTCCCACCATCACTCCAAATAAGCCCACCCCTAGTCACCCTCTCCCACGGAGGGAAGACAATCCCAAAGGCCCAAGTTTAGGAAACACTCCGGGTAGCGGGCGACAACAATGCTATAGGTGTCAAGGGTTTGGCCACTTTGCGGGGCAATGTCCATCCAAGGGATTATCTAGCTTGCTTATTGAGGAAGAAGCTCCCCCACCCCAAAAGGAACTTGAGAGTGTTGTTGAGGACCATGAAGCCTCACTAGATTGGGAAGAAGAGTATGAGACCCAATACCTAGAATCGGGTCTAGATCACACCACTCCATCTACCAACTCCCATCTAGGAGTGATTAGATGCACCCTCACCAAACCCCAAGAAGAGGATTGGCGTCGAACTTCAATCTTTCACACTTTTGTCAAAATAGGGAGCCATATAAGGAAAGTGATCTTGGATAGTGGGTGTTGTGTCAATGCCGTATCCCCCGATACCGTTAAGCTCCTTGGACTTACTATCACTCCCCACCCAAATCCATATCGGGTCTCATGGATCAACAACAACTCCATCCCAGTCAACACCCAATGTCTTGTACCCCTCACATTCTCTTCATACCATGGCCAAATATGGTGTGATGTCATACCCATGGAAGTCGGTAGCATCCTTCTAGGAAGACCTTGGCTTTATGATGTAGATGCCACCATCTTGGGTAGGAGCAACATATGCACCTTTGAACATGAGGGTAAGACTATCCGTCTTAACCCCTCCCCACCCCGTCCCATGGTCAAGAGGGACACTCTCCCTCAAGGACAACACCCCACCACCACACAAGTCTCGGGGAACTCCACCCCTCCAACCCCATCCCTCACCCAAACTCCCAAACAAAGTGGGACCTCGGGGTTGACCAAGGGTCTTCATCTCATCACTAAGAAAGAACTTGAAGAGGAGATAGTTCAAGGAGTACCTCTATGTGCGGTGATCATTTGCCTAGGAGAGCCCACTCCCACCAATCCGCATCCCATATAAATCCAACAACTCCTAGAAGAATTCCATGATGTGTTCCCAACGGAGCTCCCGGACCAACTCCCTCCCATGCGTGATGTGCAACATGCGATTGATCTAGTCCCGGGGGCCACTCTCCCAAACCTTCCTCATTATCGCCTCAATCCCACGGAACATGCTGAACTTCGGAGGCAAATAGAGGAACTCATTAGGAAGGGCTTCATTCGCATTAGCAAAAGCCCATGTGCCGTGCCGGCCCTTCTCACTCCTAAGAAGGATGGGTCATGGAGAATGTGTGTGGATAGTCGGGCCATTAACAAAATCACCGTCAAGTATAGGTTTCCCATCGCTAGGCTTGATGACATGCTTGATATGTTAGCCGGAGCCACCATTTTCTCCAAAATTGACCTTAAGAGTGGCTATCACCAAGTTAGGATAAGGCCCGGGGATGAGTGGAAAATGGCTTTCAAAACCAAAGATGGTCTCTTTGAATGGTTAGTCATGCCTTTTGGGCTTTCAAATGCCCCAAGTACCTTCATGCGTCTTATGATGGAGGCCCTTAGACCTTTCATTGGGATCTTTCTAGTGGTCTACTTTGATGGTATACTCATCTATAGTCAAACCCAAGAGGCCCACCTTGACCACCTTAGGCAAGTTTGTACCGTCCTCCGCCAAGAAAGCCTATTTGCCAACTTAGGAAGCCACTTCATCCATCACCTTCCTAGAATTTGTGGTATCCACCAAGGGTGTCTCCATGGACCCCGACAAGGTCCAAGCTATTCTTGATTGGCCGGAACCCCACACTCTTCATGAGGTCCGAAGTTTCCATGGATTGGCAACATTCTATAGGAGGTTCATTCGTGGATTTAGCACTATCACCGGCCCAATCACCGATTGTCTCAAGAAGGGAACTTTTGTATGGACCAAATCAGCCTCTAAAGCCTTCCAAGAACTTAAGAAAAAGTTGACCCAAGCCCCGGTCCTATGCCTTCCCGATTTCTCTAAAGTCTTTGAAGTCACATGTGATGCATTCGGGATAGGGATAGGAGGGATTCTTAGTCAAGAGGGACACTCGGTAGCCTTCTTTAGTGAGAATCTTTATGATGCTAGGACAAGATACTTCACTTATGACAAGGAGTTCTATGCCGTGGTTCAGTCCCTCCGACATTGGAGACACTACTTGTTACCCAAAGAGTTTGTCATCTTTTCCGACCATGAGGCCCTCAAATACCTCAACTCCCAACAAAAGCTAAATGCCCGACATGCCCGATGGGTTGAGTTCATCCAATCCTACACTTTTGTCATCAAACACAAAGCCGGGAGTGAGAATCGAGCGGCGGATGCCCTTAGTAGGAAAGTTTCCTTGTTATCCACTATCCAAATGGAAGTGAGCGGATTTGATAGGATCAAGGATGAGTACCCTAGCTGCCCCGACTTTGGGCACATCTATACCACCTTGACCACCCATTCTAGCAAGGAACATGAGGGATTTGTCATAGAGGATGGGTTCCTCTTCAAGGACACAAAGCTTTGCATCCCACGGACCTCACTCCGCGACTTCTTGATTTGGGAATTACATGCGGGAGGGCTAGCTGGTCATTTTGGAGTCCACAAAACCATTGCTCTAGTTGAGGGACAGTTTCATTGGCCAAGTCTCAAGAGAGATGTAGGCAAGATAGTGGGTCAATGCCGAACATGTGCTTCGGCCAAACAGGTGAAACAAAATACTGGCCTATATACCCCACTCCCCATCCCCGACCGTCCATGGCAAGACTTGAGTATGGACTTTGTGCTAGGATTACCCAAGACTCAAAAAAGGCATGACTCCATCTATGTGGTCGTTGATAGATTCTCCAAAATGGCCCATTTCATCCCATGCTCCAAAACCTCCGATGCCTCCCATGTGGCCCGATTGTTCTTTGATGAGGTTGTCCATCTCCACAGGCTACCTAAGACCATAGTCTCCGATAGGGATGTCAAATTCACTAGCTACTTTTGGAAAACTCTTTGGCACATGATGGGTACCCTCCTCAAATTCTCCACTGCCTACCACCCCCAAACGGATGGCCAAACAGAAGTTGTCAATCGGAGTCTAGGGAACCTCCTTAGGTGTCTTGTTGAGGATCGCCCCAGAAATTGGGATCTCATCTTACCCCAGGCCGAATTTGCATATAACAACTCCATCAATAAGTCCATAGGGATGAGTCCATTTGAAGCCGTGCATAGATACAAACCAAGAAAGCCTTCCGATCTCATTCCCCTTCCCCAGCATGCTAGAGTGTCCATTTCTGCCGAGTCTTTTGCACAACATATTAGAGAATTGCATGAAGAAATTCGCAAGCACATCAGCAAAAAGAATGAGGCTTATAAAAGGCAGGCTGACTCTCATCGGCGTCACCAAGAATTCCATGTGGGTGACTTTGTGATGGTAAGGATGGAGAGGCTCTCCCCGGGAGCCAACTCTAAACTGAGGCCACGTGGGGCTGGTCCCTTCCAGGTTTTGAGGCCCATTGGTGCAAATGCCTACGAGTTAGATCTCCCTAAGGAGTATGGAATAAGTCCCACATTCAATGTCGCCGACCTAGTGCCATATAAGGGACCCACGGTGGTACCTAGTGAGGAAATTGAGCCTACTTCTTCCATTGAGAGAGCACCCACCCGTGAGGAGAGACCACCAGCCAAGAGAGCCCAGCGTGAGCGAATTGAACAAATATTGGATGAACAAGTCACTACCACTCGGAGCAAGGGATATGAGCGCTATCTTGTCAGGTGGAAGGATCGGCCCCCTTCGAAGGATTCTTGGGTGAGTCGGGAGGATCTCTAGCGGTTGGATCCGGACCTCCTCGAGCAGTACCACAGTCGGATGGACCCCTACTCGACGGAGTCGAGCTCTTCACAGCCCAGGGGATTTGATGGAGGCATCATCCACAACTCCCTTTGGCTAGGGTCTTCTTCACACTCCGGCATCGTTTGAGTTCGGGCCTCTCTCTATAAAGACCCAATTATCCCTTTTGTGCTATCTATTTGAGTCATTTTGAGGTAATTTTCATTTTATTTGAGTCACGTCCCTAGGTCTTGCATTTATTTTCCTAAGTTTGAGTGTCATTAGATTGTGTAATGTGCTATTGGACCCAATTCTTCGGGCTTGGCCCAAGACACCCCCCTACCCCTTCGGTTATTTGTCATTGAGTCTTTTGTAAGGGACTTATTGTAAATGTGGGTTTCCTATATATAGGGCCCCATTTCCTTCATTTGAAGGTAATGAATCATTGAATGAAAATTGCCCTTTTGAGTCAAATTTGGAGAGATTCCATTAGTTAGGGTGAGAAGCCCTTGGGAGTGATTCCCTCTACCTCTCTCTCTATTTCTCTCTCTTTCTCTCTCTCTACCCCAAGGGAGGTTCGCCCCCCTCTCTCTCTCTTCCCCCTCCCAACCACCTCCAACCCCCAACCACCTCCATTAAGACCACTCCACTTCCCATAACCTCCATTACTCCCCCCCTAGTTCCAAGATAGAATCTTCCCCATTCCAACACCACCTTCCACATTCCAATATAATCTTCCCCATTCCCACAAAATCACCCCCTTCCCCACACAATCCCTCAACTTCCAAGGCCATTTCAAATTTGAAATCCACCTTCCCTCCAAGGTCTTGGCCGCCCCACTCCCATCTCCATTAGGATAGTTCGCCCCTCTCCCCTCCATTCTCCACCACCCCTTGCACACCCCACCCCTCTCCCTCTAGCTGAACCAGCCCTCTTCCTTGTGCCATTCCCCCCTTTCTCCTGCCTCTCCACCACCATTTGACACCCTCCATACCTCCCATACCTCCCCTCCACCATTCTTCATCCACCCCTTCACCATATACTACCACCTCTTCTTCTTCTTAGGTCACTTGAAGGCTATGGCAAGAAGCTGCTGGCGGTCCAGGAGTTGCAGGTGAACCAGTAACTTGAAGCGGCCTCCACGACTTCCTCCGGATGAGTTTGAAGACCCAAGAGCCATCGTCGGAAGCGTCTACCAGTCTCCTTCTCGACAGAAGTGGTTTCATCTTCTTCTGATCTCCGAGCCGTCCAGGGGGTCCAATCTCCTACAACTTCGCAGTTCTGCCTCGGCTGAGGACCTAAACCGGATTAGAAGCTCTGCCACGACGAACCTCGAAGGAATCATCCCACAATCTCTTCTGAAAAGTTCTTCTTCTCCATGTCTACGTTCAGAATCAAGAATCGGAATTCCATTCGGCAGCTTGTGGCAGGCGTTATCATTTTTCTCCCTCAGCTCCGTCGTCCTACAACGCACAGCCTGCATCGACCAGTCGCCATTGTTCTGCATCCCCTAGTCTTCTCCGACATCAGTTGGCTTCCTCGTCAGTTTTGCTGCGAAGAGGACTCGTCCACAACTCCAAGGACTCTGACGGCGCTTGATTCCTAGGTTGGGAGCTGCCGGGGCGTTCTCTGCAATCTGCTGTTAGAACTCTGCAACTGCAGGTCCGAGAATCTGATGCTCAGTTCAAACCTCCATCCTGGTCAGCAGCGGCTCCAGAAGAAATTAAAGAAATTCTGAGACATTCCCTTCCCAGCTACGAAGATTTTTCCACCGGTCTCGTCATCAGTGAAATTCCTGAGCGAGTTCTACAGCAGCAACACCGACTACCTGTCCCTGTTCAGAGAGAGCAGGCAGAACCGGTGACTTCATCATTCAATACTTTTAATCCTAGTTTCCCCTCCCCGCTTGGCCGGCTGAAGGCCCCTCCCTGTGTGGAGGTAATTTTTGTTGTAATATCCCTTAACCCCCACCCTATGATCCCCCTCCTGCGAGAGGTGTAGTGTTGTAACTTATTTGGACAGGTCAAGCTACCCCGACGCGGCGTGTGGGGATCCACTCGCCTCCCCACTCGCCCTCGTCTCCGACCGGGACCGGTTTCTTCAAACCGGTCGAGTAAGTGCTCAAACCTTCACTCCATTTAGTGCTTATCTTTCAATATTAGTTCTTAACTCCACTGGTTATGCGAGTGAGAGCCCGATCCTCAAGCCCCGTTGTCTTGAGTGATCACCGTGGGAAGAAGTGCAACCGGTGCCTTTGGCACTTTGTCGGCCCCCTTGAATTGGGCCTCCACACCCATTGGGAATCCCATCTTGTCCTTGCTGGCCCTCTACCAGCAAGGGCCCAACCCCTCAACCTCACCTTGGCATTGCCAAGTTACCCCGGGCTTGGGTGAGCGACGAGAGAGCGGCGGCCCAAATTCGCCCGTTTTGATTGCGAATGTGCTTGTTTGCCTAAGTCTAAGGGTGTGTCACATCAGAGGGTGACCTTATCATATTGGGTTACCCAATCGAACAGAATTCTGGTCTTATCCTTTGGAAAATAATAGGCCTTCTTCATTTTATCCCGTAGTGAGGGTCCTTCTTTGCCATCTCCGGCTTTGGTAGGCTGTGAGGAATCTGCCTTCTTGTCTTTATCCTTCTGTTGTTCAAATGCTTTAATGTCAAGGGAATTTATTTCTTTAGGCGCTTGGCGCCATTCTACTGCCTTGCCTTTTTATGTAGTAGCATCGGTTGATGCAGGGGCAGGTCTAGACAAGAAAGCCTCGACCTCGGCCACAATGTTGTTCAATCGGTCGAACGATCGGATCTCCATTCATATCATCTTTTCCAGGACCTCTCTTCTGAGTACAACGTCCTCCAGATGCGGGGGCCGCTTGCATCTCATTCCGAGGTTCCTCCACCTCTTGATATAATCAAGGGCTATTTCATCCGCCCTCTGTCTTGTTGAGTAGAGTTCGGCCACTGTGACCTCCCTCTCTGTAGAATCTTTCTCTGAACTTCCTCTGCATGTCCGACCAGTCGCTGATCGACTCGACCGGGAGGTTGGAGTACCATTCAAAAGTGAGCTCCGTAAGCGAGGACCCGAAAAATTTCAGCAAGTATGACTCGTCGGTGGCCAGATCACCCATGACGGTCATATAGTAGGTGACATGTTCTTTTGGGGATCCCTTCCCGTTGAAATTGTCAAATTTCGGCGGCTTGCTAATCCCAGGAGGGAGCCACTTTGCAGCATGATGCGGCGGGTATGGGACCCTATATGCATCAAATGCGACGTAGTCACCTTCACTTCTTTCAACGAGCTTCAGCTCGATCATTCTTTACACCATCATTTTGTTCATGACGGTCGGATCAACCGGTTCTGGGTAGAAATGTGTCGGTTGTAGATAGGGGGTGACCAGGGTGGTCGCCTGCGGTGGAGGACGTAGTAATGGAGGTGTCTGGTGCACCTGTGGTAGCACCGGCGGCATCAGCGGTGGTGGTGGGCGTTGCTGAGTCGTCGCCAGGCTTGGTTCTTTCGGCTGGGGCACGGCATAATGTGGTGAGGGGTCACTCCGATTGATGGCTCCCCGTGACGATTCGCCATGCATCTCAGGTTGCTTAGAGGCTGAAGACTGCTCTGTCTTCTCCATCAGTTGCTTCTTCAGTAGCTCTATCTCCTGGCGGTACCTTTGTTGTATCATTAGTACTGCTGGATCCATAGCTGTAGTACTAGGAATAGCTTCTGTTGTCTCCCTGGATGCACCCTCAGGCAGGATGTCGAGTAAGACATCTTCTTCTTCTTCCGCTGTCACCACATTGGCGGTCAGGACAGCAGATCCATCACATCGTTGGACGTGGGCTAGGGTTTGCTCCCCTCTAGTTGCTGCCAATAGTTCTCTTGCAGCTTCTACCCTTCGAGTGTTCGGCCCCGGCCTCCCGGCCAATTGGGCCAACTCATGAGGATCTTCTGGAAGCCTTCCATAGTGGCCAGATATGCTAGCCATGTTACAGGTGAAGGCTTGCATTCTTCTTCTTTGTCTATGAACCTTCCTCCTTACATGCTCCGGGAAGGTCAATCTCTCAAATACAGAGATTCTCTTTCCTTCTTCCCGCCGAGGGGCGGTCTCATCGGCTTCAGCATCGAAGCCATCTTCATAGCCATTATCGTCGACTGACGACGTCATCTTTCTTTCTTCTTCTTCTTCAACTACCGTTGGCGGGCAGTAGTCTTCTTCAGCCACGGCTGCTTGTAGTAGCCGTTGCTGGCCCAACGAGGGGTTGCCTAGACCCCTGAAGTAGCTCCTAACCATGTTGGTCATTTCTTCTTGCCTCAGTCCCTGATGTAGGACTGGTCATAGTTGTCGACCTCCCACGGGAGGGATATAAGCAAGCCGGGCTCGTCCGGCAAGTTACTAGAATCTTCTTCCCACTGTAGGGATGTTGGCTTGTCGGGCGCAGGCCCTGATGTTTCCACGGCGTGGAAAGTTCACAACCGTCTCTTCATTCCTTGGGGCCGAGCCCCTTTCCTTCTTCATTCCCATTCCGTCACATGCAGGGCGGTGACAGGTTGGTGTGACCTGGTAGGCGGGCTGGGTCTTTTTTGGGACCCAAACTTGCTTGAATTTCTTCAGCCTAGGGGCCAGCTTCTCATGGCCATGGTGGCCGGCTTCTTCTTTCTCAGCTCTCCTTCCAGAGAGGGCCTGATAGGAGTTGTGAACCGGTACGGCGGGGATGACCCGATCTGGGGCCACCTGTGCATCGCGTCCGTCCAGGAAGACGCGAACTCTACCGATTAGCAAGGATTTATCGGATATAGAGAGACATCTAGTGACAGTAGCAGTATTCCACCAGAAGCCTCTACGCTAGCGTCCTCCGGCATTCTTGGCAGGAATGGGGTGGGCCCCATGGGTGATGTGGTGCACTAGGCAGCTGGCAACCGGAACTGGACTCTTGAGTGAGCCCGCGCAGCATCGAGCCTTCAAAGCTTCGACCTTCTTCATGGCCTCCTTGGTAGGTTCCGAGGACTCCACTTGCAGCATGTCAACAAAGGCCAACCCCAAGAAGTTGGGGAAGCCTACAACAGCAGGGAATGTCCCGAAGATGGTGGGAACCGCCAGGTACCCATGCTCAGCGTGGCCGGCGATGATCGTGGGGCGAGAGTTAATGCTAGTTAGTCCAGTTGATGCCATTGTTTGCCTGCAAACACAAAACAAGTAACGATCAGCAGTCTTTGGGAAGGCCTTGGGCCAACATATCTCGGCAAAGAGATGAAAGGTGACACTGGTCCCACCGGGCGTGCCAGACTTGTTGGGATGATTTATTTTTGTTTGGTCATATTGTTCGGGTCAATCAACCAGTTAATTGATAAATAACCACTGGTTAGTTGATCGCACAGGCGTGCCAGTCACGTGAGTGACAAGTTATTATGCGCTCATTCTGACCCTTGTTGGCGAGAGTGAGATTCGGGTCGGGACCAGCAGTCTGGCATTCCGTAAAGGCTATGACGTTAAATACATCCCCCATAAGGGAGAAAACCTTTGATTAATTACTGAGATAGCGGGCCGTTCAAGGCCGAAACAAGATGCAAAAGTATGAATGTGACGAGGTCACATGAAATACTTTTATCTATCATGCAAGAGAGGCATGGTTCATTAAGTTGGAGACCCTCGATACGTGGCGGAGGACATAGGTCCGAAGACCACCATCGCGCATGGCAAAGACTTCCGGTCGGGCGTAACCCAGACTTCCGTTAGTGCCATTTGATATACCCGAGGGTCTATGCAAGCATGCATGCGTGATGCTCATGATTATGCTAAGCATGGTAATAGAATTTTGAAGATAGACAATGATCGATCAAGTTTATTAATCTCCGCCAAGGGAGATGAAAGTGGTAGCATAGGCATGATAGCGAAAGCATGACGCTAACAGACATGACAGTAGAAGCGTGATAATAAGATGGTTCGGGCCTGAACAACCCTTTCCTTATTTAGTTTGATATTGATTGGGGTTTATTAATCTCGACCACGAGAGGCGAAGATCACTCCAAAGATGAGTGAGTGATTAGAAGAGAGCAATAATTCAAAACCGGTGCGACCACGCATAGGGATAGGCTTCCTCGGCGTGGCCAAGCGTAGGCAAAAGGTTCTTAATCCGACACGGCCATAGCATATGCTAAACTGGCAGGGTGGCTTCGGGGTGCACCGAGTAAGGGCGCGTCGGGAACGGGCCAAGCCGGATTGTGAAGTTATGAGTCTAATGTTAATCCGGGGCGGGGGGATACCGTGCCGTATTAGGGCGCACCGGATTAGGACCACGCCATTTTAGTTGATTTTTGAAACATTTTGAAACTATTTTGATTTATTAAGATGCTATTGAGGGTTTTAAGGTTAATTAGGTTGATTGCCTGTTGAATTAGAGTCCAGAGCTCTTCAAGAGCAAAGTTATAAGCTAGTGTGAGGTTCATACTCGAGCACGAGAGTTTAACTAAGAACATATGTTTTATTGAGACCAATTTACTGGAGGTAACTTGATTAATTAAGAAACATGATGGAAATTGGGCAGCATCTCCCCCGTCCTTGAAGGATTGCAAGGGAGAAACGGGGTCATACCCACGTGTGGAGTAAGCCCCTAACTAGCCGGTCGGCACAATGGCAGCCAGCAGATCCCAATCGGATAGGAAACCCCGAGGACTAGCCTAGAAGGGGCACCATGGTTCCATGGGTTGAAACAAGCGGACAAGGCGACTAATAAGGGAGGTGAGGTCCCCGAGGGCTAGCCTACAAGGGGCACACGCCCCATAGTCAACACCATATCCGAAAGAGGGACGCTTGTTGGGGAAGGGAGCCTTGAGGACTAGCCTACGAGGGGCACATGCCCCTTAGTCACCACACGGTCCCGAAGGACCGTGGATTTGAATTCGTCGGGCTGAAGCCCTTGTTGATGTTCACCTTATGGTCCGTGGGGAATCCATTACTTATAGATGGAACCCTTTGACCAAACGGTGGTTATAAGATATCAATGGTGTGTGTTCCCCCCCTCCCCGGTCACAGATGGTCGTTCTGAGGAGCATAAAACATAGGGTGAGTGATGTATATATGGGGTAGGGAAGCTATTTAATCGTCACACCGCCTGCACTTGGTCATGGGCCAAGGGGAAGTGGATAATTGATGTGCCAGAATAAATCGATATCCTAGCCTCTGAAACAGCAATTTAGTATACGAGCTACATGGATTGACAAAGGCAAACGCTCGAACAATCAACGTGCGATATATGCTCGGCAATGATGCCAGAGGGAAACTTTCCCCAGCTAGTAGGGACGTCCCTACTTCTCCAGTCTATGATCTGAGAGAAGGAAAGTAAAGAAGGACCGGTCTCGAGGTAGGCCATGGAAGCACACTCCTATATGCTCCTGGCATCACGAGCCCCAAATGGGTATGGGGGGAGAGCCCGCTATAAATGTATCAAAGTAAAGAAAAACCCCGGGGAGTGGGGGGTGACATCAATGTAGCCCTGAAGAGAGCCAGGGCATGTTCGGCGTCGAGAATCAGAAACCCGATATTCGTACACACGATGAAATTGGACAGATGAACTGAGAGCTATAAAAAAAGCATACATGGCATTGCGTATTGTTTATTCCATCAATGGGAAGGGAAAATACACATTATTACAACGGTTCGCCATGACCCGGCATCATGCTCGGCCGCTGTTTCATTACTTGCAAGAAGGGATGACAGGGGAAGAAATAGTTGCACAGATGGTGGGGGGGAGGATAGGCTCATATCATCGCCCCTCCCCCCCTTCGCTTACATTAGATCAAGAGAAAAAAGAAATGGGGAAGATGGCCGGGAGAAAACCACATGACCCACCTATACTTAGAACAGAGTATCGGAATCCCCTTCTTCTTCTCCGGCTTTGGAGGGCTTCAGGCAGAGCAAAGGGAGACGGCGGTAGCAAACATGCTCTCTGAAGGAAACCTTTCTTCCCAAAGAAAGAAACCCTCTCTCTCTTGGCTCTGATTGGTGGTCACCCTCTCCCCGGCGATCACTCAGTCTTTATGCCTTCGACCTCTTCTCAATCGTTCTCCCCCTCTTTTTTTTCTTAGTCGAACCAAGTGTTCGTTAAATAGGAGAGTCTAATCTGGCGTGGGCAATAGCACGCCGGATAAGAAATCCTCCAAGCTTTTGGGTGCACCGGAATTGAGGGCACCGGATAAGGGGGGCGCGCCGGTGAGGGGCGCACCGTATTAACTTCTTCTGCTTGACGTGGGCTAGCCGGTGAGTCTGGGGATGGCCCTAGGAGTCACCGTGATCATTCATCTCACCGTAGTCCTTCAAAACCTTGACGGGAAGCCTTGACAAAGCTCTCGAGATGACGTGTGGCCCCTCTCGGAACTTCGAGTATCTTTGGTCTGAACACATGGGTTTTCTGCTGACACGGCTTTCGGCACTATGATTCGTGCTGCTAGCTCGGCCTGACTTGTGTTCAAAGCTTCTCGAAGGGTGGAATAACACCCGGGATAGTTCTGCCCTAGCTGGGCGATCATTCGGCCACTAACGGACCCAACTTGGCGAGAAGTCATACCTGTGCCGGGTAATCGGGATCTTCTACAGACGAGCCCTCGGTCCTCAATTCTAAAGAGCTACGGGCATTCTTTCATCTCAGGAGAGTCTTTCATAAGGTGGCGGGCCATCGGGTAGACCGTTGTCTTTGGTCGGACAGCAGGTGTAGTGTATGCGGCATGACGGAGTTGATGCCGGTTCATTGAGCAGGCTTGGTCGCACTGTTGGTTGGTTGTGAATTCATCTCGATTCTCCTGAGGTGAATTCCCTGGTGTTCATACAGGGTGACCTGAGGCTCTGGCAGCTTGAGAGGGCTTCAATATGTTGATATCCATCGGCCTCTATGCTTTAGTGGGCCGTGTCATTCGTCTTTGAGGCTCGATCACCGTTAATCATATTTTGAGTGCCAACATGCTCTACCTCTACCATCACAACACGGGATCGCTCCATCTCTGCACAGAGGCATGCTGCCTCTGCTACCTCTACACGGAGCCGCTCTGCCTCGACGGGGGAGTGCTCGGCCTCCTCCCGCTGTCGAGCAGCCTCACCCAGCGTAGCTGCCAAGTCCGTCGCCTGCATATGCATTCATCTCATAAATCATTCTTGCAGTCTTAATCATGGAATTCACCAGGAGGAAGAGTGGTGTGCATACCCTCTTGGCAAGAGTGGCCTTGGCCTCCTCAGCTCACGCTATCGCCGGCACGAACTCTGCATCCTGCTCGGCCCGATCTGCCGGTGGCTGTGAGGAGGAAGATGGTGCATCTGGCACCTGGTGCTGGGCTCCCTCGATACACTGCATTTAGAATCATGTCAGTCTCATCTGAGCATAAACATTGCATTTTAGATTTAAGGCCAAGGCTTACCAGGAGGTCTAGGAAGCACTGGAGCTCGTCCCGCTGCTAGACCGTCAAGTGGAGCAACCCCTAGAGCTCCGCAATCCATCCTTGGGGGTATAGCTGCTTGTAGAGTGTCAATCATTAGCATCGTAATCATAAGCATTTCTAGAGTGCATGAGTTTAGGAATCATACCGGTCGTCACGCGCCACGGAAGACCTGGTCTCCGTAGCGTAGGACGTAGGCCTTCAGGTACGCCTCATCTCTAGCAACTCGGGTGTGTACCGCTCGTCCCTGCCTCGTCCAATCCCGGATCTGGTCCACAGCTCGGGCAATCCAGTCTATCTTTGTCGCGAGCCCGCGTGCGTGGCATCCCATGCGCTCATCCGGTCGCTCCCTCGTTCGGAACTCCACCTCTAGTTGGTGGACGCCCACTGTCCTCAAGATCAGCCAGTTGTGGAGTGGCTCGATGATGTTCAAGCAGTGAAGCCAGACGTCTCGGCCTGAGTACGCCAGGGCTGCCACCACCCATGGTTGGCCCTCCTGTCCCTCGCCCTGGTATGGTGTCCGCCGAACCTGCAAAGCGGCGACCAACTGCATCAGCATCCAAGCATATAGTTGCATTTTAAATAAAAATATAAAACTTTTAAGTTTAGGTCTTACCGAGGCATAAGGTAAAGTGTCGAGGTCATCCTGGATCACCCGGACCTGGCGTTTCAGAGACCTCACCTCCCGAACTACTGTCCACCGTCTCGCGATGGGCACCTAGTCGGCATGCACCTCCTGTCCTCTCCCCACTCCGGGGAGGTACATGTAGGCCCACACCTGCATCAAAGATGTCAGCATATAGCATTTCACAAAATCATATAGGAATTGCACTAGCGTTTTAAGGGTCGATGCTTACCAAGAGTAGTGGGGAGAATCCGCCGAGCATTGTGCGCCGGCTGGTCGAGCTCATAGTGTCAAAGAGGAAGGCAAGAACAACTATGCCCCACGCGTACTCTCCGACATTGTCTACCTCCTCGAGTAGGGGCAGGTGTCGGCAGCTCACCCCGTCTGCTTGGGTCGTAAACAATAGCTTCCCGAAGAACATCATCAGGAACCGCCATAAGACGACGTCCGCCTTCGGTCCTGGCTCTGCTGCTACCCGCTCCCATGCCTGGTCCGTCAGCCATCCCATGTGCTGCTCCGACAGCTCTCCCACTACGATCCCGGCTCCTCTCAAGCCTGGGCTCTCCTGCAGCATCGCTCTTGGTAGGATCGTAGATTGGCGCTCTGGTCTCTACAGCTCTAGGCCCAGCAGCCTGTGGGCCATCTCTTGGTAGTCCATGTAAGTCGTCCCGCTCACTGGCGCGCCGTGTACCCGCAGCCCGGTGATGCGCGCCATGTCCTCTAGTGTCGGGATCATGTGACCCCACGGGAATAGAAATGCTCCGCTGATCGGATCCCACCGGTCATGTAGCGCATACAGGAAGGCGGCGTCTAGCCTTGCCACCTCCACGCTCAGGAACTCTGCGAACTCCATGGCGGCCAACTGCTCCCTCTGAAAATACGGCAGCGTCGGGTACACTGCCCGTGTCACGCCCCGAGCGCGGAAGATACCCGGAGGCGTGATGTGTCTATATAGATCGTGTCATTCACGTAAAATCAGAGTGCGCATTATACTCAATAATTTATCACTAACTTAGAATTTGACATATTATCCATCGTCCAATATGACAATTATCTACTTAACCAAATGACAATATCCCAAAATCATTCATAAGGCTACAAGTTTAATAATGTAGCAACCCTAATAAATGAATAATTGAAATGAATTAAAACATATATATTACAGAAGTAATATATATATAAAAGGAATAGGGTTAATTGGACGAAATAAAACAAATTAAAAATAACGCCTCTTATTAAGGCGTTAATTTATAAAGAAACGCCTCTATCCATGGCGTGAATAAAGAAAGGACGCCCACACCTACGGTCGTCAGTTCTCACGCGACCAAATGGGTAAGTAAAAGAAACGCCTCTATCTTGGGCGTGTTTTAAAACACGAAACGCCCTTTTTCAAGGCGCTTTTTAAGAAACGCCCTTATGCAAGGCGTTAATTAAAGAATACACGCCCTGACCAAAGGCGTTAATTCAGTTCGTGACTCGTTCGAACCCAGAGCTTATCCAGGGAAAGATTAACCTAATCTAGTAAGTGTCTATTAGAGTAAGGACTCTATTGGGGATATGTTACCCTCAATCAAACACTACTTTTAATAGGACTTCATAACCCTATAAATAATCTACTGCTCGAACCCGTGAACGCTATTTGGCGTTCGAGTTCTCTGAAGGTAATTACAGAGCAATAGCTCTTCCTTCTCTCTGTCCCTTTTTGATTTGGTGGACGATCATTAATTCGACTTCTTCCTTCTTCCAGGTTGAAGAAGCATTGGGGTTGTGAAGAACAAAGGTAATAATCTTTCCTTTACCTTCGGTCAGGTATTATGAAGAAAATATTAATGTTTCTTCGTATTTCTCTGTAGGAAGTTCAGTCGAAAGGGGTTCATCAGTTGAACATAAAGACTTCTTCCTGCTGATACGGCTGAAGTTATTGGTTGCTGTTTAAGCAACAGAGTTTTCTCCCTTCTTCATATCAATCTGCAAATCGTCATCTCCAAATCAACTCTTAAAGGTAGGATTTTCTCAAGTTATTGTAGCCCAAATAAGAATTAATGCAAGATATCTATACATACGTATATGAGCATGGCATGCATACTGTTTATAAGGTTTTATTACGTTTTCTGCAAAATTTTGAAAGAAACACCCTTGATTAGGGCGCTAATTTAAAAGAAACGACCATGCTAGTGGTCGTCAATTTAATATTTGACGCCCTCTACGCAGGCGTTAATTTCATAAGAATCGCATGTGGTTAATAATTGATCCTGTTTAAAAATTACAATACATATGAAATATTGATTTTTAATATCTTGCATGACTCTGTGAATTCCTGTTAAATTTTACTGCCATGACATGTCTCCTGTCTCTCGAAATATTATTTATTAAAATATCGTAAATCCCTTGAAATTCACGACTTGGACAAAGTCGTTTTCCATATTCTAACGCCCCAGTACAAGGCGTGAATCTGAAAAGTAACGCCCCTTACTAGGGCGCGTACCTGTTAAAATCCTGGAATATATATTCTGTGAAAATAAGAATTTAATGATTAACGCCCTTGACAAGGGCGCGTTTTTGATAAATTTCTGAGAATAATTATATCCTGTCGAATATGTAAATGATGAGACGCCTGCCTCTGCAGTCATCAGCTTAGAAGAAACGCCCCCAGGAAAGGCGTGTTTTTGATAAATTAATGAAATAATGGAAATTCTGCAAATTGGCAATATATGTAAACGCCCTTCTGTTAGGCGTTAATTATTCAATACACGACTTTACTTAAGTCGTTATTTTACTGTAAACTGATTTTATCCTGATTCTATTACTGATGGTTTCATATTATACATATATATATATATATCGGCACTATTCTCCACTCCGTGAGTATAGTCCCACGTTTCTTATTGATTTATCGATCACACTCAACTCTCATTGACATACAAGCTCTCCATTGGACATTCCGTTCCTTTGGACTAGCGAGTTAGTCATAGAGACCTCCGTAAGACTCCTCGTAGCCTTGGATTCCCTCAAGGCCGACTGAGCTGGTTGTACCCTAAAAACCCATTACACAGTTTTTGCCATGTCAATCTAAAGAAACATGGTATACCGGCCCTTATGATTATACAACGAGTATATCATAAGAAATTCTTGATGGGATGATGATATCATGCCATATCGTGTCATTCTTGTAAACCCCAATTCTATGATAAGAATGAGGGTATCTTGCTTGATCTAATGTTCATGTGGACCTCAATTCTATATAAAGAATGTCCATATTGATTTGTCATGGTACCTAAGTTAAGGGAACCATATTCTACCTAGTTTTATCGATATCGTGATTATACCGTTATTATCGCCATTCTATGTCCTTTGTCATATTTTGGACTCTATTCTATCAAAGTTGTCATACGTGTCTACAAGCTTGATTATTGAAATTCTATGTTGGCTATATAAACGAGAGTGGATGTCAAAACACATGATAAATGCCTGCGCATATAGGGCCCGATCTGGTCCTGGGAGGAGCACCCGAAAGTACTTGTGCCCATGGGAGTTAAAATGATAAGGTATCTGGCATTATACCGAGTACTTGACTTGCTTGATTGGACATTCCACACACATCTTGTACTTGAATCGTACTTGACTTTACATGAAATGCGTGGCCCGAAAAGGGGTAATTTACTTGCTTGATACATGATAGCCAAAGTTCTTGACATGACTTGTTAAATGTACTTGCTTGAATATCTCGAATAAACTTGTTATCTTGTTGGAAGTTCATGATTAAGTTCATCTTATTTTCTTGATATTACATTCTCTCTATCTTGTCGTTTTATGCGAGCATGCATAGCTTTATTGCATTCATGAAAATGTAATTACTTAAACCCCTCGCTAGTACTTGAGATATAATTTCCTACTGAGCGTTCGCTCATTCCGTTTGTCCCTTTCTACTTTTCAGGTAAGTCCGACGACGATGGAAGTCAATCGGATGGGAATGGTCAAGAGTGAAAGTGATAGAGCTTCTACAAGTGTCATCTAGTCTTTTCTATAGTTTTCTCGAGTCAACTATGTACTTTTCTTTTTATTAAACAGAGTATTGGATTTGTAATAGTCTATCCATTATGAAATAAAGGATTGGGTTATCTTGCTATTTTGCGCATCTCTGTCTTTGTGTCGAATACACGACCACTCTGATTGACATGATTGATATAGACACGTCGCGCATCTCCGGGTATCTTCCGCGCTCGGGGCGTGACAGTCTTTGTGGTATCAGAGCCTAAGGTATTCAATTCCTAGGAAACCCAAGTCCAAGGATAGGTTTCAAAACCTTTAACCAAGTGAGAGTGGGTAGAACCAAGGGTTAAATGATCAATGAGTCCTTTATAAGATCATAGTGATATAATACTAACATAGCTATTGTAATTGTAGGATAATGGCTGCCGAACGTGCTCAATGGCGCAACATGCAGCGTACCCTTCAAGGGATGACCCAAGTGCTACAACAGGTAGCACAAGGTGGTGCTCCACGAGCTGGAAGCTTACACCAAGCATTCAAGAATATGAATCCCCCGAAGTTCATGGGATCGACCGATCCAGACGATGCCGAGCATTGGGTTCGGGAGATTGAACGTATATTCCGTGTTATGCAATGCACGGATCAGGACAAAGTCTTATTAGCTACTTTCCAGTTAGAAAAGGATGCTAGATGCTGGTGGGAGTCGATTGAAGCTACAATTGACCCAACTCAAGTTACATGGGGAGAATTCGTTGAATATTTCAACGCCAAATATTTCTCTGATAGGGTCCAGGAAAAGAAGGCCGCCGAATTTGCCGCATTAAAGCAAAGATCTTTATCGGTGGCTGATTATGAAGCACAGTTCTCTAGACTGTCTAGATATGCTAAGCATTTAATTAGCACGGAAAAGATGAAAGCCCGTAGATTTCTTAATGGGCTTAGGCCCCACTACATTACTCAACTGGCGCCTATGGATATTCAAGTTTATACTGAAATAGTGCGCCGAGCTCAGTTGCTTGAAGATGCCACGGAACTATCTGATAGGATCCGTGGGAAAGACAAAAAGGAGCAAGTCACAAGTTCGGGTTCTTTTAAACCCAACTTTAAGAAGAGGCCCAATAATGGAGGTTCTTCCTCTCAAGATCAGAAGTACAAGAAATCCAAGCCTTTCTCTATCACCACTACCCCTTCAAACGTAGTATGCAAGCATTGTGACAAGGCTGGTCACAAAACAGAAGAATGCTGGAGGAAATTAGGAGCATGTCTCCGTTGTGGGAGTCGTGAACATCGGATTCCCGATTGTCCATTAATGAATGACCAAGACGGTGAGGGTAAACGCCCAGTGACAAGGAACGCGCGTCTTCATGCGATCCAAGAGACCGAACCAGAAGAAGAAGGCGGATTGGTGGAAGGTACATTAAAAATTTGTTCCAAATATGCACATGTCTTATTTGATACAGGTGCATCGCATTCCATTATTTCCAAGAAGTTTGCTGACCCATTACCTCTAGAACCAGAATGGATGAAGTTAATATTGTCTACTCCTCTCGGAAACGAGACGGATATCACACATCATTACCAAAATTGTGAGGTATTGGTTCGAGGAAAGAATTTTCCTATTGATCTTATCTGCTTAGATCTAAAAGAATATGATGTTATACTAGGAGCAGATTGGTTATCCAAATACCAGGCAACGGTTGATTGCCGTGATAGCAAGATTGTTTTCAAGGAATTTCCGGAACTGACTTATACTAGTCCTAAGAGTCGAAGCAAATCCCCTCTTATTTCGGCTCTTCGAGCAAGCAAGCTCGTCAGGAAAGGATGTGTATCCTTCCTTGCTTTTGTCACTATTAAAGAAGCTAAGGAAACCGAGATAGAAGGCATTCAGGTAGTGCGAGAATTTCCAGACGTATTTCCGGAGGAATTGCCGGGATTACCCCCGCAAAGAGATGTGGCCTTTACCATCGACTTAGTCCCTGGTGCTGGTCCTGTTTCAAAGGCACCATATAGAATGTCCCCTGCTGAACTCAAGGAGTTGAAGGAGCAGTTGATGGAACTAATCCGAAAAGGGTTTATTAGACCAAGTACTTCCCCGTGGGGAGCACCAGTCTTATTTGTAAAGAAGAAGGATGGATCCAGGAGATTGTGTATTGACTATCGACAGTTGAATCATCTTACTATCAAGAACAAGTATCCACTGCCGAGAATCGATGAATTGTTTGATCAGATTTCAGGATCCAAATATTTCTCCAAGATTGATCTCCGGTCGGGATATCATCAATTAAGGATCAAGGATGATGACATTCACAAGACCGCATTCAGAAGCAGGTATGGCCATTACGAATTTGTTGTTATGCCTTTTGGACTAACAAATGCCCCTGCTGCCTTTATGCAGTTAATGAATAGCATATTCAGGCCTTACTTGGATCAATTCATAGTAGTCTTCATCGATGATATATTGATATATTCTAAGACTAAGGAAGAACATGAAGAGCATTTGAGGATTGCATTGCAAGTCTTGAGGACAAATCAATTATATGCTAAACTCAGCAAATGCGAGTTCTGGCTTGAAGAAGTGGCTTTTCTCGGACATGTCATATCCAAGGACGGTTTATCTGTGGATCCGTCAAAAGTTGAAGCTGTGAGAAACTGGGAGAGACCCACTAATGCAAGCGAGATCAGAAGTTTCTTAGGTCTTGCAGGCTATTATCGGCGATTTATCAAAGATTTCTCTAAGATCGCCGTACCACTTACAAGATTAACTCGTAAGGAGATCCGATATGAATGGAGTGAGGAATGTGAAAGCAGTTTTCAAACTCTCAAGGATCATCTCACCACAGCTCCGGTCTTAGCCCTACCAATTGAAGGAGAGAAATTCGAGGTCTACACTGATGCTTCTGGCATTGGCCTCGGATGTGTTCTAATGCAACAAGGGAAGGTCATAGCATACTCTTCTCGTCAACTGAAGAAGCATGAGGAGAATTACCCCGTCCATGACTTGGAACTGGCCGCGGTAGTATTTGCCCTAAAGATATGGAGACACTATCTCTATGGGGTACAGTTCACTGTATACTCCGATCACAAAAGTCTCAAATATCTATTTTCACAAAAGGAGCTGAACATGAGACAAAGACGCTGGCTAGAATATCTCAAGGACTTCGACTTCAGTATACAATACCATCCCGGAAAGGGTAATTATGTGGCTGATGCCCTTAGTCGAAAGCCGAGAGCAAGGATAGCAAATTGTATGATACAAGAATGGAGGTTACTTGAACAATTCTCCGAGCTCAATATAAGCTTGGACACGGAATCCAAATTTGTCACACTATCCCATGTAAGCATACAGTCAGATTTGTTATCTGAGATACAAACACTTCAGGATGATGATCCTATGTTAATAGAAATCAAAGGCAGATTAGAAGGACAATCTGATTTTCAACTAACTTCTGATGGAAGATTATCGTTCAAAGATAGAACTTGTGTACCCGATTGTCCGGAATTAAAGAAGAAGATCTTAGATGAAGCTCACAGATCAAGATACACTATTCATCCTGGATCAACTAAAATGTACCAAGATGTAAAGAGGAACTTTTGGTGGCCCAATATGAAAAGAGAAATAGCGGACTATGTATCACGCTGTCTCACATGCCAACAGGTCAAGGCGGAACACCAAAAGCCTGCGGGAAAACTACATCCTCTAGATATTCCTAAGTGGAAATGGGAGGATATTGGTATGGACTTCATCATGGGTTTGTCTAAATCTAAAGGAGGACATGATGGAATCTGGGTTATCATTGACCGATTGACTAAATCGGCACATTTCTTGCCAATCAAAAGCCGATGGTCAATTGATGTGCTAGCTGCACTATACATTAAAGAAATAGTCAGGATACATGGAATTCCTGTCTCAATCGTGTCTGATAGAGATCCCCGTTTTACTTCTCATTTTTGGAAGGGATTACAACATTCGTTGGGGACAAGGCTCAACTTTAGTACTGCTTTTCACCCACAAACGGATGGTCAGACCGAGCGAACTAATCAAGTTGTTGAAGATATGCTGAGAGCATGCATTATTGACTTTGGAGGAAGCTGGCATGACCACTTACCTTTAGTTGAATTTGCATATAATAATAGCTACCAAGCTAGTATCCAAATGACACCTTTCGAAGCCTTATACGGAAGGAGTTGCCGATCTCCCATATGTTGGAACGAAGTTGGAGAAAAACAACTATTAGGTCCAGACATGGTAAGGGATACAACCGAGAAGATACAAGTAATCAGAGAAAGATTACAAGTTGCTCAGACAAGGCAAAAGGCTTATGCTGATACCAGGAAAAGAGATCTTGAATTCCAGGTTGGAGATCATGTATTTCTTAAAATATCCCCTGGACGTGGCATACGAAGATTTGGTGTTAAGGGCAAGCTTACGCCAAGATTCATCGGACCATTTGAGGTACTCGAAAGAGTTGGCGAGGTTGCTTATCGCATCGCGTTGCCTCCTCAGTTGTCCGAGGTACACAATGTATTTCACATATCTATGTTGAAGAAGTATGTGCACGATCCGTCACATATTATTGAGCATGGAGATCTGGTGATCCAGAAAGATCTCACATATGAACAGAGGCCTTTAAAGATATTAGATCGAGAAATACGAGCTCTAAGGAATAAGGTTATTCCCATGCTTAAGGTGCAATGGAATAAGAATCCTGAACGCGAAGCGACATGGGAGACCGAGGAATCTATGAAGAAACGATTTCCCGAGTTATTCTAAGAGGTATATGTCCTACACTCTCCACGTATAATTATATATATATATTGAATTTGGGGACCAAATTCTTTTTAAGTGGGGGAGGGTGTAGCAACCCTAATAAATGAATAATTGAAATGAATTAAAACATATATATTACAGAAGTAATATATATATAAAAGGAATAGGGTTAATTGGACGAAATAAAACAAATTAAAAATAACGCCTCTTATTAAGGCGTTAATTTATAAAGAAACGCCTCTATCCATGGCGTGAATAAAGAAAGGACGCCCACACCTACGGTCGTCAGTTCTCATGCGACCAAATGGGTAAGTAAAAGAAACGCCTCTATCTTGGGCGTGTTTTAAAACACGAAACGCCCTTTTTCAAGGCGCTTTTTAAGAAACGCCCTTATGCAAGGCGTTAATTAAAGAATACACGCCCTGACCAAAGGCGTTAATTCAGTTCGTGACTCGTTCGAACCCAGAGCTTATCCAGGGAAAGATTAACCTAATCTAGTAAGTGTCTATTAGAGTAAGGACTCTATTGGGGATATGTTACCCTCAATCAAACACTACTTTTAATAGGACTTCCATAACCCTATAAATAATCTACTGCTCGAACCCGTGAACGCTATTTGGCGTTCGAGTTCTCTGAAGGTAATTACAGAGCAATAGCTCTTCCTTCTCTCTGTCCCTTTTTGATTTGGTGGACGATCATTAATTCGACTTCTTCCTTCTTCCAGGTTGAAGAAGCATTGGGGTTGTGAAGAACAAAGGTAATAATCTTTCCTTTACCTTCGGTCAGGTATTATGAAGAAAATATTAATGTTTCTTCGTATTTCTCTGTAGGAAGTTCAGTCGAAAGGGGTTCATCAGTTGAACATAAAGACTTCTTCCTGCTGATACGGCTGAAGTTATTGGTTGCTGTTTAAGCAACAGAGTTTTCTCCCTTCTTCATATCAATCTGCAAATCGTCATCTCCAAATCAACTCTTAAAGGTAGGATTTTCTCAAGTTATTGTAGCCCAAATAAGAATTAATGCAAGATATCTATACATACGTATATGAGCATGGCATGCATACTGTTTATAAGGTTTTATTACGTTTTCTGCAAAATTTTGAAAGAAACGCCCTTGATTAGGGCGCTAATTTAAAAGAAACGACCATGCTAGTGGTCGTCAATTTAATATTTGACGCCCTCTACGCAGGCGTTAATTTCATAAGAATCGCATGTGGTTAATAATTGATCCTGTTTAAAAATTACAATACATATGAAATATTGATTTTTAATATCTTGCATGACTCTGTGAATTCCTGTTAAATTTTACTGCCATGACATGTCTCCTGTCTCTCGAAATATTATTTATTAAAATATCGTAAATCCCTTGAAATTCACGACTTGGACAAAGTCGTTTTCCATATTCTAACGCCCCAGTACAAGGCGTAAATCTGAAAAGTAACGCCCCTTACTAGGGCGCGTACCTGTTAAAATCCTGGAATATATATTCTGTGAAAATAAGAATTTAATGATTAACGCCCCTGACAAGGGCGTGTTTTTGATAAATTTCTGAGAATAATTATATCCTGTCGAATATGTAAATGATGAGACGCCTGCCTCTGCAGTCATCAGCTTAGAAGAAACGCCCCCAGGAAAGGCGTGTTTTTGATAAATTAATGAAATAATGGAAATTCTGCAAATTGGCAATATATGTAAACGCCCTTCTGTTAGGCGTTAATTATTCAATACACGACTTTACTTAAGTCGTTATTTTACTGTAAACTGATTTTATCCTGATTCTATTACTGATGGTTTCATATTATACATATATATATATATATCGGCACTATTCTCCACTCCGTGAGTATAGTCCCACGTTTCTTATTGATTTATCGATCACACTCAACTCTCATTGACATACAAGCTCTCCATTGGACATTCCGTTCCTTTGGACTAGCGAGTTAGTCATAGAGACCTCCGTAAGACTCCTCGTAGCCTTGGATTCCCTCAAGGCCGACTGAGCTGGTTGTACCCTAAAAACCCATTACACAGTTTTTGCCATGTCAATCTAAAGAAACATGGTATACCGGCCCTTATGATTATACAACGAGTATATCATAAGAAATTCTTGATGGGATGATGATATCATGCCATATCGTGTCATTCTTGTAAACCCCAATTCTATGATAAGAATGAGGGTATCTTGCTTGATCTAATGTTCATGTGGACCTCAATTCTATATAAAGAATGTCCATATTGATTTGTCATGGTACCTAAGTTAAGGGAACCATATTCTACCTAGTTTTATCGATATCGTGATTATACCGTTATTATCGCCATTCTATGTCATTTGTCATATTTTGGACTCTATTCTATCAAAGTTGTCATACGTGTCTACAAGCTTGATTATTGAAATTCTATGTTGGCTATATAAACGAGAGTGGATGTCAAAACACATGATAAATGCCTGCGCATATAGGGCCCGATCTGGTCCTGGGAGGAGCACCCGAAAGTACTTGTGCCCATGGGAGTTAAAATGATAAGGTATCTGGCATTATACCGAGTACTTGACTTGCTTGATTGGACATTCCACACACATCTTGTACTTGAATCGTACTTGACTTTACATGAAATGCGTGGCCCGAAAAGGGGTAATTTACTTGCTTGATACATGATAGCCAAAGTTCTTGACATGACTTGTTAAATGTACTTGCTTGAATATCTCGAATAAACTTGTTATCTTGTTGGAAGTTCATGATTAAGTTCATCTTATTTTCTTGATATTACATTCTCTCTATCTTGTCGTTTTATGCGAGCATGCATAGCTTTATTGCATTCATGAAAATGTAATTACTTAAACCCCTCGCTAGTACTTGAGATATAATTTCCTACTGAGCGTTCGCTCATTCCGTTTGTCCCTTTCTACTTTTCAGGTAAGTCCGACGACGATGGAAGTCAATCGGATGGGAATGGTCAAGAGTGAAAGTGATAGAGCTTCTACAAGTGTCATCTAGTCTTTTCTATAGTTTTCTCGAGTCAACTATGTACTTTTCTTTTTATTAAACAGAGTATTGGATTTGTAATAGTCTATCCATTATGAAATAAAGGATTGGGTTATCTTGCTATTTTGCGCATCTCTGTCTTTGTGTCGAATACACGACCACTCTGATTGACATGATTGATATAGACACGTCGCGCATCTCCGGGTATCTTCCGCGCTCGGGGCGTGACAAATAAGTTCCATCTAACTAGATCATAACTAACCCAAATAAATTATACAAGCCTTTGACAATAACTAGAAATACAAAGTAGGTCCTACAAGTACGACAGGCACGACTAACTGACGATACATCAAATCTAGCACTCATCACTCGGTATCGATCTCATCCGGGTGGTGGTCGCTATCCAAGTTTCTTGAAAAATGTTAAAATTACCACTTCATGAGCGAATCACTTAGTAGAATTATATCTCAAGTTCTAACAATCTTTAAGTTAATTACATGTTCAGTGTAGGTATAATGATGCATGTTGGAACAAGCAGGAATATCAAGAATTGTATCGAGAGAGTATCACCTGAAATTCAATAAGATGTATCAACAAGAAACTAGCAAGTAATTTGCAAGTAATTGCATAAGTCTTTCCAAGAAGATGATAATCAATATTCAAGCAAGTCCTTTCAAGAAGGTAATAATCAATGATCAAGCGAGTAATCTAAAGCTCATACAATAACAAGTAGTGCAATGGAATTGGCTATTTCATTTATTTCATTCAAGCAAGTAATTGCCCTTTTTTGGGCCAAGCAATTCATGTCAAGCAAGTCAATCATGTCATGTGAGAGTGAGTGGGAATGTTTCAAGTTAAGTCAAGCAAGCAAGTACTTCGGTGCAATGTCAAACACCGTGGTCAATAAACTCTTATGGGCACAAGTACCTTCGGGTGCTCCTCCTAGGACCAGACAGGGCCCTTATATGTATGCACAACATTTCATGTATACTTTTAGACATCCTCTCTCACTTATATAGCTAATATAGAATTTCAAGATGTTTACACATTGTAGGAACATAAGGTAGATTTTTCAGGAATAAAGTTCAAGGATAATATCACATGTAAATGATGATTTATGACCAAGCTACTTAAAATGCATGACACATTGGCCAATCGGGGTTAAGAAGACGGCCATGGATCATTGGGTAAGGGCTGGACAGAAGCCTAAAAATTCTAGTTTACAGGGAAATGGTGCCTTTGCAGAGGGTCTCTATTTCAGTAAATAGAGTCTTCTCGAAGAGTCTCTATTTCAATGTTGAAATAGAGTCTTCCCAGAGGGTCTCTATTTCAATAAATAGAGTCTTCTCAGAGAGTCTCTATTTCAATGCTGAAATAAAGTCTTTCCGGAGGGTCTCTATTTTAGTAAATAGAGACTTCCCGAAGGGTCTCTGTTTCAGAAGGTTAAAATAGAGTCTCCCCGGAGAGTCTCTATTTCAGAGAATAGATACTTCCTGGAGGGTCTCTATTTCAGAAGGTTAACAATCACAGGTTTCTAACAGTATAACAGGTTTACACGTGCTGTAATAGGTAACAGGTTGAACGGCTAATCACCATGGTTTAATAGGTAACAGGTTTAACATACTATTCTCGGTAATAGGCTGTAGGATTTTTTTTTTGACAGGCTTAACAAGGTATGTAATCTACATGTTAAAAGGTAACAGTTTTAACAAGTTTAACAGGTTTAACAGGCTAATCAGCAGGGTTTAACAGGTAACAAGTTTAACAGGCTAATCAATGAGGTTTAACGGGCTAATCACATGGTCAGTGGGGGGTTTAACCCCAGGTGGAAATGGCGCCTAGGCGTGGGGTGCCCCAATGGGAAATGGCGCCCTGGCCAGTGGCGCCCCATTAAATGGCGCCCCGGTCAGGGGCGCCCTTCCCCTGGGTGCCCCAGTAGACTCATAACACTATTCATCATGCGAAATTTCACGAAATCCGGAAATGAAGACATGGTAAAATAGAGAAAAATCTGGAAATTTCAAAGTCATACTCATGCAGGAGTTTCATAGTTTGGTTCAATAGATATAAATCCCTGAACATGTGGCTACTAATCACGTAACTTTAATGTTCATGATTTATAACATGTTCACAGAATCAGGAAGTAGAGATATACAAAGACATGGAAAAATAGCAGGATTGCAAGGTCATGCTCATGCAACAATTTTTGAGTTTAATTTCAGAGATATTAACATTTAAACATGGATCAATTTACAAGAAATTCGGGACATATTATGAGTAATGACAACTATATAATCAGTATGTACATGGGGTACTTGACGGAGGTAAGATCATAGATCTACTCACACAAGAGTTAGTGTTTCGGATAGGCGTAGCCTAGCCTTCCCACTAAGTCTTTTGATATACCCCTGACTAAGGTGACCAGATTGTGACTATGAAAGGTTTAACTAGCATGCCTGTTAACCTATATTAACTACTAGTTAAGCTAGATCTTGAGAACACCTACCTTTTGAGGTGGTCGACTTATTTAACCGTGGAATCCTAGCCCTCCAAGTCCTCTGCAGCCAAGCCCTCAGCCGCAAGATGGTAACCTGGACGTGAAGAGAGAATGTTATGCTCTCTCTTCTATAGGTGGAGAGAAGAAAAAAGGCACAGATAACCTTCTTTTCAGGAATGGCAGAGGAATGACAGGTGGACAGTAAGGTTTCTACGTTGGATGGAGGGAGTTGTTTATAGGGAATAAACCGTTAAGAGTCCATAGGGAACCAGATCTAAAAACCTTGTTGTCCATGGCTAGAGAAGGTACATTGCCAGCGAACATAACCTGTTAGTGTTTCAGCTTTTCTAGAAGATGTCGGAAGCCTTCCCCCTCAGAGAAATGGCGCCTTACAAGTAGTCTCTGTTTAAGTGAATAGCGCCCATGCATGTGGACGTTACATCCTTGGTTCTTACATATTTATATATATCATATATATATAATGTCAAAGAGGAAATGGCGCCTGGGGTAAGTGCTCTATATTGGTGAATGGCGCCCTATTAAAGGGTAGCCCATTCCCTTGGTGTTGGAAAAAGGGAACCCCACTACGTACTACCCATGTGTTGGCATTAAGTGATGTTGGGCTTTGTACATTTATATAGTAGTCCTTGTTGGGTTCGGTGCAAGTATTCAGAGGGGGGGTGAATGAATATACCCTTTAAAAACTTTCGCCCAAATTAAAATTCTAGTGCTCAGAACTGCGGAATATAAACACTAAGACTAACTATAGGAAAACTACTCCAGTCATCTACTGAACTTGTAGACAAATATGAAGAGTGCTCCTAAGCAAACATCTAATGTGGGCAGCAATTAGACAAATCAAACATACACTCAACACCACTGTCAAACATATAGTATGCGCAGCAGACAAATGAACACTTATAGAACATTAAACCTAAGCGCACCTAAGCATTCATCTAGCGCCAATCAGATAGAAGAAATCAAACCACTACATAATGATTTTTAGGTGGTTCGGTCCAGCAGACCTACATCCACCCCACACTCAAACCAGAGTGTGGATTCCGCTGACTCATAGCTTGAACAGCTGGGCATCACAGCTTGCCATACAACCGCTGGGCAACACAGCTTGCCGTCCGAGTAATCCTCCTCGCCCGCTGAGCAACACAGCTTGCTGTCCAGTGGAATCCACCACTGCAACCGCTGGGGATTACAGCTTACCCGTCCAGAGGCAGCACCTCTGCAAACGCTGACTAACAGCTTGAAGAAAGGATAAAATGGAAAATGAAAACAAGTAGCAACAGCAACTGAAAGCTGTAAATAATAAAAGCACAAATGTGGCTCCTAAGAGCTGGCTGGCCTGGATTTGATCCACGGTCCAGTGAATGCAGATCTCTCTCGATCTCACTATCTCTCCTCTACTTCTTTGTCTTCTTCTTCTCTCGATAGCTCTCTGTCTCTCTTTTCTCTCTTCTCTTCACACTCTGCTCTTTTCTTTTGTTCTTCTTTCTGTCTGGATCATGGAAGCTCTCACTCTGCCTCTGCTTCAGTCGATCACGATCTTTCTCCTTCAGACAAAGGAGACTCCCTTATATAGCATCAGCAGATTAGGGCGGTCGTATGCTCTCCACATCTCCCGCCAAGAAACCTCAGTCCACGTGGCAGCATTTCAGCACAGTGCTTCCACGTGTCACGATCAGGGAACCTCATCCTTCCTTGGATCACGAGCCATGTCAGCAATCCCAATACCAATTCCCTGTCAGTCAGTCGAAATAAATGTATCAGTTCAAGTGTAAACTCTGTACACACTTTGAAGATGAAATGCATGATAAGTAAGATGTGATGTGATCTGGAAGGGGAGGGGATGAATAGATCACGGTTTTTTCGAAGAATTAAAAATTACTGCAGTGTATTTCGCTAAAAACAAATAATATCGAAATCGAACTATCAAAAATGCAGTGCAGACAAAGGCTCGAGTGAATAGAAAGCACACCACAACATCACCACAAGCAATCACACAAAGACTCTTAGGAGTTTTAAGGTGGTTCGGTCCTTCAGACCTACATCCACCCCACACTCAAACCGAGTGTGGCTTCACTAACGGCTGGGCAACACAGCTTGCCAAACAACTGCTGATACACAGCTTCCCAGGAGAACAACCTCTCCTCTTCCTTCTACCCGGAGGGAACCTCTAGCAACCCACAGTCACTAGAACCCAGAGACTCACGTCTCTCTTCCTCTTTACCAAGAGGGAACCCCACTAGTAGTATCCCCACTGCTAGTGAACCAGAGGTCGAAGACCTCTCTTCCTCCCAACCCGGTGGGAACCCACAAGCTGCCTACCTGCTGCTTGCAAACCGGAGATTGAATCTCCCTTCTCCTGATCTCACAGGAGGACCCCGACCTCAATCCAGAGGATCGGAAACACAAACAAGGACAGTTGAAGAAAGATAAGAATAATAAACGAAAAATACGAACGAAGGAAATCAAATGCCAGAAAATGGAAACAATGTAGCTCAATACAGAGCAATAGACTTCGGATTTGATCCGCAAGTCAGAACAACTCTTCTGATCACTCTTCTGCTCTCTCTTTCTCTCTGCTATTTTTTCTTCTTTCTTTTCTTTTCCTGGATCGAAGGACTCTCTATTTTTCTGCTCTTTCTACTATTCCTCTCTCCTTCGATCACCTTCATCTGAGGACGAAGGGTTCTATTTATAGCATCAACAGCAGGTGGATAGGGCACGAAACGCGTGTGCCTCCCACGCTCGATCCAGAAGCTTCCTGCCACGTGCCTTTATCAGATTAGTTCCTCTTGTCTCGGATCACGTGCAGCCCAGGTGTGTGGAATGTTCTTCCTCAGACCTGTAATGAGAGTAAATCCATTAACACGCTGCATGGCCACAAAAACCAAAAACTGCATGAGGTATATAATAACAACACGACGTGACTACTATACGAGATAAGAAAAGAACAACACGAGATACATGTTGAATCAGAGATAACAAAAACGACATGAAGTGTAGAGGACAAAACACACACTACACATAGAACGACACGAGGTGGCACAGGAAGCAACACGAGGTGCTGCAATGTCCTGTACGCAAAAGTACAAAAACGACACGCAGACACAACACGAAGAACGACACGAAGACAGTTTATAAAGCAAGAGAGACACGAAAATAAACACAACAAAAAAGGACACAAATGCTAGACCAACACGAGGTTACGAATGCAACAACGACACGAGGTCAACACGGGCTGACAACAGAAATCGACACGAAGTGGAATAACCCTTGGAAAAATAAGAAGAACAGCACGAGGTGAGAAATAACGACACGAGGTACACACGATGTCTACAACACGAAATAAAGAAAACGACACGTAGTTCATAAACACAACACGAAGTGAAACAAGAACCGACACGAGTTTTGAAAACAACACGAAGACGAAACTCAAGAATCGACACGGAGTGTAGTCAAGGTGAGAAAGACACGAAGTCTAAAGCGAAAAACTGACACGAAGATAGCATGCAAAGAAACGACTCGAAGTGAGATGAGAACAGAATGAAACAAAGAAAACGACACGGAGTACATAAAACCAACACGAAGACATAGCTACTGAATTAATACGAAAATCACGGACACAACACGAAGGCCAAACTAAAATAGGAAACTACGAAAACAACACGAAGACACGATACACAGAGTAACGTGAAGACACAATTATGAAAACAACACAAAGTGACAGACAGCATGGAGAACGACACGAAGTGAAGGAAAACAACACGAAGTTCATTCAGAAGCAATCATAGAAGACTGACTCGAGATGACCAACATAAATGCTAACGACACGATGTCCATACAGAAGCGACTCGAAGTTCATCAGAACAGACCGAGCTACTTCAGAAGAACAGCTCGAAGACCATCAGCACACAACTGAACCAACACGAGGTACAGAAGGACACAAAGTATTACCTCTTAGCAGCTTTTATCTTATAAAACATGGATAATTCAAGTGCAAGAAATTTGATCAGAAATAACAACAATTTTAACATAGTGTTGCTCATCATCAAAACTCTTAGGGAAGACACAAAAACCAACAATCTCCCCCTTTTTGATGATGGCAACACTATATTAAGTATAAGAGATGAAATGCAAAAGAAATGCAAAAGAGATCATGCCAAGAAATTTGCAGACTAAACAATGCAGACAATGCAGACTTTCAACGCACTTGCTTCTTCTGACGACTCCAGAACACTCCCCCTGAACACAGCAATAGCTTTCCTCAGACTGGATAACTAACTCCCCCTCAACACTTAACTCCCCCTCAACACAATGGCATGCATACACACCCCTTTAACACCTTGGCAACAAAACTCTGCAACCTATCATTACAAATCTCTCCCCCTTTGTCATCATCAAAACTAGGGGCAAGTCTGAAGATACAGAGAAAGGAAGATTGCTGACTGTAGAGAGAAAATAGGACAGAGTAAGGCAGATAAATGGAAGATATTGAGATGTTAAGGCAATTAAGAAAGCCATTAATTTTATGTGAGGATTTTGAAAATCAGTTAGTCAGACTGTGCAAAAACTGTGAATAAGGATTCGCTCCATACACAGAACCAGATTCTAAGCAAGTGAGGTACAAGATACTAGAATGGTCAGAGTAAGTCTTTACTTAGAGAGTATGAAGTAAGACAGTCAGAAGACAAAGACCTGTGGTATTGAGAACAAACAAATCAAGAGCTATACTCCAAGTGAGCAGGATCTTTAAAGATGGTCAAGATCAAAGGTAAGTCTGTCAAGTACACCTTTGACATTAGGGAGACACCTTGTTTAGAGGCATGAAACCCCAGTTCCTCGGTGGCAGGACCACATTACCCCTTCTGACAAGAGGATAGAGATAGTATTCTAACTGGTGTTGACATTAAGGTGACACCTTTATCAGAGGCCAGACACCCCAGTTACTAACCAGATATGTACCATAGCTCTGTATGATCAAGACAATTAATAAAAAAAAGATAAGTACTGCCATCTCATGACATGGGATGTTTTTTCACTTCATTGATGAAAATCCCAGTTTCTCAATGAGCAGTTAACAAGGTTGATAACAATTTTATGAAATTTTTGTTTTTATTAACCAGCTCTTAAAACCTTGTTAATTAAGCTTGAGTCCGTTTGAGAACAATACACCAGATCCAAGGTGATTCAGACTAAAGCACAAAATACCTCATTTCGGACTCAACATTGACTAAGTAGGTATGCTGTACTGGCTAGATCAGAAGATAGTTACCGTGTAGGAAGATAATCTTTGAATTCAGATTTTGATCTCAGTGGGACTAACAGCTGAAATTCCAACATGAAATTAGATGAGCAGTCTTAACGGATAAGGCATCCAACAATTTCTTTTATACACCTGCTCAACCTGATTCTCTTTTAATGTCAGCAAGATGCCGTTCAAAGTATGTTCAGCTTAGGTCAAAGGACAAGACCCCTCTTATAACTCTAGCTCCCCCTGAGACCTTGACCTCAACACAGACTTAACCAAAACACACCTCAAAACACCTCAAAGAAAACACCATGATATCAGACCAGATTATTCAATCAAAACGGAGTGAGTCAGCAATCACTCATAATGAGGTTATTTTTCAGCAACAGACAATGAATATGATAAGCATAAGAACACATGACATGGTATTCAGAAATCAGTTGTTCAATCACGAAATTCTGTAAATACCTAGTTCTCTGCGCAAAGTGCTAAATTTTTCAGTATCCAGTGGCTTAGTGAAAATATCTGCAATTTGTGAGTTAGTGCCAACATGGATCAACTCAAAAGTCTTCCTAGCTACTTCATCTCGAATAAAATGATGCCTGATTTCAATGTGTTTAGTTCGAGAATGAAGTACAGGATTCTTTGCAATGTTTATTGCACTAGTATTGTCACAAAAGATAGAAGTACAACCTAGCTCAACCGAGTAATCCAGAAGCTGGTGTTTTATCCATATAACCTGTGTGCCACAGCTCCCTGCTGCCACATACTCAGCTTCAGCAGTAGAGAGAGCCACAGAGTGTTGCTTCTTGGATCCCCAAGAGATTAAGCACCCTCCTAGAAATTCACAGTGACCACTAGTACTCTTCCTGTCCAATTTACATCCTGCATAATCGGCATCAGTGTATGCAATGAGATCTAAACTACATGATGCAGGATACCAGAGGCCTAGATCATGGGTGGCAGATAAGTATCTAAAGATTCTCTTTACAGCTGCTAGATGCAATTCAGTAGGTCTAGCCTGGTATCTGGCACACATCCCTACACTAAATTGAATGTCAGTCCTGGATGCTGTTAAGTAGAGGAGTGAACCGATCATACCTCTATATAATTTAGCATCCACCTCTTTACCTTTTTCGTCTGAATCTAGTGAGGAGCTGGTACCCATGGGTGTTGAGATTGTCTTGAGGTTGGTCATTCTAAACCTTTTCAGCATCTCCAGAGTATACTTGGTTTGATTTATGAAGCAACCATCCTCCATCTGTTTGACCTGCAGCCCAAGAAAATATTTTAGTTCACCAACTAAACTCATTTCAAATTCTTGGGACATAGACTCAGAAAAATCTTTACATAATTTTGAATTATTGGATCCGAAGATGATATCATCAACATATACCTGGACCACTATTAAGTCTTTTCCAAGATTTTTGGTGAAGAGGGTTTGGTCAACCTTACCTCGAGTGTAGCCCTTGCTCAAAAGGAATTCAGAAAGTCTCTCATACCAGGCTCGGGGAGCCTGCTTCAATCCATAGAGGGCTTTATTCAACCTAAAAACCATGTTAGGCTGAACCGAGAAATTAAACCCAGGAGGTTGTTCAACAAATACCTCTTCCTTCAATAACCCATTTAAAAATGCGCTCTTGACATCCATCTGCTGTACCCTAATGTTTCTAGAGCATGCAAATGCAAACAGAATTCTTATGGCTTCCATCCTAGCCACTGGAGCATAGGATTCATCAAAATCCACTCCAAATTCCTGACTGTAGCCTTGAGCTACAAGTCTTGCTTTGTTTCTAGAGATAGCTCCATTTTCATCAATCTTATTCTTAAAAACCCATTTAGTGCCAATGACATGAGTGTTTTCAGGTCTAGGAACTAGTTTCCATACTTTATTTTTCTCAAATTGATTTAATTCCTCACTCATGGAGGATACCCAAGAATCATGTTTTAAAGCTTCTTCCACAGTCTTGGGTTCTACCTGAGATGTCAAAGCAGCTAAGTCCTGTTCTTGGATAATTCTAAAATGAGACCTTGTCCTAGGGGGATCATGCAAATTACCTATGACATTTTCACTAGGGTGGTCTTTGTGAAATATTACCTCACCTGAGGGTTCACCTACCTCAGTTGCTTCTTCTTGTTGTAAGTTTTCTGGTTGAGCAGCTGGCTGCATCTCTTCTTCTTCAATTTTCTCCAAGAAATCTCCCTCATGAGATGGCTCCCTGTCATCATTTATCAGTTTGTTAGATAGAATATTCTCATCAAACACTACATGAGGTGTTTCTTCAACAGTTTGCTCATCTTTATTGAAAACTCTGTAAGCCCTAGAGGTTTCTGAATATCCGAGAAAAATTCCAGGATAGCTTCTTGCTTCAAACTTATCCAAAGCATTCTTACCATTATTGTGGATGAAACATTTGGAACCAAAGATTTTGAAGTAAGAAATGTTTGGCTGCTTACCCTTGAGGAGTTCATAAGGAGTTTTCTTATGAGTAGGTCTTACCAAAGCTCGATTTAAAATGTAGCATGCTATACTTGCAGCTTCTGCCCAAAATCTCCTGGGAAGACCACTCTCAATTAGCATTGTCCTGGCCATTTCAATTATTGACCTGTTTCTTCTCTCAACAATTCCATTCTGCTCAGGTGTCCTGAGAGAAGAGAATCTGTGAGTCACTCCCTCTCTTGAGCAAAATTCAGAAAATGAGGAGTTCTCAAACTCTCCTCCATGGTCAGACTGAATTGTAATGACATTATGTTCACCTTGCAGTTTGATTTTATTGAAAAGTTCTTCAAAGTGAACAAAAGCATCATTTTTATTTGCTAAACAGAACAACCAAGAAAATCTAGTGAAGTCATCAACTATGACTAGACCATATCTCTTACCTGACAGGCTTTGTATTCGAGTAGGACCAAAGAGATCCATGTGCAAGTGCTGTAGTGGTTTAGATGAGAGACCCTCAGCTCTCAACTTAAAAATTGCACGAGTCTGTTTACCTTGAGCACAAGCATCACAGAGCTTGGACCCTAACTGGAATTTTATTTTGGGCAAACCTCTGACTAGGTTAAGATTAGACAGTTTATTCAAAGTAGACACACTAGCATGGCCTAGACGCCTATGCCATTCAAAAGCAACCTGTTCAGAATTAGCAAACAGACACAAGTTTGTTTCAGAATCATCATCCAGATCAACGATGTACACATTATTTACTCTATGACCTTTGAACATGATGTTATCAGAATTCAGCTCAAAAACCGTGCAAGAATTGTGGTCAAAGAGTACCTTGTGTCCTTTGTCACAAAGTTGACTTATACTTACCAAGTTGTGTTGAAGTCCTTCTACAAGATACACATCTTCAATGGTGTTAGTAGAGGACTTACCAACCGTACCAATTCTAATAATTCTTCCTCTATTTTCTCCACCGAATTTGACCAAGCCCCCAAACTTTATTTTTAGTTTGCTGAATTTGGACCGGTCTCCTGTCATGTGCCTGCTACAGCCGCTGTCAAGATACCACTTGTTATGCTCAGCTGCCAGGCTGACCTGCAACAGTTCAGACAGAGTAATGTGGGACCCAATTCAAATTGGGTCCAAAACCAGTTTTCAGATTATGCAAAAAGCACTTAGGAACCCACATTTGTTTTACTATTCTCTTCAGTGGTTTCATGTGGGTTGATTCTTCCCTTTTGGCATTTCTTGGTGGGTGTTGAATGAACCTATTCCTATTAGAGCTATGCTATTTCTGAGCAAAAACATTGTTGGTTGGCCTCTTAGAGGATGTGCGTGTGTGTTGAGTGTAATTCATGTAAGCATTTTTATTCCAATGAAAATGGTGCTGAAAATGGTGAATGTTGGCATGCTCTCCTTGATGACTAGCATGATGAGCTTTGTTAACAAATTTTTTCACCTTTTTAGTGACATCAATAGGACTGGTCCTGTGAGAACCCTTGTTCCACACCCGTTGCACAGGAGCAGTTCTTGTCTCAGGATTTCCTGACTTGGATTGAATAAATTTGCTGGTCAAAAACTTCACAGTAGAGACAGATTTGGAGCTGGATGGTGTTTCCAGTTTCTCTTTGCCCTTGGCGGGGCAGAACGTGGTAGTTTTAAATTCAAAGGGTTTTTTACTAGTGGGATTGTATCCTAATCCCTCCCTATTGAAGTTTACCCTCGACCCCAGAAGGGCATTCAGGTTGTTTCTCCCCTCTGTAAATTTCTCAAGTATTTTTTCTTTGTCCTCAATCTCCTTCTGAAATTTATTACATTGGTCCTGGAGTTCCTGATTTACTTTTCTAACTGCCTCATATTTTTCAGCCATCATTCTAATCTCTCCTTTACACTCTTCAGCTTTGCACTTCAGCTCATTTATCCTAGCTAGACTCTCCTCTCTTTCCATTCTCAACCTCTCAATCTCACCTTTAACCTGGTCTAGCTCAATGGCCATCTCCTTGTTTTTCAAGCTATCAGTGACAACAGTAGAGTGTTCCTCAGAAAGAGAATGAAACTTACGTCTAAGCATTCTGTGCTCCTTGGTTAGACAATTATATTTACTTAACAGATCGCCATAGGAGTCCTCCCAATCATCCAACGTAAAATTCTCAAATAAGTTTGTTACCTCTTTCTCATGGTCGGCCATGAGGCAAGTCTTTTCTTCATCTTCACTGGATGAAGTGGCTTCTGGATCTTCCTCCTCATCGCTCCATGTGCACAGCATGGCCTTCTTCTTCTTGTGCACCATCTTCTTCTGGTGTCCAGGAGCCTTAGCTTGCAGCTCTGGACATTCACTTTTCATGTGACCGGGTTTCTGACAATGATAGCAAGTGATCTTCTTAGCAAATCGGTTCTTCTCAAATTCTCGTTCAGGAGACTTCCTTGCAGCATTAAATTTCTTTCTCCTGTAGAATCTTCCTTTAGTTCTCAGGAACTTTCTGAATTGCCTGGTGAGCATAGCTTGCTCATCCTTGTCCAGGTCTGAGAGTCCATCAGAGCCTTTGCTGCTATCATCACTGCTGCTGCTGCTGCTGTTGTTGCTCTTCTTAGTATGTCGTGAGACCTTCAGAGCAACATTCTTTCCCTTTCTGTCATGCCCATCGTTTCCTCGTTTGAAATTCATTTCATGGGTCATGAGAGATCCAATCAGCTGGGTTACTGTCATGATGGATAAATCTCTTGATTCCTCTATGACAGTCACCTTAGTGTCCCAGATGGGAGTTAGAGACCTAAGGATCTTCCTGACTATGTCTTCTTGCTGAATATTTTTTCCAAGGCCTTTCAGACTGTTGACGATCACAGATAATCTGGCATACATTTCTGTGATCGACTCCTCTGGCTTCATCTTAAATAACTCATATTGAGTTGTAAGCATGTTGATCTTGGTAGCTTTCACCTGAGATGTGCCCTCATGAATTAACTGCAAATCATCCCACATGTTCTTTGCAGTCTTGCACGCTGAGATCCTCGAATACTCTTCCGGGTGGACGGCGCACTGTATGATGTTAAGAGCTGTCCAATTCAGTGCGGAGAGTTTAACCTGATCTTCTGTCCACATATCTTCGTTCGGTGGAAGGGTGTATGGACCATCTGTAATAACTTTCCATAGCTTGTGACTTTGGGCCCTGATAAAGACTTCCATCCTGTTCTTCCAAAAGAAGTAATTATTACCATCAAAGAAAGGGGGACGCGTGATAGACTGCCCATCAGCTATGAAACTGCGAGGACCAGTGGATCCGTTTCCCTGGCCGTTGGACCACATTCTGGGAAAAACCCGCTCTGATACCAACTGATAAGTAAGATGTGATGTGATCTAGAGGGGAGGGGATGAATAGATCACGGTTTTTTCGAAGAATTAAAAATTACTGCAGTGTATTTTGCTAAAAACAAATAATATCGAAATCGAACTATCAAAAATGCAGTGCAGACAAAGGCTCGAGTGAATAGAAAGCACACCACAACATCACCACAAGCAATCACACAAAGACTCTTAGGAGTTTTAAGGTGGTTCGGACCTTCAGACCTACATCCACCCCACACTCAAACCGAGTGTGGCTTCACTAACGGCTGGGTAACACAGCTTGCCAAACAACTGCTGATACACAGCTTCCCAGGAGAACAACCTCTCCTCTTCCTCCTACCCAGAGGGAACCTCTAGCAACCCACAGTCACTAGAACCCAGAGACTCACGTCTCTCTTCCTCTTTACCAAGAGGGAACCCCACTAGTAGTATCCCCACTGCTAGTGAACCAGAGGTCGAAGACCCCTCTTCCTCCCAACCCGGAGGGAACCCACAAGCTGCCTACCTGCTGCTTGCAAACCGGAGATTGAATCTCCCTTCTCCTAATCTCACAGGAGGACCCCGACCTCAATCCAGAGGATCAGAAACACAAACAAGGACAGTTGAAGAAAGATAAGAACAATAAACGAAAAATACGAACGAAGGAAATCAAATGCCAGAAAATGGAAACAATGTAGCTCAATACAGAGCAATAGACTTCGGATTTGATCCGCAAGTCAGAACAACTCTTCTGATCACTCTTCTGCTCTCTCTTTCTCTCTGCTATTTGTTCTTCTTTCTTTTCTTTTCCTGGATCGAAGGACTCTCTATTTTTTTGCTCTTTCTACTATTCCTCTCTCCTTCGATCACCTTCATCTGAGGACGAAGGGTTCTATTTATAGCATCAACAGCAGGTGGATAGGGCACGAAACGCGTGTGCCTCCCACGCTCGATCCAGAAGCTTCCTGCCACGTGCCTTTATCAGATTAGTTCCTCTTGTCTCGGATCACGTGCAGCCCAGGTGTGTGTAATGTTCTTCCTCATACCTGTAATGAGAGTAAATCCATTAACACACTGCATGGCCACAAAAACCAAAAACTGCATGAGGTATATAATAACAACACGACGTGACTACTATACGAGATAAGAAAAGAACAACACGAGATACATGCTGAATCAGAGATAACAAAAACGACATGAAGTGTAGAGGACAAAACACACACTACACATAGAACGACACGAGGTGGCACAGGAAGCAACACGAGGTGCTGCAATGTCCTGTACGCAAAAGTACAAAAATGACACGCAGACACAACACGAAGAACGACACGAAGACAGTTTATAAAGCATGAGAGACACGAAAATAAACACAACAAAAAAGGACACAAATGCTAGACCAACACGAGGTTACGAATGCAACAACAACACGAGGTCAACACAGGCTGACAACAGAAATCGACACGAAGTGGAATAACCCTTGGAAAAATAAGAAGAACAGCACGAGGTGAGAAATAACGACACGAGGTACACACGATGTCTACAACACGAAATAAAGAAAACGACACGTAGTTCATAAACACAACACGAAGTGAAACAAGAACCGACACGAGTTTTGAAAACAACACGAAGACGAAACTCAAGAATCGACACGGAGTGTAGTCAAGGTGAGAAAGACACGAAGTCTAAAGCGAAAAACCGACACGAAGACAGAATGCAAAGAAACGACTCGAAGTGAGATGAGAACAGAATGAAACAAAGAAAACGACACGGAGTACATAAAACCAACACGAAGACATAGCTACTGAATTAATACGAAAATCACGGACACAACACGAAGGCCAAACTAAAATAGGAAACTACGAAAACAACACGAAGACATGATACACAGAGTAACGTGAAGACACAATTATGAAAACAACACAAAGTGACAGACAGCATGGAGAACGACACGAAGTGAAGGAAAACAACACGAAGTTCATTCAGAAGCAATCATAGAAGACTGGCTCGAGATGACCAACATAAATGCTAACGACACGAGGTCCATACAGAAGCGACTCGAAGTTCATCAGAACAGACCGAGCTACTTCAGAAGAACAGCTCGAAGACCATCAGCACACAACTGAACAAACACGAGGTACAGAAGGACACGAAGTATTACCTCTTAGCAGCTTTTATCTTGTAAAACATGGATATTTCAAGTGCAAGAAATTTGATCAGAAATAACAACAATTTTAACATAGTGTTGCTCATCATCAAAACTCTTAGGGAAGACACAAAAACCAACAATGCATTGTATAGACTTTATAAGCAGCAATTGAATAAGTGTGTACATTGAGAACCGATGTATAGACATTATGAATCAGATCTAAAGCAGTGTATAGAGTTGTTGAAGTGTAAAGCAATGTATATACTTCACATAAGCAGTGTATAGAATTGCTGAAGTGTAAAGCAATGTATATACTTCACATAAGCAGAGTATAGAGTTGCTGATGTGTAAAGCAATGTATATACTTCACATAAGCAGAGCTATGGCATTGTATAGACTTCACGTTGTGAAGTAATGTATACACGTAGCTGAAGATTGCCAGTCGATGTATTGACTTGGCTGAAGCCAAATGCTGAAGCAATGTTCAGACTTCAGATGAGAAGGAACTCGCTGTACATACTTGTTGAAGAGAATGTAATGTGCAGACTTTGACTCGATGTACAGACTTCACAACTGATGAATGCAATGCAATGCAATGCAATGTATAGACTATGCCATAGAACGAATGTGCACACTTGAAGAGCATTCAGCAATGTGCATACTTCAATGCATATGATGCAGCCAATGTATGGACTTGAGCAGTCTGCTGCTTAACAACTGATGTATAGACTTCACAGTCTGCTAAGCAAACAATGTATGGACTTGGCCGAGGCAGACTAAAGAAGCACAATGCATGAGCAAGCCTAACGGATGTACAGACTTCTTGAAGTGAAGAAGTTGAGTGTATAGACTAGACAACAAAAGGGCTGTACAGACTTGATCAATGCAAAGGCAATCGGGTGTATAGACATTCACAATGTGCAGACCTGCCAAAAGAAGCTCTGTACAACCTTGATCAGATCAAGACAACTGAATATATGGACTTCCAATGTGTAGACTTTGTCTATTAGTCCATTGTACAGACTTGAACTGAAGACCAATGTATGGACTTCAAAATAGATGCTAAGGCCAAGAGGAGTGTATAGACTTTCACGATGTATAAACTTGGTTCCGTGAAAGCTACAGTGCAGTAAGATGTACAGACTTCCTATATGAAGACAATGGCTGTACAGACTTGGCCAACCAATCCGATGTAAAGACTTGAGGCATGGAGGCCAATGTACAGACTTGGAAAGTTAAGACCATTGTACAGGCTTCACCTCGTGCCAGCTACGGTGAAGGAATGTATAGACTTCACCAAGACACTGCATGAACAATATGATGCGATGTACAGACTTGGGGTTCCACTGTGGATGTATAGACTTGAGCAAGACCGATGTATAGACTTTGGAGCTCAAAGGAAATGAATGTATAGACATGGTCTCAAACGAATGTACAGACTTCGGAGGATGCAGACTCTGTATAGACTCTGAGGTCCAAAGGTAATGTACAAACTTTGCCTTAGAAATGATTGTATAGACTTGGCAGCTTGACCCACTGTACAGACTTGGAAGATTGAACCAATGTATGGACTTGGGGTTCTGAACGTAGGTAAAGACTGGGAATGTATAGACTTGCTCAGTGCTGCCAATGTATAGACTTTGATGCTCAACGTCAAATGCGATGTATAGACTTGCATGAGATGCATGCTACAGTGCAGTGTGTGGACTTGAAGAGCAATGCATGCCGCTGTACAGACTTTGACTCAAATATGCATGTGAGACGCTAAATGAGACGCACCAGTGTATAGACTTATGCTGTGCAGACTTTAACTCAATTTTGCATATGAGACGCTGAATAAGACGGTCCAATGTACAGACTTAGCCGTTGCAGACTAGTCCAATTGAGACGCAGGGAAAGATGGTCCATTGTCTAGACTTGCGATGCCTTCGACAAATGCATGCTACAGTACAATGTATGGACTTAGACGAATGATGCATGAACAGTAGTGTATGGACTTGCATGAGACGCTCATTGAGACGGTCAATGTACAGACTTCTAAATACTATAGACAATGTATAGACTTAGTGTAGTACATGCAGCACAAGATGCAATGTACAGACTTTGTCCACGAACATGTGCATGCATGAACGATGTATAGACTCTGAAATGCAAGCAATGCAGCAATGTCTAGACTTTGGGCTTTACCCTGCAGTGTATAGACTTGTGCAGACAGAACACATGCATTCTCCAGATCATATACCAGTCACAGTCATATGCATTATCCACAGAGTATATCAGTTATAAACAATCATGTTGCTATCATTCAATGTGGTGACTCATTCATGTTGCTATCATTAAAACACCACATCATCAACAAAGCACAAGGGGCACAACAATCTCCCCCTTTTTGATGATGGCAACATGATGAGTCCCACTGACTCGTCAAACTATTCTTCCCCTTTGACATAATCAAAAAGAAGAGAAATGGTTTGAGAGACAAATTTAGCATACAAACACAGCACATAAATTCAGAGAATGAGTCATGGTTCATTAAATTGAAGTTCTCTCTTATGACAATGAAACAGCTCTCCCCCTATCAACATGCATGATTGACTACTCTCCCCTTAACTGTAGATAAACCATAACACCCCCTAAAGCACAGGAATGGACTCAGGTTATCCAATAAATCAATCTAAAATCTGCCATTACAAAGAATCTGAATTTTGGTGAAAAGACCATAGAATCAGAATTTGTTGCAGAACAACATGGAAGATTCCAACAGTGTGGAGAAGAGTACATCTCAGGAGTCAATCAACTGATAGTGTAGCAAAGTGGTGGGTTGAGAAATAGTCAAAGCACAATACATCTCAAGGAATCAATCAATAGCAAGATGTTAATCAGGCTGACTGAAAAGAATCTGATCATGAGAGATTTTAAAGCATCCATCACAACAATAAGTCTTAAGAAGATTAGACTCTTCTATCATAAGGGGTTATGAATTTGCAGCTTAACCAATCTGATTTAATTTTGATGTATACCAAATTTGTAAAATTAAACTCAATACTCATATCTGAATCTAAGTTTTAATAAAAGTGAACCAAATAGTTATAAAACACTCAAAAATAATCATCTTTTATCTTACACATATGATCTCAATTGCACTTTTGAAAAATACACAGGTTAGTACTGAAGTTAAACACTTTTTCAAGAACATGAGTTGACAGATTTTTCAAGATAATTTTATTTGAAGCACATTATGTTTTCCCTGAGCAATTTAAGTTGATCAACACCTTTTTACATGAGGCACAACAAGTCTTAGTTGAAGTGACCCAGTTACTCAGTGTGATAATTGTCATTGCCTCTCACTTTGAGAGCAGAGTTAGCAATATGAGTGTCTTTTTACATGAGAAGACACCTTTATCAGAGGCCAGACTCCCCAGCTACTCAACACAAATAAGCTATTGATCTGTCAGGTTTTGTTTCACTAAATTTTTATCAGAGATAACTATGGCACCTCATGACTTGAGTTACTTTATTTCATTGATAAAGAACTCAGTTTCTCAGTGACCGAGTCATTGCTCTGAATTCACAATTTTTTCATTTACTCAACATTTTTCAAATTAATGTTTAACAACAATACACACTATATGCATCTTAACCAAAGAAGCCCTGAATTCAAATTTTCAGATATCTGATGAGAGAGTCTAAGGTTTACATGACACATGTGGTTAAAGTTTATTAAACCTTATCATTCAGATATTTTCAATTCATTTAACTACAAATCTGAGAATACATTAATCTTATATCAGTCTGATTCAGTGATAATTCTTAAACCTATATGATAGAAATTTCTACAATGTTCTCAGACTGAATTGCATGACATACAGCTTAAGTTCCTCAGATCAGAAAAATAAGTTTAGCTGACTAACAAATCAATAGTAGAGCCAATTCAGTCACACCAGCTGAGAAGAATGTGAAAGGTGAGTATAGGCTGGTGCAAGAGTAAATCAACAATAGAGAAGAGCATCAGAAGAGATTTTATCATCAGACAGTAGCTAAGTCTGGAATACAGACTGATCAGCTATTTTAGAGATACCAGCAGAGAATTTAGTTGAATAGCGCATAGTCAAGAGAATGAATCAGGTTACTTAAACAAAGGGAGTTCATGAGGTGAAGAAGATATGAAATAGGAATGCTCCCCCTGTCTAAGTGCAATGAATTTCTTTTTAGATTTTTTAAAATTTTATGATATGCACTATCCTACATATGCAGTATGCAACAATTCTAACAAGGAGAGCATGATGATCAATCAACAGCAAACAAGCTCCCCCTGACAAAATGCATGATGTGCAATGAATCATTTCTTTTCGAATTTTATTTTCTTCAAATTTATGATATGCAATACACTGCTCTATATGAAAACTAGACCCATGGTACTAGGCGGAGGACTCGGTCCAAGGACCACCTCACACATGGCAGTAGCATCCAGACATACTCCATATGCCCTTCAGCACTGTTCCATTTAATATACCATGATGGTCATGCAAATGACATATGCAGTGCAAAGCAATCTCATTTATTTAGTGCAAACAACAACATGAGAAGAGCATCAAAAATCAACCAAGCAAAACAATAATTTCAGATAATGAAATTAAAACAGACAAATCAACATTTTCAGATTATGAGATTTAAACAAAGTTCAGAACTGACCTGAAAGGTAGGATCCTGGGGTTTCCATTTGAGTGCCTTGGTCTGTTAACCCTTGTTTATTCTTTGACCCAAGGCACACCTGTAACACTATGATCATTTTTATCCTATAGGGACCCAAGCAGCTTTGGGTCCTGCATTTACCCTGACAGGTGTTCTAAATATTCTTTTTGCAGCATCATCATCAAATTCCATTAGAAAATAATCAGACATAGAGTGTCCAAAATTTCTACAATAATAACATGAAGCCACATATTTTTGTTTTTATTCTTCATGTTAGCAGAAACATGATGCCCATGTGCATGCACATGAGTATGAAAATTATGTGTATGAGCATGAGTATTTCTTTTATTGACATGAAAATTTTTCTTTTCATACTCAGCCAGCCTACAGTTGGCAGCTTTGTGGCCTAGCTTACCACATTCAAAGCAGTAACAATTCTTTTTCATGAATTCAATTTTCTTCTTATCAACAGCATTGGGAGCAGGAAATTTTACAGATTTAGAATTAATTCTACTTCCCTGAGCATGCCAACAGTCTTTGACTTTGTGGCCATGCCTCCCACATTCGAAGCACCTTGGGTGCTTACCTCTTGAGCCATTAAAATCTCATGAAGGCCTAAACCAACACTCAACAACTTTATGACCACGTTTGTTACAATTATAACAAATGATGTGTTGGTTTGAAGCAGACATGTTTCTTTTGGGGTGGTGATGACTATTTGAGAAAAAATTATCATGCATCATATCATCACTTTTCATCACACTGCAGTCATCCATATAATGACCATGCCTACCACAGTAGTAGCAAGAGGCATCAGATTTCTTAATGGCATGGTTTCTATCATATGAATTCCTAGATGCATGCAAATGAGTACAAGAAGCATCAGATTCAGCAAAGCTAATAAATTTCAGAGTATAACCAGAATTATTCTTTACCTTCTTTGTTTGACTTTTTCTTTTCAATTTCTAATTATTCTCAACAGGTTTTGTTTGCTTTTCAATTTTATGAGCTTTGAACTGAAAGAGAGATTTTGAAGGTGATTTCTGATCATCATTTTGTTTTGAGGATTGCCTTGAAGTACCAGCTACATCAGAGCTTTTCACAAAAGTAGTGTATAGCTGGTTTCTAGTAATTTTCTTAACATCAGAATTACAATTTGTCCCCTTTCTTGAATTGTCATCCTTCATTTTCACAACAGTTTTTACTTTTCTTTCATTCTTAGCAGAATTGGATGCTAATTTTTCTAGATCCTGAATCTTTTTTTCCAAAGATGTTATGTGAAGCTCATAACTGGCTATCTCCTGTTCACTGCAATTGACACATTCACTTAAGACTTTATTTACAGCTTTATACTTCTCAATTTCTTGTTCCAAGTTGCTTAACTTTTCAGATTTTTCATTACAAATAGCTTTTCCCTTTTCTGTGGTGAGAAGTTTTTCAGACAAGCCAGTATTTAACCATTTCAATTTTTCAATTTCAGCTTTTAATTCAATGTTTTCTTTGGTCAGCTTCTTAACTTCAGCATCACAGTTTTCATTAGTGGATATCAATTTCAGTTTCTCAATTAGATCCTCCTCTCTTTCTTCCACTTTAATTTTCTCAGCAACCAAGTTTTTGTGATCCTCTTTAAGTGAGACTATTTATTTGTTCAGCCATTCATTCTCACTATAAAGATCTTCATTACGTTCTCTTAGAGCTGAGCACATATAGCAGGTTAATTCAGCAGAATAAGAATGTGAAGCCCCCCCATTGATTTCATTTATTCTACCCATGAGATTTTCAATTTTCTTTTGAAATCCTTCATTCTCAAGTTTCAGTTTATCCAATTCAGAATTAACTTGAGTCAGTTCTTGCATGTTTTTTATATGTTCATTTTTCTTCTCATTCAGCTGATTCTCAAGTTCTGATATCTTGTCCAGACATGTTTGATTTTCAAGTTTTAGAGAACCATTTTGTTCCTGAAAATTCTGAACATCTAACATACATGCATCATAAGATTGTTTCAGATCTGGACAATTTTTACACGGAACTTTCAAAGTTATCTGATCACATTTCTTTTTCAAGCTCTTATTCTCAGATTTCAATTGTTCACATCTATTATTAAGTTCCTCATTTATATTCCATAGGTCATCAATTGAAAGTTCTCCAGATTCAGAGCTTACCTCGGATGAAGTTTCATCATTAGCATTTCTCCGATCAGCCATCAAGCATTTGCTGTGATTCCTGATTAGCTTTAGTTTTTCCAAAATGTCTTTGGCAGACCTGCAGGAGGAAATGCATTCGATTAGAGATCTGTCAATTGATTCTTTTAATAAAACTACAGCTCTAGTGTTGACAGAATCTTTCAGCTTATCCTTCTTGGTCCATTCTATTTATCCTTTGACAGTTTGTATGGACCGTGAGTCATTACCTTCCACAAGTCAGGATCGGTTATGCTTACATACCGATGCAACTTTTCCAGCCATGGGCCAAGGTCATCACCTCTGAATATCGGAGGATTAGCCATCAAAGCAGATAACAAGCAGACTCAAAGCACAAAGCAATCGACAAGAAAACACCACAACCAGATAAGCACGACAAAGCACTAACTCAGTGAAACTAAACAATGAGCACAGAAAGCACACTCTGAAATGCACCAAACACTAGCAGGATCCTCTGCAGATTGTTAGATCTGATAGATCAGAGACCCCCTCTGATATCAAGTGTTGGGTTCGATGCAAGTATTCAGAAGGGGGGTGAATGAATATACCCTTTAAAAACTTTCTCCCAAATTAGAATTCTAGTGCTAAGAACTGCGGAATAAAAACACTAAGACTAACTATAGGAAAACTACTCCAGTCATCTACTGAACTTGTAGATAAATATGAAGAGTGCTCCTAAGCAAACATCTAATGTGGGCAGCAATTAGACAAATCAAACATACACTCAATACCACTGTCAAACATATAGTATGCGCAGCAGATAAATGAACACTTATAGAACATTAAACCAAAGCGCACCTAAGCATTCATCTAGCGCCAATCAGATTGAAGAAATCAAACCACTACACAATGATTTTTAGGTGGTTCGGTCCAGCAGACCTACATCCACCCCTCACTCAAACCAGAGTGTGGATTTCGCTGACTCACAGCTTGAACAGCTGGGCATCACAGCTTGCCATACAACCGTTGGACAATACAGCTTGCCGTCCGAGGAATCCTCCTCACCCGCTAAGCAACACAGCTTGCTGTCCAGTGGAATCCACCACTACAACCGCTGGGGATTACAGCTTACCTGTCCAGAGGCAGCACCTCTGCAAACGCTGACTAACAGCTTGAAGAAAGGATAAAATGGAAAATGAAAACAAGTAGCAACAGCAACTGAAAGCTGTAAATAATGAAAGCACAAATGTGGCTCCTAAGAGCTGGCTGGCCTGGATTTGATCCAGGGTCCAGTGAATCTAGATCTCTCTCGATCTCACTATCTCTCCTCTACTTCTTTGTCTTCTTCTTCTCTCGATAGCTCTCTGTCTCTCTTTTCTCTCTTCTCTTCACACTCTGCTCTTTTCTTTTGTTCTTTTTTCTGTCTGGATCGTGGAAGCTCTCACTCTGCCTCTGCTTCAGTCGATCACGATCTGTCTCCTTCAGACAAAGGAGACTCCCTTATATAGCATCAGCAGATTAGGGCGGCCGTGTGCTCTCCACATCTCCCACCAAGAAACCTCAATCCACGTGGCAGCATTTCAGCACAGTGCTTCCACGTGTCACGATCAGGGAACCTCGTCCTTCCTTGGATCACGAGCCATGTCAGCAATCCCAGTACCAAATCCCTGTCAGTCAGTCAAAATAAACGTATCAGTTCAAGTGTAAACTCTGTACACACTTTGAAGATGAAATGCATTGTATAGACTTTATAAGCAACAATTGAATAAGTGTGTACATTAAGAACCGATGTATAGACATTATGAATCAGATCTGAAGCAGTGTATAGAGTTGCTGAAGTGTAAAGCAATGTATATACTTCACATAAGCAGTGTATAGAGTTGCTGAAGTGTAAAGCAATGTATATACTTCACATAAGCAGAGTATAGAGTTGCTGAAGTGTAAAGCAATGTATATACTTCACATAAGCAGAGCTATGGCATTGTATAGACTCCACGTTGTGAAGCAATGTATACACGTAGCTGAAGACTGCCAGTCGATGTATTGACTTGGCTGAAGCCAAACGTTGAAGCAATGTTCAGACTTCAGATGAGAAGGCACTCGCTGTACATACTTGCTGAAGAGAATGCAATGTGCAGACTTTGACTCGATGTACAGACTTCACAACTGATGAATGCAATGCAATGCAATGCAATGTATAGACTATGCCTTAGAACGAATGTGCACACTTGAAGAGCATTCAGCAATGTGCAAACTTCAATGCATATGATGCAGCCAATGTATGGACTTGAGCAGTCTGCTGCTTAACAACTGATGTATAGACTTCACAGTCTGCTAAGCAAACAATGTATGGACTTGGCCGAGGCAGACTAAAGAAGCACAATGCATGAGCAAGCCTAACGGATGTACAGACTTCCTGAAGTGAAGAAGTTGAGTGTATAGACCAGACAACAAAAGGGCTGTACAGACTTGATCAATGCAAAGGCAATCGGGTGTATAGACATTCACAATGTGCAGACTTGCCAAAAGAAGCTCTGTACAACCTTGATCAGATCAAGACAACTGAATATATGGACTTCCAATGTGTAGACTTTGTCTATTAGTCCATTGTACAGACTTGAACTGAAGACCAATGTATGGACTTCAAAACAGATGCTAAGGCCAAGAGGAGTGTATAGACTTTCACGATGTATAAACTTGGTTCCGTGAAAGCTACAGTGCAGTAACATGTACAGACTTCCTATATGAAGACAATGGCTGTACAGACTTGGCCAACCAATCCGATGTAAAGACTTGAGGCATGGAGGCCAATGTACAGACTTGGAAAGTTAAGACCATTGTACAGACTTCACCTCGTGCCAGCTACAGTGAAGGAATGTATAGACTTTACCAAGACGCTGCATGAACAATATGATGCGATGTACAGACTTGGGGTTCCACTGTGGATGTATAGACTTGAGCAAGACCGATGTATAGACTTTGGAGCTCAAAGGCAATGAATGTTAAGACATGGTCTCAAACGAATGTACAGACTTCAGAGGATGCAGACTCTGTATAGACTCTGAGGTCCAAAGGCAATGTACAGACTTTGCCTTAGAAACGATTGTATAGACTTGGCAGCTTGACCCACTGTACAGACTTGGAAGATTGAACCAATGTATGGACTTGGGGTTCTGAACGTAGGTAAAGACTGGGAATGTATAGACTTTCCCAGTGCTGCCAATGTATAGACTTTGATGCTCAACGTCAAATGCGATGTACAGACTTGCATGAGATGCATGCTACAGTGTAGTGTGTGGACTTGAAGAGCAATGCATGCCGCTGTACAGACTTTGACTCAAATATGCATGTGAGACGCTAAATGAGACGCACCAGTGTATAGACTTGTGCTGTGCAGACTTTAACTCAATTTTGCATATGAGACGCTGAATAAGACGGTCCAATGTACAGACTTAGCCGTTGCAGACTAGTCCAATTGAGACGCAGTGAAAGACGGTCCACTGTCTAGACTTGCGATGCCTTCGACAAATGCATGCTACAGTACAATGTATGGACTTAGACGAATGATGCATGAACAGTAGTGTATGGACTTGCATGAGACGCTCATTGAGACGGTCAATGTACAGACTTCTAAATACTATAGACAATGTGTAGACTTAGTGTAGTACATGCAGCACAAGATGCAATGTACAGACTTTGTCCACGAACATGTGCATGCATGAACGATGTATAGACTCTGAAATGCAAGCAATGCAGCAATGTCTAGACTTTGGGCTTTACCCTTCAGTGTGTAGACTTGTGCAGACAGAACACATGCATTCTCCAGATCATATACTAGTCACAGTCATATGCATTATCCACAGAGTATATCAGTTATAAACAATCATGTTGCTATCATTCAATGTGGTGACTCATTCATGTTGCTATCATTAAAACACCACATCATCAACAAAGCACAAGGGGCACAACAGTCCTCACAAGGTATGGTTCATTATATAAGGCCTTCATGTAGGATTCTTTATTTAAGAAGTTTAACCTCTCTATTATTTTATTGGGGGTGCTACACCTTACCCCACTTAATAGAATTTGGTCTTCAAATTCAATTGCATATATGGAGAAAAGGAGGGTGAGAAATACTTATAGACTAGAATAGTTCTGGAATTATCCTTCTCATAGACTCCTCAGTTTCCCACGTAGCCTCTTGTTCTACGCATCGATTCCACTGGACTTTCACCATAGGGATCATCTTGTTTTTTAGAACCCGGACTTCTCTATCGAGGATCGTCATTGGCTTCTGCTCATAAGTAAGCTCCTTCTGTATCACTAGGTCAGTGTAGCCGATGACATGGAAAGAATCGTGCACGTATTTCTTCAGCATAGAAACATGGAATACGTTGTGCACTTCCGATAGTTGTAGAGGCAAGGCAATACGGTAAGCGGTCATACCAAGTACTGCCGGAATCTATGATGCAGGCCCTTAACATGTCTTCGATAACTTGATTTGTCCTTTTTGTCTGTCCATCTGTCTGGGGATGGAAAGCAGTGATGAAGTTGAGTTTCATCCCCAGAGAGTGTTTTAGACTCTTCCAGAAATGAGAGGTGAAATGTGGGTCTCAGTTGGATACGATTGACATGGGAACTCCATGCAATCTAACCGCCTCCTTGATATACAAGGTAGTAAGGACATCAACTGACCATCGACTTTTGATAGGCAAGAAATGAGCCGATTTAGTTAGGCAGTCAATGATTATCAAAATTCCATCATGTCCACTTCTAGACTTGGGTAAGCCCATAATAAAATCCATACCAATGTCTTCCCACTTCCACTTGGGAATGTCGAGTGGATGTAACTTTCCGGCGGGTTTTTGATGCTCCTCCGCCTTCACTTGTTGACATGTTAGGCAGCGAGATACAAAGTCCGCTATCTCCCTTTTCACATTAGGCCACCAGAAAGTCCTTTTCAAGTCTTGGTACATCTTGGTGGCTCCAGGGTGGATCGTGTACCTCGATCGATGAGCTTCTTCAAGAACCATCTTCTTCAACTTGGGACAGTCGGGTAAACATGTCCGTTCATAGAATAATAGTCTTCCATCAGGTGCCAGCTTGAAATCAAGTCTCTCGTCTAGCTTGTCCCTTATCTCCACTTGTGTAGGATCTTCTTCTTGTAGCCTCTGATTTTCTGGTAGCAAATCCGGATGTAGACTCATATGGGCTAGAGTAATACACCCGTCTTGCTCGTCAGTGCTAATATTGAGTTTAGAGAATTCCTCTAATAAATTCCATTCTTGAATCATGCAACTGGCCAATATTACTCTCAGCTTTCGACTAAGGGCATCTGCTATAGAATTACACTTACCGGGATAGTACGGTATAGTGAAATCAAAATCCTTGAGATATTCGAGCCAACGCCTTTGCTGCATGTTTAGTTCATTCTGAGAAAATAGATATTTGAGGCTTTTGTGATCGGAGTACACAATGAATTATTCTCCGTTGAGGTAGTGTCTCTAGATCTTTAATGCAAAAACCATTGCGGCTAGCTCTAAATCATGAACCGAGTAGTTCTATTCATGCTTCTTTAGTTGTCGGGAAGAGTATGCAATGACTCTCCCATTTTGCATCAATACACACCCAAGGCCAATACCAGAAGCATCGGTATATACCTCGTACCTCTCTCCTTCAATTGGCAATGATAAGACTGGAGTAGTGGTCAAGAGATCTTTCAAAGCTTGGAAACTCTTCTCATAGTCTTCACTCCACTCATAAGGTATTTCCTTGCGAGTCAATCGGGTGAGAGGAACATCAATTCTTGAGAAGTCCTTGATGAAATGCCGGTAATAACCAGCTAGCCCCAAGAAACTTCGAATCTCCGTTGCATTTGTTGGTCGCTCCCAATTCTTCACGGCTTCGACCTTTGATGGGTCCACGAAAATTCCGTTCTTTGAAATTATATGGCCAAAGAAGGATACTTCCTCGTGCCAGAACTTGCACTTGCTGAATTTGGCATGTAATTTGTGTTCCCTCAATATCTGTAACGCCTTCTTAAGATGTTCTTCATGGTCTTCTTCAGACTTTGAATAGATCAAAATATCATCGATAAAGACCACAATGAACTGGTCTAAGTGAAGCATGAATATGATGTTCATTAACTGCATAAAGGCTGCTGGTGCATTCGTTAGTCTGAAAGGCATAACAGTAAATTCATAATGCCCATACCTCCTTCAGAATGCAGTTTTATGGATGTCTTCTTCTTTGATCTTCAGCTGATGATAACCAGACCGGAGATCAATCTTGGAGAAATATTTTGCTCCAGATATTTGGTCGAACAATTCATCAATCCTCGACAGTGGGTACTTGTTCTTGACTGTAAGGTGGTTTAACTGTCGATAGTCGATGCAGAGCCTCATCGATCCGTCCTTCTTCTTGATGAATAGCACAGGCGCTCCCCATGGGGGAGTACTCGGCCGGATGAAACCCTTGTTCAATAGCTTCATTAGTTGTTCCTTTAGCTCTTTCAGCTCAGCAGGAGACATTCTGTAAGGTGCCTTGGAAACAGGTCAAGCACCAGGAGCGAGGTCGATAGTGAATGACACCGCCCGCTCCGGGGGTAAACCGGGCAATTCTTCTAGAAAAATGTCAGAAAAATCCCGAACTACATGGATGTCTTCAAGCTTAGACTCCTCGACGTCCGTGGCAGTTACAAATGCAATAAAAGTAGTACATCCTTTGCCTATCAGTTTACTAGCTCGGAGAGCTGATATAAAAGGTGATCTATTCCGAGGGCTATTGTAAACCAGCTCCGGATAATCCACAAAGGTTACTTTGCCGTTTCGGCAATGTACAGTTGCTTGATATGTGGATAACCAATCAGCTCCGAGTATAACATCATGCCCCTTCATATCTAGACATATCAGGTTGATAGGTAAATTATTTCCTTTAACCATAACCTTGCAATTTGGGTAGTGATGTGTGATATCGGATTCATTCCCAAGAGGTGTAGATATGACCGGGTCTAACCACTCAGGTTCCTTAGAGAATGATGCAGCAAATTTCTTGGAAACAAATGAATGAGTTGCTCCGGTATCAAATAAAACTTTAGCTGTTTTTGAGCAAATAGTTAGTGTACCTTCCACAATTCCACCTTCTGTTGGTTCTGTCTCTTGAAGAGCTTGCAGACAGCCTTGCTTCTTTGCCGAGAACTTCTCCTCTTTAATGACTTTCTCATTCATCAGTGGGCAATTAGGGATCCGATGTTCTCGGCTTCCACATCGGAGACAGGCTCCTAGCTTCCTCTAGTATTCCTCAGTCCTATGACTAGCTTTGTCACAGTACTTACAAACTTCCTTGGAAGGTGTGGCGATGGAAAATGGCTTGACATTCTTTTGTAATTTTATTTCTTTGGAGGACTCCCCTCCACTATAGTACCGCTTCTTGTTGAATGATGCTTTAAAATTTCCCGGACTTGTGACAGGTTCCTTCTTGTCCCTTCCTCGGATCCTCTCTGATAATTCGGTGTCATCCTCGAGCAACTGTGCATGCCGAACCATTTCCGAATAGACTTGGATGTCCATCGGTGCAAGTTGTGTAATATAATGGAGCCGAAGCCAGTTGAGGAACCTTTTAGCCTTCATCTTCTCCGTACACACCAAGTGGTGTAGCACCCCAGATAAAGTAATTGAGAAAATTTTAAAACTTCTTCCTAAAGAATCCTACATGAATGCCTTATATAAAGAACCATTCCTTATGAGGACTATTATATAAATATACAAGCCAACATCACTTTATGCCATCATCGGTAGTACGTAGTGAACTTCTTCCTAAAGAATCCTACATTGAGGCCTTATATAAAGAACCAAACCATAAGAGGACTATTATATAAATATACAAGCCAACTTTACTTTATGTCATCACATGAGTAGTATGTAAGTGGGGTTTTCTTTTCCGACACCAAGGGAATAGGCGCCCCTTACCAGGGCGCCATTCACCAAATTGAAGCCCCTTTGAAGAGGCGCCATTTACCTTCTTGGGCCCTCATCCAACACCATTATTATATGCACGTGAAGGGCTGTGACTTCCCAAAAACCAAAGGAATGGATGCCCCTTTGCTAGGGAGCCATTCACCTAAAAGAAAGCCCTTATACAAGTCGTCATTAACCCTTGGGGCCACCATCCCACTACGACGTGAAGGTGTCCAAAGCCATGAAGAATGGACTCCCTCATGCAGAGGCGTCATTTACATGAATAGGACCACCTGGATTAATGGACGTCCCCTTACAAGGGTGTCATTTCGTCTGTGTTTCTAGAAGATTGAGGCATGAACAACCTCATTTAGCTGGCAAAGCACCATTTCTAGGATATTATTCCTCAACCGGACCCGCAAGGCAATAAACCCATGCTTTTCATTGGCAACTAGATTTCTTATAACTATTCCCCTCCGTAGCACTGGCAGAGGCTACTGCCATCATCAGTGTTGAAGGAGCATCTTCTTCTCGCAGTCTACGTCCTGCTGCGATCCTGAAGTGGCTTTCTTTATTCTGTATCTCGTAATCATGTCAAAAGGTAGGTGTTCTCAAGATCTGGCCTAACTAGTAGCTAAATACGTTAATGTAACATGCATGCTTAGAATTAGAATAACTTATCCTCCATGCTATATTACCCGGCTTTATTGTGATAAAAAATGACCTAGTATAGAACATGTTACACAGATTTTTACAAAGCATGTTACATCTGTGATATATGGTTTTATACCTAATCTGTTACACTGATTTTATGAGTTTTGAACATATCCTATTACACTAGTTTTACAGCCTTAAATAATCATGTTTTAGCCCTTTTAGTATATAACCCCTGTTACATCAGATACATACTTGTTTTAAAAACAAGAAAAGTCCAGCCCTCAGGTGAATAGGGCCCCCAGCCAGGGCGCCATTCCCTGAAGGGGCACCCCAATCCAAAGCGCCATTTAATTGAAGACACTATGAAGTGTCGTCAATTCAATTTTCAGCAATTTCTAGCAATTATTAATCAACGCATTCAAAATTCTATATCTATTGAACTAAACTATGAAATTCTTGCATGAATATAGTTCTGTGATCCTTATATTTTTCTCTACCTGTCCATGTCCTTAATTCCTGATTCGGAGAAACTCTGAAAATATGAACAATAACTTGTATCTCAGACTGTACCTCTCGGATGCGAAGCATGACTCACTTGATAACGGCTCAATTGGTGACTCTCCGCAGTGACTTCAATTAATTGAAGACACTGCAGAGCGGCGCCAATTGACCAGAGCCCTTATATCAAATAGTGACACCCCGAGGAGTCTTCAATTAAATGAAGACTCCCTGAGGGGGCGCCAATTCCATTTTAGAGAAAATACGGACACCGTATTAGAAATTTCATATCTATGAAACTAAAACCCAACAATTATGCATGAGCATGTTTCTGAACCCCCGAGAATTTTCACTACTAGTTCATGTCCTTGCTTCCTGTTTTCGAGAAACTTGTACGGTATGAATAGTGTTTTGAGTCACAGAACGTACCTGCCAGGTGTAAATCACCCAAATGTAACTGGGGCCCCAAGCCAGGGCACCAATTCATTGAATAGCGACACCCCATGAAGTCTTCAATTAATTGAAGACTATCTGAGGGGGCGCTAATTACCTTCTGTATATATATTTTCTAAAAAATGAAAATTTTGAAAGACTGGCCAACCCCCAGGCGCCAATTACATGAAAGATGGGGCAACCCCCATGGGCCAATTGCATAAAAGACCTGCCAACCCCAGGGCGCCAATTGACTGAAAGAAGGGCCAACCCCCAGGCGCCAATTACGTAAATGACCCCCTGACCCCGAGGCGCCATTTTAGTGATAGAGGCATTTGTTCAAAGTCCTGAATTATCTCAAAATTCGTAACGATATAACCCTAGTACATGTTCCTGCGACATATATTTTTGAACTCCATTCATGAAATCTACCTTATGTTCTTACAATAGTCACCCCTTGAAATTCTATATTGGCTATAAATGAGAGTGAATGTCAAAAGTAATACATGAAATGCTGTGCATATGGGGCCCGGTCTGGTCCTGGGAGGGGCACCCGAAGGTACTTGTGCCCATGGGAGTTTATTGACCACGGTGTTTGACATTGCCCCTGGTTTTGATGATGACAACCATGAGATGTTTGTGTTGAGTTTAACAAAACTGATGAATTAATCCTTGATTCATTAACACATGTATCTGCTTTATTCTTGAATGCAAGGAAGAAAGAAGGTCTACGCAGGATGCTCAAGGCATCCACGCAGCGGTTTACATAAAAGGACAGCATCTACGCAGGATGCTGATTGCGTCTACGCATCAGTTCAAGAGGCAGAAGCATTAATCACTGGCATAGCTCAGTGCGTCAACGCCACAACATCGCAACGTCGACGCATCAGCTCATGTTTGAGATAAAAGAGTGTTCGGGGTCGGCCCAGTGGGTTGACGCAGGCACCCTATGCGTCAACGCATCAGGTCTATGTACGAAAGGCTCTGTTGGCATTTCAAGGTTGTGTCAACCCCTTAGTCAAAATGGGTTTACGCCATCTGAATCTCATCAACTGATTATTGGGTGGACCCCAGCCGTAAGTGGCGTTAGATGTCACATCATCTAAAAGAGCATGCGCTCTCTTTTTCCCTCGCGATTCCAGAAGCCTCTGAGGAGAACAATCATTGGGCTAACTAGAAAATTTGGTTGGGGCCCACAAAAGGAATATTCATGTGAATAGGGAGAGCGCGGGAGATGAAAGTTGAAGAAGCAGCAATCGAACAAGATTGAGGAGAAGCTCTTGAGAAGAATGGCCTATATCATCGTCTTCCTCCTGGCGTGCTGTTGCATCCTCTGGAGATCAGAGGAAGTCTATTAGCTGTTGATCATCGCAATCTCATCTACAATCCAGGAAGTGAAAGCCAATTGATCATCATCGCCTCTTCTCTCAGATCTTTATGTTTGAGACTCGAGAATCAGCACCATCCCAGATCTGAGGCTCCTTCTTCCATCTTCCAGTGATTTCGTTTCTTGTTTTTTATTTTCAGCTTGAACTCTACTACTGTAATTCTCCCTCGTACTAGTTTGAGTAGAGGGAGAAGATTTGATCTAGCGGGGTGTGCCTGGATCAAGGGGTTTGGGCGTGTACGCCCTCAAGCTATTTGTGAGCGGGTAACTGGTTAAGAGGATATGTTCCTCTTGTTAGCCAAGCTGCAGTGCTCAGCGTTGTCGAGGGGATTGTGCCTCGGTTTAGCTAAGTTGTAAGGCTCAGTGGGGATCCTCACTGATTTAGTGAGGGGTGGACGTAGGTCTCCATAGGGATACCGAACCACCATAAAAATCTATGTTCACTTGTGGGTTGCTATCTCTTGCAAATTTGTGTGTCGCTAGATGATTGATTAGGTTCGATCTCTACACCTTCAGCTTACTGAATTTTGAATTAGTATTCTGCAACTTAAAAGTTGAGTGTGATATTTCACAAAAAATTAAAAAGGGTAAACCTATTCACACCCTCCCCCTCTAGTTTGACCATCCACTTAATCCAACATGTGGTATCAGAGTTTGGCTCTCCTATCAAGGGTCTCACAACCAAGAGAGATTTAGTGGAATGGAAAACAAGGGGCTCATGCCTGAAGGGTATGCAGTGAATAGGCCACCCTTCTTTGATGGAACTAACTATGCTTACTGGAAAAATCAGATGCAGGTATTTCTGAGATCTCAGGACCATGAGATTTGGAGAGTCGTGAGCAAAGGACCGTATTAGTTAGAAGGAGATGAAGAACTATGGGTAAAAGAGCAGATTCGGAAGTCCAACATCAATTGGCAAGCTATGAATATCATGCAATGCTCATTACATCCTAAGGAGTTTTCACGAGTGTCCTCATGTGCCACTGCTAAGGAAATGTGGGATAGACTTGAAGTCATCTATGAAGGTATGTCAGAGGTAAGAGAGACAAAAGCTAATATGTTAATTTCTGAGTATGAAGCTTTTAGAATGAAGCCAGAGGAAAATATATCTGAAATGTATGCAAGGCTAACTCTATTAGTGAATGGTCTTAAAGGTCTGGGAAAGGTTTACAGTGATTATGAACTGGTCAAGAAAATTCTTAGATCCCTAACTCCAATTTGGCACACCAAGGCCACAGTTGTTGAGGAATTTATGAATCGTCCTACCACTACCCCTGATGAGCTTATTGGATCACTGATGGCTTACGAGCTAAATTTCAGAAGAACTGATGAAGATGTAAAAAAGAAGAAGCCACTTGCATTGAAGGCTGGTCCTAGCAGCAAGGAGAGTTCAGATGATAGTCAGTCATCTACCTCAGATGATGACTCAGGTGAGATAGCAATGCTCACCAGGAAATTCAGGAAGTTTCTAAGGAAGGAAGGTAAATTTATAAGGAACAGTAGACCACAGGTAAGAAAGAGTTCAAAATTCAAATCAGAGAATTCTAAGAAATCTGACAAGGTTGTTTGTTACAAATGTAGGAAACAAGGTCATATCAAATCTGAATATCCAGAGAATGTGAAGAAAGTCCAACCAAAATGGAAGAACAAGAAGCCAAAGGCTATGATGAGTACTTGGAGTGACGAGGAGAAAGATGAAGATGAAGAAGAGAGTACCTCTGAAGAAGAAAGTGATGTTAAGCTATGCTTTATGGCTAAGGGAGATGATCAGAATGAGGTAACATCCTCTTTTGAAAACTTTTCTTACTGTGATTGGGAAGAAGCATTTAATGAATTGCTAGATAAGTATGATTATGTGAAGAAAGAAAATAAATCACTGAAGAAGAAGAAAATTTTGACTAGTCAAGATAATTCCTTGAATGAGAAAATCATGTGCTTAGAAGCTGAAATTACTCATCTAAGAAAGTCTCTTGCTGAAAGTGATCTGTGTAAAAATCAATTGATAGAGATGAAAAGAGAAAATGAATTTTTACTGAAAGTGCATGATGGCCTGAAACTCAGAATGCAAAAATTGGTGAGTGATGTAAAAATGGCTGAAGAAAAATATGAAGCCATTCAAGGAATAAATCTAGAACTCCAAGAAAACTTCAAGAGACTGGAAGATGAAAACTTAAATAAACAAGCCTCCCTTGAGAAATTTACTCAAGGCAAAAACAACCTAGAAGCTGTTATGGGAATAAAAAGTAATTTTGGAAAAGAATGACTTGGATATAATCCAACTAAAAAGAAGAATCTAGGGATAAGACTAATAACCTTTGTTCCAGAACAGGGCACATCTGAGTAAAACCCAATGGCTGCAGTGAAGCCACATGGTAAAAATCAAGAACAAGTAAAACAGACAGATGAAACCAGAAAAGAAAAGGGCAAAGAGAAAATGAATGTTACCTTGAATACCAATCACCACACAAATATGCCTAAGTCTGGAAGTAAAACCTCAAATCAACCCATGGACCCTAGTACATCAACCCAGCATCAAGCTTATGGAAATTCAAGGAGTCATTGGATTGGCACAAGACAGCCGCGTCAACGCACTGGCCATCCTGCGTCTACTCAACCTATGTCTAAGGGCTTCTACAGAAATAAGGCTAAAACAAACCACTGGCCGTGTCAATGCAATGTCTATACTGCGTCAACGCACCCTGCGTACCAGAAGCCATATGACATGGGGTTTGGGTGGATGGGTCAACGCAGCCGTGCAAGAGGGTCTACGCAGCAAATGATGAGGACATCACTCGCGACTCCCTATGGCTTGGCACTTCCCTCCCATCCGGGGGCAGCTAGGAGCCGTCCTTCATCCGGAGTGGATCTTATTATCTATCCCTAGGTCACTGTGTGGTTTTTCCCTTTTATTTGCGTCATTATCATGTACTTTTGTCTTTTATTTGAGTCTTAAAATCTAGGTTTTTAATTAATTGTCCTTAGTTGAGTCACATGAGTAGTTGTGCTTGTTAATGGGCCCATGCCATTGGGCTAGGCCCATGGGCGCACCCCCCCTTCCCCTTGGCTTTTGTGTTAGTGTGTGATATGTCAAGGACCTATGTGTAAAAGGGGTTTTCCCTATAAATAGGGCCCTAACCCCTCCTATTGTGGTTAATGAGATATTGAACAGAAAATTGCCACTTGAGTGCCTCTCTCTCTCCCACTAGTTCTCTCCCTCTCTCTCTAGTTCTCTCCCTCTCTCTAAAATTCGTAATCCCCTCTCTCTCCTCCCTAATCACCTTTCTTTAAGACCCCTCCCCCTTCCCTATACACTCATTCAATTCCCCCTCCAACCCCTAGGTGGAAACCCCTTCCCCTAGGCACCTTTCCACCTTCCAAAGCACCCTTTCACCTTCCCAAGGCATCCCTCCCCCTTCCCCAAACAACCTTCCACCTCCCAAGGGCCCTTTCCCCTCCCCAAGAAGCCCCTTCACCTCCCTAGGTCGACCATACCACCCCCCCCTCCTCCCAAGTTCGCTCCAAGCCACCCCTTCCCTCTTCCCCTCTTGCTAAGGCCGATCCACCACCATCTTCCCCTCTTCTCCTTGCTAGTCTGCAGGTAGCAGAAGAAGGTACGACTTGCAGAAGCTTCCCCGGATTCACACGGCGACATCCAGAGGTGTATCATACCTTTCTGGAAAGGGCGTCCAGTCGTCTTCGCAGGCGAGGTGATCTCGTCCCGTTCCGAGTTTGGGGCTGTCCGGGAGAGCCAATCTCCCCCGACTGCGCAGAGCTCCATCAGCAGAGTTCCTGAAGCCTGTTCAACGCTACACCACGGCCGACGGTGCAAGATTCAAGCCACAAGCTCTTCTACAAATATCTTCCTCCACCGGCCCTCTTTCTGGATCAAGAAGCGGAACTGCGTTCGCCATCCGGAGGTCAGAGTTATGGTCTTTCTCCCTCGACTGGTCGGGTCTGTCTCCCACAGTGGGCAGTGACCTGCCGCCACTACTCGGCATCCCCCAGTCCACCCCGACCACGGACGGCCTCCCCGTCAGTTTTGCAGCACCGAGGGATTGTCCAAGGTTCCATAAACTCTAACGGCTCGAGATTCGGCATCCGGGAGCGGCCAAGACAACTTCTGCAATCCACCGTCCGTTTCTGGTAGCCGCTGTGACCAGATTCTGCAGCCCGGTTCGTTGCTGCACCACGGCTAACCGTGGAGGAATCAGGCTGAATTCGCTTCTTCAAAATTCTTCCTCCATCCGTCCGCGACCAGAAGCAAGAAACGGAATGACATTCGGCATCCAGGAGCCAGATTTCCAAATTTTCTCCCACAGTCGCGCGGGTCTGTCTCCTGCAGTCTGCAGCGACCAGGTCCTACTCAACGGCGTCCCCCTGCCCACCCCGACGTCAGAAGGTGTTGCCGTCAGTTTTGCTGTGCAGAAGCTTTGTTCACGGATCCAGCGACTCTGACGGTTCGTGAATCGGCGTCCAGGAGCGACCGCGGTAACTTCTGCAACAAGCAGACAGAAACAAGGAGTCCCCCGTCCCAGGTTCTGCAGCTCTACTCAGATCTCCACTGCGACCACCCACGACGTCAGAATAAATCGAAATAAATCAGGAGCACTCAGGTTCTAGTTACGAGAAGATCCCCTTTGGGCTCGTCATCGGCAAAATTCCGAGCCGAGATCTACAGGGACTACACCAACCGCCTATCAGCATCCACAGCCAGCGGACCTAGTTGGAAGCGGTTGCCCATCGTGAGCTACAAAGCTTTTCTCACCCCCTCGCCTGGCCGGCTTACCGCCCCTCCCTGTGGGAGGTAGTGTTTGTTTGTAATCACTTAATTCCCACCCCCGAGATCACCCTCCTGCGCGAGGTGTAGTGCTTGTACTGTTAAGCAGGTTCGAAGCTTCATCGGCGCAGTGTGCGGGGGAACCACACTTCCCCGCTCGCCCTCGTCTCCGACCGGGGTTGGTTTCCTCAAACCAACCAGGTGAGCCTACTACCCTTGCTTCCTTCACTTGTTCATTTAATATCCGCGAAGCTTATCCGCCGGTAGGAGAGTGAGTGCCCGATCCCGGCGCCACCTTTCAGTGTGGTCACCGTGGCTATAAGTGAGCGAGTAATCCCGTGCCCTCAAGGCATCCGGCCACCCTCGTTTGTGGGCGTTCAAACCTTCGGGAGGGATAATTAAAGTGGTGTTGGTCCTCTATCCAACCAGGGGCTATCTCCACCACCTCGACTCGGCATCATCGAGTCACCACGGGAATCGCGTGCGCACGGTGCGTTAGTAGCTTCAACATAGTCTCGGCGCCCTTTGAATGTGATTGCGAATTAGGTCCTAAGTTTGTATTTGCTTGCTGCATTTTCCATAGTAGTGTCACATCAGTTGGTATCAGAGCAAGTTCTAGACTTGTCTCTACTAAGTCTTGTCCTAGGGCCATAGCATTTGTCACCCAATCATCATGCATACCCCTCGCCGGTCACATGGTCCGAATGACCCCCTCCACATGGACTACATTTTGGATGAGTACCTATACTTTGATGGAAATCCTCATGCCTACCTTAGATGGGAGAATACCATGGAAAGGGAATTTGAGAGTACTTTGGTATTTGGGTCCGAGAGAGTCTGTAGGGCCAAGGCACGACTTCGGGGTCTAGCTAAGAAGATGTGGGAACACAAAGAGAGATTTATAAGAGTTTGGGGGCAGGAACCCATTTACTCATGGAAAGAAATGAAGAGTGAACTTAGAAAGATCTATGCTCCCCGACATTCCCCTACCCACCTGGGAAGCCCTCCCACAACCCCATTTCCGCCCATTCCATCTAGAACCTCCACTAGGACCAACACCTCCCACTACACCCCACCGCCCAAAAGACCCCAAGATTCCCTAGAAGAACTAAGGATTGAGTTTAAGGAAATCTTCACCTCCCTTAGGGCTCAAACTCCAACACCCCAAGTAAGTCCAACTTACACCATCCCATCGCCAAAAGGCCATCCCATTCCCTTAGAGAGCAAGACCCCTACACCACAAAGGGATGAGATTGAGGTTGAGGAATATGAGACCTCCCCCGAGTGGGAAGAAGAATATGAATCACAAAATCAGGGGTTGAGCCACGAAGTTCCCATCCTAAGAGAAGAAAGCGTCATGGCTCACTCCACCCTCACCATTCCAACCCATGTGGACCCCATGTCTACTCCCCCTAGGCCCATGATGGCCACCACCATCCCTCCAAAAACTGATCAACCCAGTCCGTCTCAACCCATCCATCTTCCACTACCAACCCCTATCCAACCCCAACCTAGGCCTCCACTCCTCCCCTTACCAATGTCAAATCAAGTTCCCCTTTACCTCCCACCCCGGGGGTACCACACGCCTACCCTCACCACTCCACCTTCAAAGGACCATCTCACCTCCTTGGTTGAGGAACCCATGACTCCCACCCCCGACATCATAGTGGTGGACACCTTGGAGGAAACCCGTGCCCAAACCAAAGGAAGAACTTCACCTTTTACACCACCCTCTCTAAATAGGAGTGAACTCGTCATAAGTGAGCCCCTGGCTAAATGGCTAGAGGAAAGTCCGGTTCACCCTATCCTGCCCCATGTCTACCCTCCCATGGAACAACACCTCCCCCTAACACCCATCAACATCTCACACACCATAATCCAATCCTTCTACAAGGTTGAGTGTTGGGAAGACTTTGTCAAAGGCCTAAAGTGGCAACTTGAACTGACTTGTTTGTTAACCATAGGAACAGACCGACCCAAGAACCTTGACCTCATCCACCCATGCATCGGGTCTATCACCTCAGTCTGCACCGTTGGGAGCTACACTAGTGATCTCCTTATCCTTCTTCCCATAGAAGAGGAACCCATCCCAGTCCACTCTCCAACCATCTTGGTCCCTAGGATATTGGCCGATCTACCCACTCACTACACCGGCCCAATCACGTCATTAGAGGAGGATGACCCCCCACCTTTGGTTGACTTTGAGGACCTAGAGTTTCTAGGTAACCCATACCATGACCCATTTGATCCCTTCCTATATCCACCCACCATACTCAACCCCAACATTTTCCTACCACAACCTACCATGATAAACCAAGACTTCCCCTCCCAAGGCCATGAGGACCAAGAGTTCTCTCCCCTAGATGACCCATTCCATCCCTCCCAATGGAAGCCAAAGAACCCATGGGACATAGTCTCATTACCCACCCCCACCCACCTTTTCCTACCCTCACACACCATGACAAACCTAACCCACCCATTCCAAAACTTAGCCCACACCATAGGAGCCATGACCAAGGGTGACATCCACCTAGAAAGTGAGGAATCTACCCATCCCAAGATGTCCACTCTCTGGGACCCCTTTGATCCCCATGAGTGGAAACCCCCAAATCTCACGGATAGGATCATCTTGATAGGAATCCATGTGTCACAATCTTTTGCATCATGTGGACAGGTTAGTCACCTCATTTGTGTCACTCACGCACTAGGACTGATACATGATAGGTTCACATCTGGGTGTCCAGGTCCCCCTTTTGCAGTCAACCGTGTTAGGAAACACTCACATGTCAGAACCCCATATGGATGTCCCAGACCCCCGGCAATGAACACTCCTGTACATGATAGTCTCACCTATGGATGTCCCGGTCCCCCTAGGTCCATCAAAGTCCACATAACACCACTGCATGATAGGTCCACATTTGGTTGTCCAGGACCCCCTTTACCCACTAGTGAGCCTACATCCACAAAGCTGCATGAAAACATTCGCAAACACATCAACAAAAGCAACGAGATTTACAAGAAGTCTGCTGACTCACACCGCCGCCACCAAGAATTCCAAAATGGTGATTTTGTGATGGTGAGAACTGAGAGGTTGTTCCCTGGGAATACTTCAAAGTTGAGGTCGCATGGAGCTGGCCCCTTCCAGGTGCTGAGACGCCTTGGCACCAATGCTTACGTGTTGGACCTCCCTGAAGAGTACGAAGTAAGCCCCACATTCAATGTGGTTGACCTGGTGCCCCACAAGGGCCCCACGGTGACACCCAGTGAGGAACTCCAGCCTTCTCCCTCCTTTGAGAGCGCCCCCACACCTCAGAGAGCTCAACCCCATTTGAGAAATCGGCGCGATAAAGTGGAGCAGATTTTGGATGAACAGGTTACCATCACAAGGAGCAAGGCGTATGAGCGCTACCTGGTCAGGTGGAAAGGACGACCACCCTCGGACGATATCTGGGTAAGCCGGGAGGATCTCCAACATCTGTCCCCCGATCTCCTTGAGCAGCACCGCAGAAGGGAGGGCCTTTTCTCGACAGAGTCGAGCTTTTTCCAGCCCGGGGGAATTGATGAGGACATCACTCGCGACTCCCTATGGCTTGGCACTTCCCTCCCATCCGGGGGCAGCTAGGAGCCGTCCTTCATCCGGAGTGGATCTTATTATCTATCCCTAGGTCACTGTGTGGTTTTTCCCTTTTATTTGAGTCATTATCATGTACTTTTATCTTTTATTTGAGTCTTAAAATCTAGGTTTTTAATTAATTGTCCTTAGTTGAGTCACATGAGTAGTTGTGCTTGTTAATGGGCCCATGCCATTGGGCTAGGCCCATGGGCGCACCCCCCCTTCCCCTTGGCTTTTGTGTTAGTGTGTGATATGTCAAGGACCTATGTGTAAAAGGGGTTTTCCCTATAAATAGGGCCCTAACCCCTCCTATTGTGGTTAATGAGATATTGAACAGAAAATTGCCACTTGAGTGCCTCTCTCTCTCCCACTAGTTCTCTCCCTCTCTCTCTAGTTCTCTCCCTCTCTCTAAAATTCGTAATCCCCTCTCTCTCCTCCCTAATCACCTTTCTTTAAGACCCCTCCCCCTTCCCTATACACTCATTCAATTCCCCCTCCAACCCCTAGGTGGAAACCCCTTCCCCTAGGCACCTTTCCACCTTCCAAAGCACCCTTTCACCTTCCCAAGGCATCCCTCCCCCTTCCCCAAACAACCTTCCACCTCCCAAGGGCCCTTTCCCCTCCCCAAGAAACCCCTTCACCTCCCTAGGTCGACCATACCACCCCCCCCTCCTCCCAAGTTCGCTCCAAGCCACCCCTTCCCTCTTCCCCTCTTGCTAAGGCCGATCCACCACCATCTTCCCCTCTTCTCCTTGCTAGTCTGCAGGTAGCAGAAGAAGGTACGACTTGCAGAAGCTTCCCCGGATTCACACGGCGACATCCAGAGGTGTATCATACCTTTCTGGAAAGGGCGTCCAGTCGTCTTCGCAGGCGAGGTGATCTCGTCCCGTTCCGAGTTTGGGGCTGTCCGGGAGAGCCAATCTCCCCCGACTGCGCAGAGCTCCATCAGCAGAGTTCCTGAAGCCTGTTCAACGCTACACCACGGCCGACGGTGCAAGATTCAAGCCACAAGCTCTTCTACAAATATCTTCCTCCACCGGCCCTCTTTCTGGATCAAGAAGCGGAACTGCGTTCGCCATCCGGAGGTCAGAGTTATGGTCTTTCTCCCTCGACTGGTCGGGTCTGTCTCCCACAGTGGGCAGTGACCTGCCGCCACTACTCGGCATCCCCCAGTCCACCCCGACCACGGACGGCCTCCCCGTCAGTTTTGCAGCACCGAGGGATTGTCCAAGGTTCCATAAACTCTAACGGCTCGAGATTCGGCATCCGGGAGCGGCCAAGACAACTTCTGCAATCCACCGTCCGTTTCTGGTAGCCGCTGTGACCAGATTCTGCAGCCCGGTTCGTTGCTGCACCACGGCTAACCGTGGAGGAATCAGGCTGAATTCGCTTCTTCAAAATTCTTCCTCCATCCGTCCGCGACCAGAAGCAAGAAACGGAATGACATTCGGCATCCAGGAGCCAGATTTCCAAATTTTCTCCCACAGTCGCGCGGGTCTGTCTCCTGCAGTCTGCAGCGACCAGGTCCTACTCAACGGCGTCCCCCTGCCCACCCCGACCTCAGAAGGTGTTGCCGTCAGTTTTGCTGTGCAGAAGCTTTGTTCGCGGATCCAGCGACTCTGATGGTTCGTGAATCGGCGTCCAGGAGCGACCGCGGTAACTTCTGCAACAAGCAGACAGAAACAAGGAGTCCCCCGTCCCAGGTTCTGCAGCTCTACTCAGATCTCCACTGCGACCACCCACGACGTCAGAATAAATCGAAATAAATCAGGAGCACTCAGGTTCTAGTTACGAGAAGATCCCCTTTGGGCTCGTCATCGGCAAAATTCCGAGCCGAGATCTACAGGGACTACACCAACCGCCTATCAGCATCCACAGCCAGCGGACCTAGTTGGAAGCGGTTGCCCATCGTGAGCTACAAAGCTTTTCTCACCCCCTCGCCTGGCCGGCTTACCGCCCCTCCCTGTGGGAGGTAGTGTTTGTTTGTAATCACTTAATTCCCACCCCCGAGATCACCCTCCTGCGCGAGGTGTAGTGCTTGTACTGTTAAGCAGGTTCGAAGCTTCATCGGCGCAGTGTGCGGGGGAACCACACTTCCCCGCTCGCCCTCGTCTCCGACCGGGGTTGGTTTCCTCAAACCAACCAGGTGAGCCTACTACCCTTGCTTCCTTCACTTGTTCATTTAATATCCGCGAAGCTTATCCGCCGGTAGGAGAGTGAGTGCCCGATCCCGGCGCCACCTTTCAGTGTGGTCACCGTGGCTATAAGTGAGCGAGTGATCCCGTGCCCTCAAGGCATCCGGCCACCCTCGTTTGTGGGCGTTCAAACCTTCGGGAGGGATAATTAAAGTGGTGTTGGTCCTCTATCCAACCAGGGGCTATCTCCACCACCTCGACTCGGCATCATCGAGTCACCACGGGAATCGCGTGCGCACGGTGCGTTAGTAGCTTCAACATAGTCTCGGCGCCCTTTGAATGTGATTGCGAATTAGGTCCTAAGTTTGTATTTGCTTGCTGCATTTTCCATAGTAGTGTCACATCAGCAAAGCTTCATTCCATCCGGAATTAAATATTCAACTAGAGGTTCTCATCCTAGGTTCCCCAGTGCTTCTTGTATTCATAATAATCATTGGAGTGGAAACAAGAATAAAAATTCACACTTCTTTAACAACAGAACTGGTTCAAAGAATTCATTCCGAAGGGTACCTCAACCTAATCAGAAAATTCTCAAACCTATGAACTCCACATCTCAAAAACCTCCAAAACAACAGATATGGATTCCCAAAAGTATGTTGTCTTACTTGACAGGATCATATGGTCTGATGGGACCCAAGTGTATTTGGGTTCCAAAATCCCTCGTTTGATGTGAATTGCAGGAGTGCCGTGCAGCTGTACACAACAGATGGTATCTTGACAGCGATTGCTCAAGACATATGACAGGCGATAAGGCAAAATTCTGTTTCTTGGTTGAGAAAGAAGGAGGGCATGTCACGTTTGGGGGCAACAATAAAGGCAAAATTATTGGAAAAGGTAAAGTTGGCAAAACTCCTTTTAACTCCATTGATGATGTGCTACGTGTTGAAGGACTAGAATATAATCTTCTTAGTATAAGTCAACTGTGTGACAGGGGACACAAGTTTATGTTTGATTCTCTTGTATGCACCATTCTTGAAATGAATTCTGAAAATGTTAAGTTCATTGGAAAAAGAATAAACAACATGTACATGGTAGACTTAGATGATCCTGCTCATAATAATCTCTGTCTTGCTGTGAACAAAAGTGAGCTGGCTTGGCTATGGCATCGTAGACTAGAACATGCTAGCTATAGTGTCATGCATAAGTTAGCAAAATTCAGCATGGTAAACGGTTTGCCTGATGTCTCATTTAAACAAAATGACAAAGTTTGTGATGCATGCACTCAAGGTAAGCACACTAGGAAGTCATTTAAATCTAGAATAGAAAACCAATCTTCTAGACCTCTTGAACTTATTCACATGGATCTGTTTGGACCCACCAGAACAGCAAGTTTAAGTGGAAATAGATATGGATTTGTTTTGGTAGATGACTTTTCTAGGTTCACTTGGGTCTTCTTTTTATCTCATAAAAATGATGCGTTTGAAGAATTTCTGGCTTTTTTCAAGAAAGTTCAGCAAGATGGTAAGTATACTATTTCATCTATCATGTCAGATCATGGAGGAGAGTTCGAAAACTCAGAATTTGATGGCTTTTGCAGGGCAAAAATAATATCACACAAATTCTCGTCACCAAGAACTCCTGAACAGAATGGAGTGGTGGAAAGAAGAAACAGAACTCTTGTGGAGATGGCTAGAACAATGCTGATCGAAGGACAACTTCCAATGAAATTCTGGGCTGAGACGGTAAACATTGTGTGCTACATTGTAAATCGTGCAATAGTAAGACCTCTGTCCAAAAAGACTCCATATGAGTTAATGAAAGGTAAGAAGCCATTTGTTGCACATTTCAAAGTTTTTGGGTCAAAATGCTTTGTTCAAAATAATGACAAACGGGACTTGGATAAGTTTGAACCTAAGAGTGAACCAGCCATTTTTCTGGGATATTCTAATCACTCTAGGGCCTATAGAGTCCTAAATGTCAAAACTCAAAATGTAGAAGAATCTCCACATATTATCTTTGACGAAATGAATGTTAGATCTGAAAATGAACAATCTTGCAAGGACAAGGATGATGGGGAGTTCCTTGAAGTAAAGGAAGACCAAGATCTTCAGGAGAAAGAGTCAAGGCCAGGTGAGAGTCTTGCAGAATCAAGAACTCAAGGTAATGCTGATGCTAATGAAGGTAATTCTCTAACCAATGTTAGAATGTTAAGAGATCATCCTTTATCAAGCGTTATTGGTAATCTGCATGACCCTACTAGAACTAGATCTAATTTTAAGATAATTGAGGAAATGGATAATTTGGCTCTTGTGTCACAAATTGAACCTAAAAATGTAATTGAAGCCCTAAAAGATGAATGTTGGATAAATGCAATGCATGAAGAACTAAATCAATTCAAGAGAAACAAAGTGTGGCACCTTGTACCAAGACCCAATGAACATTCAGTAATTGGAACTAAGTTGGTTTTCAGAAATAAATAAAATGAAAATGGAATTGTGATAAGAAATAAAGCAAGACTGGTAGCACAAGGATATAACCAAGAATTCGGCATTGATTTTGAAGAATCCTTTGCTCCAGTAGCTAGATTAGAGGCCATTAGATTATTACTTGCATATGCTTGCTGCCATGGAATAAAACTACAAAAAATGGATGTAAAAAGTGCGTTTCTTAATGGTCTAATAAAAGAAGAGGTGTATGTTGAACAACCCCCTGGTTTTAAGTGCATAGACTGTCCTAACCATATTTACAGATTAGACAAAGCTCTCTATGGGCTTATACAGGCACCTCAAGCATGGTACAATAGACTCCGCTCATATATCACTGAAAAAGGATATTCAAGAGGTAAAGTGGACCAAACTTTATTCACCAAGGTAAGAAACAATGACATTGTTCTGGTTCAAATTTACGTTGATCATATAGTCTTTGGATCCACTAAACCAAGCATGTGTGAGAAATTTGCACAATTGATGACTACAGAATTTGAAATGAGTCTAATGGGTGAGCTACAATTTTTTCTAGGTCTTCAAATCACCCAAAGCAAGGAAGGATGCTTTATCAACCAGGCAAAATATATCTATGAACTATTGAAGAAATATCAAATGGAGAATCTTAAAATAATCAACACTCCCATGAGCACCAACATAATTCTGGATGCAAATATGAAAGGTAAATCAATGGATGCAAAGACTTATCGAGGTATGACCGGATCACTCCTCTATCTTACTGCATCTAGGCCAGATATCCAATTTTGTGCATGCATGTGTGCTCGTTTTCAATGTGATCCTAGAGAATCCCACTTGAGCTCTGTTAAGCATATCTTTCGATACCTTACTGGAACTCGAGATATAGGGATTTGGTATCCTGCATCTTGCGCTCTTGATTTAGTATCTTATTATGATGCAGACTATGTTGGATGCAAACTTGACAGGAAAAGCACAAGTGGCTATTGCCAATTTTTGGGAGGGTGTTTGGTTTCTTGGGCATCCAAGAAACAACACTCAGTGGCACTATCCACTGTAGAGGTAGAATATGTCGCTGCAGGGAGTTGTGGCACTCAAGTGTTATGGATCAAACACCAACTCCAAGATTATCAAACTGATCTTAGGTGTGTCCCAATCTTGTGTGATAACACAAGTGCCATTAACCTAGCAAAGAATCCAATTCAGCACTCTAGGACCAAACATATAGAAATTAGGCATCACTTCTTGTGAGATGAAGTTATTAAAGGAAGCTTTAAATTGGTTGTTGTAGACTCACAATATCAAGTTGCTGACATTTTTACCAAGCCTCTGAGTAATGAAAGATTTACTTGTCTTAGGAGAGAGCTTGGACTATGTAATCCTCATCTTGTTGCCTAACTTGATAGCTCAGTTTATTCTTTGGAATTTGATTGGTTAACTTTACCTAGCAATAAATTGATTACATGCCTTGCTTAAGTTGAAAGCTCTTGGTTTCTAAATAAGTCATAAATGTAGGGGGAGTTCAGTTTTTGGTCATATTCTCTGTCTTGAAAAACACATGATAAATAAAAAGCCCATCATGTCAATCACTGCATTTTCATCAAAACTTTTTATCATGCATGATCTGAGGGGGAGTTTGTACTATATTTTACTTGCTGAGGAGAGCAAGTTAGCACCTTGAGATTATTGTTTTATGAACCTGAAGTGTGGCTCACGCAGTTGATTGAATAGGCTTATTGTTGAAGAAGTCTGAGTTAATGCAGTAATGAGGCTGGGTCAACGCACTGATAGAAATAATCTGGAAACAGTGATGGCAGTTCAGCTGATTGGTTGAGTGAGTTAACGCTGTGATGTGGTTGAGTTGACGCACTGACAGAAACCTCGTGTAAATCGTTCTGGAGTCAACTTGCTCACTTAAGATGGGTTAACTCAGTACTGGAGATGAGTCAACGCAATCTGGAAATTCTGCCTACTGAGGACATATTTGGTGAGAAGAAGCTGACGCAATGTCTGCTGTGCATCAAAGTCTACTATTGTGTGAAGTTGTTCTGAAATGGCACTTCTAGTACCTTAGATTGTCTGAAGCCTGGAGTCTTCTCAACTTCTCATCAATTCGTTTCTTCCTCACATATTTCATCTATTCATTTCTTTAGCTAGTAGTTGAAGAACCTATCAATCTTCAGTATGAGGGCAGGTTCATGAGCTCTGGAATTTGAGTTGATGTCATAGATTCAGGGGGAGTTAAAATGATAATTCCTTTATGAGAGGTTTTAGTCTTCACTGACTGACTCTATGTAATATTAATGGCTAGAGACTTATAAATCTTATGATTGTTGAATGTTAAAAACTCTTGAACGTAAAAGTGCCTTGCATATGGAATAGCTATAGAACTATTTAATAAAACTGTGAACTCATCTACTCTAGAACCATGATGATCAAAAGTAAAGAGACCACTTTGTGCAAAATGAGTTTAATATCTGTATTGACCTTAAACTCAGAATAGGTTTAATAAGAGCTGAAGGAATAAACCCTATATATATATATATATATATATATATATATATATATGTAATAAATTGCAGAGCAATGGCTAGTTCTCACTGAGAAACTGTCTCTATGCACCAAGGAAGTGCTAAGGAGCATGTCATGATGTGAGCTACTATCTCTGTTCCCAAAGAAAAATAACTTGTTGCAGAGCAATAGTAAATTTTCACTGAGAAACTACCTTCATGCACCAATGAAGTGCTGAGAGGCATGTCATGATGTGAGTTGCCAACTCTGTTTTATTGGAGCAGAATAGTTAGCTATGCTGAGTAACCGGGGACTCTGGTGTCTGATAAACATGTGTACCCGTGTCAAGATGCTAGCTACACTTGACTGCTAATGAAAATTAAAAATATATATATTCAATAAAAAGAAAAAATGACAATATATATATATGTGTGGTTGACCTTAAGCTCACATACAATCCTACAGAGTTCATCTTCAATACTCGTTAAATTCACTTCTATAAGGGTCTCTTGAAATTGAACAATCTAGGGGATAGATTTGAGAAAGCTCCTGGTGTGCAAACAGTTCTATCTTTATTCCATACACATACTCTTCTTATTCAAGGGCTTAACTCAAACTCTTAAGATTGTTTTTTTCCACATCATTATGTGAATTAGGGTCTCTTATCATATCTCTCATAAGGGAACTTGAATGTTATCTATTAAAAATCCCTGAATGCAATCTCATCTTTCATATTTCAGTGTCTTTAGAATGCCTCAATACTGTGGTTCTTAACTCAATATTTCCTTCATATTTATTTTTGGTGGCGTCGACTCAGTCCTTCAATGCGTCAACGCAGTCGCGTGGTCGCTCTATCAACCTAGTCTGGTTCATCCCGTTGAACTGGCTCTGTCTTTTTGAAACCGAGGGGTCACCTCTTTAAAACCCCTCAGCGTAAACGCTTCACCCTCCTCACCTCTTTCCAAAACCCTGTTGGCTCCTACCTCTCCGCTTCTCTCTTTTTTTTTCTTCCCATGGCACTTCTCTTCCCCGTCGCCGTGTGATTCACCTCGCTACCATGGCTCCTCCGGAAAAAGAGAAAAAGGACAAGAAGAAGAAGAAGGGTCTAAAGAGAAGAGCTCCCATCACAGTTGAGGGTAAGATTGTGCCTCGAACCAAATTTCAACCGCAAGAGGAGACGTCGTCTCAGTCAGCTCCACGGAAACGTAAAGGGAAAGAGAAGAGCTCGCCGGCAAGGACAAGAAAATTCTCAGAATCAAGGGCAGCGAAGCAGACGGTTACTCACGGTGTTCTCGTGGTAGATCCTCTAGAGGAGATACTGTTTCCTTCAGCTTCAAGGAAACGGAAAGGAAAAGAGATAGAGCTATCTCTTCTGAAACGCCGTCTCCATCCGAGCCCGCCGACCAAAAAGAGAAAGCTCTCTAAATCAAGGGCAGAGGAGCAGTCTACATCTTTAGCTGCTGCGAAGGGGAAGCAAGGTGTGGACAGTTCACATGCAAGGTCTTCGGATCCCTCTCTCACCATCAATATAGAAGAACCTCTGAAAGTCCTTATTCCACGATATATTGTTGATTCTGATGTTGAGATGCTTGAGGTTTTTCCGCAGTTATTTCCCACTTTGGATTTTCAGGGTTGGTGGTCTTTTGTCACAAATCATAGAATATATTTCCCCACCCTCATTCGGGAATTTTACCAAAATTTGAAATATGATCCTCAAATCCCTAAAATTTCTTCAACAATCAGAAATGTCCGTTTTGAGTTAACAAATAAACTGTTTACCAGATCATGGAAAATCCCAATGGATGGGGTTCAACTACACAGTTTTCATTTTGATGAACATGAAGCTTATGCTCTTCTGACTGAACAGCCTAGTGATCCTACAGATGTAAAGCAGACATATCTATCTAGTCTGAAAGCCAATAGGTTCCCCCCCTTCAACAGACTGCTACATCATATCTGCACTTCCATCATTACACCCCAGAGTAGTGGTAGGGAACGAGTTACTGAGATGCAACAATTCTTGCTATACTGTATGCTGAAACAAATCAAGATTTCATTGACTGATGTTATCATTCAGACCATGGGTACATGTCTGAAACAGTCTAGGACACTTCCATATGCTGCCCCATTGACTGCAATTTTTAGAAAGGTTGGAGTGAACTTTGGAAATGAAAAGAAACTAAACATTCCCAAAGGGAATAGATACTCCTTATCATACATTCAGAAGTTCATGGGATTCACAGTTGTGAATGGAAAGCCTATCAGAGTACTGCCAAGTCAGAAGCATGCATCTACCTCTGGGGCACCTACTGTAGAACTGAGAGAAACAGCACAGGAAAGCCCAGCTACTAGTCTAGCCAGAGTGGACCAACAAGAGGCCAGTCCTATCCAAGCTGATATTGTCACAGATACTGCTCCAACCCTCCCAGATGTCACTAGCGACATTATGATCATACATGGTCCTTTTCAGGAACCCTCTCCTCGAAGGGAACATGAATCTACCTACTTTCCTGAGGAAGAAATGCCAGATAATTCTCATTGTGATGCTACCATGCATGATCAGAATTTCGATATCAATCCAACTTTGATCCAATTTCTGGAAATGAAGTTTAAGAACATTGATTCTTCCATAATGCACTTGAGCTCAACCATGGAAATGAGGATTTCCCATCTTGAGCAGAAATTAGACACCAGATGGGAACAGTTCAAGCATGACAAATTCAAGTCAGACAAAAAGCTTCATAACTTCATGGAATCCCTTATTCAGGTTTGTCAGAAAGCTGGGTCAGTAATGCACAATTTGAAAAGCTTGCATCAACAATTTCTGAATAGGCTACAGGCTGTACAGACATATAACTATAATGTTAAGGAAAACCAGTCCAAGTTGAATTTGAAATATTCCACCCTAATTGACAAGAACAATGAGTTCAGTGAAAAGGTTCAGACCTTGTTTGAAACGATTACATCTTTTGATAAGGGTCTTGCTAAACTGTTTGAACGATCCACTCTAGTGGGTGATGAGGTTATGGATGTTTTGCAAATTCTAAAAGAAAACTTCCCACCCACACTTGAAGATCAGCGTGATGTGTACTGCCCTCCACCAACAGAAGCCTCCTCTTCTGCACCTGAATGGGGATCTCAGCAGAAAGCTCAAGTGGACTATTTGTTTGATATTTTACATAGCTGGTTTGATAGTATCACTTCCAAAGTACAGGATTATCATTAGTTTATCCTGTAAAGGGATCAGCAATTTTCGGACAGACTAGATAGTTTAGCATCTTCTATGACTCAGCCTCAGCAACAACTGGACACTATGTCTGCAAACATCCTTCAGTCTCACTCTTCCTCACCTGCTCCCCTTCCTGATGATGTCAAAGGGGGAGAGACATGAACTCAAGTTGGAGCCTGGAATTGCATTGCATCTGCATCAAATGTGATTGAGTGAAGTTTTCCTTCATTTACATATTTTGTGAAATGTTCGAAAGAAATGGTCTGTGAGAATGTCCAACTTTTTGTTAGAAAAGTTCTTATGTTCTTCTTTTGATGTTAGACCTTGGACTTATATGAAATGAATGACATGAACTGGTGTTCTAGTCTCTAAAGTGAATTTCTTGGTTGATTTGAACAATACATTATTATTTAGATGCAATGGCATACACCTCATAGTTGCCATCATCAAAACCAGGGGCACAATAGCACCGACGTACTTGCTTGTAACGCCCGGTAATTTTGAAATAGGAATAAATATATTTACGGTTTGAAAAGAAAAATAACCTATACATGATGGCTCTATAAATAGTTAATAAGGTTCCTGGTGATGGAGTGCAAGGCCCGGATACAGAGGGGGGGTGAATGTATCCCTCTTCGAAATTGCCCAAATTAAAATTTCGCTCTCTTAAAATTTTGCTCACTTCACAAATTTAAGCAAACTGAAAAGCTAATCAAATCTTCTATTGAACCTGTAAGCAAGCACTTGGAGCGCGCCTATGCATTCATCTAGCGAAAGCAAAGGAAAGCAATCAACCCACTGCACAGAAGATTTTTTAGGAGATTCGGTCCACAGACCTACGTCCACCCCTCACTCCAAACCAGAGTGAGGCTTCCACTAGCAACAGCTAGAACCACAGACTCAGTCTGCAAACAGGTACTGCCTAACAGCTTGACCAGGGGAACAACCTCCCCTCTTCCTCCAGACCGGAGGGAAACCGCTAGTTACACACAGTCACTAGCAACTAGAGATGAAGTCTCTCTTCCTCCAGACCAGGAGGGAACCCACTAGTGACTACCTGTCACTAGCAACCAGAGACCAAAGTCTCTCTTCCTCCACCCAGGAGGGAAACCACAGGTAGCTACCACTACCTGCAAACCAGGAGTCAGAGACTCCCTTCCTCTAAGACCAGAGGGAACCTACAAGTGACACACCGTCACTTGCAACCGGAGATTAAAATCTCCCTTCTCCTGAACCAACAGGAGGAACCCCGATCTCCAACCAGAGAATCGGAAGAACAAAGCCAAGGAAGTGTAAAAGAAAAATAATAAACAAAAATACAGCAATCAGAAAGCTGGAAATGAAATCACAATGTGGCTCTCGCAGGAGCTGACTGGCCTGGATTTGATCCACGGTCCAGTAGGAACTAATCTTCTGATGAAGCTTCTTTTCTCTCCTCGAGCTCTCTATCTTTCTCTTTCTTTCTTCCTCTTCTTTCTTATTCTCTCTGCTCTCTTTTTCTTTCTCTCGTTCTTCTTTACACTGGATCATGCAGACTCTCACTATCTCTTCTTTTCTCTTCTGTTTCTTCTTCTGCTACTATCTGCCTCTCAGCTACTCTCTTCTTCTACTTCTATCACGATCAGTCTTCTTCTGAGGAAGAAGCTTCGTATTTATAGCAGCAGCAGCTAGGGCGTGTGCAGGGCTTGTGCCCTCTTTGTCCAGAGATAACCTCGGATCACGTGCCCAGACATCTTTCTTCTCGAAGGATATACCTGTCAAACAGTCATAAGAGAATATTAGAGAGGTGTACAGATGCATATAGAAAAGTATGCAATGTACATACGATGCACATATTGCCACTGAAGTGTGTACATACTTCACTGAAGAATGTTCAGACTTTAAGTGCTTGTGTATGCATGAAACAATCGAATGTATAGACTTTGAATATGAATTCTTGAACATGCCTTCAACGAGTGTGTAGACTCTGCGTGTATTGTGTAAACGATGCATAGATATGCCACTGAGGGATGTGCAGACGTTGAATGAGTGACATGCAGTTTGTAACAGGAAAGTATGTACATTGAACATGGATGCATTGACATGCCGCCAATTAAATGTACATACTTGCAGGTGTGTATCGCAGTGTGCACAAGGTGAAGTATGCACAATGAAAATGAGTGCAAGACTATGCTCATGAATGTATACACTTGAGTGCGTGAATGCTACAGGGCAATGTATGGACTTGTGTTCGTGCAACACAAAGGCTGTACAGACTTTGTGTGTGTGCTACCAGACAATGTATAGACTTGCAACCTAGCACTTAAGAACCAATGCATCATGTATAGAGTTGCTTAACTAACGCATGGAGCAAGTCTGTATAGACTTGCTTAACTGACGCACGGACATCACAGCAAAGACTGTGCATACATTGTATCTGTATGAAACAATGAATGTACAGACTTATGTATGCATGGATGCACTGACTGAGCCACGAGCTAAGCTAACGGATGTATAGACTAGCTCAACCGTGTGGCGTGCAACTGGACGATGTAAAGACTCTGCATATGCTCTGAACACGGGCTGTACAGACTTGAAGTAATGCATACAGCAGACGATGTACAGACTTGGTCTTACGACCACGGGCTGTACAGACTTTGAGAGACGATACATGCTGTACAGACTTAACATGAGACGCTAAGTGAGACGATGCAGGCTGTACAGACTTTGAGAGACGATGCATGAGAAAATAATGTACAGACTTGATATCAAGGAATGCACTGGCTGTATAGACTATGAAGCATGCATGGAAATGTTGCACAGAGACGCTAAATGAGACGGAGCAATGTATAGACTTAACGATGCAATGTTACGCTAAGTGAGACGAACACGGCGATGTGCAGACTTTAGTTGAACGATGCATGCAGAAGGAATGTACAGACTTGCTATGACATGTGTGCAGATGACACCAATGTACAGACTTTGGAAATGCTTGAAGCACACGATGTATAGACTTGTTCAATGAAGCAAAAGGGTTGCATGGACTTTGTGGAGTATACTGCCCTGAAAGCCTGCACTGACTTGCGTGTTCGTGTAAATAGTAAAATGCATGGACTTAGAACTAAGGTGAACTAGTGAAACACAGCATAAAGCAACCGAGTGAGTGCACTGACATTGTAGAATGCAGTTGTGCACGGACTATATGCTCCAGACAATCGTGCACCAACTATATGCAATGCTATATGAACTGTATGTCTGCACTAATGCAAGATAACACATTCATATGCTCAAAGCAGAACTATCATTCAGACACAGATGATCATGATATGCAATGCTGACTCATAGTGTTTGCTATCATCAAAATCACAGGGGCACAACAATCTCCCCCTTTTTGATGATGGCAACACTATGAGTCACACTGACTCATGTCAAACTATTCTCCCCCTTTGACTTCATCAAAAAGAAAATAGTTTGAGATGAGAAATACAAACATACATGACATGAATAAATCAAATACTCCCCCTTTGACTCAGTGGAGTTATTCAATGAAGCACAAATCAAGTCTATGTTGCAGCTGTATGCTCTCCTATACTAGCCAGATAAGATCATGCACAACATGTGACCCTACTGCCCCTGAGAAACTGAGGTGAGAAGAAATAAGAATAGGGTATGGTGAAGGATAGCCAAGAAGTGACAAGCAGGTTAATCTCCCCCTTAAAGCCAGAAACATGCTGATGTGACAATTTCCCTGTCTGATAAAGCAGAGGAGTTGGAGTGGAAGAGGTGATAAGCATCTATCAGCAAAAACACATGGGCACTCAAGGATTATCACAATCTGTAAGCACAATGAATAAATGAGGAAGCAAGATTTTTGTTAGCTCACCAAATTCATACATCTTGATAATCGAATTTCAGACTCTTCAATTATAATAGACTGTGAATGAGTTGAAACTTACTTTCATGATTTAAGAGTGATGTATTCAAAGTTTATCAAGAAAATTCAGTACTCATATCTGAAACACCTTTTAATAGAAATGAACCAAAAACACATCTGATATTCATGTTTAACCTCCTTCCATCTTACTCATTTAAATTCAATGACTCCTATGAAAGTTACACAAGATAATATTGAGATTAAACAGAGATAAATGTGTCTGAACTTGTCTTTAGTTTTTCAGAATTTTTTATTGATCAGCACTTATTTTTCCTGAGCAAGTTTGGTTCAGTCAACACCTTTTTACGTGGGGCACAACACGTCTTAGGTGAAGTGGCCCAGTTACTCAGTGTGACAACCATATTGCCTCTCAAAGAGAACAGAGTTAGCAATTTGGAGTGTCTTTTTCCATGAGGAGACACCTTGATCAGAGGCCAGAATCCCCAGTTACTCAACATAACTATGCCATTGCTCTGCCAGATTTTCAATCATTTTTATAAGAGAGGTAACTATGGCACTTCATGACATGGGCTTGCACTATTTCTTTGATAGAGAACCCAGTTTCTCTGTGACCAAAGTCATTGCTCTTATTTTAAATTTTTAAATGTTTTCAGATTTTTCAAACAATGCTCAGTACACTGAAATGTTTAAGAACAATACTTTCTACATGTATCTTAACCAAAGATGGCCATGTCTTTTAAAATTTTAGATTTCAGAAGGTTTTGCATGAAGTTCATGAGACAATTGGTTAAGATTTATTAAGCATGATGATTCAGATATTTTCAAGAATTCTAAATCTAGACTTAAGAAATACATTAGACTTAAATCAATTTGATTTATCAAAGCATTCTTAAGCCAGTATAATAGAAGATTCTTCTTTTCAGAATATGTCTGATTTATGATTAGGGTGCATTGACTAAAATCTTTCCTCATTCAGATGAATCAACATTGACATTGCAGCAAATCAGTGGAGTCAACAAAGCATTTTTATTGAGAGAATAGTAGAAAGCAATCATGATGAGACAAGGGGTGAACATTAGAACAGTGCAGTTTAGAAATCAATAGCTGAGTCTGGAGTACAGACAGAACAGCTACACAAGTGGAGACAACAGTGAATTCAAGTGAACCACACATTTGCTAAGAGAATGGATCAGATTGCTAGACAGAAGGAGTTCAAGATGTGAAGAAGTGATCAAACAGGAATGCTCCCCCTGTCTAGATGCAATGGAATATCCTTTTAGGTTTTTCAAATTTTATGACATGCACTACTCTTCAAATGCAACATCAGTCAAACTCTCCCTGACAAAGTGCATGATATGCAATTAAGGCACTGCACATGATTTCAAAATTTATGCTCAAAGAGAATTCATGCTTGTTCAATCAGAGAGAGAAACTACCAAATGCATCAATGTTCATTTTAAATTTTCAGAAGATTTCAATTAAACACAAATCAGATTAACAAGATGCTCAGCCATCTCAAACAAGTAATTTTTAGATGATAGAAATTGAACAGTGTTCAGAACTAACCTGGAGAGCAGGATCATGGGGTTATCATTTTGAGTGCCTCGGTTTATTTACCCCTCTTTGTTCATTCCAAGGCACACCTGCAATACAGCAAAATATTTTGTACAAGCAGGTACCCAAGTGGTCTTGGGTCCTGAAGTAACTATGAAATTCCTAGCAGGTTTTTTCAACAATTTTTGTGCATGAAGGTCATCAAATCTCATCAAGTAGCAATTATTCATTGAATGACCTATTTGACCACAGTAATGGCATGATGCATCAGATTTCAAATTCTTTTTATGCAAATTACTGTTGTCATGAAATTTATTAGCAGAAAGAAAATTCTGTTTACTAAAATCAGCCAGCCAACAATCAGCAGCTCTATGGCCTGGCTTCCCACAGTTGTAGCATGAAGATTTCTCAGATCGTTTTGCAGGAATTTTGACAACATAGGGGTTAACAGAATTCTTCTGAACATGCCAACAGTCCTTGACTGTATGGCCATTCTTCCCACACTCAAAGCATCTGGTATGCTTACCTTTAAAATCATTTTTACCCCTAATAGATCCAAACCAGCACTCAATGGCTTTGTGACCACGTTTGTTACAGTTAAAACATATGATGTGCTGATCTGAAGCAAACATGTTTCTTCTGGGGCCATGATGATTAGCAGAAGACTTAGCATGCATTTTATCATCTTGTTTCATGATGAAACATGCATTCATGAGATGACCATGCCTACCACAATAGTAACATGAAGCATTAGGCTTCCTAGTAGCATGGTTTCTACCAAAGGAATTTCTAGAATGTGATGTTTTACTTGCATGCTCATCCTTTAACAACAGTCTGCAATCTTCCATTATGTGACCTGCCTTCCCACAATAATAACATGAACTCTTTTTAGTATGAGTGTGTGAGAGATCATGTGAATTGTGTGCAGCCTTCTTTGTACCAACAGGAGTGTCTTTGTCCTTTTTCTGTAGATTTTCATTCTTTTTCAATTTTTGGGTTTGTTCTACAGTTTTGGGACTGACAGTGGACTTTTGTGCAGTAAATTAAAAAACAGAAGGAGCAAAGGTTTTATTTTGATCAGAAGCTTTTACAAACACAGTAGAAGTTTTATTCCCATTAATCTTCTTGTTTGTCGGACTATAACCCAATCCCTCTCTTTGAGAATTAACATTATTTCCAAGAAGCTTATTCAGATTGTCCTTTCCTTTGACAAATTTTGATAGAGAAATTTTCAAATCTTGAATCTCAGAATTTAAGACAGCAATATTAGCTTCATATCTGGACAGATCTGTTTCACAGGAAATGACTTGTTGATGCAAGGCATCATTCAGACTGTTGAGTCTTTCTACTTATTATTTTATCTTTATTTCCTTGTCAGCTTCAGATAGAGACTTATTAAGATCATCAATTTCTTGTTGAAGGAATGTGATTGTAAACTCATATTTAGCTATCTTTTCTTCACAGTAAGTGACATTTCCACTCAACATTAGGTTGATGTTTTTCAGATTTGCAATTTCTTGTTCAGCATTCAGCAACTCACTAAAGCTCACCAGGCTTACACTCTTCCCTTTTTCTAAAGTGATTAGCCTCTCAGACATTGCTGAGTTTAGGTGATTCAGCTTATTAATTTCCTCTTTCAGTTTACTGTTCTGCTCTAGGAGTTCATCATCAAGCACCCATTCATCTGAGGAAAACTAACATTCATAAAACATTTCTTGTTATTTTTCAGATTGAAGTTTGTCGAGATTTTTCTGAATCTCTAGATTTATTACTCTATCTGCCTCCAGTTTCTCAGAAATCAATCTATTTTCTTTTTCAAGATTCATTGATTTGTCTTCAAATTCCTTGAGCTGGTTTTTGAGTATTTCATTTTCAGATTTCACATTTTCCAATTCAGAGTTAACACACTCTAAATCTTTTATCAACTTTTCATTCTGAACTACATTATTGTTATGAGCCTGATCATCATCAATCAAGCTAAGTTTTTCCTTTAGTTCAACAATTTCACAAACAAGTTCTTGATTTTCTTCTTTAAATAAGCCAATTTGTTTCTTAAGCACTTGGACTTCAGACAAGCATGCATCATAGGACTATTTTCGTTTTAAGCAATTTTCACATGAGGACTCTGAACTATTCAGATCAATTTTCTTTTTCAATTTTTTATATTATTTTCTTAACATCTCATGTGACTCAAGTAACTCACCATATGCACCCTGCCAATCATCTAAAGTATAATTCTCGAAGTGGTTTACCTCATCATCATCCTCTTCTTCATTTTGGCTGCCACTTTGATTACTTCTGTTAGCCATCATGCAGCTGTCCTCATTTCTTCTGTGTGCTAGCCTCAGCATATCCATAATATACTTAGCAGAACTACAGTCATGAAAGCAATAATGTAAGGCCTTGTTAGTAGCTGCTTTAATTAGATTCATAACTATCTGATTCTCTTCATGCCTTGATCTATGACTGTCAGTCCATTTGGACTCTTTCTTTGGTAATCTATGAGGACCTTGTGAAATTAGTTTCCACAGATCGGGATTGATAGTCGTAACAAACATATGCAAGTTTTTAAACCACACATTAAAATCCGTACCTTCGAAAATCGGTGGATGAGACATGAAGGCAAATCAATCAAGCAATTTCAAAACTGTATGCAGAAGACAGTGATGCACCGAAAGCCAGCAGGATCCTCTACAGATCGTTGGATTCGGAAAGTCAGAGACCTGCTCTGATACCAATTGATGGAGTCCAAGGCTCGGATACAGAGGGGGGGTGAATGTATCCCTCTTTGAAATTGCCCAAATTAAAATTTCGCTCTCTTAAAATTTCGCTCACTTCACAAATTTAAGCAAACTGAAAAGCTAATTAAATCTTCTATTCAACCTGTAAGCAAGCACTTGGAGCGCGCCTATGCATTCATCTAGCGAAAGCAAAGGAAAGCAGTCAACCCACTGCACAGAAGATTTTTTAGGTGGTTCGGTCCACAGACCTACGTCCACCCCTCACTCCAAACTGGAGTGAGGCTTCCACTAGCAACAGCTAGAACCGCAGACTCAGTCTGCAAACAGGTGCTGCCTAACAGCTTGACCAGGGGAGCAACCTCCCCTCTTCCTCCAGACCGGAGGGAAACCGCTAGTGACACACAGTCACTAGCAACCAGAGATGAAGTCTCTCTTCCTCCAGACCAGGAGGGAACCCACTAGTTACTACCCGTCAATAGCAACCAGAGACCGAAGTCTCTCTTCCTCCACCCAGGAGGGAAACCACAGGTAGCTACCACTACCTGCAAACCCGGAGTCAGAGACTCCCTTCCTCTGAGACCAGAGGGAACCTACAAGTGACACACCGTCACTTGCAACCGGAGATTAAAATCTCCCTTCTCCTGAACCAACAGGAGGAACCCCGATCTCCAACCAGAGAATCGGAAGAACAAAGCCAAGGAAGTGTAAAAGAAAAATAATAAACGAAAATACAGCAATCAGAAAGCTGGAAATGAAATCACAATGTGGCTCTCGCAGGAGCTGACTGGCCTGGATTTGATCCACGGTCCAGTAGGAACTAATCTTCTGATGAAGCTTCTTTTCTCTCCTCGAGCTCTCTATCTTTCTCTTTCTTTCTTCCTCTTCTTTCTTCTTCTCTCTGCTGTCTTTTTCTTTCTCTCGTTCTTCTTTACACTGGATTGTGTAGACTCTCACTATCTCTTCTTTTCTCTTCTGTTTCTTCTTCTGCTACTCTCTGCCTCTCAGCTGCACTCTTCTTCTGCTTCTATCACGATCAGTCTTCTTCTGAGGAAGAAGCTTCGTATTTATATCAGCAGCAGCTAGGGAGTGTACAGGGCTTGTGCCCTCTTTGTCCAAAGATAACCTCGGATCACGTGCCAGGTGCCAACCTCGGATCACGTGCCCAGACATCTTTCTTCTCGAAGGATATACCTGTCAAACAGTCATAAGAGAATATTAGAGAGGTGTACATATGCATATAGAAAAGTATGCAATGTACAGACGATGCACATATTGCCACTGAAGTGTGTACAGACTTCACTGAAGAATGTTCAGACTTTAAGTGCTTGTGTATGCATGAAACAATCGAATATATAGACTTTGAATATGAATCCTTGGACATGCCTTCAACGAGTGTGCAGACTCTGCGTGTATTGTGCAAACGATGCATAGATATGCCACTGAGGGATGTGCAGACGTTGAATGAGTGACATGCAGTTTGCAACAGGAAAGTATGTACATTGAACATGGATGCACTGACATGCCGCCAATCGAATGTACATACTTGCAGGTGTGTATCGCAGTGTGCACAAGGTGAAGTATGCACAATGAAAATGAGTGCAAGACTATGCTCATGAATGTATACACTTGAGTGCGTGAATGCTACAGGGCAATGTATGGACTTGTGTTCGTGCAACACAAAGGCTGTACAGACTTCGTGTGTGTGCTACCAGACAATGTATAGACTTGCAACCTAGCACTTAAGAACGAATGCATCATGTATAGAGTTGCTTAACTAACGCATGGAGCAAGTCTGTATAGACTTGCTTAACTGACGCACGGACATCACAGCAAAGACTGTGCAGACATTGTATATGTATGAAACAACGAATGTACAGACTTATGTATGCATGGATCCACTGACTGAGCCACGAGCTAAGCTAACGGATGTATAGACTAGCTCAACCGTGTGGCGTGCAACTGGACGATGTGTAGACTCTGCATATGCTGTGAACACGGGCTGTATAGACTTGAAGTAATGCATGCAGCAGACGATGTATAGACTTGGTCTTGCGACCACGGGCTGTACAGACTTTGAGAGACGATGCATGCTGCACAGATTTAACATGAGACGCTAAGTGAGACGATGCAGGCTGTACAGACTTTGAGAGACGATGCATGAGAAAATAATGTACAGACTTGATATCAAGGAATGCACTGGCTGTACAGACTATGAAGCATGCATGGAAATGTTGCACAGAGACGCTAAGCACAGAGACGCTAAATGAGACGGACCAATGTATAGACTTAACGATGCAATGTTCACACGACCTTAGACGCTAAGTGAGACGAACACGGCGATGTGTAGACTTTAGTTGAACGATGCATGCAGAAGGAATGTACAGACTTGCTATGACATGTGTGTAGACGACACCAATGTACAGACTTTCGAAATGCTTGAAGCACATGATTTATAGACTTGTTCAATGAAGCAAAAGGGTTGCATGGACTTTGTGGAGTATACTGCCCTGAAAGCCTACACTAACTTGTGTGTTCGTGTAAATAGTAAAATGCATGGACTTAGAACTAAGATGAACAAGTGAAACACAGCATAAAGCAACCGAGTGAGTGCACTGACATTGTAGAATGCAGTTGTGCACGGACTATATGCTCCAGACAACCGTGCACCAACTATATGCAATGCTATATGAACTGTATGTCTGCACTAATGCAAGATAACACATTCATATGCCCAAAGCAGAACTATCATTCAGACACAGATGTTCATGATATGCAATGCTGACTCATAGTGTTTGCTATCATCAAAATCACAGGGGCACAACACCTGGAATTTAAAAAAGACTAGTTAATATTACCTTTCAGAATGGAAGTAAAAATTTATCTAGGATCGAACCTGCCTCTGATACCCTGGACAAGGACGAATAAAAGTAAAAGAAATTATGAGGAATAAAATCCCTATATACATACAAATTATTAATAGGTATATGAGGGTTAGTAAATAACCCATAGGTATATATATTAAGAGATATGAAACCCACACACATTGTAAGGGCCTTTAGAATACGTATATGACAAATAACAAGCATTGGGAAAAATGGATACTAACATATTGACACAAATAAGGGCCCTTAAGTCTCAACCCACTCATCCAAATATTTATGCATATATATATATAATGCAATTAAATATAATACAATATAAATAATCAAGGTTATCCTAAAAGGTTTGACAAAAGAACTCATGGACACTACTATAACATGTTATTTTTAAGTAGCCATTTAATGCACAACATAATTTTAATTTAATTGAGAATCATTAAATCTTAAAGAAAAGGTCAATTTATATTTTATTACTAATTTAGCAAATTTAATATTCCACATTTATTACATTATAAAGGGAGGATATATAAATATAAGATTTAATTACATTAAAGATATGTAAAAGATAAAAGAATGGGCATATATGCAATTTTGGTTCTTTCAAGGGCATTGAGAAAAGTCCAAAAACTTAATTAACGCCTCTTGGTACAGGCGTATCTAACGTGAAGCACGACTTAAAGCAAGTCGTTATTTACAAATTAGCAAAATCAAATAAAGTATATAGTTAAAGAGTTATAGAAATAACAGGGATATATATATAATATTAATCTTTTGAAGGTTAAGTGAAAATGCCAAAAATGAAATGACACCAACGTATGCATGCGTCAATTACATGGGAAACGACTTAAGCTAAGTCGTTATTTTATTCTAAAATGAATAGTGCCAATTTTTGAATTAAAGAAATTTTGAAAACTAATTATATGAAAAAATAGAGAAAAATGGAAAAGTCGTACCCCTAAAATTTCCCATCTTGATCACATCAAGGAAAAAAATATAAAAATCTAGAAAGATTGTTATACAAAATAGGGAAAGGTGAATGACGCCCCTATACAAGTCGTCAATTAAGGTATTGACGACTGTGTATACAAACGTCGTTTATGAAAATAACGCCCCAACCTGAGGCGTCATTTCCAAAAGAGACAGTCGATGTTATATGGGTAAGTATGTTTAGGGAAAGGATCAATATTTAGTAAGAATTCTACCTAGGTAGTACTGTTCCTAATCGAACTCCTAAAAACCCCATTAGGAATTATTCTCCTATAAATACCGACCCCTCCGTCGAGCCAACCTGCTGACTCTTCTTCTTCAAACAAACACCTTGCGGTTGCTCAGTACGTGAAGAACATAAGTTCTTTAACTTCTTCCTCTTGCTGTTGTTCCTATATGCTGCTCGTTCGAGGTCTCCCTCCTGCTGCCACTACGTCAACGTGAACATGCTGATCTTCTTCCTCCTCTCTTTCCTGATGCCGCAGCGTTGGACGTGTGAAGGCTTGGCCTTCTTCCTCTTCTTCTAGCTTCTTCCTCCTGCGCGCTACCTGCAACGAGAAGAGCAAGGGCGTGCTACTTCTTCCCCATCCTCTTCCTCCTGTTGCACAAGAAGGCAACCCTCCATACTCTGTTCAAGATAGAGTACCGTAACAACATACGAAGTCTTCTTCACTGTTTATCACATAGAGATTGATCCAAAGGTAGGTTTTCTCAATAATTGAAGTCCAAAGATAGTAGTAATTAATTTTGCATGTTTAAAACTCATGTTTTGTTATCATCGCTTGTTTAAGTGTAGTTTACCGTTTAAATTATCTTAATAAATTAAATAAGTACATCATGTTAAGATTTTATACCCAAGTAATCACACACCAAAATTTTGGATAAATATACTTCTAAAATCTTCATGGTTATTCCTAAATTTCCATGCCTTATATGGTGTATTTACTATACGTTTAAACAAGTTAAATCATTTAATATATATAATCAGTTACTCGGCGAATTCCAAAAGTTACTGTAGCATGATAGTTATAGGTTTTTCTTTTGACGACTTGATTCTCATCACCAGAGCGTCCTTTGGCTATGAAATTTTATGAGTGTATTGTTGGGGAGGTGACCGAGGTAGTGAGAGTGGTTGCACCATTTTTCGTGCCCCCTATATCAAGATCCCCCATCTCTCAACGAAAAATTATTTTGAACGTCTAGTTAGGTAGAGTTTTTCGAGCCCGTCATTTCGATATATAGAACGCGTGATTCAGACGTAGTTACGTCGAGAAACGAGAGGACTAAAGAATTGAGACAATTTGAAATGACGACATATTAAATGTCGTCAAATTGTTTTGTCGCCATCGTGCAAAGGCGTCAAATTGGTTATTATATATATATATATATATATACATATATACATATAACTTGTAATTATATCTTGGAAAATCCATATTTACTAAACTATGCAACATAAAATTATAAAAAATATATTTTTGGAATCCTTGAATTTTTCTCCTAATTATCATATATTCTATTTTTCTAAATTATTTTATATAATCTAATGTCTCTTTGAATGTATATTTTTAAAATTATTCAATTAAATAGATATAAATGTGAATTCTTGTTAAATAAATTAAGTTAAAAATTATAAAATTAACGTCCCTCCAAGAGGAAGCTAATTAATAAATGACGCCACCCACGGGCGTCAAATAATATAAGTTTATTTAATTATAGTTAATTATAGAATTGGATGGATATGAATTCTATAATTAACGCATTCATGTTTTCACCGTTTTCTCCCAATTTTGACCCATACCGCGGGTCTTCTGGCACTCCCATCTCACGTCCGTAGATGGAGTCCATGTTTCATGATTGGTTCACGTTATACACTTCAACTCTCGGCGACATACGGGCTCTCCATTGGGCATTCCGTTCCTTCGGACTAGCAAGTTAGTCATCGGGACCTCCGTAAGTCTCCTCGTAGCCTTTGATTCCCTCAAGGCCGACTGAGCTGGTTGTACCTTAAACACCTTCTACCCATTTTAATGTCACGTCACTCTGCAGCAACGTGGTAACCCGGCCCTGTAATGGTACTATTCTTGGCCCATGAGAGAATTCTCTTAGCTAGTGGAATGAGTGATCATTCCACTAGGCGATATATTGAATTGGGTATCCTATAGTTAGGTGCCAATTCTTTAGCTTGCTTCGTGTCCATTGAATTGGTGACTATCTTGTTAGTCATCTATTCAAGTTATTCATAGCAACCTATCTAGGTGCCAATTCCACCCAGATTTTCGACATGTCATGGTTTCTATGCTTTCACATGGAATTTATTGCAAGTCTATCCTTACTCAAGGGCCTTATCCTTGAATTCCATAAAATCTTATCTTATCATCCTATTTAAGCTTGTTCTTGAAACTCCTTGTTGGCTATGAACTATCGTAGATGTCTAGATCTATCTTTAATGTTATGCATATAGGGCCCGATATGGTCCTGGGAGGAGCACCCGAAAGTACTTGTGTCCATGGGAGTTATATTGATCACGGTGTCTGGCATTGCACCGAAGTGCATGACTAGTTTGATCTTTGACATTCCACACACACACACTCCCTCTCTCTCTCTCGCATGATGTTACTTGATATTACTTGTGTGCGTGACTTGACTTGCGCGACTCGACTAGCGTGGCCCGGAATGGGCAAGTACTTGCATGAAATAGCCAATAATCTATAAAGTCTCTTATGAATATCTCTTGTTTAAGACTCGCTTGGAAGTTTTGCACGACGCTGTTAATCTCTTGCTAGTTTTGTTTCACTTGCTCGGTTAATTCTACATGCATAGCCTTACTGCATTTACATGTGAAAGATGTAATTACTAAAACCAATTACTTGTTCTTGAGATATAATTCCTACTGAGCGTTCGCTCACCCAGTTTTATTCCAACATTTTTTAGGTAATCAGGTGGCTAGCGAGACCGAGACTCACGTGGGAGGGACAAGTGTGCAAGCGAGCTTCGAAAACTAGTGAACCCCGAGTCTTTTATCTTTCTTGAGTCTAGCATGATGTCTCTTATTTAGTTATCTTGTCTAAGTCTATTAGTGCGTCATCTCCTTTTCTTTCATAGTGACATAGTTGAGTCTTCAAGTTCTTGTAAGAGACTTAGATTTGAAATAAAATTTTTATTGTTATTCCAAATTATTTGGTCCCATGCCATTGCTCTTGATCGTTCACGACTGTTTAACTGCTACGTTCCGAGCAAATGACACGTTCCGCTGCTATCGGTTCGGGGCGTGACAGAGGTGGTATCAGAGCTTTGGCTTTCACATCCTCAAGTTATTAGGTTCCCATGATAGGTCAAGTATCCTCGTCAGTCATACCAGAGCTTCAGCTTTCAAATCCTTAGGTCATTACGTCCAAGAGATAGGTTAAGTATCTTTGTTGGTCATCCTATAGGAATTCCGTGAGAATGGGTAGAGCTTGGGGATATATTATAAAGAATGGATAAAATATTCAAGTCCCATTCCTACTAATTATAGAAATTTCTAAGTCCAAAATTAATATCTCCATTAATCTTGCAGGAACGTAAATAGAATGGAGGCATCCAAACTAAACTTTATCCCCGAGATGGTCTTGTGTAGTATCATGAATAAAATTATAACTAGTTGAATGGAAGATGGTGTGAATTTGGGAACCAAATTCTTTTAAGTGGGGGAGGGTGTAACACCCGGTAATTTTCAAATAGAAATAAATATATTTATGGTTTGAAAAGAAAAATAACCTATACATGATGTCTCTATAAATAGCTAATAAGGTTCCTGGAATTTATAAAAGAGTAGTTAATATTACCTTTTGGAATAGAAGTAAAAATTTATCTAGGATCGAACCTGCCTCTGATACCCAGGACAAGGACTAATAAAAGTAAAAGAAGTTATGAGGAATAAAATCCCTATATACATACAAATTATTAATATGTATATGAGGGTTAGTAAATAACCCATAGGTATATATATATATATATCAAGAGATATGAAACCCACAGACATTGTAAGGGCCTTTAGAATACGTATATGACAAATAACAAGCATTGGGAAAAATGGATAGTAACATATTGGCACAAATAAGGGCCCTTAAGTCTCAACCCACTCATCCAAATATCTGTGCATATATATATATAATGCAATTAAATATAATACAATGTAAATAATCAAGGTTATCCTAAAAGGTTTGACAAAAGAACTCATGGACACTACTATAACATGTTATTTTTAAGTAGCCATTTAATGCACAACATAATTTTAATTGAATTGAGAATCATTAAATCATGAAGAAAAGGTCAATTTATATTTTATTACTAATTTAGAAAATTTAATATTCCACATTTATTACATTATAAAGGGAGGATATATAAATATAAGATTTAATTACATTAAAGATATGTAAAAGATAAAAGAATGGTCATATATGCAATTTTGGTTCTTTCAAGGGCATTGAGAAAAGACCAAAAACTTAATTGACGCCTCTTGGTACAGGCGTATCTAACGTGAAACACGACTTAAAGCAAGTCGCTATTTACAAATTAGCAAAATCAAATAAAGTATATAGTTAAAGAGTTATAGAAATAACAGGGATATATATATAATATTAGTCTTTTGAAGGTTAAGTAAAAATGCCAAAAATGAAATGACACCAACGTATGCATGCGTCAATTACATGGGAAACGACTTAAGCTAAGTCGTTATTTTATTCTAAAATGAATAGTGCCAATTTTTGAATTAAAGAAATTTTGAAAACTAATTATATGAAAAAATAGAGAAAAATAGAAAACTCGTACCCCTAAAATTTCCCATCTTGATCACATCAAGGAAAAAAATATAAAAATCTAGAAAGATTGTTATACAAAATAGGGAAAGGTGAATGACGCCCCTATACAAGTCGTCAATTAAGGTATTGACGACTGTGTATACAAGCGTCGTTTATGAAAATAACGCCCCAACCTGAGGCGTCATTTCCAAAAGAGACAATCGGTGTTATATGGGTAAGTATGTTTAGGGAAAGGATCAATATTTAGTAAGAATTATACCTAGATAGTATTGTTCCTAATCGAACTCCTAAAACCCCCATTAGGAATTCTTCTCCTATAAATACCGACCCCTCCGTCGAGCCAACCTGCTGGCTCTTCTTCTTCAAATAAACACCTTGCGGTTGCTCAGTATGTGAAGAACATAAGTTCTTTAACTTCTTCCTCTTGCTGTTGTTCCTGTATGCTGCTCGATCGAGGTCTGCCTCCTGCTGCCACTACGTCAACGTGAACGTGCTGATCTTCTTCCTCCTCTCTTTCCTGATGTTGCAGCGTTGGACGTGTGAAGGCGTGGCCTTCTTCCTCTTCTTCTAGCTTCTTCCTCCTGCGTGCTACCTGCAACGAGAAGAGCAAGGGCGTGCTACTTCTTCCCCATCCTCTTCCTCCTGTTGCACAAGAAGGCAACCCCCCATACTCTGTTCAAGATAGAGTACCGTAACAACATACGAAGTCTTCTTCACTGTTTATCACATAGAGATTGATCCAAAGGTAGGTTTTCTCAATAATTGAAGCCCAAAGATAATAGTAATTAATTTTGCATGTTTAAAACTCATGTTTTGTTATCATCGCTTGTTTAAGCGTAGTTTATCATTTAAATTATCTTAATAAATTAAATAATTACATAATGTTAAAATTTTATACCCAAGTTATCACACACGAAAATTTTGGATAAATATACTTCTAAAATCTTCTTCGTTATTCCTAAATTTCCATGCCTTATATGGTGTATTTACTATAAGTTTAAATAAGTTAAATCATTTAATATATATAATCAGTTACTCGGCGAATTCCAAAAGTTACTATAGCATATTAGTTATAGGTTTTTCTTTTGACGACTTGATTCTCATCACCAGAGCATCCTTTGGCTATGAAATTTTATGAGTGTATTATTGGGGAGGTGACCGAAGTAGTGAGAGTGGTTGCACCATTTTTCGTGCCCCCTATCTCAAGATCCCCCATCTCTCAACGAAAAATTATTTTGAACGTCTAGTTAGGTAGAGTTTTTCAAGCCCGTCATTACGATATATAGAACGCGTGATTCCGACGTAGTTACGTCGAGAAACGAGATGACTAAAGAATTGAGACAATTTGAAATGACGACATATTAAATGTCGTCAAATTGGTCATTATATATATATATCTATAAATATATATATATATATATATATACATATATACATATAACTTGTAATTATATCTTGGAAAATCCATATATACTAAACTATGTAACATAAAATTATAAAAAATATATTTTTGGAATCCTTGAATTTTTCTCCTACTTATCATATATTCTATTTTTCTAAATTATTTTATATAAATTAATGTCTCTTTGAATGTATATTTTTGAAATTATTCAATTAAATAGATATAAATGTGAATTCTTGTTAAATAATTTAAGTTAAAAATCATAAAATTAACGTCCCTCCAAGAGGACGCTAATTAATAAATGATGCCACCCACGGGCGTCAAATAATATAAGTTTATTTAATTATAGTTAATTATAGAATTATATGGATATGAATTCTATAATTAACGCATTCATGTTTTCACCGTTTTCTCCCGATTTTGACCCATACCGCGGGTCTTCTGGCACTCTCATCTCATGTCCGTAGATGGAGTCCCTGTTTCATGATCGGTTCACGTTATACACTTCAACTCTCGGCGACATACGAGCTCTCCGTTGGACATTCCGTTCCTTCGGACTAGCAAGTTAGTCATCGGGACCTCCGTAAGTCTCCTCGTATCCTTGGATTCCCTCAAGGCCGACTGAGCTGGTTGTACCTTAAACACCTTGTACCCATTTTAATGCCACGTCACTCAGGAGAAACGTGGTAACCCGGCCCTTTCATGGTACTATTCTTGGCCCATGAGAGAATTCTCTTAGCTAGTGGAATGAATGATCATTCCACTAGGCGATATATTGAATTGGGTATCCTATAGTTAGGTGCCAATTCTTCAGCTTGCTTCATGTCCATTGAATTGGTGACTATCTTGTTAGTCATCTATTCAAGTTATTCATGGCAACCTATCTAGGTGCCAATTCCACCCAGATTTTTGACATGTCATGGTTTCTATGCTTTGACGTGGGTTTTATTGTAAGTCTGTCCTTACTCAAGGGCATTGTCCTTGAATTCCATAAAATCTTATCTTATTATCCTATTTAAGCTTGTTCTTGAAACTCCTTGTTGGCTATGAACTATCGTGGATGTCTAGATCTATCTTTAATGCTGTGCATATAGGGCCCGATCTGGTCCTTGGAGGAGCACCCGAAAGTATTTGTGCCCATGGGAGTTATATTGATCACGATGTCTGGCATTGCACCGAAGTGCATGACTAGTTTGATCTTTGACATTCCACACACACACTCTCTCTCTCTCTCGTGATGTTACTTGATATTACTTGCGTGCGTGACTTGACTTGCGTGACTCGACTAGCGTGGCCCGGAATGGGCAAGTACTTGCGTGAAATAGCCAATAATCTATAAAGTCTCTTATGAATATCTCTTGTTTAAGACTCGCTTGGAAGTTTTGCACGACGTTGTTAATCTCTTGCTAGTTTGTTTCACTTGCTCGGTTAATTCTACATGCATAGCCTTACTGCATTTACATGTGAAAGATGTAATTACTTAAACCAATTGCTTGTTCTTGAGATATAATTCCAACTGAGCGTTCGCTCACCCAGTTTTATTCTAACATTTTTCAAGTAATCAGGTGGCTTGCGAGACCGAGACTCACGTGGGAGGGAGAAGTGTGCAAGCGAGCTTCGAAAACTAGTGAACCCGAGTCTTTTATCTTTCTTGAGTCCAGCATGATGTCTCTTATTTAGTTATCTTGTCTAAGTCTATTAGTGCGTCATCTCCTTTTCTTTCATAGTGACATAGTTGAGTCTTCAAGTTCTTGTAAGAGACTTATATCTGAAATAAAATTTTTATTGTTGTTCCAAATTATTTGGTCTCATGCCATTGCTCTTGATCGTTCACTACTATTTAACTGCCATGTTCCGAGCAAACGACACATTCCGCTACTATCGGTTCGGGGCGTGACATTGCTTGACTTGAGACACTCCACACTTACTCTGTCTACTTGCTTGACTTGACTTGCGTGGCCCGGAACGGGTGATACTTTACTTGCGTGGCCCGAAAAGGGGTAAAATACTTGCTTAATTGAAATAACCAATTCTATTGACACGTACTTGATATTACTTGCTTGAACACAATTTTACTTGCTTGTACATGAAATTTTTACTTGTATATGAGTTCTTACTTGTACATGAGTTCCTGCTTGCCCGAAAAGTGGCATCTACATTCCTTGATATCCTACTTGGTCAAATACTGGAAATCTCGCGATACTATCCTTATACAGTTCTTGATCTCTTATTATTCATCATGCATAGATTTACCTGTATACCTGATTTTCTTACTTGTACATCATGCATAGCTATACTGGTAAAACATGTAAACTGTAAATCACTTAAAGATTGCTCGAACTTGAGATGTAATTCCTACTGAGCGATTCACTCATCCAGTTGCTTCCTAATATTTTTCTGGTAATTCGGATAGTGACATTCACCCGAATGGGAATGAGACCGAGTGAAGAGTACTAGAGTCACCGATCATCTACAGTCAGCTAGTCGTGTCTTTTGATCTTCTTGAGTCTCCCTTTTGTATCTTCTAGTTATGTTTGGTCTAGTCGAATGGATCCTTGTTAAGGCATGTAGCCTAGTATTTAGATTTTAATTTGGAATTGTCATGGACTAGCTTTATCATCTTTTGATTAATCGCTTAGTTGTCACTTTGGACTATTGGGATCATTATATATTATTAGTTTTTTTGCGCACTCTGTATTTATGTATGTCAAATTTTATCGCTCTAATGACATGATCTATATAGACACGTCACGCATCCGAGTATCTTCCGCGCTCGGGACGTGACAGTCTTCGTGGTATCAAAGCCTAAGATTTTAGTTTCCTAGGTAAAACCAGAGTCCAAGGATAGGTAAAAACTGAGTCCAAGGATAGTTGTACCTTACTCGGTGAGATGGATAGAGCCATGGGTTAAGTTCTATAATGACTTTTGACCATATAAATAAACCCGATCTTTATTATTTTTCAACCCTTTTGTAGGATCATGGCCGTTGAAAGAGCACAATGGCGGGAGATGCAGCGCACCTTGCATGGTCTTACTCAGGCGCTACAGTAAGTGGCGCAAGGCGGAGCTAGCCGTGGAGCCGGTGATCTCCACAGGAGTTTCCGTAACATGAACCCACCAAGGTTCACGGGTTCGTCTGACCCTGAGGATGCCAAAAATTGGTTAAAGGAAATGGAACGAATTTTTCATGTGATGCAATGCACGGACGAGGAGAAGGTTCTATTGGCCATATTCCAACTGGAGCGGGACGCTCGATGTTGGTGGAAATCCGTGGAAGCAACATTGCCAGAAGACCACGTCACATGGGATGAATTCACGGAGCATTTAAACAACAAGTACTTCTCCAACCATATCCAGGAAAAGAAGGCCGTGAAATTTACCGCACTAAAACAACGAGGCTTGAAAGTGGTCGAGTATGAGGCCCAGTTTTCAAGATTGTCCAGGTATGCAACCCACTTGGTGTGTACGGAAAAGATGAAGGCTAGAAGGTTCCTCAATGGGCTTCGGCCCCACTATATTACACAACTTGCACTGATGGACATCCAAGTCTATTCGGAGATGGTTCGGTGTGCTCAATTGCTAGAAGACGCCACCGAATTATCTGAAAGAATCCGAGGAAGGGACAAGAAGGAGCCTGTCACAAGCCCAGGAAAATTCAAACAATCCTTCAATAAAAAGTAGTTCTTCATGGGAGGGGAGCCCTCCAAGGAAAAGAAATTTCAGAAGAATGACAGGCCATTCCCCATCGCCACACCCTCTAAGGAGATTTGCAAGTATTGTGATAAAGCTGGTCATAAGACCGAGGAATGCTAGAGAAAGTTAGGAGCTTGTCTTCGATGTGGGAGCCGAGAGCATCGAATCCCAGACTGCCCATTGATGAAGGAGCAAGCCACTAAGGATGAGAAGCGTCCGGTGAAGAAACAAGGCCGTCTACAAGCTCTCCAATAGGAAGAACCAATAGAAGGCGAAATTATGGAAGGTACTCAAACTATTTATTCTAAAACTGCTCAAGTTGTATTTGATACCGGAGCAACTCATTCATTCATTTCCAAGAAATTTGCTGCTTCATTTTCTAAGAAACATGAACTGTTAGATTTGGTCATATCTACACCTCTTGGGAATGAATCCGATATCACTTATCACTATCCAAACTGTGAAGTGATGATTGAAGGAAAAATTTACCTGCTGACCTGATATGCCTAGATATGAAGGGTTATGATGTCATACTAGGTGCCGACTTGTTATCCACATACCAAGCGACTGTAGATTGTCGGCATGGCATGGTAACTTTCGTATAGAACTACATTCCGAAGCAGGTATGGGCATTATGAATTTACTGTTATGCCCTTCGGACAAACGAATGCCCCCGCAGCTTTTATAAAGTTAATGAACAACATATTTGATGGGGGCATCCCTTACCCCTCCACATTTTCAAGGCTCGGATTGTTCATCGGCATGTGTCATTGTGTTTGTCATATTTTTCTGAGTCTAGTCATGTAATTTTTATATCTTATTTGAGTCATAAACTATGTAACTTTCCCTTTATTTAAGTCTGATACCTAGGTTTGAGAGTCATTTACCTAAGTTGAATGTCATTAGGTTGATTTGGTTGGTTAATGGGCCCAATTCAGTGGGCTAGGCCTAGGGGCGCCCTCCCTTGGACTGCTTTGGTCATTAGTTGTTTGGTCAGGGTCAATTTGGTCCTAGGAAAACTATGGAGTCTATAAATATCCCCCTCCCCTCTCTCATTTGTAACCTTTGATGATCAATGAAAATTTTAGTGAATTCCAGAAATTTGAGTGTTTCTTCGGAGTGAGATGCTCTCCCTCTCCCCCATTCTCTCTCCTCCCCCCCCCCCAAAATTCAAATTTCCCCCGCCTCTCTCCTCCATTCACTCTTCATTAATATCCCCCCTTCCCCATACACCTCATTTAATTCCCCCCCAACCCCAAGGTGGAAGCCACCAATCCTTGCTCCACCATCCAACCCCCAACTACCCATTTCCCTTCCCCAAGCACCTCTCCACCTCCCCAAGGTTGAAGGAGATTCACACTAGGCCAAAATTCAAATCTCCCTCCCATTTGGTTGTGCCCCCTCTCCTTCCCTCTCTCCCCCCCAACCCAAATTCGCAACTCTCCCTCCCTCCACCTGCTAGACCCCCTTCCAGTCCCCATTCTCCCCCTCCCTCACCTTGGTTTGCCCCCTCCCAGACCCCCTCACAGCTAGGGGTTGCCACCATACCCATCCACCCCATTTCCCATCCCATCTACCCCATTTCCCATCACCTATCACCACCCTGTTCATCCCAGTTCGCAGGCAGTAGTGTACTAGCATCTTGCAGCAGCGGCCACGGCGTCATCGTGAGGCTTCAAGAGGCGTACCATATACCGTTGGAATCGCCGTCCAGTCAGCTTCGCAATGAGGGCAGCCCCGTCTTCTTCTGATCCTGGAGCTGTCCAGAGGAGCGATTCTCGGCGACCTGGACATTTTCTCCCAGGCAGATAACCAAAGGCTCGGTGCAGAAGCTCCCTGGGGCACCCCCTTGTGTTTCCTGGCATGAAACATGCCTGAGGGCTTCCCCTTAAAGTCCTCTGGCATCTCCAAGAAGCAGAACTAATTTTAGACCCCGGAGTCAAGAGTTTCGGATTTTCTCCCCACGGTGCGCTAGGTCAGTTCCCCTGAGCTAGTTTCGACACCCCTCCACTGTTCTGGTCTTCGCGGTCAGCTCCGACTTTAGACTATGGTCCCGTTGGTCCCGGCTCAAAGAGGACTCGTCCACGGTTGCATAGATTCTGATCACGCATTATTCAGAGTTCGGGAGTGTTCGTGCCACATTCATCTTTCAGGAGCAGTAGACTGAGAGCAACCAGAACCAGCACCGAACAGTCCTGTTCCAGACCCTGCCCCAGCCACCGACGACGTCAAGAAATTCTCCAATAATTCTGACGTTATCCTGGGCCAAGCCAAGAGGTTTTTTCGCTGGTTTTGTCAGCAACAAAGTTCAGGAGCCCTAGTAGCGATGCCATCATCAACTATCTATCAAGTTGTTCCTGAAGCTGGCAAAACCGGGGAGCTCGACAATTCGGTTTCTAACTTAGCTTCCCCACCCCGCCTGGTCGGCTTACAGCCCCTCCCTGCGTGGAGGTAGTGTTTGAGTGTAATCCTATAGTCCCCCAACCCTAGTCTAACCCCTCTGCGAGGGTATAGTGATTGTACTAGCAGGTCATCATCCGAAGCTACATCGGCGCGGCGTGCGGGTGCATACCCATACCTCCCCGCTCGCCATCGTCTCCGGTCGGGATCGGCGTCTTCACGCTGATCAGGTGAGCTTCTGGCCCCCTTTTTTTTCTGGATTATCTTGCTTAATTAGTATTGCTTCTTAGCTCCGTCGGACGGTAAGAGAGTGCCTGGTCGAAAATTGTCATCAAATTGAGCGACTGCCGCAGAGCGAGTTGTCAGAGAGACCCTACAACCCACGCCCTTGGCGTGCTGGCCGCCCGTGAAATTGGGCATCCCGGGCCCTTAGGGGTTCAGCCTCAAGCTTGCCAAATCCCTCGGAGCATCAAGGTCCCACCCCGAACCCTCTCCATCATCACCGGGTTGCCCACGGCACATGTGTGTGTTATGCAGGTGAGTCCGCTTAAGTGATATCGTCGGGTACGTTGGATTGCTTGCGAGTCATAGGTCCAAGGATCATTGGCATAGTGGCTATCACCCCCAAGGTGGTTTCACATCAAAGTGGTATCAGAGAAAGCTCTAGACTTATCTCTACTAAGTCTTGTCCTAGGGCCATTGCATTCATCACCCGTTCATCATGACCACTTCCTACTTAGCCTATTCGCCATCCTTAGACCCATTAGCGGCTTTTGTGTTTGATGGATCCACCCTAATATATATCTAGAATGGGAGACCTCCATAGATCGACATTTTGCGAGGTTCACTTTGTCAGGGCTGATGTAAGTCAACTATGCCAAGAGCTTGCTTTGGCACCAAGCTAGGAAAGAATGGGAGAACATTGTAGATTTAAGAGAAGCAAAAGGGGAAGCACACATCGAATCTTAGGTCGAAATGAGGGCCAATCTTAGAAAGATCTATGCACCCCAATCCAAACCTCTTCAACCAACCGATCTTCCACCCCCGACCCCAACTCCAACCCAAGAAGTTCCCCTGCCAAACCCAACCCAAGTCTATCCTTGTTCAGCACCCCGGGTGCACCATACGCCGACCATTACCACCCAACCCACCATAGGCCTTCCTACCCCATTATCCTTGGAAGTTGTGGCCCACACACACACCCAAGTGGAGATGGATGCCAATCCGGATCCACCTCCCACCATAGAGAAAATCTTAGACCCCCCACTTTCACCCACCTCTCCTAGTCCGGGTCCTCATGAGCCGCACACCCTCACCATGAATGAGTCCATACTCCAATGGCTCAAGCGAGGCCCCACCATTCCTAGCTCACCACCCTACCTCTCACCCTTGGGATATCAAGCCCAAATTGTGCCCACCCGTCCTCCCCATGTCACTTATCAAAACTTCTACTTTGTGGAAGACTTGGGAGACCTTGTGGATTGCCTGCAATGGCAAGCCCACTTAACCGGCCTACTAGCCATGGGACCATTGGAGCCTAGCACCGTCAACTTTATCCACCCATCCATCGGTTCCATCACCTCCCTTTGCACAAGTGGGCATTGTACTAGTGAGATCCTCCTATTTCTCCCCTTGGAGGAGGAACCCATCCCTGTCTACTCCCCACCCCTTGAGATCCCAAGTACCTTGAACGGTCAACCCACTAGAGACCTTAGACCAACTACTTGGGAGGAGGATGACTCACCACCTTGTGAGGACTTTGAGGACATCGAGTTTCCCTCCCTAGGAAGCCCTTACCATGATACCTTCGACCCCTTCCTATGCTCGTATGACCAACCCACCTTACTCACAACCCACCTTTCCCTACCCCAACCCACCATGTTAGACCAAGTCTACCCCTTCCTAGACACAGGTTATACCATGTGAGCCATGACCTTAGACGACATATCCCTAGGTAATGAGGTTGTGCCCCACTCGGTGCTATCCACCTTCCTAGACCCCTTCGACCCTTTTGAGTGGAAGCTCAAAGGTCATCCCACAACCCCACACATGGAATTCATCTTTGGAGAAGGAATTCATACGTCTTGGCACATCACACGCTTGGTATGATTAGTACGTTGGGTCCACTCGTTCATGTCACCCACATGTCAAGTAGAAAGCATGAGTGGTCCATATTCGGATGTAATCGTCCCCCTTCATTCATCATGGGTCTTAAGCATGTTAGGAGCATTCATGGATGTCCGGGTCCTTCGACACTCATCATCCCCACGCATGAGAGGGACACCTATGGATGCCCCGGCCCTCCCACACCCTTCAAAGTGTCCAAGACATCTCTGCATGATTGGTCTAAATATGGTTGTCCTGGCCCCCCTTTGCATATTATATATTTCCCACTCACACCTCATCGTAGTACATGGCATGAGTGTTTAAGCAAGCAACAAGCAACGAGCGGTGAGAATCACAAGAAGCGGGCAAAAGCTCGCAAGCGCCACTTGGAATTCCAAGTTGGCAACTTGGCGTTGATGACTTTGGAGTGGCTCTACCCTAGGGTCACCTCCAATTTGAGGGCACGAGGACTTTGACCTTGCCAAGTTTCGAGTGGCTTTGGCAACCTGGCTTACGGGTTGGACTTACCGATGGGTTTTGAGATTCACCCCATCTCCCATGTGGCGGAGTCGGCACCCTATATGGGCATCGCGGTAGATCCTAGTGAGCGCCTCGAGCCTCTACCTACCTTTGAGAGTGACACCTTCTGAGAGTCTCCTCCAATCAGCTTGAGAGCCCGACGTGAGCACACGGAGGCAATACTAGGCAAGCAGGGTACCATCATCGGCAAGAGGTTGTGCCCAAGCTACTTTGAGAGGATGAAGAGCCGTCCCCCGACTAGGGACGCGGAGTTGAGTTTGGAGATCTTTGCTCACCCGGAGCTGCATTTGGTGTACTACTTCCCCGGTGGACCCATACTCGACAGGGTCGAGTTTTTCCCACCCCGGGGATATGATGGGGGCATCCCTTGCCCCAACACATTTTCAAGGCTCGGATTGTTCGTCGGCATGCGTCATTATGTTTGTCATATTTTTCCGAGTCTAGTCATATAATTTTTATATCTTATTTGAGTCATAAACTATGTAACTTTCCATTTATTTGAGTCTGATACCTAGGTTTGAGAGTCATTTACCTAAGTTGAATGTCATGAGGTTGATTAGGTTGGTTAATGGGCCCAATTCAATGAGCTAGGCCCAGGGGCGCCCTCCCTTGGACTGCTTTGGTCATTAGTTGTTTAGTCAGGGTCAATTTGATCCTAGGAAAAGTATGGAGTCTGTAAATAGCCCCCTCCCCTCTCTCATTTGTAACCTTTGATGATCAATAAAAATTTGAGTGAATTCCAGAAATTTGAGTGTTTCTTTGGAGTGAGAAGCTCCCCCTCTCCCCCATTCTCTCTCTTCCCCTCCCAAAATTCAAATTTCCCCCTCCTCTCTCCTCCATTCACTCTTCATTAATATCCCCTCTTCCCCATACACTCATTCAATTCCCCCCCAACCCCAAGGTGGAATCCACCAATCCTTGCTCCACCATCCAACCCCCAACTACCCATTTCCCTTCCCCAAGCACCTCTCCACCTCCCCAAGGCTGAAGGAGATTCACACTAGGCCAAAATTCAAATCTGCCTCCCATTTGGCTATGCCCCCTCTCCTTCCCTCTCTCCCTCCCAACCCAAATTCGCAACTCTCCCTCCCTCACCTGCTAGACCCCGTTCCAGTCCCCATTCTCCCCCTCCCTCACCTTGGTTTGCCTCCTCCCAGACCCCCTCACAGCTAGGGGTTTCCCCCACACCCATCCACCATATTACCCATCCCATCTACCCCATTTCCCATCACCTATCACCACCCTGTTCATCCTAGTTCGTAGGCAGCAGTGTACCAACATCTTGCCGCAGCGGCCACTGCGTCATCGGGAGGCATCAGGAGGCGTACCATATGTCGTTGGAATCGTCGTCCAGTCAGCTTCATAATGAGGGCAGTCCCGCTCTCTTTTGATCCCGGAGCTGTCCAGAGGAGCGATTCTTGGCGACCTGCACAGTTTCTCCCAGGTAGACAACTAGAGGCTCGGCGTAGAAGCTCCCCCGGACAACCCCTTGCATTTCCTAGCGTGAAACTTCGCTAAGGGCTTCCCCTTCAAGTCCTCTATCATCTCCAAGAAGCAGAACTAATTTTGTACCCCGGAGTTAAGAGTTCCAGATTTTCTCCCCACGGTGCCCCATGTTAGTTCCCTTGAGCCAATTCCGACACCCCTCCACTGTTCTGGTCTTCGCGGTCTGCTCCGACTTCAGACGATGGTCTCATTGGTCCCGGCTCGAAGAGGACTCGTCCATGGTTGCAGAGGTTCTGATCCCGCATTATTTGGAGTCCAGGAGTGTTCATGCCGCCTTCATCTTCCGACAGCAACAGCCTGAGAACAACGAGAACCAGCACCGAATAGTCCTGTTCCAGACCCTGCCCCAGCCACCGACGACGTCAAAAAATTCTCCAATAATTTGATGTCCTCCTGGGCCAACCCAGGAGGTTTGGGCAATGGTTTCGTCAGCAATAGAGTTCGGGAGAGCCAGTAGCAGTGCCGTCATCGACTGTCTATCAAGCTATTCCTGAAGCTGGCAGAACTGGGGAGCTCGACAATTTGGTTTCTAACTAAGCTTCCCCACCCCGCCTGGCCGGCTTACAGCCCCTCCCTCCGTGGAGGTAGTGTTTGAGTGTAATCCTATAGTCCCCCACCCCTAGTCCAACCCCTCTACGAGGGCGTAGTGATTGTACTAGTAGGTCGTCATCCGAAGCTACATCGGCGCGGCGTGCGGGTGCATACCCACGCCTCCCCGCTCACCATCGTCTCCGGCCGGGATCGACGTCTTCATACTGATCAGGTCAGCTTCTGGCCCCCTTTCTTTGTTGGATTATCTTGCTTAATTGGTATTGTTTCTTAGCTCCGTCGGACGGTCAGAGAGTGCTCGGTCCCAAATTGTCATCAAATTGAGCGACCACCGCGGAGCGAGTTGTGAGAGAGACCCTACAACCCACGCCCTTGGTGTGCTGGCCACCCGTGAAATTGGGCATCCCGGGCCCTTAAGGGTTCAGCCTCAAGCTTGCCAAATCCCCTGGAGCATCAAGGTCCCGCCCCGGACCCTCTCCTTCATCACCGGCTTGCCCACGGGCACATGTGTGTGTTACGCGGGTGAGTCCGCTTAAGTGATATCATCGGGTACGTTGGATTGCTTGCGAGTCATAGGTCCAACGATCATTGGCGTAGTGGCTATCACCCCCAAGGTGGTTTCACATCAATATTTAGGCCTTACTTAGTCCAATTTATTATGGTCTTTATCGATGATATTTTGATTTACTCAAAATCTGAGGAAGACCATGATGAACATCTCAAGAAGGCGTTGCAGATATTGAAGGAAAATAAATTGTATGCCAAATTCAGCAAGTGCAAGTTCTGGATCGAGGAAGTATCCTTCTTGGGCCATGTAATTTTGAAGAACAAAATTTCTGTTGATTCTGCAAAGGTCGATGCCGTGAAGAACTGGGAACGACCCACCAATGCAATGGAGATTCGGAGCTTCTTGGGTCTAGCTAGTTACTACCAGCGTTATATCAAGGACTTCTCCAAGATTGTTGTTCCTCTGACCAGGTTAACTCTCAAGGAGATGCCTTATGAGTGGAATGAAGACTGTGAAAAGAGTTTCCAAGTTTTGAAGGATCTCTTGACCACTGCTCCAGTCTTATAATTACCAATTGAAGGAGAGAAATATGAGGTATATACCGATGCTTCTGGTATTGGCCTCGGATGTGTATTGATTCAAAATGGAAGAGTCATTGCATACTCTTCTCGGTAATTGATGAAGTATGAAGAGAACTATCCGGTGCATGACTTAGAGTTGGCCGCGGTAGTATTTGCCTTAAAGATCTGGAGACACTATCTCTACGAAGAATAATTCACTGTATACTCCGACCACAAAAGCCTCAAGTATTTATTCTCCCAAAAGGAGCTAAATATGCGACAAAGGCGTTGGTTTAAATATCTCAAAGATTTTGACTTCACTATACAATACCATCCTGGTAAGGGTAATTCCGTAGCTGATGCCCTTAGTCGAAAGCCAAGAGCAATTTTGGCCAACTGTATGATACAAGAATGGAAGTTGCTAGAGAAATTCTCTGAGCTTGATATCAGTACAGATGAGAAGAACGGGTGTATTATTCTATCCCACATGAGTCTACATCCAGATTTGCTACCTAAAATTAAGGAAATTCAAGAAGAAGATCCTGCACTAGTGGAGATAAAAAGTAAGTTGGACAAGAGACTTGATTTCAAGCTACCACCTGATGGTAGATTACTATTTCATGAACGGACATGTGTGCCTGACTATCCCGAATTGAAGAAGAAGATTCTTGAAGAAGCTCATCGATCGTGGTACACGATCCACCCTGGAGCCACTAAGATGTACCAAGACTTAAAATGAACTTTCTGGTGGCCGAATATGAAAAGGGAAGTAGCGGACTTCATGTCTCCTTGCATGACATGCAAACAAGTGAAGGTGGAATATCAGAAACCCGCTGGAAAATTACATCCGCTAGATGTTCCAAAGTGGAAGTGGGAAGATATCGACATGGATTTTATCATGGGTTTGCCCAAGTCTAGGGGCGGACATGATGGAATTTGGGTAATCATCGACCGTCTAACTAAATCGGCCCATTTCTTATCCATCAAAAGTCGATGGTCAGACGATGTACTTGCTACCATGTATATGAAGGAGTTGGTTAGATTGCAAGTAGTCCCGGTGTCAATTGAATCCGACCGAGACCCACGCTTTACCTCTCATTTCTGGAAAAGTCTACAACACTCTTTGGGGACGAAACTCAACTTCAACACTGCTTTCCATCCCCAGATAGATGGACAGATCGAGAGGACAAATCAAGTTGTGGAAGATATGTTGAGAGCCTACATTATAGACTTCGGCGGAAGCTGGCATGACCACTTGCCCCTAGCAGAGTTTGCATATAATAATAGCTATCAAGCCAGTATACAAATGGCACCTTTTGAGACACTGTATGGCAGGAGTTGTCGATCTCCAATATGCTGGGATGAAGTTGGTGAAAAATAAATTCTAGACCCAGATATGGTAAGAGATTCTACCGAGAAGATACACCTCATTAGAGAAAGGTTAATGATAGCACAGTCCAGGCAGAAAAGTTATGCTGACAACAGAAGATGAGATCTAGAATTTCAAGTCAGAAATCATGTTTTGCTCAAGGTATCTCCCGGTCGAGGTATTAGAAGATTCGGTGTTAAGGGCAAGCTTACACCAAGGTTTATTAGTCCATTCAAAATGCTGGAAAGAGTAGGCGAGGTGGCTTATCGCATCGCCCTACCTCCGCAACTCTCAGAAGTCCACAATGTCATGCCCCGAACAAGGCGGAAGTATCGGGACGTACAGTTAGGGACACGCTAGCAAGAGAGGGAACTAAATCTAAAATGATACACAAGTGCTACAAGGTGGAATACTAAATGATCATTAACAAACCACAACTGATACAATAACCTCAAGTTTAACTTAATACAACTGGAATAATCAACCACTAAAACTCAATAACAAGACTGAGACTTAATACTCTCCAAAACACAACTAGAAGAAAGATAACACACTACTAACACACTAGAACTGATACACTCAAGACATCACTCCTGCCCTTCTCCATCGGTAAGCGCGTCACCTGAAAAGCCTGGAAAGGGGGAAAACACAACTATGAGCTGACGCTCAGTAGGAAATAACAGACGGGTATAAGTGATTAACAATTTAATTACATTTTAAAATGTCATGCTACAAATGGTAAAACAATAAAAAGATAACGATAATATCACGAAACGGAATTTAAAGATCTTGCAAGGTCAAGAAATATAATGAATAGAATGGTAAGACAAGAATTTACTACAGGAGATAACGATAAGAAGTTGGCCATATCAAGTCAATTCTAGTCATGTCAAGTACGCATGTATTTTCATTTCCACGTCCAAGTAATCAACAAGTAGAGTAACCACAAGTAGAGTATAGAACAGTAAAGAGTGGAAAGTGAAACGTAATAGCGAGTAATATAGGGAGTAGTGGAGAGAGTAGTGAGTAGTGGACAGTCCTAGATTTAACACATGTCAAGTACTGGTGCCAAATGCCACACCTAGTCATTCACCTCCCCGGGGGTACACGTAGTGTTCGGGCGCTCTTCCCAGGACCAGACCGAGCCCTTATTTGTTTGCCAGGCATTGATTTCTTTTGGATCAAAGATCCCACGAATCTAGACTTCCACAGTTTATGGCCAGAATTCCAAGGTTCAAGCTAAATAGCAATAACAATATCAAGTAAGAAAGAGATTCATTTCCAGAATTTCAAGGTAAGTATAATCATCAAGGAGATTGAAATCAAGTCACAATAAGAGTAAATCATGCTGCATTACTGTAGAACAGCGGCTATCAATCAAGCTAAACAACATATTAATCCTAATCACCAAGTTAAGATATCATGATTAACCATTATCATTTGTATTAGCCAAAATGCCAACAAGCTAGAACAAGTTGTCAAGGTAAGAACAAGCTCTCACAGCGGTGAAATAGAATACATTATCAGAGGTTTAGTTACACCATTAATCATTCATTAAGTGAGTTTCTATTTAATCAATGTAAGTGTTGTAATGATGAGGGTGAACGGCATGTTCTTATGCTATGTTTGCAAGTAGGAACCAATGCAAATTTGAAATCAAGGAGGGTACATGAATAGGTCAAAAGTTCTTCAAAAATATACTTTCAATGGTTCTAAGTTAAATGGGTTGATTCCCCATTGATTCGGATCCATTTTCGGTTCGAAAAACGAAGAAAACGGGTTTTCTGGTGTACGGGTCGACCCTTGGGGTCGACCCCTGCAAAACAGGGTTCTGGAACTGCATGGGTCGACCCCTGGGGTCGACCCTCGGGCTGCCTGGATAGCCAGGTGCATGGGTCGACCCCTGGGGTCGACCCCTGCAAGAACAGCAACGGCTGTTGCTTCCGGAAAACGTGAAATCTCACCCAAATGGGGTCCAAATGAGTTGAAATTAAAACCATATGATCTAGGAATGTTAATGGACATTCTAGGGTCATAAAACTACAATTTGGAAACACTAATTTCATCAGAAATCACAAGAATCACAACCTATTCTATGAAGAACACAAGTAGACCTAGTTCAGGACATACCTCCACTAAATTGACAAATACTCTCGATATACAAAACCAAATTTAGGGATTTTGGTGTCAAAAGAAAGCTAACTCGATCATGAATCCAACCATATACTATATGCTACATGAAGATCAAGTTATATAACTCAAAATGAGCCCGTAATCAAGCTCTGGCTTAAGGAATTCTATATGAAACATGTTCTAGATATATTTTTACAAAACTTCGAAATTCATGATGCATGCTCAATGGAATTTGGGGCTTTCTAAGTTAAATGAAATATAATAACATGCTGATTACTTCATGTGAACTAATTAAAGTTTGGTTGTTAGATCCTACCTCAAATCGGAGAGAGAAAACTCGGAACCCTAGGATGAAGAACACTTGGACAGCACCTCACCAAAAGCTCGATTTCTCCACGGATACCTAATGCAAATTGGGGCTTTTGCCACCAATGGATAGAGCTCGATGAGAGGAACAATTTGCTATACTCATGATCAAGATTTGGTTGAGAATTCCTACCTCAATCGATGGATCAAAGAATGATGAAGAGAAGCCAACGGCCTACTGACCGACCTCCACAAATCGAACTAGATTTCCTCAGATCCGAAATTTCAGTGAACCCCACAGCAGCCAAATGAAAGAAGACTCGTAGGGCTTCATTTTGATAGCTCATAGAGCTTCTGGAGCCTTCGGAATTGGGAGTATTCGCTGCTGCAAGCCGCATGTTTGGAAACGGCGCCGAAATCCTAGACTTGACCAAACTATGTCGGCAGCACGTTTTGGGGCTAAGTTTACCTCAAATTGATTGAGGGTAAATGTTCCTTACATTGTGGCCTTTCATTTGCCCCTGATTTCAGATCATTCGGTTGAGTAATCATGTCGAATTTCGCGTTTTAATCTAAGGGTTAGGTATGAGTCAAAAGTGTGCACATTTGGGTTTGAATTCTAAATAGATCTTACCACGGATTTACCATGGCTTAAAGCCAGAAGGAAAAGTTGTTATCTACATCAATATTAATCTATTTACTATTTTTACAGATTTTTCTGAGGTAGTCGAATTATTACTTATACTATTCCGTAATTAATTAAATATTAAGTTCGGAAGACTAAGTTCACTAATTCCGGCGTAATAAATGATTTTCTTAGGCTTAAATGTAGAAGACAAAGTTGCTAAACAAAATTAGTTCTACAAGATGTGATTTTTGGGGATTTTTATAAAATAGTTGAAAAATGACTTATTCTATTAATTAATTAATTAATCTAATTAATTTGGATAATTCTCATTAATTTCGAATAACTTCAAATAAATTCTAAATAATTACAAATAACTTTCTAAATAAATTTCTAAAGAATTTGGGGTCTTACACCCGCCCCTACTTAAAGGAATTTGGTCCTCCAAATTCACTGCACTAAAACTGAGAGTAGAAAAAGATCGCTCACCTAGAATAGATCGGGATACCGCTTTCGCATAGTCTCTTCAGATTCCCAGGTAGCTTCTTCGGTCCCACGCCGACTCCACTGAATCTTGACCATCGGTATCGAATGATTCCGGAGTTGTTGTTGCTTCCGATCCAGAATCTTGACAGGTCTTTCCTCATAGGTCAAATCTTCCTTCAGTTCAAAATCCACCTGCTGAATGATATGAGTGGGATCGTACACATATTTCCGTAACATAGACACATGGAAAACATTGTGTACGCCAGACAAATGCGGTGGTAAAGTCAGTCTGTATGCCACCTCTCCCACTCTATCTAGAATCTCGAATGGACCAATGTACCTCGGACTCAGCTTGCCATGAATGCCAAATCTTCGGATCCCTCTCGTCGGAGAGACCTTTAAGAACACATGCTCGCCAACCTGAAATTCCAATGCTCTCCTTCTGTTGTCGGCATAACTCTTCTGTCTTGACTGGGCTACTTGTAACCGGTCTCGGATAACACGGATGTTCTGTGATGATTCCGAAACAAGATCTGGTCCAAGCCACTGTTTCTCACCTACCTCGTCCCAACACAACGGGGAACGACAACTTCTACCATATAGTGCTTCAAAAGGAGCCATCTGAATACTAGACTGATAGCTGTTATTGTAGGCAAATTCAATTAATGCCAAATGCTCACTCCAATTACCACCGAAATCAATCATGCAAGCTCGCAACATATCTTCCACTATCTGATTGGTTCTTTCAGTCTGTCCATCTGTCTGTGGATGAAAAGCAGTACTGAAATTCAGACGAGTACCCAAAGACTCTTGCAGTCCCTTCCAGAAATGTGAAGTAAATCTGGGGTCTCGATCAGATACTATATTCACTGGAATACCATGTAATCTCACCACTTCCTTTATATACAAAGCAGCCAATACATCAATCGTCCACTTGGACTTAATTGGTAAGAAATGAGCCGACTTTGTCAAACGATCGACAATCACCCAAATCGCATCAAATCCACCACGAGTCCTAGGTAGACCCATAATGAAATCCATGCCAATGCTTTCCCACTTCCATTGGGGTATGTCGAGTGGTTTCAATTTCCCTGCTGGTCTGAAATGTTCGGCCTTAACTTGCTGACACACCAAACATCTACTCACAAAATCTGCGACTTCTCTTTTCATATTCGACCACCAAAAGGACCTTTTCAAATCTCGGTACATCTTAGTGCCTCCAGGATGAATGGTATATCTGGATCTATGAGCTTCCTCAAGAATTTTGTTCTTTATTGTAGCCTCATCCGGAACACAAGTTCTGCCTTTAAATAATAATCTACCATCATCGGCTAACATGAAGTCAGGTCTACTGCTCAAGTTTCCCTTGATCTCTACTAACTCGGGATCATTATCTTGCAAGGACTTGATCTCTATCAATAATTCAGGTTTAAGTTGAATCTGAGCAATCAAGATCCGATCGTTGTCAATATTGAGATCCAGACTAGATAATTGTTCCAACAATCTCCATTCTTGTAACATGAGACTTGACAGTCTAGCTACCGGCTTCTGGCTTAATGCATCTGCCACAACATTACCTTTGCCAGGATGATACTCAATCGAGAAGTCGAAGTCTTTCAAGTACTCCAACCATCTCCGCTGCCTCATGTTGAGTTCCTTTTGAGAAAATAAATACTTCAAACTCTTATGATCTGAAAACACTGTAAAGGTTTCTCCATACAAGTAATGCCTCCATATCTTCAAAGCAAACACGACTGCAGCAAGTTCCAAATCATGAACAGGATAATTATCTTCGTGCTTCCTCAACTGCCTAGAGGAATAGGCAATCACCTTCCCATGCTGCATGAGTACACAGCCTAAGCCAATACCTGAAGCATCAGTATAAACAACAAATCCTCCTTCACCAGAAGGTAAAGCCAAAACAGGTGCAGTAGTCAAACACTCCTTCAGAGTCTGAAAGCTTCGCTGACAATCATCTGACCAATCAAACTTATTCTCCTTGCGGGTTAATCTTGTCATAGGTACTGCAATCTTGGAGAAATCTTGAATAAATCTTCGGTAATAGCCTGCCAGGCCTAGGAAACTTCTAACTTCAGTTGCACTAGTAGGTTGTTCCCAATTCTTCACTGCCTCAATCTTCGAAGGATCAACAGAAATACCTTCCTTGGTGATAATATGTCCAAGAAAGGACACTTCTTGTAGCCAGAACTCACACTTACTGAACTTAGCATATAGCTGATGATCTTTCAACAGTTGCAATGCCATTCTCAGATGCTCAGCATGCTCCTCTTCATTCTTAGAATAAATCAGGATGTCATCAATAAAGACTACGACCCATTGATCAAGATAGGGCCGAAATACATCGTTCATCAACTGCATGAAAGCTGCTGGAGCATTCGTTAGACCAAAAGGCATAACGACAAATTCAAAATGACCATACCAGCTGCGGAAAGCCGTTTTATAAATATCCTCTTCCTTAATCCGCAACTGGTGATATCCAGATCGAAGATCGATCTTAGAAAAATATTGAGCTCCCGCTATCTGGTCAAATAACTCGTCAATCCTCGGCAAGGGATATTTGTTCTTGACAGTCTGCTGGTTTATTTGCCGATAATCAATGCACAACCTCATCGAACCATCTTTCATCCTGACGAATAACACAGGGGCTCCCCACGGAGAAGTACTAGGACGAATAAAACCCTTCTCGAGTAATTCCATCAGTTGCTGCTTCAGTTCCCTTAGTTCCGCAGGAGACATACGATAAGGAGCCTTAGAAATAGGAGCTGTGCCAGGAATAAGATCAATGGAAAAGATAACTTCCCGCTCAGGTGGAAGTCCTGGTAGTTCTTCTGGAAAGACATTAGGAAAATCTCGGACAACAGGAATGTCCTTGATCTCCATCTGCTGCTCAGGAGTTGCACAAACAAAGGCTAGAAAAGCCTCACACCCATGCCTCAAAAGCTTATCAGCTCGAAGAGCCGAGATGAGCGGTACGGAGTTATGGTGCTTGACTCCCGTAAAAGATAAACCAGAATGTCCAGTAAAAGTCACTGAGCTAGAACTACAGTGAACATTGGCCTCATACTTGGCCAACCAATCTGCTCCTAGGATTACATCATAATCCTTCATATCCATGCAGACCAAATCTGCTGGAAAGTTCTGTTCACCAATCATAACCTTACTAGAAGGAAAGAAATACTGGATTGTTGATCTAGTGCCAATAGGGGTTGAAATCTCTAACGGAGTATTCATCAAAACAGGTTCCACAGCTAATAACTTAGCAAATCTCCGTGAAATAAAAGAATGTGTTGCACCAGTATCAAAGAGAGCAAATGCGGGCTTATCGATTATAGTAAGGGTACCTTCGACGAGTCCGCCATCATCAGAAATCCCAGTTTCATCTGCATGTAAAGCTTGAAGCTTGCCTTGTGGTTTCTTGAAGACTAGAGGTTTTGCCGGTGTAGCTTGTTCCGATATGAGAGGACAATTGGGGATACGATGCTCCTTGCTTCCGCATCGCAAACAGGCGCCTTGCTTGCGCCAGCACTCCTCTATCTTGTGACCCGGACGATCACAATAGTTGCACACGCCCTTGAATGGAACAATAGGGCCAGGCTTCTTGTCTTCATGCCTCGGCATCTAGCCTTTCCACGATCCGGACCCACTCCACGAACCAGGTCCACTAATAGGCCTCTTCTTGGTATACCCGGGTTTGACACTCCCGGAACCCGTAGGTAATTCTTTCTTGGTGCCTTTCCCACGGATTCTCTCCGTCATCTCAAGAGTATCCTCTAGAACTTGTGCTTTCCTTACCATCTTGGAATAAGTGGAAATCTCCATCGGTGCCAACTGGTTGATATAATGAAGCTTCAATCCATTGAGAAAGCGCTTCGCCTTCATCTTCTCGGTGGAAATGAGATGTGTAGCATATCGAGAAAGCCGTGCAAATTGAGCCTCATACTCTGCCACGGACAAACCTCGCTGTTTCAAGGCCGCGAACTCTGCCGCTTTCTTCTCTTGCACTCTATCGGAAAAATACTTGCTGTTGAAGAATTCCTCGAACTCTTCCCACATAACTTGCCGATCACCGAGAGTTGCCTTGATAGAATCCCACCAAGTACGTGCATCATGTTCCAGTTGAAAGGTGGACAAAAGGACACGTTCCTGGTTGGTGCATTGCATAACTTCAAAGATTCTCCCCATCTCATCTAGCCAGTGCTCGGCTTGGCCAGGGTCAGTCGAACCAGCGAATCTAGGCGGATTCATTCCGCGGAAGTTCCGGTATAGATCACCGGTGCCATGCTGTGCCGCTCCTGCCTGAGCTACTTGCTGAAGGGCCTGAGTAAGGCCTTGAACCGTACGCTGCAGGTTCCTCCATTCAGCACGATCAGCTGCCATCTACACGAGAAATAGATTACTTAGGTTTAATCAAGATAAATAGTTATACGATTAAGAAACGAACTTAACCCAAGTTCTACCCAATCTCACAGGTCAGGTCTAGACTTTTACAAGGTTAGGGATCTAATGCACCTAGACACGACCAAAACTCGGTACCTGGCGGAGGTAATCGGTCCGAAGACCACTCGCGCAAGTGTGCGACCTTCCCGATAGGCGTAGCCTAACGTTCGGACAACACCTTTTGATATACCAATTATTGGGATGCAATGCAAGAAAAACTACAACTTAGGAAACTTAGGAATGTGAAACCTAGGGCTCTGATACCAACTAAACTGTCACGTCCCGAACAAGGCGGAAGTATCGGGACGTACAGTTAGGGACACGCTAGCAAGAGAGGGAACTAAATCTAAAATGATACACAAGTGCTACAAGATGGAATACTAAATTATCATTAACAAACCACAACTGATACAATAACCTCAAGTTTAACTTAATACAACTGGAATAATCAACCACTAAAACTCAATAACAAGACTGAGACTTAATACTCTCCAAAACACAACTAGAAGAAAGATAACACACTACTAACACACTAGAACTGATACACTCAAGACATCACTCCTGCCCTTCCCCATCGGTAAGCGCGTCACCTGAAAAGCCTGGAAAGGGGGAAACACAACTATGAGCTGACGCTCAGTAGGAAATAACAGACGGGTATAAGTGATTAACAAGTTAATTACATTTTAAAATGTCATGCTACAAATGGTAAAACAATAAAAAGATAACGATAATATCACGAAACGGAATTTAAAGATCTTGCAAGGTCAAGAAATATAATGAATAGAATGGTAAGACAAGAATTTACTACAGGAGATAACGATAAGAAGTTGGCCATATCAAGTCAATTCTAGTCATGTCAAGTACGCATGTATTTTCATTTCCACGTCCAAGTAATCAACAAGTAGAGTAACCACAAGTAGAGTATAGAACAGTAAAGAGTGGAAAGTGAAACGTAATAGCGAGTAATATAGGGAGTAGTGGAGAGAGTAGTGAGTAGTGGACAGTCCTAGATTTAACACATGTCAAGTACTGGTGCCAAATGCCACACCTAGTCATTCACCTCCCCGGGGGTACACGTAGTGTTCGGGTGCTCTTCCCAGGACCAGACCGAGCCCTTATTTGTTTGCCAGACATTGATTTCTTTTGGATCAAAGATCCCACGAATCTAGACTTCCACAGTTTATGGCCAGAATTCCAAGGTTCAAGCTAAGTAGCAATAACAATATCAAGTAGGAAAGAGATTCATTTCCAGAATTTCAAGGTAAGTATAATCATCAAGGAGATTGAAATCAAGTCACAATAAGAGTAAATCATGCTGCATTACTGTAGAACAGCGGCTATCAATCAAGCTAAACAACATATTAATCCTAATCACCAAGTTAAGATATCATGATTAACCATTATCATTTGTATTAGCCAAAATGTCAACAAGCTAGAATAAGTTGTCAAGGTAAGAACAAGCTCTCACAGCGGTGAAATAGAATACATTATCAGAGGTTTAGTTACGCCATTAATCATTCATTAAGTGAGTTTCTATTTAATCAATGTAAGTGTTGTAATGATGAGGGTGAACGGCATGTTCTTATGCTATGTTTGCAAGTAGGAACCAATGCAAATTTGAAATCAAGGAGGGTACATGAATAGGTCAAAAGTTCTTCAAAAATATACTTTCAATGGTTCTAAGTTAAATGGGTTGATTCCCCATTGATTCGGATCCATTTTCGGTTCGAAAAACGAAGAAAACGGGTTTTCTGGTGTACGGGTCGACCCTTGGGGTCGACCCCTGCAAAACGAGGTTCTGGAACTGCATGGGTCGACCCCTGGGGTCGACCCTCGCGTCTGGGCCGAATGGGTCGACCCCAGGGGTCGACCCTCGGGCTGCCTGGATAGCCAGGTGCATGGGTCGACCCCTGGGGTCGACCCCTGCAAGAACAGCAACGGCTGTTGCTTCCGGAAAACGTGAAATCTCACCCAAATGGGGTCCAAATGAGTTGAAATTAAAACCATATGATCTAGGAATGTTAATGGACATTCTAGGGTCATAAAACTACAATTTGGAAACACTAATTTCATCATAAATCACAAGAATCACAACCTATTCTATGAAGAACACAAGTAGACCTAGTTCAGGACATACCTCCACTAAATTGACAAATACTCTCGATATACAAAACCAAATTTAGGGATTTTGGTGTCAAAAGAAAGCTAACTCGATCATGAATCCAACCATATACTATATGCTACATGAAGATTAAGTTGTATAACTCAAAATGAGCCTGTAATCAAGCTCTGGCTTAAGGAATTCTATATGAAACATGTTCTAGATATATTTTTACAAAACTTCGAAATTCATGATGCATGCTCAATGGAATTTGGGGCTTTCTAAGTTAAATGAAAGATAATAACATGCTGATTACTTCATGTGAACTAATTAAAGTTTGGTTGTTAGATCCTATCTCAAATCGGAGAGAGAAAACTCGGAACCCTAGGATGAAGAACACTTGGACAGCACCTCACCAAAAGCTCGATTTCTCCACGGATATCTAATGAAAATTGGGGCTTTTGCCACCAATGGATAGAGCTTGATGAGAGGAATAATTTGATATACTCATGATCAAGATTTGGTTGAGAATTCCTACCTCAATCGATGGATCAAAGAATGATGAAGAGAAGCCAACGGCCTACTGACCGACCTCCACAAATCGAACTAGATTTCCTCAGATCCGAAATTTCAGTGAACCCCACAGCAGCCAAATGAAAGAAGACTCGTAGGGCTTCATTTTGATAGCTCATAGAGCTTCTGGAGCCTTCGGAATTGGGAGTATTTGCTGCTGCAAGCCGCGTGTTTGGAAACGGCGCCGAAATCCTAGACTTGACCAAACTATGTCGGCAGCACGTTTTGGGGCTAAGTTTACCTCAAATTGATTGAGGGTAAATGTTCCTTACATTGTGGCCTTTCATTTGCCCCTGATTTCAGATCATTCGGTTGAGTAATCATGTCGAATTTCGCGTTTTAATCTAAGGGTTAGGTATGAGTCAAAAGTGTGCACATTTGGGTTTGAATTCTAAATAGATCTTACCACGGATTTACCATGGCTTAAAGCCAGAAGGAAAAGTTGTTATCTACATCAATATTAATCTATTTACTATTTTACAGATTTTTCTGAGGTAGTCGAATTATTACTTATACTATTCCGTAATTAATTAAATATTAAGTTCGGAAGACTAAGTTCACTAATTCCGGCGTAATAAATGATTTTCTTAGGCTTAAATGTAGAAGACAAAGTTGCTAAACAAAATTAGTTCTACAAGATGTGATTTTTGAGGATTTTTATAAAATAGTTGAAAAATGACTTATTCTATTAATTAATTAATTAATCTAATTAATTTGGATAATTCTCATTAATTTCGAATAACTTCAAATAAATTCTAAATAATTACAAATAACTTTCTAAATAAATTTCTAAAGAATTTGGGGTCTTACACACAAAGTATTCCATGTCTCTATGCTGAAGAGATACGTGCACGATCCTTTCCATATCATTGATCACAATGACTTGCTGATACAGAAGGACCTTACCTACGAGCAGAAGTCAATGAAGATCCTCGACCGAGAAGTTTGAGTTCTAAGGAACAAGACGATCCCTATGGTGAAAATCTAATGGAATCGATGCTTAGAACAAGAAGCTACATGGGAAATCGAGGAGTCAATGAAAAGAAGATTTTCGGAGTTATTCTAGTTGTAAGTACTTCACACCCTTCCTATCTCCGTAGATATAGTTGAATTTGGGGACCAAATTCTTTTAAGTGGGGGAGGGTGTAGCACCCCTGATAAAGCAATTGAGAAAAATTTAAAACTTCTTCCTAAAGAATCCTACATGAATGCCTTGTATAAAGAACCATACCTTATGAGGACTATGATATAAATATATAAGCCAACATCACTTTATGCCATCATGGGTAGTACGTAGTGAACTTCTTCCTAAAGAATCTTACATGGAGGCCTTATATAAAGAACCAAACCATAAGAGGACTATTATATAAATATACAAGCCAACTTTACTTTATGCCAACACATGGGTAGTATGTAAGTGGGGTTTTCTTTTCCAACACCAAGGGAATGGGAGCCCCTTACCAGGGCGCCATTCACCAAATTGAAGCCCCTTTGGAGAGGCGCCAATTACCTTCTTGGGCCCTCATCCAACACCATTATTATATGCACGTGAAGGGCTATGACTTCCCAAAAACCAAAGGAATGGACGCCCCTTTGTCAGGGCGCCATTCACCTAAAAGAAAGCCCTTATACAAGTCATCATTAACCCTTGGGGCCACCATCCCACTATGGTATTAATATATATATACACACGTGAAGGTGTCCAAATCCATGAAGAATGGACGCCCTCATGCATAGGCATCATTTACATGAATAGGACCACCTGGATTAATAGACGTCCCCTTACAAGGGCGTCATTTCGTCTGTGCTTCTAGAAGATTGAGACACGAACAATCTCATTTAACTGGTAAAGCACCATTTCTAGGATCTTGTTCCTCAACCGGACCCGCAAGGCAATAAACCCATGCTTTGCATTGGCAACTAGATTTCCTATAACTATTCCCCTCCCTAGCACTAGCAGAGGCTACTGTCATCATCAGTGCTGAAGGAGCGTCTTCTTCCCGCAGTCTACGTCCTGCTGCGATCCTTAAGTGGCTTTCTTTATTCTATACCTCGTAATCACATCAAAAGGTAGGTGTTCTCAAGATCTGGCCTAACTAGTAGCTAAATAGGTTAACGTTACATGAATGCTTAGAGTTAGAATAACTCATCTTCCATGCTATATTACCTGACTTTATTGTGATAAAAAATGACCTAGTATATAACATGTTACACATATTTTTACATAGCCTGTTACATCTGTTATATATCGTTTTATACCCAATATGTTACACTGATTTTATGAGTTTTGAACATATCCTATTACACTAGTTTTACAGTCTTAAATAATCATGTTTTAGCCCTAGTATATAACCTCTGTTACATCAGATACATACTTGTTTTAAAAATCCAAAAAGTCCAGCCCTCAAGTGAATAGCCCCCCCAGCTAGGGCGCCATTCCCTGAAGGGGCGCCCCAAGCCAGGGCGCCATTTAATTGAAGACACTATGAAGTGTCGTCAATTCAATTTCCAGTAATTTCCAGCATTTATTAATCAACGCATTCAAAAATCCATATCTATTGAACAAAACCATGAAATTCTTGCATGAATATAGTTCTGTGATCCTGATATTTTTCTCTACCTGTCCATGTCCTTAATTCCTGATTCGGAGAAACTCTGAAAATTTGAACAGTAACTTGTATCTCAGAATGTACCTCTCGGATGCGAAGCATGACTCACTTGATAACGGCTCAATTGGTGACTCTCCGCAGTGACTTCAATTAATTGAAGACACTGCAGAGGGGCGCCAATTGACCAGAGCCCTTATATCAAATAGCGACACCCTGAGGGGTCTTCAATTAAATGAAGACATCCTGAGGGGGCTCCAATTCCATTTTAGAGAAAATACGGACACCGCATTAGAAATTTCATATCTATGAAATTAAAAACCAACAATTATGCATGAACATGTTTCTGAATCCCCGAGAATTTTCACTACCTGTTCATGTCCTTGCTTCATGTTTTCGAGAAACTTTTAGGGTATGAATAGTGTTTTGAGTCACAGAACATACCTACCGGGTGTAATTCACCCAAATGTAATTGGCACCCCAAGCCAGGGCGCCAATTCATTGAATAGCGACACCCCATGAAGTCTTCAATTAATTGAAGACTCTTTGAGGGGGCGCCAATTACCTTCTGTATATATATTTTCTAAAAAATGAAAATTTTGAAAGACTGGACAATGCACAGGTGCCAATTACATGAAAGATGGGGCAACCCCCAGGCGCGAATTGCATAAAAGACCTGCCAACCCCAGGGTGCCATATGACTAAAAGAGTGGCCAGCCCCCATGCGCCAATTACATAAAAGACACCCTGACCCCCAGGCGCCATTTCAGTGACATAGGCATTTGTTCAGATTCCTGAATTGTCTCAAAATTCGTATCGATATAACCCTAGTACATGTTCCTGCATCATATATTTTTGAAGTCCATTCATGAAATCTACCTTATGTTCTTACAATAGTCACCCCTTGAAATTCTATATTGGCTATAAATGAGAGTGGATGTCAAAAGTAACAGATGAAATGTTGTGCATATGGGGCCCGGTTTGGTCCTGTGAGGAGCACCCGAAGGTACTTGTGCCCATGGGAGTTTATTAACCACGGTGTTTGGCACTGCACCGAAGTACTTGCTTGACTTGAGACACTCCACACTTACTCTCTCTACTTGCTTGACTTGACTTGCGTGGCCCGAAACGGGCGATACTTCACTTGCGTGGCCCGAAAAAGGGTAAAATACTTGCTTAATTGAAATAGCCAATTCTATTGACACGTACTTGATATTACTTGCTTGAACACAATTTTACTTGCTTGTACATGAAATTTTTACTTGTATATGAGTTCTTACTTGTACATGAGTTCCTGCTTGCCCGAAAAGTGGCATCTACATTCCTTGATATCCTACTTGGTCAAATACTTGAAATCATGCAATACTATCCTTATACAATTCTTGATCTCTTATTATTCATCATTCATAGATTTACCTATATACCTGATTTTCTTACATGTACATCAAGCATAGCTATACTGGTAATACATGTAAACTGTAAATCACTTAAAGATTACTCGAACTTCAGATGTAATTCCTACTGAGCGATTCACTCATCCAGTTACTTCCTAACATTTTTTAGGTAATTCGGATAGAGACATTCACCCGAATGGGAATGAGACCGAGTGACGAGTGCTAGAGTCACCGATCATCTACAGTCAGCTAATCGTGTCTTTTGATCTTCTTGAGTCTCCCTTTTGTATCTTCCAGTTATGTTCGGTCTAGTCGATTGGATCCTTGTTAAGGCATGTAGCCTAGTATTTGGATTTTAATTTGGAATTGTCATGGACTAGCTTTATCATCTTTTGATTAATCACTTAGTTGTCACTTTGGAGTATTGGGATCATTAGATATTATTAGTTTTTTTGCGCACTCCATATTTATGTATGTCAAATTTTATCGCTCTAATGACACGATCTATATAGACGCGTCACGCATCTGAGTATCTTCCGCGCTCGGGACGTGACAGTCTCCGTGGTATCAGAGCCTAGGATTTTAGTTTCCTAGGTAAAACCCGAGTCCAAGCATAGGTAAAAATCCGAGTCCAAGGATAGTTGTACCTTACCCGGTGAGATGGATAGAGCCTTGGGTTAAGTTCTATAATGACTTTTGACCTTATAAATAAACCCAATCTTTATTGTTTTTCAACCCTATTGTAGGATCATGGCTGCTAAAAGAGCACAATGGCGCGAGATGCAGCGCACCGTGCAAGGTCTTACTCAGGCGCCACAGCAAGTGGCGCAAGGCGGAGCTAACCGTGGAGCGGGTGATCTCCACAGGAGTTTTCGTAACATGAACCCACCAAGGTTCACGGGTTCATCTGACCCCGAGTATGCTGAAAATTGGTTAAAGGAAATGGAACGAATTTTTCGTGTGATGCAATGCACGGATGAGGAGAAGGTTCTACTGGCCATATTCCAACTAGAGCGGGATGCTCGATGTTGGTGGGAATCCGTGGAAGCAACATTGTCAGAAGACCACGTCACATGGGATGAATTCGCGGAGCATTTCAACAACAAGTACTTCTCTAACCATATCCAGGAAAAGAAGGCCGCATAATTTACCGCACTAAAACAACGAGGCTTAAAAGTGACCGAGTATGAGGCCCAGTTTTCAAGATTGTCCAGGTATGCACCCCACTTGGTGTGTATGGAAAAGATGAAGGCTAGAAGGTTCCTCAACGGTGTTCGGCCCCACTATATTACACAACTTGCACCGATGGACATCCAAGTCTATTCGGAGATGGTTCGGCGTGCTCAATTGCAAGAAGATGGCACCGAATTATCTGAATGAATTCGAGGAAGGGACAAGAAGGAGCCTGTCACAAGCCCAGGAAAATTCAAACAATCCTTTAATAAGAAGCAGTTCTTCATGGGAGGGGAGCCCTCCAAGGAAAAGAAATTCTAGAAGAATGACATGCCATTCTCCACCGCCACACCCTCTAAGGAGATTTGCAAGTATTGTGATAAAGCTGGTCATAAGACCGAGGAATGCTGGAGAAAGTTAGGAGCTTGTCTTCGATGTGGGAGCCAAGAGCATCAAATCTCAGACTACCCATTGATGAAGGAGCAAGCCACTAAGGACGAGAAGCGTCCGACGAAGAAACAAGGTCGTCTATAAGCTCTCCAAGAGGCAGAACCAACATAGGGCAGAATTGTGGAAGGTACTCTAACTATTTGTTCTAAAACTGCTCAAGTTTTATTTGATATCAGAGCAACTCATTCATTCGTTTCCAAGAAATTTGTTGCTTCATTCTCTACGAAACATGAACTGTTAGATTTGGTGATATCTACACCTCTTGGGAATGAATCCGATATCACTTATCACTATCCATACTGTGAAGTGATGATTAAATGAAAAAATTTACCTGCTGACCTGATATGCCTAGATATGAAGGGTTATGATGTCATACTAGGTGCCGATTGGTTATCCACATACCAAGCGATCGTAGATTGCTGGCATGGCATGGTAACTTTCGTGGATTTCCTAGAGCTTGTTTACATTTGCCCTCGGGCTAGGTCACCTCTTATATCAGCCCTCCGAGCTAGTAAACTTATGAGTAAAGGATGTATGGCTTTCATAGCATTCGTGATAGCCAAGGAAGTCGAGGAGATTAAACTGGAAGACATCCGTGTAATTCGGGATTTTCCCGATGTTTTCCAAAAAGAATTGCCCGACTTACCCCCGAAAAGGGAAGTGTCGTTCACAATCGACCTTGTCCTTGGTGCTGGTCCTGTTTCCAAGGCACCATACAGAATGTCCCCTGCTGAGCTGAAAGAGCTAAAAGAGCAGCTAATGGAGTTATTGAAAAAGGGTTTCATCAGGCCAAGTACTTCCCCATGGGGAGCACCCGTGCTGTTATTCAAAAAGAAGGACAGATCGATGAGACTATGCATTGATTATCGACAGCTAAATAACCTTACAATCAAAAATAAGTACCCACTATCGAGAATTGACGAGCTGTTCGATCAATTATCTGGAGTTACATATTTCTCCAAGATTGATCTTCGTTCTGGTTACCAACAACTAAAGATCAAAGAAGAAGACATTCATAAAACAACATTCCGAAGAGGGTATGGGCATTACGAATTACTGTTATGCCTTTCGGACTAATGAATGCCCCCGCAGCTTTTATGCAGTTAATGAATAGCATATTCAGGCCTTACTTAGACCAATTTGTTGTGGTCTTTATCGATGATATTTTGATTTACTCAAAGTCTGAGGAAGATCATGAAGAACATCTCAAGAAGGCGTTGCAGATATTGAACGAAAATAAATTGTATGCCAAATTCAGCAAGTGTAAGTTCTGGCTCGAGGAAGTATCCTTCTTGGGCCATGTAATTTCAAAGAACGTAATTTCTGTTGATCCTGCAAAGGTCGATGCCGTGAAGAACTGGGAACGACCCACCAATGCAACGGAGATTCGGAGCTTCTTGGGTCTAGCTAGTTACTACCGGTGTTTTATCAAGGACTTCTCCAAGATTGCTATTCCTATGACCAGGTTAACTCGCTAGGAAGTGCCTTATGAGTGGAATGAAGACTGTAAAAAGAGTTTCCAAGCTTTGTATGATCTCTTGACCACTGCTCCAGTCTTATCATTACCAATTGAAGGAGAGAAATACGAGGTATATACTGATGCTTCTGGTGTTGGCCTTAGATGTGTATTGATGCAAAACGGAAGAGTCATTGCATACACTTCCTGGCAACTGAAGAAGCATGAAGAGAACTACCTGGTGCATGACTTAGAGCTGGTCACGGTAGTATTTGCCATAAAGATCTGGAGACACTATCTCTACGGAGAATAATTCACTGTATACTCCAACCACAAAAGTCTCAAGTATTTATTCTCCCAAAAGGAGCTAAACATGCGGCAAAGGCGTTGGCCAAATATCTCAAGGATTTCGACTTCACTATATAATACCATCCTGGTAAGGGTAATTCCGTAGCGGATGCCCTTAGTCCAAAGCCAAGAGCAATTTTGGCCAATTGTATGATACAAGAATGGATGTTGCTAGAGAAATTCTCTGAGCTTGATATCAGTACAGATGAGAAGAACGGGTGTATTATTCTATCCCACATGAGTCTACTTCTAGATTTGCAACCTGAAATTAAGGAACTTCAAGAAGAAGATCCCGCACTAGTGGAGATAAAAAGTAAGTTGGACGAGAGACTTGATTTCAAGCTGGCACCTGATGGTAGATTACTATTTCATGAACAGAGATGTGTGCCCGACTGTCCCGAATTAAAGAAGAAGATTCTTGACGAAGCTCTTCGATCGAGGTACACGATCCACCCTGGAGCCACTAAGATGTACCAAGACTTAAAACGAACTTTCTGGTGGCCTAATATGAAAAGGGAGGTAGCGGACTTCGTGTCTTGTTGCCTGACATGCCAACAAGTGATAGCGGAATATCAGAAACCCACTAGAAAAATGCATCAGCTAGATGTTCCCAAGTGGAAGTGGGAAGATATCGGCATGGATTTTATCATGGGTTTGCCCAAGTCTAGGGGCAGACATGATGAATTTGGGTAATCATCGATCGTCTAACTAAATCGGCCCATTTCTTACCCATCAAAAGCCGATGGTCAATCGATGTACTTGCTGCCCTGTATATTAAGAAGATGGTTAGATTGCATGGAGTCCCAATGTCAATTATATCCGACCGAGACCCATGCTTTACCTCTCATTTCTGGAAAAGTCTACAACACTCTCTGGGGACGAAACTCAACTTCAACACAGCTTTCCATCCCCAACCAGATGGATAGATCCAGAGGACAAATCAAGTTGTGGAAGATATGTTGAGAGCCTGTATTATAGACTTCGGCAAAAGCTGGCATGACCACTCGCCCCTAGCCGAGTTTACATATAATAACAACTATCAAGCCAGTATACAAATGGCACCTTTTGAGGCACTGTATGGCAGGAGTTGTCGATCTCCAATATGCTGGGATGAAGTCGGTGAAAAACAACTTCTAGGCCCAGATATGGTAAGAGATTCTACCGAGAAGATACACCTCATTAGAGAAAGGTTAAAGATAGCACAGTCTAGGCAGAAATCTTATGTTGACAACAGAAGATGAGATCTGGAATTTCAAGTCAAAAATCATGTTTTTCTTAAGATATCTCCCGGCTGAGGTATTAGAAGATTCGGTGTTAAGGGTAAGCTTACACCAATGTTTATTTATACATTCGAAGTGTTGGAAAGAGTAGGCGAGGTGGCTTATCACATCGCCCTACCTCCGCAACTCTCAAAAATGCACAACGTATTCCATGTTTCTATGCTAAAGAGATACGTGCACGATCCTTTCCATGTCATTGATCACAATAACTTAGTGATACAGAAGGACCTTACCTACGAGCAGAACCAAATGAAGATCCTCGACCGAGAAGTTCGAGTTCTAAGGAACAAGACGATCCCTATGGTGAAAATCCAATGGAATCAATGTTTAGAACAAGAAGCAACATGGGAAACCGAGGAGTCAATGAAAATAAGATTTTAGGAGTTATTCTAGTTATAAGAACTTCACACCCTTCCTATCTCCGTATATACAGTTGAATTTGGGGACCAAATTCTTTTAAGTAGGGGAGGGTGTAGCACCCCTGATAAAGCAATTGAGAAAAATTTAAAACTTCTTCCTAAAGAATCCTACATGAATGCCTTGCATAAAGAACCATACCTTATGAGGACTATTATATAAATATAGATGCCAACATCACTTTATGCCATCATGGGTAGTACGTAGTGAACCTCTTCCTAAAGAATCCTACATGGAGGCCTTATATAAATAACCAAACCATAAGAGGACTATTATATAAATGTACAAGATAACTTTACTTTATGCCAACACATGGGTAGCACGTAAGTGAGGTTTTATTTTCCAACACCAAGGAAATGGGCGCCCCTTACCAGGGCGCCATTCAACAAATTGAAACCCCTTTCGAGAGGCACCATTTACCTTCTTGGGCCCTCATCCAACACCATTATTATATGCACGTGAAGGGCTGTGACTTCCCAAAAACCAAAGGAATGGACACACCTTTGCCTGGGCGCCATTCACCTAAAAGAAAGCCGTTATACAAGTCGTCATTAACCCTTAGGGCCACCATCCCCTTACGGTATTAATATATATATAGACACGTGAAGGTGTCCAAATCCATGAAGAATGGACGCCCTCATGCAGAGGCGTCATTTACATGAATAGGACCACCTGGATTAATGGACGTCCCTTTACAAGGGCGTCATTTTGTCTGTGCTTCTAGAAGATTGAGGCACGAACAACCTCATTTAGCTAGCAAAGCACCATTTCTAGGATCTTGTTCCTCAACTGGACCCGCAACGCATTATACCCATGCTTTGTGTTGGCAACTAGATTTCCTATAACTATTCCCCTCCATAGCACTAGCAGAGACTACTGCCATCATCAGTGCTGAAGGAGCATCTTCCTCCCGCAGTCTACGTCCTGCTGCGATCCTGAAGTGGCTTTCTTTCTTTTGTACCTCGTAATCACATCAAAAGGTAGGTGTTCTCAAGATCTGGTCTAACTAGTAGCTAAATAGGTTAACGTAACATGCATGCTTGGAGTTAGAATAACTCATCCTCCATGCTATATTACCCGGCTTTATTGTGATAAAAAATGACCTAGTATATAACATGTTACACAGATTTTTACATAGCCTGTTACATCTGTTATATATGGTTTTATACCCAATCTGTTACACTAACTTTATGAGTTTTGAACATATCCTATTACACTTGTTTTACAGCCTTAAATAATCATGTTTTAGCCCTAGTATATAACCTCTATTACATCAGAAACATACTTGTTTTAAAATTCTGAAAAGTCCATCCCTCAGGTGAATAGTGCCCCCAGCTAGGGCGCCATTCCCTGAAGGGGCGCCCCAAGCCAGGGCGCCATTTAATTGAATACACTATGAAGTGTCGTCAATTCAATTTCCAATAATTTCCAGCAATTATTAATCAACGCATTCAAAAATCCAGATCTATTGAACTAAACCATAAAATTATTGCATGAATATAGTTCTGTGATCCTGATATTTTTCTCTACCTGTCCATGTCCTTAATTCCTGATTCGGAGAAACTCTGAAAATATGAACAATAACTTGTATCTCAGAATGTACCTCTCGGATGCGAAGCATGACTCACTTGATAACGGCTCAATTGGTGACTCTCCGCAGTGACTTCAATTAATTGAAGACACTGCAGAGGGACGCCAATTGACCAGAGCCCTTATATCAAATAGCGACACCCCGAGGGGTCTTCAATTAAATGAAGACACCCTGAGGGGGCGCCAATTCCATTTTAGAGAAAATACAGACACCGCATTAGAAAATTCATATCTTTGAAACTAAAACCCAATAATTATGCATGAGCATGTTTCTGAACTCCTGAGAATTTTCACTACCTGTTCATGTCCTTGCTTCTTATTTTCGAGAAACTTTTACGATATGAATAGTGTTTTGTGTCACAGAACATACCTACCGGGTGTAAATCACCCAAATGTAATTGGCGCCCCAAGCCAGGGTGCCAATTCATTGAATAGCGACATCCCATGAAGTCTTCAATTAATTGAAGACTCTATGAGGGGGCGCCAATTACCTTCTATATATATTTTTTCTAAATAATGAAAATTTTGCAAGACTGGCCAACGCCCAGGCGCCAATTACATGAAAGATGGGGCAACCCCCAGGCGCCAATTGCATAATAGACCTGCAAACCCCAGGGCGCCAATTGACTGAAAGAGGGGCCAACCCCCAGTCTCCAATTACATAAAAGACCCCCTAACTCCCAGGCGCCATTTCAGTGACAGAGGCATTTGTTCAGATTCTTGAATTGTCTCAAAATTAGTACCGATATAATCCTAGTACATGTTCCTACATCATATATTTTTGAACTCCAGTCATGAAATCTACCTTATGTTCTTACAATAGTCACCCCTTGAAATTCCATATTGGCTATAAATGAGGGTGGATGTCAAAAGTAATACATGAAATGCTATGCATATGGGGCCCGATCTAGTCCTCGGAGGAGCACCCGACGGTACTTGTGCCCATGGGAGTTTATTGACCACAGTGTTTGGCATTGCACCGAAGTACTTGGTTGACTTGTTTGACTTGAGACACTCCACACTTACTCTCTCTACTTGCTTGACTTGACTTGCGTGGCCCGGAACGGGCGATACTTGACTTGCTTGGCCCTAAAAAGGGTAAAATACTTGCTTAATTGAAATAGCCAATTCTATTGACACGTACTTGATATTACTTGCTTGAACACAATTTTACTTGCTTGTACATGAAATTTTTACTTGTATATGAGTTCTTACTTGTACATGAGTTCCTGCTTGCCCATAAAGTGGCATCTACATTCCTTGATATCCTACTTGGTCAAATACTTGAAATCACGCGATACTATCCTTATACAGTTCTTGATCTCTTATTATTCATCATGCATAGATTTACCTGTATACCTGATTTTCTTACTTGTACATCATGCATAGCTATACTGGTAATACATGTAAACTATAAATCACTTAAAGACTACTCGAACTTGAGATGTAATTCCTATTGAGCAATTCGCTCATCCAGTTGCTTCCTAACATTTTTCAGGTAATTCGGATAGCGACATTCACCCGAATGGGAATGAGACCGAGTGAAGAGTGCTAGAGTCACCGATCATCTACAGTCAGCTAGTCATGTCTTTTGATCTTCTTGAGTCTCCCTTTTGTATCTTCTAGTTATGTTTGGTCTAGTCGATTGGATCCTTGTTAAGGCATGTAGCCTAGTATTTGGATTTTAATTTGGAATTGTCATGGACTAGCTTTATCATCTTTTGATTAATCGCTTAGTTGTCACTTTGGACTATTGGGATCATTAGATATTATTAGTTTTTTTGCGCACTCCGTATTTATGTATGTCAAATTTTATCGCTCTAATGACACGATCTATATAGACGCGTCATGCATCCGAGTATCTTCCGCGCTCGGGACGTGACAAGTGGGGTGCATACTTGGATAGTCTTCAGAATTGGGGCTCATACTCGGCCACTTTCAAGGCCCATTGTTTCGGTGCAGCAAATTCCGCGGCCTTCTTCTCTTGGATATGGTCGGAGGAGTACATGTTGTTGAAATGCTCAGCGAATTCATCCCATGTGAAGTGGTCATCGAGCAATGTTGCTTCCACGGATTCCCACCAACATCGAGCGTCCCACTCCAGTTGGAATATAGCTAGTAGAACCTTCTCCTCGTCCGTGCATTGCATCACACAGAAAATTCGTTCCATTTCCTTTAACCAATTTTTGGCGTCCTCAGGGTCAGACGAACCTGTGAACCTTGGTGGGTTCATGTTACAGAATCCCCTGTGGAGATCACTAGCTCCACGGTTAGCACTACCTTACGCCACTTGCTGTAGCGCCTGTGTAAGGCCTTGCACGGTGCACCGCATCTCGCGCCATTGTGCTTTCAGTGGCCATGATCCTACAAAAGAGTTTAAGTAAAATAAACATTGGGTGTAATTATAAGGTCAAATGTCATTATAGAGCTTAACCCATGGCTCTACCCATCTCACTGGGTGTAAGGAGTAAACCAATTCTTGGACTTAGGTTTTTCCTAGATTTCGATCATGACTTTTAATTTTCCTAACTCTTATTTCCTAGGAAATTGAAATCCTAGGCTCTGATACCACGAAGACTTTCATGCCCCGAGCGCGGAAGATACCCGGAGGCGTGACGCGTCTATATAGATCGTGTCATTCATGTAAAATCAGAGTGCGCATAGTACTCGGTAATTTATCACTAACTTAGAATTTGACATATTATCTATAATCCAAGATGACAATTATCTACTTAACCAAATGACAATATCCCAAAATCATTCATAAGGCTACAAGTTTAATAAGTTCCATCTAACTAGATCATAACTAACCCAAATAAATTATACAAGCCTTTGACAATAACTGGAAATACAAAGTAGGTCCTACAAGTACGATAGGCACGACTAACTGATGATGCATCAAATCTAGAACTCATCACTCGGTATCGGTCCCATCTGGGTGATGGTCGCTATCTCAAGTTTCCTGAAAAATGTTAAAATTGCCACTTCATGAGCGAATCGCTCAGTAGGAATCATATCTCATGTTCTAACAATCTTTAAGTTAATTACATGTTCAGTACAAGTATAATGATGCATGTTGGAACGAGCAGGAATATCAAAAATTGTATCGAGAGAGTATCACATGAATTTTAATAAGATGTATCAACAAGGAACAAGCAAGTAATTTGCAAGTAATTGCACAAGTTTTTCCAAGAAGATGATAATCAATATTAAAGCAAGTCCTTTCAAGAAGGTAATAATCAATGATCCAGCGAGTAATCGCAAGCTCATACAATAACAAGTAGTTTAATGGAATTGGCTATTTCATTCATTTCATTCAAGCAAGTAATTGCCCTTTTTCGGGCCAAGCAATTCATGTCAAGCAAGTCAAGCATGTCACGTGAGAGTGAGTGGGAATGTCTCAAGTCAAGTCAAGCAAGTAAGTACTTCGGTGCAATGCCAAACACCGTTGTCAATAAACTCCCATGGGCACAAATACCTTCGGGTGCTCCTCCTAGGACCAGACCGGGCCCTTATATGTATGCACAGTATTTCATGTATACTTTTAGACATCCACTCTCATTAATATAGCCAATATAGAATTTTAAGAAGTTTACACATTGTAGGAACATAAGGTAGATTTTTTAGGAATAGAGTTCAAGGATAATATCACATGTAAATGATGATTTATGACCAAGCTACTTAAAATGCATGACACATAGGCCAATCAGGGTTAAGAAGACGGCCTGGGATCATTGGGTAAGGGCTGGACAGAAGCCCAAAAATTCTACTTTACAGGGAAATGGCGGCCTTACAGAGGGTCTCTATTTCAGTAAATAGAGTCTTCTCGGAGAGTCTCTATTTCAATGTTGAAATAGAGTCTTCCCAGAGGGTCTCTATTTCAGTAAATAGAGTCTTCTCAGAGATTCTCTATTTCAATGCTGAAATAGAGTCTTTCCGAAGGGTCTCTATTTCAGTAAATAGAGACTTCCCGAAGGGTCTCGATTTCAGAAGGTTAAAATAGAGTCTCCCCGGAGAGTCTCTATTTCAGAAAATAGAGACTTCCCGGAGGGTCTCTATTTCGAAAGGTTAACAATCACAGGTTTCTAATAGTATAACAAGTTTACACGTGCTGTAACAGGTAACAGGTTGAACGGCTAATCACCATGGTTTAACAGGTAACAGGTTTAACATACTATTCTCAGTAATAAGCTGTAGGATTTTTTTTTCACAGGCTTAACAAGGTATGTAATTTACAGGTTAACAGGTAACCGTTTTAACAGGTTTAATAGGCTAATCAGTAGTGTTTAATAGGTAATAGGTTTAACAGGCTAATCGATGAGGTTTAACGGGCTAATCACATGGTCAGTCGGGGGTTTAACCCCAGGTGGAAATGGCGCCCTGGCCTAGGGCGCCCCAATGGGAAATGGCACCCTGGCTAGGGGCGCCCCATTAAATGGTGCCCTGGTCAGGGGCGCCCTTCCCCTGGGTGCCCCAGTAGACTCATAACACTATTCATAAAGCGAAATTTCACGAAATCCAGAAATGAAGACATGGTAAAATAGAGAAAAATCTAGGGATTTCAAAGTCATGCTCATGCAGGAGTTTCATGGTTTGGTTCAGTAGATATAAATCCCTGAACATGTGGCTACTAATCACGTAACTTTACTATTCATGATTTATAACATGTTCACAGAATCAAAAAGTAGAGACATATATAGACATGGAAAAATAGCAGGATTGCAAGGTCATGCTCATGCAACAATTTCTGAGTTTAATTTTATAGATATTAACTTTTAAACATGGATCAATTTGCAATAAATTCAAGACAGATTATGAGTAATGACAACTATATAATCAGTATGTACATGGGGTACTTGACGGAGGTAAGATCATAGATATACTCACATAAGAGTTAGTGTTTCAGATAGGCGTAGCCTAACCTTTCCACTAAGTCTTTTGATATACCCCTGACTAAGGTGACCAGATTGTGACTATGAAAGGTTTAACTAGCATGCATGTTAACCTATATTAACTACTAGTTATGCTAGATCTTGAGAACACCTACATTTTGACGTGGTTGACTCGTTTAACCGTGGAATCCTAGCCCTCCAAGTCCTCTGCAGCCAAGCCTTCAGCCGCAGGATGGTAACCTTCACTTGAAGAGAGAATGTTAAGCACTTTCTTCTGCAGGTAGAGAGAAAAAAAAGGCATAGATAACCTTCTTTTCAGGAATGGCATAGGAATGGCAGGTGGACAGTAAGGTTTCTACGTTGGATGGAGGGAGTTTTTTATAGGGAATAAATCGTTAAGAGCCCATGGGGAGCCAGATCTGAAAACCTTGTTGTCCATGGCTAGAGAAGGTACATTGCCAGCGAACATAACATGTTAGTGTTTCAGCTTTTGTAAGAGATGTCGGAAGCCTTCCCCCTCAGGGAAATGGCGCCTTACAGGCAATCTCTGTTTAAGTGAATAGCGCCCATGCATGTGGACGTTACATCCGTGGTTCTTACATATATATATATATCATATATATATATATATATAATGCCAAAGAGGAAATGGCGCCTGGGGTAGGGGCTCTATATTGGTTAATGGCGCCCTGGTAAAGGGGCGCCCATTCCCTTGGTGTTGGAAAAAGGGAACCCCACTACGTACTACCCATGTGTTAGCATTAAGTGATGTTGGGCTTTGTACATTTATATAGTAGTCCTCATAGGGTATGGTTCTTTATATAAGGCCTTCATGTAGGATTCTTTATTTAAGAAGTTCAACCTCTCTAATGTTTTATTGGGGGTGCTAAAGCCCGGAGCTGGAGCCAGGAGATCCATGTCCGGCATTTTCCCTGCATGCATTTCAACATTTCTAGGTCAGTCATTCATTTTCATAAATCATGCATTGCATATAAAAAAAAAAATGCAATCTGATAAAGAGGCGGCAATCGCAGGATGGTTTCTGTCCCTCTAACAGTCTTCTGTCAACCGTTTTCTATCCCTAACGGTCCCCATAGGACCATTTTCATCTTCCAATAAACCTTTTTTTATGATCTGAGTTTAAACGGTCATCCCCTGACCGTTTTTGTCTAATAGCAGTCTGTTGGAGACTGTTTTGTTCTCTAAGCGGCCTAGTTCGTGAATCTATCATCACTTTACAGTCAGTTGGAGACCGTTTTCTATGCCCTGGCGGTCTAGTCCAGACCGTTTCCACCATCCGTATGTCGGTTCGTATCTAACGGTCGTAAGACGTCCGTCCCACTCCCTCAGCGGTCCCTGATAGGACCATTTCTTGTTCGACACGGCGAACAGCATTCACCCATCCCCCCATTCTCTGGAAATGGCCCAAAGGGCCCTCACATTTGGTTCCAGGGGTTGGTGTGACCCCTCTCTACCCCGTCTAAACTCCATCCACCCATCAAAAATTTGAAATTAGGGATTTTGGGTCCGTGGCCTACCTTGGACGTGGAAGCCCCTCTGGTTGGTTTCTCGGCCTCCATGGCGGCTGCTCCACCTTCCTACGTCATTTCTGCCTTTTCCAGCGCTCCGACGACCGTGGAAGCTCCTTCCTTCGAGGCCACGGCCAGCGGCGGTGCCACCTCCTCCGGAGGGTTTGCCGGTGCCGGTGGTAGCGGTACACTTCCCTCTCCTCTGGCCATCTGACATGAATATCGCTTTAGTGCCCGTGCGAGGACTAGAAAGAGGAGCAAGGAGAACATGTGGGATTTTGGTGGAAGGATGGCGATGGGCTTCGGTCGTGGGTGTGGAAGTGGGAAAGACGAGGGAGACGAAGGAGGAATGGTTTCATTTTTTTTTGAAATCGATGTCTATGCGGCGGTCTCACGACTGGCCGTTTTTAGTTTATAGGAAGTCATGCAGGGACCGTTTTTATAATCATAGCCACATTTTTTGTGTCGAATCACATTCCATGAGACGGTCGATTTTTGACCGTTACTTTCTCAGATGGTCCTCCCTATGACCGTTTAAGTGCTGATACTTAGAATTCAAATCCTGTTGATCTGTGTGGTCAGATTTGTTACCGTTTATTTTGTCAGGCAGTCTGGATGGGACCGTTTCTATGAGGCCTTTGGGTCTAAATAACATATATTGTTTGGTGCCTAATCCAAATGTTTTGGTTGCATAATGTGCCTGATTGATAACCTTTGTGGTTTGATTGGCTTATTCCATGATATAGATATTGCAAAATCTTTTTCATGACCTCTTGCAACATTGCCACATACTTCGCCTGGACATGTAAGTAAGGTAAGTATTCCCCATCCTTTATCCGTTAATGCAGTACTATATCGTATCTATGTTATATTATCTCGAGAATCGACTGGTCATTCATGTGTTCTAGGATCTGATGTAGGATCTGATGTTCCCCTTTACCAAAAATGATGATGATGTAGGTGCACATATTTAATCGTTGGTTAGGCCGTTAGATTGGAGGAATTAAGGGACGACGGTTCTATCTTGCACACCGTGGTTGCAGATAGTGTCCTGATCCTGATTAATCCAGTCTAGCAATATTATGCTCAGGTATTTTATCTTTTCTTTGCATTCGTTTTAATGATTTCTTTATTGTAGCCCGACATCCATCATACACATTTTTGAGCATTCATGACCCATAATATGTCTAAAGTGTCTCATTGACGATGGATAATTGGGCGTCTGTGGTCTTGGTAGGAAAGAGTATTACAGTCAGAGTTGGAAGGTTTGCTTCAATCCTTTCACTTGGTTGGTTGGCTAAGGGTCCCTCTTTGGAGTTTAGTTTGCTTGCTTTTTCCCGTTGGTGCTTATTCCGATCCCTTCATTGGTCCGTGGATTGTGTCCCCCGATGAGGTTGATCATGTTTTCTTTCTGTCTATTTTTAGTTAGTTCATCCAGATTGGTGTCATTTTGGTTCAATTGTTACGTGTGATTGGTTCGAAGTTTTTTGGAAGATTCCTATCGCTCGTTGGTTAGGAACGGGTGTTGTTTACCTTAATGCCCGCTTTTCAGTCCGCTCTGCATCAATTCCGCTTCATCTCTATGTTTCCATTGTGTCTTCGCTTCACCTCCGCTCGCTCCCCTACAAAGAGGACGTTAAGGAGAGGCATCTGTTGACACCCGTTTTACACCTTAGAGTTGGGTTACTTTCTTGCCTTTACTTATGATGTCCCAAGTTGTCCGTCATTTATTGAGTCATTTGCTGATGGTTTTTGTGGCCTATTTTATGGGTATTTTCTCTCTGGTTGGGCTTTCTCCCATGTTTTCTAGAGTTTGGGCCTGATGGAACTTGGTTTGACTAGGTCTTTGGGCCGAATATGCTTATTTCCTATTTATTTTCTTCTCAAATGGCCACCTTAATAACGGTCTCACGATAGGTTGTTTTAGGAAGGTGGTGGTTCATTGGATGACCATTTTTCTTATTCCCTGCATCGACCTGTTGTTTTCTATAAGTGGTCTCACGATAGGCTATTTCAGGAAGGTGGCGGTCCATTGACGATCGTTTTTCATTTCCTGCGTTGACATGTCCCTTCTCTGCGTCAACCTCACTCTTTCCTACGTCGACCTGACTTTTTCTGCGTCGACCTGTTATTTTCATAAATGGTCTCCCGATAGACCGCCCCATAAAGCTGGCGGTCCATCAAGAACCGTTTCTACTTGGCGGGAATTCCTGTTTTGGCTTGGTCTTTGGATAAATAAGCATCATTATCCTATATATTTTTTTTCTAACGGCCAGGAGAGTAGCGGTCGGCCGATGGGTTGTTTAGCTTCCGGGGCGGTCTATCGGTGGACCATTTTTTACAACTGAGATTCCTGCGTGGATGGCCAATTTCTCTCTCTATCTGTGGTCAAAATGGTTGATTGATCCATAGATTTCTCTACAGATTCTCAGCCAAATTGAGCGTCGTTTGATCCTATTGACGGTTGGGAGTTTTATCTTCAATTTATTAAAAATAATCAATGGCTAATTCCCACCCAAAAACCCGCCATTTGAGCCAGGGTTTCAAGGGTCTATAAATAGAACCCTTGGTGCATGGCTGTGGGGGGGGGGGGGATCCGGAGTTCGCTTCGAAGTGTTGTCGCTCTCTAGAGCAAAGTCCAGATAGGGAGAAAGGCTTTCTACGTCCTCTAAGCCTTTGGTTCAGGGAGTAGTTGATTTTCGTTGCGTTTTGCATCATAGTTTGAGTCATTTTTGGTCACATTTTAGTCATTCCATCACCATTCCCTTTCATTTTTCTTCACATTTTTCATTGGCATTCTACCATCTTTACATCTTCCTATAGTTTTCGTATCCCCATAGGGGTTAAAAAACCCAACCCCCAAGGTATTTCCTCTTTCAATTATGTGTTCCCTTCACCGTTCCCATTTATAGATATTACACTTTCATAAACTAATTTGGGGTCATTTTCGTCTGTCACTTGTCTTGTCTTGCAAGTCAACAAGAGTTTCAGCGCGAGGCCAATCCCTCCTGGCCGGCCTGAAGGGGTGGAGGATTGAGTTCCCCTGCTCGGGATCTGGAAGCTTTTATGGTCTTCCTCAGACCGTCTCTCCTGTGAATGCGGCCAATTGAAGACCATCCAAGTCCTGCGCCCAAGTCTTCTTCCCGCACTCTACTTCAGTGCTGGTAGTGGCCTATCGTCCGGCCGTTTTCACCCTTCAGCGGTCATCAGAAGACTGTCTTCATCCTGCACCAGCGCTGTTGTTTTTGGTTTGGCGAGTGTCTTCATCCGTCTCATTTTCCAAGGTACGTAGTGCGTTTCTCTTTGCGCTGGGTATCTTGGTGGCGATCACGATCTGATTGTGTGCGTGAGTGGTTGATTTCATTGTGATATTTATTCCTCCACGTGTCGAATTTCATGCCAATATTAGTTACATCCATTCACACTCACAACCACACTTCTTTTTTTGGATTAAAAATATCTATAGTAGGCTGCTACTTCGGAGGTGTATTGGTCGTTAAGGCAGGAGAGCGCTCACACCTTCAAGGAGGGAATGAGAAGTTCGCTCCACTGCGCCACAGATCTTCCCTCCAAAAAGATTTTGACCAAATGACACGTCGTTGCTCGGACATTGACTCTCCATTTGGGCAAGAATATGGGCTAAGTGACTTACTCGATGACACATGCCGAATGATGAAGTAGGAGAAGACTCATTTGGTGACAAGGATGGAAAGGCCAAGCCTAAAGATTTTTTTGGTGGCCTCGTCGATGATGACAAGGATCAGGGTGGCTTGTTCATTGGCATCTCGGTGATGATGATGAAGATCAATGTTGGTTTGTTCATTGGCATTAGTTAAATGCCGAAGCAAAGATAGGTTTAATCGTTAACGAGGACGAATGGTCCAGGTCAACGGTATATTCATCGATCTCGCTGATGATGATGAGGATCAACGTTAGTTTGTTCATCAACATTGGCTGAATGTTGAAGCAATGATAAGTTTAATCGTTAACGATGACAAAAGGTCCAGGTCAATGGCTTGTTTAGCGATCTCATCAATGATGACGAGGATCGAAGTTGGTTTGTTCATCGGCATTGGCTGAAGGCCGAGGCAAAGATAGGTTTAATCGTTAACAAGGATGAATGGTCCAGGTCAATGGTATGTTCACCGATCTCGTCGATGATGACGAAGATCAATGTTGGTTTGTTCATCGGCATTGGTTAAATGCCGAAGCAAAGATAGGTTTGATCATTAACGAGGATGAAAGGTCTAGGTCAATGGCTTGTTTAGCGATCTCATCAATGATGACGAGGATCGAAGTTGGTTTGTTCATCGGATTGGATGAATGCTGAAGCAAAGATAGGTTTAATCGTTAACAAGGACAAATGGTCCAAGTCAACGGTATGTTCACCGATCTCGTCAATGATGACAAAGATTAATGTTGGTTTGTTCATCAGCATTCGTTAAATGCTGAAGCAAAGATAGGTTTAACCGTTAATGAGGATGAAAGGTCTAGGTCAACGGCTTGTTTAGCGATCTCATCAATGATGACGAGGAATGAAGTTGGTTTGTTCATCGGCATTGGCTGAATGCCAAAGCAAAGACATGTTTAATCGTTAACAAGGATGAATGGTCCAAGTCAATGGTATTCACCGATCTTGTCGATGATGATGCGGATCGATGTTGGTTTGATCATCGGCATTGATTAAGTGTTGAAGTAAAGATAGGTTTATTTTTAGCAGCATAGGCATAAGGCTTATGCCGATGGGACGTACGAACATGATCTCATGCGGGGACTCCCGTGAGTGCATAGAAAATTCGACCCTGGGCGGGGTCTTTCAAATGGGGGATATCATGTTTATTATCACATTACTGGCCTAAGCGCCCTTTCGGGTTTTTGTCAGAGCCAGCCCCCTCTTGCTTTTGCCCACATGCCCTCTCGGGTTTTCACATGGCAGGATACCCTATTTTCCTTATAGCGCCCTTTCGGGTTTTCACCATAGTCGGGTTATAGCCATTTTTACCCTCGTTTAGGATAACTGAACAAGTCTGGTGGGGCACCTCTATTTTAAGCCCCATTTTTTTTGGAACTAAGATAATTGGTATGGGTTTGTTCATGGACTGAAATTTGACTTTCAAATCCAAGCATTTTGTTAGTCGGTGCACGGATGTGTTTGACAATGTTTTTATTAATGTGGGGTGAATGCTAATGCAAATGAAGTGGTTTATGCGTTGACTCGGACGTAAGGTCCAAACTGGTGATAGTATGTATATGATTTGGCTAGGGCACGAAGCCTTTTGCCCATAGAAATGTGTTTTTTGTTGATGTGGAAGTAACGTGAACTCAAAGGAAGGGTTTAAGCACCGATCTAGACGTAAGATCCAAGCCAGTGATAATGTAATAAGAGTTGGCTCAGGCATGCAGCCTTTTTCTGGTGGGACTATGTTCGTTGACATGGGGAACATCAACGCAAACGGAAAGGTTTAAACACCGATCCAAACGTAAGGTCAAAATCGGTGATGATGTGTAGATCGGCTGGGGCGCGAAGCCTTTTGCCGCTAAAAGTGTGATTTCGTTGACGTGGGGATAATGTCAAAGCAATGGAAAGGTTTTATGCATCGGTCTGGACGTAAGGTCCAAGTTGGTGATGATGTGTATAGCCCAGTGGGACAATGTTGGTGTTTCTTGTAACCCTTATGATTTTGTGTACTGGGGGGAATCATTTGCAACAAAGGCCGCCAGGCTCAGGTCGGTTTGAGAGGGGTGTCCCAGAAAAACTAGGTTGGGTATGGATTTTGTAGAGAGCTCGGCCGGGATGGAGTGCCATCGGCCAAGTAAGGTGAACGGCCGGCCTGGCCAAGGGGGCAGGCCAAGGAGAAACAACTTAATGTTTGTCTCTCCTTCCCCCTCTTTTTTTATTTATATTTTATTTTCTTATTCCTCTTTTGTTCTTCTTTCTTTGTCTATTTATGGTGCATCGGCCAACCCTTCAAATGCCCGCAAGGCTGCATGATACAGCTTTACATGTTTTCCATTGAGAGGGGAGAACTGAACTACCCCCCGATGATCAATGAGGACGTAGGTGCCACCTTCATATACTCGGTGGATGAAGTAGGGCCCCACCCAGTTTTCAACCAACTTCCCTTTGGGATTGGATGCCATTACTTCTTTTCTTTTAACCATTACCAGATCACCTTTCTTGAATTCTCTTACTTTGATCAGTTTGTCCAAGGCACGAGACATGCAAGCCTGGTACAGCTATATATTTTGTTGGACGCGGAGTCATCTTCCTTCAAGTTCAGAGAGCTCCTCCAGCCTTCTTTTTATATTTGTTTGATCACTGTTGACCGGGCTTTGTTGAATGGTGACCCGCAGAGACATCACCTCGAGCTCTATTGGCACCACTGCTTCTGACCCATACACCAAGGAAAATGGTGAACAGCTGGTTAGGGTTTTATAAACGTTACGGTACGCCCATAGTGCCTCATACACCCTTTCCTCCCAATCCTTCTTGCTAGCGTTGACCATCTTCGCTAGTAAGGTGCAGAGGGTCTTGTTAAATGCTCCAGGAAGCCCATTAGCTTGAGGGTTGTAGGGGGTTGACTCCTCCAATCAATCTTCTATTTATCGGCTAGTCGGTAAACCTTATAGTTTCTGAAGTGACTGTCATTGGTAGAGATAATTCGGCTGGGAACACCAAATCGGAATATTATGTTCTGACGGATGAATCTGGCAACCAACTCCCTAGTCACTTCTCTTAGTGCCACAACTTTTGCCCATCTAGAGAAGTAATCTGTAGCGGCCAAAATATATTTACACCCTGATGAGGATGCTGGCAGAGGACCCACCACGTCTGTGCCCCACTGGCGAATGACCAACTGGGGATGGTGGGATGCAATGGCGCCGATGGCCTTCTTGGCACGGTGGCAAGTTCTTTGCATTTTTGGCATGACTTGGCAAACTTGTAGTAGTCATCAAATATAGTCGGCCAATAGTAGCCCAGCTTCTTTATTTCAATCTTCATATTCGGACATGCTTGGTGCGCTCCAGCTAACCCGGCATGGACTTCTTTCATCACCTGCCAAGACTCTTCTGTCGATAGACAACAGAGTAGTATTTTCTTTCGAGCATCCGCCATTATTCGGAACATAGTTCTATTTTACATTTCATAGGAATCTTTGATCCTGATCAATTTAATTCTTTGCTCCTTCTCTTTCGGTAGGTGGTGGTGCAAGAACTATTTTAAGAGCGTTATAATGTAAGGCCCGGATACAGAGGGGGGTGAATGTATCCCTCTACAAATATAGCCTAATTAAAAACTCTAAAGCTCAGTTATGCGGAATTAAAACTGTTGCAGAAATAAACTGAGGAAACTTAGAAGGATCAAAGCAAGACAACAACTCAAGAAGCCCTCAAACGATCTTAAGTAAGCATCTAAAGCGCAACAATTAAGTGAACATATAAGAAGATCAAACCACAAGGGACACCATGATTTTTAGGTGGTTCGGTCAACAGACCTACGTCCACCCCTCACTCCAAACCGGAGTGAGGCTTCCACTTGTAACACTAGCACAGCAGACTCAGTCTGCAACAACTGCTGCCAAACAACTTGACCAGGGGAACAACCTCCCCTCTTCCTCCCAACCGGAGGGACACCCCAAGTGACTCCCAGTCACTTGGAAACCAGAGACACACGGTCTCTCTTCCTCCAGACCCGGAGGGAACCCCTGGACTTGCTACCCACAAGCCCAGAACCGGAGGACCAAACCTCCCTTCCTCCAAACCGGAGGGAAACCTAGAGACCCAAGTCTCTCTTCCTCTGAACCCCAGAGGGAAACACAAGTGACACCAAGTCACTTGCAAACTAGAGGTCTCGGACCTCTCTTCCTCCCGGAGGGAAACAATCAATGACACCCAGTCAAAGGCAACCAGAGACGCAAGTCTCTCTTCCTCCACACCGGAGGGAACCCGATCTCACACTAGAGGATCGGAAGAACAGCAAGTGAATAGTTTAAAGGAAAAACAAAACCCAGCAACAGAAAGCTGAAAAGATAAAATCAAATGTGGCTCTCGCAGGAGCTGGCTGGCCTGGATTTGATCCACGCTCCAGCAGGAACTTCTTCTACTGCTTCTCTCTTTCTCCCAGCACGAACTCTCTTTTCTTCTTCTTCTTCTTTCTTACTTCTTCTTCTTCTCAACCTCTCTATCTCACTGTCTCTCTTTCTTTTTCTTCTTCTGCTTTCTCGATCTGGCTCTCAGCTTTCTCTATCTCTTCTTTCTCTTCTGCACTTCTTCTCTTAGCTCTGGCTGCTTCTACTTCAGTCACTCTCTGCCCTCGCACCAGTTCTTTAGAGGAAGAAGACACATATATATAGCAGCAGCAGATTAGGGCGGCGTGTGCTCTCCACGATTCCCGCCCAAATGCTTCAGTCCACGTGGAGGCTCCTCTACATCTCGGATCACGTGCCAGATGCCAGCCTTGTATCACGTGCCCACTCTGCATAGGCTCCACGAACAGTACAATAGAGCAAACTGGTTCGGATTTGATCCTGAAACCAGAATCCTTCTTCTTCTTCTTTTTCTTCTTCTCCTGCAAAGAGATTAAAACCATTAATACTCAGGGTTCTCTCTCTCTATATATATACCTGAAATAAGTCGGTTGACACTCAAGCTAAAACTGCACGAGGTGTGTAGGAACAACAAAAGGTGCACTATACTGAGAACGACACGAGGTATATAAGATGACTACAGCACGAGATAAAGAGAGAACGACACGAGGTACATAAGATGACTACAGCACGAGATAAAGAGAGAATGACACGAGGTACCACAGTAACAAAAGCTAACACTACAAAGAGAACGACACGAGGTACCACAGTAACAAGGCTAACACTACAAAGACAACGACACGAAGTCAGATGAGAACAGCACGAAGTGAGAAGGAAATAACACGGAGTAAAATGGTAGTAAAACACGCGATCAGAAGAGACCTGTATGAAGATAGAAAGAAGCAACACGAAGACATAAAAACAACACGAAGACACAAATACAGAAATAGCATGAAGACTCGAACACAAAAATAACACGAAGACATAAAAACAACATGAAGACACAAATACAGAAATAGCATGAAGACTCGAACACAAAAATAACACGAAGACATAAAAACAACACTAAGACACAAATACAGAAATAACATTAAGACTCGAACACAAAAATAACACGAAGACATAAACACAGAAACAACACGAAGAACGACCAATCAAAACGACTCGAAAACGAGGACGACACGGGCTGAAAACAACTCGAAGATGAAAACAGAAACCGACACGAAGTGTGGTCACAAAGCAAGAAAGACACTTCCAACGTACAGACTTCATATGAACAGTCCAATGTGTGGACTTGTCGTTCACTGGTGAGTGTACAAACTTCGAATGAAAACCAATGTGTAGACTTTGGCTTGGAACGAAGGTAAGGATGAGGCTGTATAGACTTGGCCAATATGAGACACTGTACAGACTTCATTCAATGCAACGTAGGTAAAAGAGACAATGTATAGACTTTCACACAAAAGGTAGACAAGGCAGCATGGCGTCAACCCAGCTGTTCCACTGCGTCAACGCAGCAAGTAAACTAGCAACTACTGCGTCAACGCAGTGTCCTTGTAGCGTCAACGCACTGCATGAACAATTAGCCACTACGTTAACCCAATCTAGCCATATTCATGAATTAACTATTCAAGCAAACAATCAGATATTTACGCAGTCAAACAGTCATCTATATTAATTAGCACACCTCACAACACCTCAGTGTGACTCATGGTGTGTCAGCCATCATCAAAACCAAGCACACCTCACAACACCTCAGTGTGACTCATGGTGTGTCAGCCATCATCAAAACCAAGCACACCTCACAACACCTCAGTGTGACTCATGGTGTGTCAGCCATCATCAAAATCACACAGAGGCACAACAATCTCCCCCTTTTTGATGAAGGCAACACTATGAGTTACACTGACTCAGATTAGATTCTTCTCCCCCTTTACTTTCATCAAAAAAAAATGAAATATGGAGAAATTAAAGCATGTATAACAGGTCATCAGAATTCTCCCCCTTTAAGAGTTTCAGCAAAAGGTCATTAGTTAGAGATGATCAAAAGAAGCCAGCATGCAATGATTGAATGAAAAATTTCCCCCTTTTTGGCAAACAAACTCACTCACTTGGTATAATCAATACTTCCCCCTTTGACATGGCAGAAGATATAGAGCTAATGCAGACAAACAACATGATCAGACAATCTAGCACATTGTCCCCTTATGCAAATAGTCTCTCAAACAGACCAGAGAATCTTGCCCTTATGATCTATGATGCAAGAGAAATCCACAAGGATGAACTCTGGTTATCCAAAGAAAATTCTGAGAGTTGTGCGTTACATAAAAGAGAACCAATGTCAATCAAAACACATTGATAGAGGGCAATATGATCAGAAACGTTTTTGAAGGTTGAAACCAATTGAGATGAAGGGAGAATATCAACAAAAACACAGGGACACTCAAGAATGCTGACTAGATTTCCCTTTTTTAAGAAAGACACTCAGCAAGACAGGAAAGCTCCCCCTGATTAGATGATGGAGTGAAGCCAATTGATATAGTGAAGTGATGAGCATCTATCAGCAAAACACAAACTGTATTCACAGTGAATAAATGAGGAAGACATATTTTCATTAGCACACCAAATTCATAAATCTTTGTAAACGAATTTCAGATTCTTCAATTATAATAGATTATGAATGAGTTTAAACTGACCATCATAATTTAAGAGAGATGTATTCAAAGTTTATCAAGGAAAATCAATACTCATATCTGAAACACCTTTTCATAAAGGTGAACCAACAACTCATTTGATATTCATGTTTAACCTCCTTCCATCTTACTCATTTAAATTCAGTGACTCCTATGGAAAAAAAAACACAAGATCATATTGAGATTAAACATAAATAAATGAGACTGAGCTTGTCTTTAGATTTTCAGAATTTTCTGACACCAATTGAGCAGCACTTAATTTTCCTAAGCAAGTTTGGTTCAGTCAACACCTTTTTACATGAGGCACAACACGTCTTAGGTGAAGTGACCCAGTTACTCAATGTGACAACCGTATTGCCTCTCAAAGAGAACAGAGTTAGCAGTGGAGTATCTTTTTACATGAGGAGACACCTTGATCAGAGGCCAGAATCCCCAGTTACTCAACACATCCATGCCATTGCTCTGTCAGACTTTCAAACATATTGAAAAGAGGTAACTATGGCACTTCATGACATGGGCTTACTCTATTTCATTGATAGAAAACCCAGTTTCTCTGTGACCACAGTCATTGCTCTAGCTTTAAATTTTAACTATTTTCATATTCTTCAAACAAGACTCAGTACACTTGAAATGATTAAGAACAATACTTTCTACATGTATCTTAACCAAAGAAAGCCATGTCTTTTAAAATTTCAGATTTCAGAAAGTTTTGCATGAAATTCATGAGGCAATTGATTAAGACTTGTTAAGCATGATGATTCAGATATTTTCAAGTCTTTTACATCAAAACTTAGAAAATACATTAGGCTTAAATCAATTTGATTTATCAAAACATTCTTAAGCCAGTATAATAGAAGATTCTTCTTTTCAGAATGTCTGATTTATGCCTAGGGTGCACTGATTAAATCTTTCCTCATTCGGCTGAATCAATGACATAGTCAAGAGAAATTAGCAGAGAGCAATTCTGATACCAATAGTTGAGAGAATAGAGCAATTCAGAAGCAAGCCTTAAAGACTAGAATTCAGTCAGATTAGCTTGGGCCAGTCTTGACAAGATATGAAGAAATGTGTATGATAGGAACAAGCTACCAATTGAATTCATAGTAGACAGAATCAATGGCTGAGTCTGGAATACAGACAGATCAGCTATATCAGTGTAGACAACAGAGAATTCAAGTGAACCACATATTTGCCAAGAATGGATCAAATTGCTAGACAGAAGGAGTTCAAGTGGTGAAGAGATGAAATAGGAATGCTCCCCCTATCTAGATGCAATGAGACATTTCTTTTTAGATTTTTCAATGTAAGGAAATGCAGTGCTACTTACTACATGTACGCATACAGCAAATGAGATTATCATGATATGTAAGCATTAGTCAAACTCCCCCTTACAGAGTGCACGATATGCAATTAGGGCACTGAAACATAATTTTAAAATTTATGCTCATTCAGACTGTCATAAAAAGAACAAATCATGTATGAGGAGAGTTCAGAAAATTTGAATCTGACAATGCAGATGATGAATAAATATGCAACGACGGATTTAACATGCTATTCAGTTATTCTAAGAATAAGAAGTGCAGAGAATTTACCTGAAAGAGGCTTTATTAACTTGGGTGCCTTGGTTTAATTTACCCCTCTTTATTCCTCCATCCAAGGCACACCTGCAAAGTATTTGATCATCTTGATTCTTCAGGGACCCAAGCAGCTTTGGGTCCTGCGTTAGCCCTGACAGGTTTTCTAAACATTTTCATAGCAACATTATCATCAAATTTCATCAGTGAACAGTCATCCATAGAATGTCTAAATTTTCCACAGTATCTACATGAAATGGCTGGTGTTTGATTCATATGATGCATATTAATAGCAGGGTGATGTTTATAAACATGTTCATAATATTTTCTGTTATATGCATGAGCAGTTTGATGCTTGTTCTTAACCATCCAACATTCAGAAGATTTGTGACCTTGCTTCCCACAGTTATAGCATGAAAATCTTGCAAATGGTTTTACAGGGAATTTGACACCATAGGGGTTAACAGTGTTCTTCTGAACATGCCAATAGTTCTTGACTGTATGGCCATTCTTCCTACAGTGAGAGCAAGCAAAAGAATTTCTTTTATGAAAACCATTTCTACTTCAAGTAGATCTAAACCAGCACTCAGCAGCCTTGTGCCCAGGCTTATTGCAGTTGAAGCACACAATGTGCTGATTAGAATTATGTTTAGATCCATATGGATCATGAAAGTGCATGGAAGACCTGGCACGTAGTTTATCATCTTCTTTCATGATAAAGCATTCATTCATGAGATGACCGTGCTTCCCACAATAATAACATGAAGCATCAGGCTTCCTAGCAGCATGGTTTCTATCAGAAAGATTTCTAGAATGTAGAGTTCCACTAGCATGCTCATCCTTTAACATCAATCCACAATCCTCCATTATGTGACCTCCTTTCCCACAATAATAGCATGAACCCTTTTTAATGTGAGTGTGTGAGAGATCATGTGAATTGTGTGCAGTCTTCTTTACAACAACAGGAGTGTCTTTTTCCTTTTTCTGTGAATTTTCACCCTTTTTCTGTTTTGGAGTTTGTTCCACACTTTTGTGTTTCACAGTGGACTTTTGTGCAGTGAATTGAAAGACAGAAGGAGCAGAGGTTGTTTGCTGATTGGTGGCTTTGACAAAAACAGTAGATGTTTCATTCCCCTTACTCCTTTTATTTGTCGGACTATAGCCCAGTCCCTTTCTCTCAAAATTATCACTCTTTCCAAGAAGCTTGTTCAGATTGTCCTTACCTTTGACAAATTTTGATAGAGAATTTTTCAAATCTTTAATCTCACAATTCAAATCAGCAATTTTAGCTTCATATTTGGACAAATCTGTTTCATAGGAAATGACTTGTTGATGCAAGGCATCATTCAGACTCTTGAGTTTTTCAACTTCCTGTTTTAGTTTTGTTTCATTGTCAGCTTCAGATAGGGACTTATAAAGATCATCAACTTCTTGTTGAAGGGATGTGATAGTAAGCTCATATCCAGCTATTTTCCGTTCACTACAACTGATATTTCCATTTAACATTAAGTTGATGGTTTTCAGACTCTCAATTTCTTGTTCAGCATTCATCAACCTATCAGAATTATCCACACTCACACACTTGCCTTTTTCCATTGTCATTAGCCTATCTATCAACTGGGTGTTTAGATGTTTCAACTCATTGATTTCCTCTTCCAGTTTACTGTTCTGCTCTAGGAGATCAGCATCAAGCACCCATTCATCTGAGAGAGACTGACATTCATGAAACATTTCCTGTTGTTTTTCAGAATCTTTCTGTAATTCTATGTTTACAGATTTTACGGCATTAAGCTTTTCAATCAGTAATTTGTTCTCCTGTCTAAGTTTCTCTGATTTTTCATCATTTTTATTGGAGAACTCTTTAAGAGAATCATTTTCAGATTTCAGCTTGGTTAATTCAGACTTAACACATTCAATTTCTTTCAGCAAACCCTTGCTCTGAACAGAATCATGACTAGCTAGACTAAGCTTCTTTTCAAGTTCAGAGATTTCTTTCACATGATCTTGATTCTCAGTTTTCAATAATGAAATTTGTTTCTTCAACATTAAAAGATCAAACATACAGGCATCATGAATATTTTTCAATTCAACACAATTTCTACAAGGAGAACTTGAACTATCTAAACCAGTACCCTTCTTCAATTTTTTATACTGTTTTCTTAACAGTTCATGAGATTCAAATAATTCAGCATATGCATTCTCCCAATCTTCTAGAGAAAAATTCTCGAAGAGATTTACCTCATCATCATCATCTTCTTCAGTCTAACTGCTGCCTTGATTGCTGCCACTTGGATTACTTCTGTTAGACATCATGCAGCTGTCCTCGTTTACCCTGTGAAATTGCTTCAGCCTATCCAGGATGTCCTTTGCTGAGCTGCAATTATGAAGACAAGATCATAAGGCTCTGTCAGTAGCTGCTTTCAACAGGTTAAAGGCTTTCTGATTTTCTCCATCCTTTGATCTGTGTCTGTCGGTCCATTTGGACACTTTCGTTGGTAAGGTGTAAGGACCTTGTGAAATTAATTTCCACAAATCAGGATTAGCAGAATTTACATAAGCATGTAAAGCAGTGTACCACTGACTGAAATCAGAACCACTAAAGACGGGTGGAAGAGCCATTGAAAAATAAATAGCGAGTAAGTCGAGGCAACAGGAATATTTATGCACTAAAAACAAATTAGCACCTAAGACAGCAAGATCGAATCTGCAGGTCGCTGGACCTTGTATGCAGACACCTCTCTGATACCAATTGTTATAATGTAAGGCCCGGATACAGAGGGGGGTGAATGTATCCCTCTAAAAATATAGCCTAATTAAAAACTCTAAAGCTCAGTTATGCGGAATTAAAACTGTTGCAGAAATAAACTGAGGAAACTTAGAAGGATCAAAGCAAGACAACAACTCAAGAAGCCCTCAAACGATCTTAAGCAAGCATCTAAAGCGCAGCAATTAAGTGAACATATAAGAAGATCAAACCACAAGGGACACCAGGATTTTTAGGTGGTTCGGTCAACAGACCTACGTCCACCCCTCACTCCAAACCGGAGTGAGGCTTCCACTAGTAACACTAGCATAGCAGACTCAGTCTGTAACAAAGAGATGTTCCCGCCAGTTAGGCTGACGGGCTTCTTCAATTGTCATAGCTTCACATTCTTCTTCATTCGCTGGTTCGTCTATCATGCTGGGAACCTGGAGTCTATTGATGACAACTATATTTATGGTCTCGTCTGGCGGGACTACCAGTGTCACGCCGCGACGTGAGAAATTGAGGCGCGACAAGTCGTAAACATTCATGTCGATCAGAGCATGTATAATAGGGTGTCCAATCACAAAGTAGATGATATGAAAATGATACTCTTTATTTAGTCAAATAAAGTTTTACAACAACACCAGGCCTTGAGAGGCATAATACAACATCCAAATACATTAATTCTAGCAAGAGCAACAACTTTAAACCAAGGTATCTAAGATAAACTAGGTTTCTCTTTCACTCTTGCCCGTCCCTATTTGTTTAGGGTTCATCATCCGAACTATCTACAATATTAACCGAAAACGCAGGGTAAGTAAACACTCAGTAGGATTTATATCTCTATACTAGGTAACTTTTAAGTAATTAACATTTTAGATAAAAGTTAATATGTTATGTCGAGAACGTAACTAAAACAGGGAACATAAGTAAGAGAGAGAGAGTAAAGGAATGCAAGTAATAAATTTGGTTTAATCCATGTAACCCATGCATCCCCATGATGTGTATTTGATCTATCATGCCTTACCTACGTGATTAGCATGTTTTCTCTGCATTTATTGCTCTAAGATTAAGCATATACTTCGGTTCTAATTTTTGTTTACAACATACCAGAAACGGTCTCTGTAAGACCGCCATATTTAGCTAGCGGCCATTTGATAGACCGCTAAAACCTCCATGCGGTCCTCACATGACCGTTATTTAGTTTTTGTATTCTGCACTTTGTTAACTCTAAACAGATTGCAGATTTTCCATATTTATCATATGTTAAGCCTAGTTAATTAGGTCTTATTCATTGTTTTGACCCTAGATTCATATTAATGATTATATTGTGCATCATCTTTGATAGATTGCATGTCTTACATGTTTTAAATGCTTATTTTAAACTTGTGATAATTTCATGCCAAAACCATATACTCTTGTATTAAAGCTAAAGTTCATGTGCTTATCAGACTTATTTCATTGATGATATTCGATCGTTGTTTATCCCGATTTCACTCTCATCTTGAGTCTTTCATAAGTACATAGTGCGTACTCCGGTGCGTGGCTATTAGTAACACTTAACACATATTAGGCACACAATCTTGGACTTGTGATCCTCTCCGTTGGATATTCCTTTCACCGGACTGGGTGATCTTGTTTCAAGGCCTCCGTAAGTCTCCGCGAGCTTGGGATTCCCACTAGGACGCCGAGCTGGTTGTACCCTCAAAACCCAATTATCTAGAAAGCACTCACATGACCGGTGTTTTTTTGAGTCCTAGCTAGTAGCAGCTAGAAAGGAGACTGCAACTATTAAGTAGCAGTCTTCCCATGACCTCTATATCTTGGAAGTTTCACTTCTTCGACTCTTCTTTCTTCATGCGTCAACTATGTCTAAGTTGCAGCCATTCTAGGACCGTTACCTTCAGGTTGCGGTCAACCTAAGATCGCCATTCCAAGAAAATGGTCCAAACAAGACCGTCTTCTGTTCCAATATGCTTAACCTGAGGTTTGACCCATGGGTTGATTCTCCACTGCCCCTAGATGATCCCTTGATTATCTAGAACCCAACACTTTGTTTAAAAAGCTATCTAATGAATTATACAAGTTAATGAATGTACTGTAATGCTGCCAGATTTTTCTCATGGCATGACCTTGTCCTTAACTCATTCCTTGAACTCTCATATTCTTAATTTGTGCATTATTACCTTGATATTGCTATCATAAAACTATAGTTTGAACTTGTTACACTATTGGCCTAGTTTATTGATATTTCTTGTGGAAGTAGTTTGATTTATAACTTGAAGATGTGGATCAGGCACTGATTGTGTCCAAGGACTCCATGCTAACCCCCTCAGCTGATTGTCGAAAATACGTTGAAAACCATGAGGTACGATGACACTAGCGTCGCATTACGCCGGGAGTACTTTTTTTATAGACAAGTGAAAACCACGAGGCTCTACATGAAATTATTACATTCTTGTTATATGACTTTCTAGTGCATGACCTTTATGGTTATGAAAAGTTCATTCTCGTTACATGAAAGGCCACTCTACTTTATATTCTTCCTTGATCTTGCTTTCATTATATATGAACATTCATATCTCTATGATCTACATCTTGCTACTTGTGATATTACTATGGTTTTTATTCGCATGTTTTCACCGTGTGCATTTATCTTATTTCCTAAAGCTAAAATGCTAATCTTTTAAACATTGTCTTTATGTTGATACGAAGATACCTACTGGGCAAGTGTGCTCATTCCCTACTTTATCCCATCTTTTCAGGAAATTCTAGCAGGGATTCAGACTACTCAAGTGACGAGTCCGAAAGTGATTAAAGATCAAGAGAAGACATAGTCATGAGTCATTAGTAATAAAGTTCCTTCACTATAATAGGCGGTGAAGTTGATCATATCATGTAAATTTGTAAATTTCTCTTTTTATTGAGTCTAGAAATGTAAAGAGTCATTCCTTTGTAAACTTATCATTATTATTCACTAAAAATAAAGGTTTTGTCTAATTATTGTGCATTCATTCTTATGTATGGATGTGTTAGCGCTCTGATTATATTGCTCGCTTGCGGCGTACTAGCCGACTGTTCGCGTTTCCCCGAGTTACTTCCATTGTACACATATGGCTCGGGGGTGTGAGAGTTAAAGTGGAATCAGAGCGTAGGCATAAGTAAGTCCTAGGAAAATGTCATGTCATAGGCTAAGTCCAATAATTTAGGACCCACATCTATGAACTAGGAATGAAATTTCCAACCCATGTGAGAATTGGGTAGAGCCCAGGATAAGATAGTAAAATTAGATATTATCTATAGGTTAACTTCTATCGATTCCATATGAATTAATTAATTGTTCATTTGTTTCAGGCACTTCCTTCTTGCAATGGCTGTTGAATGTGCCGCTAATCGCGCTAATTGGGAACCAATGCAGCAAATGGTTGCGGGTCTTACCTAGGCCCTACAAACGGTGGCCCAAGCTGGCGCACGGGTTGGCGCGGGTAATCTACAGGGGAATTTTTGGAGTATGAACCCTCCACGATTCTCTGGATCTTCTAACCCCGATGAGGCAAAGAATTGGATCAATGAAATGAATAGAATATTCGACGTCATGCAATGCTCCGACCAAGAGAAGGTCCGTCTCGCCACATTCCAATTGAACAAAGACGCCTATACTTGGTGGAAGGCGCAACAACAAAATTGATCAACTTACATGGGATGAATTTCTTACACTTTTCCATGCAAAGTACTTCTCCGAGCACGTCAAAGAAAGAAAGGCCGCTGAATTCTCCTCTCTTTGCCAAGGCATGATGTCCGCGATAGAGTATGAACTTCATTTTTCTCGTCAAGCCCCTTATGGCCCACACCTGGTGGGCTCGGATATCTTAATGGCAAATCATTTTATGGACAGTTTAAGGCCCGACTTTATTCAACAACTTGGACCTCAGAATATCCGTACGTATACGAAAATGGTCCAGCGGGCACATCTCTATGAAAGGACCTTAGAGAAGGTCAAAAAGTACAAAGGCAAGAGCGAGGAGTCCAGCCGCAGGTTCAAGAAATGCGGACAAAAAAAAGAAAAGTTCAGCATCACTTACAACTCCTGTGATAACAAGAAAAGATCCCGCAATGGGAATGGAAGGAATAATCACAAGAATAAGAAGGTGAAGGAGGAGGAGACGCAAGTCACTACGGCTTGCTCATTTTGTGAAAAATTCTGCCACTCGACCGAGGAATGATGGAAGCACCTTGGCGCTTGTTTACGATATGGGAGTCGGGAGCATCAGATGCTTGATTACCCCCTCATGAAAGAACAAACCTCAAATGGCGGGCATAGGAGGCAAGCTCATCTTAATGCAGTTCCGGATGATGAAGAAGCGCCAAAGGATGATGGGCTCATGGAAGGTACTGTTCAAATTTCTACACATCCTGCTTTTGTACTATTCGATACTGGTGCCTCTCATTCTTTTATATCTACTTCCTCTGTGAAAATTTTACCAATTGCACCTGTTCCTCTACCTTCGGACCTAGCTATCACTACACATTTAGGTCCCGGTACAAAACATACAACCCACTACCCAAATAGTAAGGTAACTATCGAAGGTCATAATCTTCCGGCAAACCTCGTATGCCTTGACATGGAAGGCAACGATGCTATCCTAGGTGTAGATTGGCTTGTTGAGCATGCCGCATATATAAATTGTCGCAATAGGAGAATTTCTTTTCGAAAACTAGGTCTTCCGCAATTCTCTTTCGTTGGCATCAAGTATAAGAAGCACCATACCATTATTTCTTCCCTTCATGCTTGCAAACTCATTTCGGAAGGCTGTGATGCTTTTCTTGCTTCCGTGATTATCACCGAGTCCAAGGAAATCCTCATGTAAGAAATTCCTATTGTCAAAGAATTCCCCAATGTCTTCCCATCTGATTTACCCAGTTTACCACCCGAAAGGGAAGTAAACTTCTCCATTAAACTCATTCTTGGAGCAGCACTTGTGTCAATAGCTCCCTATAGGACGTCCCCCTCAGAACTCAAAGAATTAAAGAGGCAACTTCAGGAGCTGCTAGACAAGGGTTTTATTCGACCTAGCACTTCCCCTTAGGGTGCACCAGTTCTATTCGTTAAGAAGCAGGATGGATCTCTCAGGCTATGCATCGATTACCGGCAACTGAATCAGCTCACCATCAAGAATAAATATTTGTTGCCATGTATCAACGAGTTATTTGATCAAATTTCTGGGGCAAAATATTTCTCTAAGATCGACCTTAGGTCAGGCTACCATCAATTGAAGATCAAAGATGAAGATATCTACAAGTCTACTTTTTGAAGTAGATATGAACATTATGAGTTTGTGGTTATGCCATTCACGTTAACCAACGCCCCTACAGCCTTTATGCAACTCATGAACAATGTTTTCAGGACATATCTCGATCAATTTGTGGTCGTATTCATTGATGACATCGTTATTTATTCCAAAACAAAGGAAGAACATGAAGAACACTTACGAATAGCTTTGCAAACCCTTAGAGAACACCAACTATATGCGAAGCTTAGCAAGTGCGAGTTTTGGCTAAAGGAGGTCTCTTTCCTCCGTCACATTATTTCAAAGGAAGGTATCGCTATTGATCCTTCAAAAGTAGAAGTTGTAAAGAACTAGAGCCGACCAACGACTGTATCCTTAGTCAGGAGTTTTATCGGTTTGGCTAACTATTATAGGAGATTTATCAAGGCTTTTTCCAATATCGCCGTCCCTTTGACTAGGCTTACAAGAAATGAAAATCCCTTTATATGGATGAAGGATTACGAAGAGAGTTGCCTAACTCTTAAAGATCATTTAACCACTGCCCATGTCTTGGCACTACCTGTTGAAGGTGGTGGATTTGAAGTCTACACGGATGCATCTGGTATTGGCCTTGGGTGTGTCCTTATGCAACATGGCAATGTGATATGTTATGCTTCAAGGAAATTGAAGCGTCATGAAAAAACTATCCCGTCCATGATCTAGAATTGGTTGATGTTATCTTCGCTTTAAAAATCTAGCGACGTTACCTTTATGGGAAGAAATTCACTATATTTTCAGACAAAAAGTCTAAAATACCTTTTTACCCAAAAGGAACTTAACATGAGACAAAGAAGATGGCAGGAATACCTTAAGTACTTCGACTTCTCTATTTAATATCATCCAGGCAAAGCAAATGCCGTAGTTGATGCTCTTAGCAGAAGACCAATGGCATCTCTAGCAAGCCTCAGGAAAGGTATGACTTATCTTATAGAGGATTTTACTCATTTGAATCTAGATGTGGATGCAAAAAAAAGGAAAGGGTATTATTACTAATATTCGGTCACAACCTACCCTAATTGAAGATCTAGTCAAATTACAAGAAAATGACCCCACATTAATGGAGATCAAGGCTAATATTGATAAAAGGTCGGAGTTCTCTATCTCAACCGATGGAAGGTTATTATTCAAAGATCGAATCTGCATACCGGATCATGCCGACTCTAAGAAGCTGATCATGGAGGAAGCTCATAAAGCAAAATATGCTATTCACCCTGGTGCTACCAAGATGTACCAAGATCTAAAAAGGAACTTTTGGTGGCCCAACATGAAGAGAGAAATAGCGGCCTTTGTGTCACGTTGCCTCACTTGTCAACAAGTTATGGCGGAACACCAAAAGCCCGCTGGTAAGCTACATCCCTTGGAAATTCTCGAGTGGAAGTGAGAAAGTATAGGGATGGATTTCATCATGGGTCTACCTAAGATAAGAGGTGGACATGATGGTATTTGGGTGATCATAGACCGATTGACTAAATTTGCACATTTTCTACCAATCAAAAGTCGATGGTCTGTGGATATTCTACCAGCTTTATACATAAAGGAGATTGTCAAGCTACACGGTGTCTCAGTCACCATTATTTCATATCGAGACCCTCGATTCACATCTCAATTCTAGAAGGGTCTACAACATTCACTAGGGACCCGACTCAATTTTAGCACTGCTTTCCATCCTCAAACTGATGGTCAAACTGAGAGAACAAATCAGGTGGTGAAAGATATACTCAGGGCATGTGTTATCGATTTCGGTGGGAGTTGGCACGACCATCAACCTCTAGTGAAATTTGCTTACAACAATAGCTACCAAGCTAGCATTCAAATAGCACCTTTCGAGGCACTATATGGGAGAAGCTACTGCTCACCTATCTGCTGGAGTGAAGTTGGAGAAAGGCAACTTCTAGGCTCAGAAATAATAAGAGATTCTATCGAGAAGGTCAAGCTCATTCGAGGGAGACTCCATATGGCTCAAGATAGATAAAAGTCTTATGCTGATAATCGAAGGTGTGACCTAGAATTCCAAGAAAGAGACCATGTATTCCTCAAGGTTTCTCCGGGTAGAGGTATTCGAAGGTTTGGCATCAAAGGCAAGCTCACTCCAAGATTCATTGCCCCCCTTGAAATTCTTGAAAGGATTGGCGAGGTCGCATATTGAATTGCCTTGCCTCCTCAACTAGCTGGAGTCCATGATATATTTCATGTCTCGATGCTCAAAAGGTATGTCTATGACCCATTCCATGTTATAAGTCATGACAACCTGCAAATTCAAAAGGACTTGACGTACGAGCAAAAGTTAATCAAAATCGTTGATCAAGAGCTACGTCAGCTTCGGAATAAAACTATTCCCATGGTCAAAGTCCAATGGAACAAATCTTGGCCACACGAGGCGACATGGGAAACGGAAGAAGCTATGCGCAAAAGATTTCCAGAGATATTTGATTGTAATTATACTCTCCCTAAAAACCCATGCAATGAATTTGGGGATAAAATTCCTTTTAAGTGGGGGAGGGTGTAACACATGGAATTTTTCTGGGATTAAATATGACTATTAAGCATTTACAATGGCTTATGCGCTACTTAAATGAATTAAGGGTTAATGAAATCAATTTAAAGTACCTATATTAACCAAAGGACTAATCCCAATTCAAATAGGTCCAAAAACCCAATTCTATAGACTTTTGACCCAATGATGGGACATCGGAGTAAGCCAAACTTCCGTGAGCTAGAGTCCCAGGTTTGCATTCCGTCCCGCATCACCCAAGCGCATTATTAGAAATGTAATTTGGGCAATTTACGGATTTAAATAGGATATATAAGCCAATTAACGGGATAAATATGGGATATTAGGAAAATCCAAAAATTGTGGAATAAATACCAAATGGCGGTCTATCGCAAGACCGCCACCTCATGAAAGCGGTCTAGACTTGACCGCTACTTCCTTCCGATTCTGTGAGTGGAAGAAACATAGAAAGCTTGGATCTTTGGCATGCTAATCCCCATGGATCGAAGTGTGTAGACATGTAAACATGTCTAGGACTCTTGGGGATTGATCCTACCCCAAATTATGACTACTAGATTGATCCAATCCCTTAAATCCTAGGCAAACCCTATAAATAGGCCTAAACCTCGACATGTGCGAACCTTACTTTTGGCTAGCCTGGTTCGACGGTAAGTAGACATTATTTCACGCCGATCCTTTAGAACTATTTGTTTCTCTTACTATTGACTAAGTCCTCTCCAAATTCCACGTTAGGAGATCAGGCCTTTAAGGAGTTAGAAGCCTCAGAAGTCGCTAATTTGCTGCAAGGTGCGTAGGAACAAGTGAGATTTCTCGAGGAAGATCAGCGGATTAGAAGCCCTAATCGAGATAATCTCGTGTCCATCCTTTAGAAGAAGTTACTCTCCCTTATGTTATCTACCTACCCTCCAAATTTCACGAATTTGGGAGAAAGGGTTGAAGAGTTAGGAAGCCGTGAATTCGCTGGTTTGACGCAGGGCGCGCCAGAGCCTACATCAACTTCCAGTCAGAAATTTGAAGTCTAAGGATCGAATCAAAGGTAGGTTATCTCATGAAAAGGCCTAAACATCAAGTTAGGAGTAAAAGCCCCCTGTTTCCATGTGATTTCATACTTTATACATGGAGTATTTCATGTTTTACTATCATTGCGCATCTAGGTTATTCTTGTATGCATGATTTCTACCCTTAATAGAAAGATGATAATTTTGGTTTAATCCATGTAACCCATGCATCCCCATGATGTATATTTGATCTATCATGCCTTACCTACCTGATTAGCATGTTTTCCCTACATTTATTGCTCTAAGATTAAGCCTATACTTCGGTTCTAATTTTTGTTTATAGCAGACCATAAACGGTCTCTATAAGATCGCCATATTTAGCTAGCGGCCATTCGATAGATCACTAAAACCTGCATGCGGTCCACACCTGACCACTATTTGGTTTCTATTTTTTACACCTTGTTAACTCTAAACAGATTACAGATTTTACATATTTATTATATGTTAAGCCTAGTTAATTAGGTCGTATTCCTAGTTTTGACCCTATATTCATATTAATGATTATATTGTGCATCATCCTTAATAGATTGCATGTCTTAAATGTTTTAAATGCTTATTTTAAACGTATGCTAATTTCATGCCAAAACTATATACTCTTGTATTAAAGCTAAACTTCATGTGCTTATGAGACTTGTTTCATTGATGATATTCGATCGTTGTTTATCACGATTTCATTCTCATCTTGAGTCTTTCATAAGAAAATAGTGCGTACTCCGGTGCGTGGCTATTAGTTACACTTTGCACATATTAGGCACACAAATCTTGGACTTGTGATCATCTCCGTTGGATATTCTTTCTACCAGACTCGGTGATCTTGTTTCAATGCCTCCGTAAGTCTCTACGAGCCTGGGATTCCCACCAGGACGCCGTGCTAGTTGTACCCGCAAAATCCAATTGTCTATAAAGCACTCGCATGACTGGTGTTTTTCTGAGTCCTGGCTAGTAGCGGTCAGAAAGAAGATCACAACTGTCAAGTAGCGGCCTTCCCATGACAGCTATATGCCGGAAGTTTCACTGCGTCGACTCTTCTTTGTTCATGCGTCGACTCTGTCTAAGTTGCGGCAATTCTAAGACCGTTACTTTCGGGTTGCGGCCAGGCTAAGACCGCCACTCCAAGAAAACGGTCCAGACAAGACCATCTTCTGTTCCATCATGCTTAACCCGAGCTTTGACCCACGGGTTGATTCTCCAATGCCCGTAGATGATCCCTTGATTATCAAGAACCTAACACTTTGTTTAAAAAGCTATCCAATGAATTATGCAAGTTAATGAGTGTACCGTTATGCTATCGGATTTTTCCCATTGCATGACCTTGTCCTTAACTCATTCCTTGAACTCTCATATTCTTAATTGGTGCATTCTTACCTTAATATTGCTATCATAAAACTATAGTTTGAACTTGTTACATTATTGGCCTACTTTATTAATATTTCTCGTGGAAGTAACTTGATTTATAACTTGAAGATGCGGATCGAGCACTGATTGTGTCCAAGCGCTCCATGCTAGCGCACTCGGCTGATTGTTGGAAACGTGCTGAAAACCATGGGGTACGATGATACTGGCGTCACATTACATTGGGAGTACTTTTTTTATACACAAGTGAAAACCACGAGGCTCTACATGAAATTATTACATTGTTGTTACATGACTTTCAAGTGCATAACCTTTTTGGTTATGAAAAGTACATTCTCGTTACATGAAATGCCACTCTACTTTATATTCTTACTTGATCTTGCTATCATTATATATGAACATTCATATCTCTATGATCTACATCTTGCTACTTGTGATATTACTTTGGTTTTTATTCGCATGTTTTCACCGTGTGCATTTATCTTACTTCCTAGAGCTAAAATGCTAATTATTTAAACATTGCCTTTATGTTGATATGAAGATAAGTAATGGGCAAGTGTGCTCATTCCCTACTTTTTCCCATCTTTTCAAGAAATTCTAGCGGGGATTCGGACTACTCAAGTGACAAGCCCGAGAGTGATTAAAGATCAAGAGAAGACATAGTCATGAGTCATTAGTAATAAAGTTCCTTCCCTATAATAGGCGGTGAAGTTCATCATGGCATGTAAATTTCTCTTTTTATTGAGTCTAGAAATGTAAAGAGTCAAGAGTCATTCCCTTGTAAACTTATCATTATTATTCACTAAAAACAAATGTTTTGTCCAATTATTGTGCATTAATTCTTATGTGTGGATGTGTTAGCGCTCTAATTATATTGCTCGCTTACGGCGTACTAGCCGGCTATTCGCATTTCCACGAGTTACTTCTGCTTTACACATATGGCTCGATTGGGGTGTGACACCATATGCTAGGAATGCATCTTTGCTTTGTTGCAATTGTGGAAGATATGGGCATAAAATGGAATTTTGTTTTCAAGTGAAAAAGGATAGCTTCCATGCATATAGAAATGAAACCGTGTTTGGTAAAGAAAGAAATTCTTTTGATCATTGTCATTCATGTGGAAAGCCAGGACACCATGTGTCACAATGTTGGAAAACAAATAGGACACATTTTCATGCTAAAAATGATAACGTTTCTACAAACCCACAGAAATTCCATGCTCACTTTTACAAGAAAAATATGAAGTCTTCAATTTGCTGTCATTATTGTGGTGAATTTGGTCATTTCATGGACGATTGCTCTTAGATGAAATTAGATTAACTGAATGCTTTAAAGAAATTAAATGCTCATGTTAACAATCTGGGACCCAAGAAGGTTTGGATACCCAAAACTATTAAATGGGAACTTTATTGAAAGGATGCATTGAGGCCAAGTGGAAGGCTTGAAAAATAATGGTTGCTTGAGGCATAGGTTTTGAAAATAAATTTCAAAATTCTCTTTGAAAAATAAACATTTGCTTTAACTGAATTTCCATCTTTAAAGATCATGAAAATTCTATTTTTCTTATTAGAATGCATTGCGTCTTTCATGAATCACCATTGCATGATTGCATTTCATGAAACTAAATATTCACCTATCTGATCATCATTGCATGACTACATGGTATATTAAATGGTAACCTTAGGAAGGGCAGGTTATTCTTGTCTAAAATCTATCACCACGCGTGAGAATGTGCCTCCGCGTAGTACCATGAGCCATTTATTCATAAAAGTCATAGATGCATGACTTGCTGTCAAATTGTCAATTGTGAAATTCATGCATATTGTGAGGGGGAGTGTTTTAAATGAATGGCACGGCATTGTGACTTTAACTCATCTTTCTGAAACTAAATCTCTTGACAATAGCTTCTATGAACTGCTAGCCTCTTTTAAGGCTATTGCTAAGCTAGTATGTTTGAAGGCATATGGTGATGCCTGCTAAACTCAAGTATTGATTCTGAAAACTTTATTTGTTATTTCTCTCGCTTGATGTGATGAATACGTCTAAATAGTTGAATAGAATTAAAAATCTTGAGGAGTGTGCATGAGAATATCTTGGCTATTGAATATTGTTCAATCTGAATTGCTTGAGCACATATGAGATTAATTGAGTATCTGGTATCTCAAATGGTGTGTAGCGGAAGGATGGATTACGTCACCTGAAAACTCGCACTATGCGTGAGATGGTCTTCGGACCTACGTTCTCCGCCTTGTACCAGAACTCGGAGAAATCTAATGTTTGGTTTTGAATGAACTTTCAGCTGTCACTTGATGCTCTTTTCTTAGCTAGCCTTGTGTCGTATGGGAATACATTACACTTCCACTTAATTTTATGGAATTCATGCATTTGATTAAGAGGGAGTTTTGCTAGCTAAACCACTTGAAATTGACATCCTTTTGTGGAAGTTGCTCATATGCTAAATTGTGACGACCCAGACTCTGGATACCGGGTAAACCTGATATCACTTGGATTCGGAGAGTCCTCCCAAGAGCGGTAAAGCTCCGAATGGAAAAAAAGAGTGTTTGAGGTACATTCAACTTCCAGATAAAGTAATAAACAATTAATTACTATGATTAGGATTACTAAACTAGCAGAAATAAAATTACATTTTCTATAACAATTAAAACTAATAGTAGCTAACAAGCTACAATAGAGTCCAGTCCAACTGAAGTACAGTACAACAGGAAAGAGAACGTACTCTCAAGTCGGGGGAAGCCCGACACTAGGAAATGTTGACAACTAAGAACCACGCACTGCACCTTCAAGCACGAGGAAAAATAGCTACACCTGAAAAGTCAGGGATGAGCCTCGTCTCATTAGCTTAGTAGAGATCCCATAGTACCCTACCATAAAACAACACAGGAACAACAGTGCTAAACTACAACAGTAAAGCAGGAGCAGGACTAACAACAGCAAAAGTAAAGAGGAAAAGCCGTACCATGGAAACACGGCAGCTGACCGAACCTCAGCCAGTTAAACTACTCCAAACAGCAACAGAAAGGTGAACCCCGATCTCACAATGTTGGGCATTACCGATCCATCGTCAAGTCATGAAACCCATATCGCGAAGGCCTACAAGAACAAACGAAGGCCCTACAAAAGACCTACATGGCCTAAAGCACTAGACATACACGATCCCATTGTCGTGTACGCTACAGTAACCGTAACCTCAAGTGAAGCCAAACACAGGCTACCCGGAGAAGTAACGAAAACACAAGTCATGCATCAAGTGACAGAAACACCTCATCACTTGAAGAACAGCTAGATGCGTCCACTAACATCTTACACTGTGCCACAAGTATCTCTCACTCGCCTAGAACAGCGGTAACTGAGACACTCAACAGGAACCAAGTACCAAGTAATGAGTGACTAGTTAGGGTCACGCGCATCGGCGCTCCTCCAATGCCCATGAACACGTGCGCACACACAAGCTCAATATCTTGAGCCATGCCTCTAGCTACTTTTCCCCTCTCGTAGGACTCTCACGGCAAGACAAAGGGGCCCACGACAACCAGCCTACAAACCATCTCAACAGGGAACTCACCCCGCCACCACTCCCAGGTGGGCCGACACACAAGAAAGTGTGGTCAAGTTACGACTAGTGGAGGCTCACTATACACAGAGACTCAAAACAGCGAACACCGAAGTACAGACAGGGTAAGCACGCACCTGTCATGCGTACTACGGAGCACAAGACAGCACACTAGACTATCGCCAGACTCAGAACAGTCAACTAGAGCTGCTAACACAACGATCCTTGAGTCACAAGACTCAGGTCAAGATCGTCGTACATCACGACAACACGACGTTAATTAGCCTAGTCCCTAAGCCAAAATCATGGTTAAACACATTATGGAAGACGACACAGAACAGCTGGATCCATAATATCAATAATGATAATGATGAGTCCTCGGCCTCCAAGCCACATAACGGACTCACAATTCCACATAACCCGAAACATGGAACATGAGGGATTACCAAAGCCCTCAAACCACATGCACACGTAAATCGGGGTACGACGATATCTTCAAGCGTCCAAAACCATGTCTCTATCTTCACAGGATAGACGAGACACTCACGAGGTCACGTGTCAACCACCGGGTCACAATAGGGTTGTCCAAGAACCATAATGACCCTCGAAAATACCACAAAACACTGCTCGGTATAATGGCACTCCCGAACACCCTACAACACGGTCACAACCCTAATAGGACGTCCAAGACATCCACGGAACAATTGGCTAACCAAGGGGTCGAAGCCACCACAACCGGAAACCAAACAGGCAAAGAAAACACCTAGAAGGCAGTCGCGGTCGCGAGGTAGCCGCGCTAACACCTGACGCGGTTCTCAACAAGCCGTGCTAGCCCAGACGCAGTTAAAGACTAGCCGCGTTTACACTGACGCGGTTCCAGGCAAACCACCTCAGGCCTATGAACGGAAAACACATAAAAGAGGAGAAGAAGAAAGAGTCGATGCTTCACGAAGCGGAGTTGACTCAGAGATAAATGCGGTTCCCATATGACTATGACAGTCCAGACGCGGTTACGCGTAGACTGCCAGAATCCCAAACATGGTATGCAAAAGACCATCTCAGGAAGAAGAAAAGGTAGGTGGAGACAAAGATAGGCAGACGCAGTTCCAAGCCAACAGTAGCCATCACACGTAGTTGAACTTTGATCACGTTCTCCCATTGCCATACGCTCGAACCGACAAATCCCTAAAAGTAGACGCGGTTCACAACTGACCGCGATAGAGGTTGAGAGTCGAACGTGGTTACTGGTGGACCACGACTCGTCCTCTGATCTGAAAACCATAAAACCTACAAAACTCAGTTTTCCACGCCCCAATTGCTCCTAAATGACGGGGAAACAATCCTAGAGTTAATATCGACCTTCCACATGCCGGAAGGGATCAATCCGACCTCAAAATAGCAAGAAACGGGCGATTCCACGAATCGACCCGAACCGAGTCACATGGATAAACGGGCTCATACCGGCCCCAATTCACATCCAAATGGAGTAAAACCGGCAGGAAATGATTCCCAACATGCCAGGGGTTCATATTTTACCATTTAATGTGAAAACCATCACCTAGAACAGTGAACACGGCTCACATCCTCGGAACATGGTTTCACCCTTAAAGCTGGAAAACCCGCTCAAACTCACACCGTTCGGCTCCAAATCGCAAGAGGATGCAGGAAAAGACACTAAAAGAAAAATGGAGAATACCGACGGAATTTTTCGACGGAAAAAAGATCATCGAAAATACATCAAAAATATCTTACTTTCCGATGGAAATATTCTGTCAGAAATTCGTCGATAATTACCGACCAATTTTTGAGATAAATATTTTGTTGTAAATACGTCGGAGCTTTTCAACAGCTAAAGTTTTGGTCGGAAATACGTCGAAACTTTTTGACGTATTTTTGACAGATAAAATTTTGTCAGAAAGCCCTAAAGAAGGATAATTGTTTGTTAAAATAGTTTCTGACCAATTCAAATATTGTCAGAAATACGTCGAAAAGTTTAGACGTATTTTCAACAACAAAAAATTCGTCAAAATTTTTGACATATTTCCAACCAGTAATTTGTCCGTCGAAAATCCCTAAAACATAAATTAATTATTAATATAGGAAGGGTGGAAAATTATTTCATCATTTTTCGATGGAATTGTTTTCTGTCAGAAATACGTCAGAAATCCAATAAATTTTTGACGTAATGTTAGTTTGTTAGAATTTTTTGACGAATTTTTGACTACAAAATACTCCGTCAGAAATGTATTTGTCACTCTTATCTATCTATTTGTCACCCTTAGCGACGTATTTGTCATTCTTAGCATGTGTCAACTGTTTCCGACGGAGAGCCAGTTAGTCGAAAATACTTCGGAAGTGTCCGACGTATTTTCGACTATCTTTCCGTCGGAATCCTATTTTTCACCCTAGGTCTATTTGTCACCGTTAGGAAGCTATTTGTCTCCTTTCAAAGTTATGTGTCATTTTTTTGACGAAAATTTTTGTTGGTCGAAAATACGTCAAAAATTTCAATCGTATTTCCTCACAAATTTTTTCTGTCGAAACACTTTATTACCAACATATGTATCTATATGTGTCAAATATTTCCGATGGCTAGTGTTTCGTCGAAAATACGTTCAAAAGTTTCAACATATTTCCGACGAAATTGTTTTCCATCGAAAATATTATAAAATAATATCCCACCGTTCCTATTATTTATTACCGACATTTTATTGATGAATTATATTTTCATCGAACAATATTCTGACGTAGTTTCCGATAGAAACATTTTTTGTCGAAAATGTTTTTTAAATTTTATTAATAAAATTTATATATTATCGACAGAATACCGACGAAACCAAATTTTCATCAGAATTGCCCGACAGATTTTCGACATTATCTCTTTCGTCGAAAATATTTTATAATTTTAGTATTTATTAAACGAATATACTAACGACGTATTTTTCGACGGAATTGTTTCCGTTGAAAATATTAATAAATTTTTTATTATTAAAAGTTATTAATTATCGACATAAATACCGACGAAAATATCGACGGAATATGTTTGTCTGTAATTTCTGACGAATTTCTGACAGAAATATATTACATTTGAAATTAGCGACCTACATTTTCTGATGCACTAATTCTGTTGAAAATTCGTCGGAAATACGTCGGAACAGCATGTTTCGACATATTTGCGACGGACTTCCGATGGAATTAGTGCATCGGAAATTATGATTTTTCTTATAGTGAGAGTAGGGCATCCATCCCCCTACCTCCATCGAAGATCTCACGCACCGAAATGGCCACACCTCGTCGAAAACCATCACACAAACAACCCACGTCGGCTTTGAATCCACGAACGGGATCGCGCCAATGCCACGCTTCGATACTCGAGCCATCACACCTCAAGTCAGCTGCACGCCGTCACCACCTCACCCAACTCTGCACCGATCGTACACCCCGGTGGAGAGAAGAAGAGAGGAGAGATAACGGAGGGAGAGAAGTGAGAGATCGTGAGGAGGAGAGAGGAGAGAGGAAGGGTTAAGAAGAAAAGAAAAATAGGAAATTAACAATTTTCTTAAAATCTAATTTTTTGCACGAAATTATGTAAACTCATAAAAATATGAAAAAATAGTATATGTGATCCTCGGAATGAGCACAATGCATCTGTAGTGTCCCGGAGTCACAAAACTCAACGGTTCACTCTCCACGGGGTTTCGTAAGTTAAATAGGGGAAACACCCGAGTGGATCGTAAAACACGTTTCAAGACCCACGAAAGCGCTCCGAAAGCGCTCCTATTCCGATCCGAAGAATCCAGGGTATTACATAAATGCTCATGCTGAATTGCTCAACATTGTCTGCAAATTGATCTTTGGAAATGTTAATATTTCGCAAACGATTGTTAAAACCTTATCACTATCTGCAGAACTTGGAAAATGGTTTATCTGTGAATTTCTGTGCAATCTCTGCAAATTGGTCATTGAATGTGTTGAAATACTTGAACTGGATTTCTAAAATTCTGACCCTCTTTTATGGTGAATACTTTTTTGTGCAATCTGTCATAATGTTATGAAAATCAAGCTTTTGCATCTTGTTGTTACATCTTGCATTACATTCTTATATAGGTTATAGGTTGCATGCATTAGAATTCATGCATTATGTGCATTTAGATCATTCAAATGAAAAATTAAAAACTTCCATCTTGCACTCATGTTACGTCTTGCACTTTCCAATGCATTTAGGACATTCAAGTGAAACCTAAAATTTTGCTTCCATATTGCATTCTACATTTCAATTTGCAAGTTTTCTCATTGTGTGCTTGCATGTTATATATGCTATTCACCCCCATCCTTGGAATTTCTATGACCTTATACTTTCTTGTTAAATAACTTTACATTTGAGTCATCACCAGTGTGTTTCTTGTCACACACTTAGGGGGAGTAAATATTTGATAAGTGCATCTATGTAGGGGAAGCTACATTGTTATGTGTTCAAAAAAATTTTTTTGGTAGTTAAAGGTATAGAGCTTGTATTAAATGAAAAAGTAACTGTACATCATAAGTCTGGAAAGCAGAGCTGCCATACTCAGGACCACAGAGGCTGTGGACTCAGAGATTAGCAAGAAAATATAATGAATCTGTCAAAGATATTTTCCCCCTTCTAGTTAGCCTCTTCTTCCCTTGGAACTCCATGCAACTTCTTGTGTCTTCGAGTATCTGAATTAGGATTGCAGATTTGGAAGTAGTATTATCTTCAAAGATTCTGACACATCTTTCCTTCCATAATTTCCATATTGTAATGTGAAGCAAGAGTCTGGCAAATTTAATTATCTGACCTGAATTCTGAAATTCTGCTTGCAGAAGTTGTAGTTCATTGCTCAGTCCAATGGCCGGCCTTCTATGGAGATCAAATCTTATCAAAATCTGTTTCCACACCCAGCTAGTGAATGAGCATTCAAAGAAAAGGTGGTATTGTGTATCTCTTCCTTGGTTGCATAGGGGGCATCTGCTAGGAAGGTGGCATCCCTTTTTTGTAGGTTCTCTGCTGTGGGCAGCTTGTTTAGTGCAGCTTGCCAAGCATAATGTGAAGCTATTTGTGATGTTGGGTTAGACCAGACCTACTCATGATGAATAAAATAAATTCCTTTATGTCGAATCTTTTCCCAGATATGGCTAACTCTTTTTATTTGTACATTATTCTTCCATTTGATGTCATCAGAATCTACATTATGAATATGAACTTGCTGAATGGTATTCCATAGGTCTGCCATTTCCATTGAAAGTGCAGTTGGTAAAGCCCACTGCCTTTCAGAAATGAATGTGGCCACACTTGCATCTTTACTAAGCTCCAGGTCCTGCCTAATTTGATCTCCATATAGGTTGTTGATGCTGTTTCCATTCAGCCAAGGGTCAGACCACAAATTAGTGTAATGGCCATTTGAAATAGAGAAGTTTATATGGCTTCTGATCCAATTCCTGGCTTGCAAAACCCCCTTCCAAGCTGAGGAGTAATAGGACTTGATTTTAAAATCCCAGATGTTCCTGTTTGCTAAGTATTTAGTTCCTGTTTGCTAAGTATTTATTCTTCACCCATGTATACCATAATGAACTCTTTTTTGTAGAATATCCCACAGCTGCTTGCACATACATGCTTGATTCCACTCCTTCAAATTCTTAATTCCTAACCCTCCTTTAGATTTGGGTTTGTAGATCTGAGTCCAAGAAACCATATGGACTGCTGAATTTGATGAGTGCCCATGCCAGTAGAAATTCCACAGTATCCTTTCAACTTCATATATTAATCCAGCAGGTAGTAAAAAAGTAGCTGCCCAATATGAAGAGTAGGATGACAAAACTGACACGATCAGCTCTAGTCTTCATGTTCTTGAAAGCATCATGTTCTTCCAAGTGTCAATTCTTCTCTTGATCTTCTCAATTATGAGATAACAATTAACCTTCCAGATAGATTTAGATAGTAGTGGAAGGCCAAGGTATGGGACATGGAGCTCTCCTTCATTCACTCCAAGTTGACTAATAACATTTGAGTGGTTCTGCACACAGCCCCCTATATATACTTTACTTTTCTCTAAATTAAGAATTAATCCTGACATATTAGCAAAGTTCTAAAGCAGAGGTCCCACATGAGATAATGTCCCAAGATCATTGTTTAAGAATAGGATTAGGTCATCCGCCAAAATTATGTGTGAATTTTGCAAATTACCAGGTGTTGGACCTCGGATATCCTTCCTTTGAACTGCTTCTTCAATCAATGATGAGAACCCTTCCATCATTATAGTGAAAAGATAAGGAGATAAGGGATCTCCTTGTTTAATTCCATTCCTGCTGTTAAAGAATCCCTGTGGAGAGCCATTAATCATAACAGAAAAAGCATGGGTCTCTAAACAGTTATAAATCCACTGAATACAGGTTAGAGGAAAACCCATATGTTCCATCAAGAAGTAGAGATAGCTTCTATTTACTGAATCAAAAGCTTTCTTCAGGTCAGCCTTCATACAGATAAAATTCCCTTTAGATTTAGAGTGTAAATTCCTGATGATGTCATTAGACAATAACACATTGTGGTTTATGCTCCTTCCTTTGATGAAGGCTGACTGATTATCACTAATGAGCTTTGGAAGGACTGTCGGAATTCTGGTTGCAATCACCTTGGAAATGATTTTATAAATGAAGTTACAAAGTGAGATTGGCCTGAAATGTTCGAAGCTGTCAGCACCTTCCTTCTTGGGAATAAGGGAGATGAAGGTGCAATTAAACTATTTAAGTATGGATTTGGTAAAGAAGAAATGTTTTACTGCATTAACCACATCCTCTCCTATTATGGGCCAAGCTGCTTGAAAGAACTCGGCAGAAAATGCATGTGGGCCTGGACTTTTATTTTTTGGTGCCTGAAAAATAGCTTGCTTGATTTCTTCTTCAGTGACTGGTGAGCTGAGGAAGTTGGATTCAATGGAATTAAGCTTGTATTGAGGTGAAACGTGCCAATTACCAGTAGGAGCTGGCTGGTTTAGAAGATTGTAGAAAAATTATACAGCATATCTGTTAACATCTTCCATGTCATTAGTGTAGCTCCCATCTTGAAGCATGCATTTTCTGATACAATTAGCAGCATTCCTACTTCTTAGAGCTTCATAGAAAAATTTTGTGTTAGAATTACCTAGAGCCAACCAATGTTGCCTTGATTTCTATCTTGCGTAAGACTCCTCAGTTTGCAAAGATTTTCAGTATAATTCTTGGCATTGATTTTCCTTAGTAATGAGGTCACAATTCATGGGATCCTTCCTAAGTTCCTGCTGAGCAAGTTCCACTTCTCTGCTAGCCTTCTGAACATTTTCTTGCACATTGCCAAAATACTTTATGTTCCAAACTTTAAAAGCATGTTTTAGCTTTCGAAGTTTCTCCCAAAGAATGTATTGTGGTGACCCAGATGTTTGCTGCTCATTCCAGACCTCCTGAACCACATTGCTAAACTGTGGATGACTTGTCCACATATTAAAAAATTTGAAAGGCTTCTTTCCAGATTTGATTTCCTTATCCGAATTAATTCTCAGCTGTGAATGATCAGAAAAGAACTCACTGGTGTACTCTGCATAACAGTCTGAGTATTTGCCTATCCATGAGTCATTAATGAGACATCTATCCAATCTTGCTACAATCCTTCTAGGAGGAAGAGATCCATTGCTCCAAGAAAACTATTTCTAATAGTTTTAATGTCCTGCAGGTTTGCATAAGAGACCATATTGTTGAATTGCTCAAGAATAGCTGTTGAGACAGGTTTCCCCCCTGTTTTTTCAGATGGATAACGAATGCTGTTGAAATCACCTATTACCATCCAGGGTGAACCATTAATAGAGGCTGACAGGTTGATGATATCTTTCCAAAGAAATCTTCTGCAAGATAAGAAATTTGAAGCATAGACAGCTATAACGGTGAAGGTAGAAGAATTTGTTATATCTGTGGCAAAGATATGAAGGAACTGATATGTCTCCTTTAACAACTGGATGTTTAACTTTGTCTGATCACTTAGGATCCAAATCCTACCTCTTGGATCTTGTGTATGAATAAAATTGGCATCCGGCCATACTATCTACTTGAAGATAGCAGCATTCCTTGGTTTTACCTTTGTCTCAGCAAGGACATCTAAATCACATTTAGACTATCGAAGTATATGTTTTAACAGGGCTCTTCTCCCTACCTTATTAATTCCTCTCACATTCCAACTAACTATCTTTATTAAAATAATTAAAAGGATTAGAAGAGGAGAGTTAAGAAGGCAGTCGAGGTGACCGTCTAGGCTTAGTACCTATCCTTTCTTTCCCCTTCGAAGATTTATAAACCCATTCTTGGCTTTCTTTGTGTAGTATCTCAACCTATCTCTCAATGGCAGGAGGATTTGTTGGGCTTTCCTTAGAATGCAGAGCTATCCCTGGGTCCGAATATGACTCTGCATTCAAATTTGAATTTGAATTCTTGTTAGCCAGATGCAGTTCCTGGGTAGAAGGAAAGTCGGTAGCTGATAACTCTTGAGGCAACTTTGAATTTGAATTTGAATTTGTGATGATAGCAGCCGACTTAGAATGAACTGAAACATCTTGCACTGAAACATCTTGCACTGATGATTGTTCTTCTATCTACTCTGGAAGATCCACTAGAGTATTGAACTTATTAGCTGTGGGTATTGACTGTTGATTCTTAGTTTGAACTGGGTCCATCTGTGTAGCACCCCCGATCAATACCTTTGCGAAAATTCAAAACTTCTTCTTAAAAGAAATCATATATGAAGGGCTTACATAAAGAACCCAACCTCACAAGGACTATAATGAAAATATACAAGCCAACCTTACTTTATAACATAAAGAATCATGAGGGCTTGTGTAAAGAGCCAAACCTTAGGGGGGGCTAGCATATAAAATTACAAATCATCACCTTATGTGTACGTAACCTACTCTTCTTAATAGAATTCTAGGTTTTGCTTAAAGAACTAAATTATAGAAGGACTAGCATACAAATGTGCAATCCAACTTTATGCACATGGGTAAAGAATCTTACATAGGAGGTCTTGTAGAAAGAAACAAAACAAAGTGAGGGTTATTATATAAAATTACAAAACTACTTTAAACACAAGGGGCCATGTTGTACGTAAGTGGACTTCCACTTTGTCCACTTAGTGAAATTGACACCCCTCATTAGCGCGTCAATTTCTAAATTGAAGACCAGGTTGGAGGCGTCATTTTTAAGAGGACCCCATTCCAATAAAATATTAATATATATATATGTATATCATGTGAGTGGGGCAGAAGTGTCTAACAAATGACGCCCTCTTGAAGGGCGTCATTCTCATTAATAATCCCACAATAATGCTACCCAAACAAATGACACCCTCATGCAAGGCGTCATTTATTAAATGAACGACCCCTTAAAGGGCGTCATTTAAACAAATGATTCTAGAAGATTGAGACACGAACAGCCCCATTACGTTGGCTAAATGCTTCCCAAAATGGACCCGCAAGGTAATAACCAATGCCTGCAAATCCCTATAACTAATCTCCTACGAACCACTGTCAAAGGCTACTGCCATCTTTCAATGCTTGTAGAAGGGAATGTTTCCCTTCGTTCCTCGGGAAGCGTGAAGTCTACGTCCTATTACGGCGGCGGGGAACGCATGGCTTCATCCTGTCATCTTTCCTAGTAATCACACGTCAACAGGTAGGTGTTCTCAAATCTTGCCTAACTAGTAGTTAAATAGGTTAATTTATGCATGTTTAGAGTTCGATCAACTAGTCAACCATGCTATATATATATATATATATATATATATATATTCTGGCTTTACCATGACCAAGAATAATACTATGTTATACATCTGTTAATAGCTTGTTACATACTATTATCATGATTTTTTTATGAGTTTTAACTTAGTTTATTAGCATGATTTCATGAGCTTTTTAACGTATTTTATCACACTAGTTTTCATTCTTAATAATCCTATTTTAAGCCTTAATATATAGCCTCTGTTGATATAATACGTTCATGGGTTAAAGATCCGGAGAGTCCCAGCACTCTGGTAAATGGCGCCCCTGACAAGGGCGCCAATTACCAAATTGAAGACTACGCAAGCAGTCGTCATTTAAATGAAGACATGCACCATGTCGTCAATTCGATTTCAGAAATTTTTAGAACTTGTTAATTCAACACATTCAAAAATCCATAACTATCGAACTAAATCACGAAGATTTTGCATGAACATATTTCTGGAATCCTGATATTTTTCTTAACATATTCGTATCATTACTTCCTGATTCAGAACCTTTTCACACTGATGAATAGTAAACGAATAGTGTACCACCCTCTGTAAGAGGCGCCCCTGACCAGGGCTCCAATTACAGAATTGAAGACTTCGCACGAAGTCGTCAATTAAATGAAGACTTGGGCAATGACGTCAATTCAATTTTCTGGAATTTCCAGAAATCAGTATATCAAAGTCATCAAAAATCTATAACTAATAAACTGAACCATGAAAATTTTGACGGAATATATTTCTGTGACCCTGAGATTTTTTTCCATCTAACCATGTCTTCAGATTATAATTCGGAGAAACTTTGGAGAAATGAATAGTGACTTGTATCACAGAACTTACAGTTCTGATGCGAAGCACAACTCACAAGGGGTTGAAACTTAAATTGATGACACCATGAGAGTCTTCAATTAAATGAAGACTGCTCATAGGTCGTCAATTCATTGAGAAAATTAAAGATATAATATTTAAAAACTAATATCTACGAAACCAAAACTCAGTAATTTTAACTGAACATGTTTCTAGACTCCCGAGGATTTATACTACACATTCATGTCCTTACTTTTGAATTTTGAGAAACTTTTTCGAAATGAACAGTAATTTGAGTCACAAAACATACCTGCTGGTGTGAAAATCACCCATTGTAAATGGCGCCCCAAGCCAGGGCGCCAATTAGTTAATTGAAGACTGCATGAGGGGGCGCCGATTTAAAAATTGAAGACCCGAGAGGAGTCGTCAATTATAGGACGACTTGTGCAATGACGTAAATTCCATTCTCTAGAATTTTCAATAATCAGTAAATCAACACATTCGAAAATCTATAACTATTAAACTAAGCCCTGAAAATTTTGCATGAATATAGTTCTGTGATACTGAGATTTTTCTCTACCTGTCCATGTCCTCGATTCCTGATGTACTGAAAGAATTAAAAATGAAGTGTTTGAATAGTAAACTGTGACTCATAATGTCAAGCCACCATGTTCAGACAATTATAACTTTTTTAACCTAATCACGAAACTCCTGCATGAACATGGTTCTGGAACCCTCATATTTTTCTCTATTTAACCATGTACTAAATTCCTGATTTACTGAAAGTATTAAAAATGAATAGTGTTTGAATAGTATTTTGAGTCACGGAATGTACATTCCCGATGTAAATCACCCCAATTTATTGAATAGTAAAACCCAACAATTTCGCATGAGCATGATTTTGAGCTCCCGAGAATTTTCTCTACCTGTTCATATCTTTACTTTCTATTTTTGAGAAATTTTTACGGTATGAATAGTGTTTAAAAAGTCACTATTTCAATTAATAGTATCACTTTTCCAAATAAAAGAATTTTTTTGATATAGACACGTAGATAGGTAGAGAAAAATATAAGGAATCTAATGGTATGCTCGTGCATTAGATGAGGTATCATGATTCACATCTATTAAATTTTTAACTTGGATGATTAATATATTAAATGATTAATATACTAACTAATTTATATACAAACTTAGAAGTCACGACTGATTAAGCAGTCATGATTCACGAAAATGACGACTTAGTGAAGGGCGTTATTTGGGGCGAACAGTATTTGTCAATAGTAAATGAATAGTAAGTGAATAGTAGTCAATAGTAATGAATAGTAATTGAATAGTATTCTTAAATAGTAAACTGGCATATTTGTATAATGGCCCTTATGGGATGTTCTAACTTTTGTTTAACCTTACTATAGAACTATCTAGAGTTTTTGTTTAGGAAAAAGTATATATATTAATATGTTTTTCCTCATTTTTATCGTGGTTTGTACCGACACAACCCTAAGTCATTTTCTTGCATATTAAGAGTCCTTGAATTCCATTCCATAAAAATCTACATTGTATATCCTACTAAGGCAACCCTTGAAACTCTATATTGGCTATAAAATGAGAGTGGATGTCAAAAGTAATACATGAAATGCTATGCATATAGGGCCCGGTCTGGTCCTGGGAGGAGCACCCGAAGGTACTTGTGCCCATGGGAGTTTATTGACTACGGTGTTTAGCATTGCACCGGAGTACTTACTTGACTTGAGACACTCCACCCCTACTCTCTCTTTACTCACTTGAGTTGACTTGCGTGGCTCGGAACGAGCAATACTTGACTTGTGGCCCGAGAAAGGGTGAAATACTTGCTTGATTGAAATAGCCAATTCTACTGATACGTACTCAACTTTACTTGCTTGAATTAAATTTTTACTTACTCGTACCTGAGATATACTTATACATGAGTTCATTCTCGCACTTAAATGCGTAATCGTACATGAATCCCTGCTTTCCCCGGAGTGGCATTTACATCTATAAATTCTTGAAATACTGCTTGTCAACTACTTGAAATCTTGAGATACTCTCTTTATACACTTCTTGATCTCTTATTGTTCATCATGTCTAGATTTACTTGTATACCTGATTCATTTGTACGTACGTCATGCATAGCCATACTGATAATATATGTAAATTATAATCCACGTAAAGATTACTCGAATTTGAGATGTAATTCCTAGTGAGCGATTCACTCATCCAGTTGCTTCCTAACATTTTCAGGTGAATCGGATAGCGACAAGAATGGGATTGAGGCCGAGTGAAGAGTGCTAGAATGCCAACCATTTATCATTAGCTAGTGGTGTCTTTGAATTTATTTGAGTCTTCCTTGTATTCCCAGTTATGTCAGTTAGTGGTATAAACTTTGTGTTAAGTCATGTAGCCTAATGTTTGGCTTTCTGAATCTGGAAATTTTCATGGAATCTCTTTAATTCCTTTGAGTAATCAAATAATCATCACTTGGACTATTGGAATTTATTAGATTTTTTAGTCATTTGCGCACTCCGTAATTATGTATGTTAAAAATTCTTATCGCTCTAATGACACGATCTATATAGACGCGTCACGCATCCGAGTATCTTCCGCGCTCGGGACATGACAGTCTTCGTGGTATCAAGGTTTTCAAACCTAGGGAGCTAGAAGAAATAAAAGGTTAGAAATTGAAATCTAAGTAAAAACTTGAGTCCAAGGATAGGTAAAACCCGAGTCCAAGGATAGATACACCTTACCCGGTGAGATGGATAGTGCCATGGGTTAAGTTCTATAATGAATTATGACCTTACAAGTAAACCCAATCTTTATCATACTTTAACTCTTTTGTCGGATCATGGCTGCGGAAAGAGACAATTGCACGAGATGCAGCGCACCGTGTAAGGCCTTACACAGGCACTGCAGCAAGTGGCCCAAGGTGGAGCAAACCGTGGAGCGGGAGATCTCCACTGAAATTTCCGTAACATGAACCCACCAAGGTTCACTGGTTCGTCCGACCCCGAGGATGCCAAGAATTGGCTGAAGGAGATGGAACGAATCTTCCGTGTGATGTAATGCGCGGACGGAGAGAAGGTTTTACTGGCCGTATTCCAACTGGAGCGGGACGCTCGATGCTGGTGGGAATCCATAGAAGTAACACTGCCAGAAGACCATGTCACATGGGATGAATTCACGGAGCATTTTAATAACAAGTACTTCTCCGACCATATCCAGGAGAAGATGGCCACGGAAGTCGCCGTTCTAAAACAACGGGGCTTGAAAGTGGCCGAGTATGAGGCCCAATTTTTCAGATTATATAGGTATGCAGACCACTTCGTTTGTACAGAAAAGATGAAGGCGAGAAGATTCCTCAACGGGCTTCGGCCCCATTATATCACACAACTTACCCCGATGGACATCCAAGTCTATTCGGAGATAGTTCGGCGTGCCCAATTGTTGGAAGACGCCACCGAATTGTCCGAGAGAATCCGAGGAAGAGACAAGAAGGAACCCGTCACAAGCCCGGGAAAATTCAAACAATCATTCAACAAGAAGCGGTTCTTCATGGGAGGGGAGCCCTCCAAGGCAAAAAAATTCTAGAAGAATGATAGGCCATTCTCCACCTCCACACAATCAAAGAAAATTTACAAGTATTGTGATAAAGCTGGCCATAAGACCGAGGAATACTGGAGGAAGTTAGCAGCTTATCTTCAATGTGGGAGCCGAGAGCAACGAATCCCTGACTGCCCACTGATGAAGGAACAAGACACCAAAGACGAGAAGCGTCCGGTAAAGAAACAAGGCCGTCTGCAAGCTCTCAGAGAGGCGGAACCCACTGAAGGCGGAATTGTGGAAGGTACTCTCACCATTTGTTCAAAAACTGCTCAAGTTTTATTTGATACCGGAGCAACTCATTCATTCGCTTCCAAGAACTTTGCTGCTTCATTTTCTTAGAAACATGAACTGTTAGACTTGGTCATATCTACACCTCTTGGGAATGAGTCTGATATGACTTATCACTATCCAAATTGTGAAGTGATGATTAAGGGAAGCAATTTACCTGCTGACTTGATATGCCTAGATATGAAGGGTTATGACGCCATACTAGGTGCCGACTGGCTATCCATATACCAAGCAATTGTAGATTGTGTTGTGCCCCTTGTGCTTTGTTGATGATGTGATGTTTTAATGATAGCAACATGAATGAGTCACCACATTGTCTTGAATATGTCTGACCTTTTCTGTGGGAGATTGCATAAGTGTGCCATGTCTGAATTGTGAAGAATGCATGTGTATGCTTGAGTCATGCTGTGATATATTGGCTTGTGCTTGATTTCTGTTCTATGCATTGCTTCTCTGCTGATATGTTCATGCATTGTCTTAGGCTAAGTCAATACAGCCTACGTCTCTTGCAGCGTCATCGCTGTGAGCATTCTCAAGTCTCAAGTCTGCAGCGTCAACGCTGTGAGTATGCACTTTGTTTCAGGTTCTTCAAGTCTATATAGACTTTTGCGTCTCATTTAGCGTCTAAGGCAAAGTCTACACATTGGCTAAGTGTGTACATCGCTTACATTTCTTGAGACCAAGTCCATACATCGTGAAAGTCTATACACTCCTCTTGGCCTTAGCATCTGTTTTGAAGTCCATACATTGGTCTTCAGTTCAAGTCTGTACAGCGTTACGTTCTCTTTGGAAAGTCTGTACAGCGTCAAGTCTGCACATTGGGATTTCACGAGAAGTCTACACATTGGTCTCCACCTGAAGTCTATACATTAGCTAAGGGTCTTCAAGTCCATACACAGTTGTCTGATGCATATTGTTTGAAGTCTGTACAACATGCCTTGTTGTTCACAACTTTCTTGTTTGTGACTTCCCTAGTGTTTTGATGATGAGCATCACTATGTTAAGTATTCTCATTTTAATCAGATATCTTGCGTAATGTTATGCATTTGAAATTTCCATGATTAACAGGAAAACTGCTATGAGGTAGTACTTTGTGTGTCCGTATTGTTTCTTTTATACTTCGTGTTGATTTCCTGTAACTTCGAGTCACTTCACCTTCTATCTTCGTGATGTTTACTGAAGCAGCTCTAATTGGTCTGACGAAGTTCGAGTCATTTCCCTGTGAACCTCGTGTCGTTTCCTCAGTATTTAGTTGCTCATCTCGAGTCATCCTTTATGTTTGCTCTTATGTTTTTCGTGTCACTTACTGTTGTTCCTCGAGTCGTTCTTTCTTGGTTTCACTGCTTCATCACGTGTCGTGATAGCCGTGTCTGTCTTCTGTCTTCGTGTTGATTTTACTTCGTGCATTCTTCTCTAAATTCAAGCTTTAAGTGTCTCAAGTCGAGTCTGACTGTGTTGTCTCCATGTCATCCTTAGTTCGAGTCGTTTCTTTGTTATTTCTGTCTTCGTGTTGCTTTTCCTAGACCTCGTGTCTTTCTTATTTTGTAACCACACTTCGTGTCGGTTTTTGTTTTCGTCTTCGAGTTGTTGTCAGCCCGTGTCGTCCTCGTCTTCGAGTCGTTCGTACGTTCGAGCAACTTAGTACTCGAGTTGTTTTCGTGTGTATTCAAGTCTTTTTAGTAAAGTGTCGTTTCACCTCGTGCCGTTCTCTTTGCTGTTTGTTATGTCGTGTTGTTTTTGTATTCGTGTCTTCGTGTTGCTTTTGTATTCGTGTCTTCGTGTTATTCTTGTGTTTATGTCCTCGTGTTGTTTCTTTCTATCTTCGTCCAAGGTTCCTTTGATCGCGTGTTTCTATCATTTTTACTCCGTGTTATTTCCTTCTCCGTACCTCGTGTCATTCTCAGTATAGTGCACCTATTATTGTTCCTACACACCTCGTGCAGTTTTAGTTTTTGTGGCCCTGAGTTTTAATCGTTTTAAATTCTTTGCAGGAGAGGAAGAAAAACAAAAAGAAGAAGGTGGTCCGAGGAAGAATATTCCTCAGTGAATGGGAGGCACGTGATCCGAGGCTGGAAGGGCAGACAGGATTGTGACACGTGTGCTGAAGCTGGCTGAGAGACTGACACGTGGCCACAAGTTCTGGGCGGGAAATGAGGAAGCCACAAGCGTCCAGTGCTGCCCTCCTGCTGGCTGCTGCTTATAAAAGGAAGCCTTCATCCAGCAGATGAAGGCCATCGAAGAAGAAGCCTGGAGAGCAAAAAGTCCTTCGATCCAGAAAAAGAAAAGAGGAAGAAAAAGAGAAGAAGAGAGAATAGCAGAGAGCGTGAGCCGAAGAGAATAGAGGAAAAGAGATCGAGAGAGTGAAAGAGCAGAAGAAGAAAAGAGCTGCAGTAGAAAGCAGAAGAAAGAGAGAAGAGAAGAGACATGAGAGCCTGCGAAAGAAGAAGAAAAGAAAGAGAAGAAGAGCAGAAGGAAAAGAAGAGAAAGAGAGAGTTAGAGAGCTCGTGAGGGTTAAGAGAAAAAGAAAGTGAGAGAGAAGAGAAGAGGAAGAGAAGCTTACCTGAAGATCTGTCTACTGGACCGTGGATCAAATCCAGGTCAGTCAGCTCCATGCGAGTCACATCTGTGTTATCTTTCTTTACAGCTTTCTGATCGCTGTGTATTTTCCCCTTCTTATTTTTCCTTTTTCATTTGGTTAGCTTTGTACTTCCGATCCTCTGGATTGAGGTCGGGTCCCTCCTGGTCTGGAGGAAGAGAGGTCTGCGACCTCTAGTTTGCAAGTGGCTGGAAGTCACTTGTGTGTTCCCTCCGGTTTGGAGGAAGGGAGATCTGATCTCCGGTTCTGGGCTTGTGGGTTGCAAGTCCAGGGGTCCCTCCGGTTGGAGGAAGAGAGGTCTTCGACCTCTGTTTTGCTGGTGATGGGGAGTCACTGGTGTGTTCCCTCCGGTTTGGAGGAAGAGAGACTTTGCGTCTCTGGTTTCCAAGTGACTGGGAGTCACTTTGGGTGTCCCTCCGATTGGGAGGAAGAGGGGAGTTTGTTACTCTGGTCAAGCTGTGTGTCAGCACCTGTTGCAGACTGAGTCTGCTTGGTTCTAGCATTGGCTAGTGAAGCCTCACTCCGGTTGGGAGTGAGGGGTGGATGTAGGTCTGAAGGACCGAACCACCTTAAAACTATTTGTGCAGTGGTTTGCCTTGCGTTAGCTCCATATCTTCTACCTCCCATTAACAGGTTGCGCATGCTTGGCTAGTTGCATTATCTAGAAAGTTAATTTTTGAGCATTATATTCTGCTTAGTGTGTTTGCGTTGTTTAGCTCTGCCTTCGTTTCTGGTTGATCAGGTGGCTGCATTGTTGCAGTCCAACTGTTTGTCCATGTGTTGCCTTATCATTTCATCTTGGAAAGCTCATTAGTCTTATTCCGCATATCTGAGCTTTAATGTTTTAATTTGGGCTATATTTTCTAGAGGGTTACATTCACCCCCCCTCTGTATCCGGGCCTAGCACCCTATCAGTTGGTATCAGAGCGGTCTCTGACTTAACAGATCTAACAATCTGCAGAGGGTCCTGCTAACTGTTTAGTGCATTTCAGAGTGGGTGTATTGTGCTCGTTATTTTGTTTCACCGGTTTAGTGCTTTACCTTGCCCATCTGGTTTTGCTGCATTTCCTGTCATTTGTCTTAACGAGTTGAATCTGTCTGCCATCTGTCCAAATGGATCGTCCTCCAATTTATGATGGTTCTAACTTTGAATGGTGGCTAGGAGGCCTAGCTGTGTATGTAGATTCCATAGATCCCAAATTATGGAGTTTGCTATCCAAAGGCCCACATCGTTTACCCAAAGATCAGACCAAGTGGTCTAGTGAGGACACCTTTAAGAACCGTGATAATGTCATAATTCTTAATATCTTGAGAGCTGCTGTTAATACTGATGTATACTCTTTTACTCTCAGGTGCAATTCTGGAAAAGAGATATACGACAAAGTTATCTCTGCGCATAACCAACAGAGTGATAGTTGTTTGATGGCCAACCGGGATAATGAAGATTCCTCATCTAAGGTAAATTCTGAATCTGAATCCGAAGAGATTTCAATTGATGAATTATGGGATATGTATGAGGAACGTTCTGAGAAATGTAAATATTTGAAATCTGAAAATAGAAAGCTAAAAAAGAAATGTGATCAGATTAATTCGAATGCTCATTGTAAAAAATGTCAAGATCTGAGAAAATCTCACGAAATGTGCTTAGCTAATCTGAATGTGAGTAAGGAACAAAGTTCCGTTTTGGAAAACAAAAATCATGAACTCACTGCCAAGATCTCTGAACTTGAAGATAAGCTGAATTCATTAGGAAATGATCAAATCTTAACTAATGAATTAGTTCAGAATGAACAAACTAGAAAGGAGAATGAAGAACTGAAGCTGCTTAATTTTACTATGTCTGAGAGACTCTTAATGCTTGAAAGAGGGAAAAGTTCAATTGAAAATGAACGCGAGAGAGTGACTGCATTAATAGAAGAGATTGATAGCTACAAAGCCATTAATGTCTTACTTAATGAAAAGATCACAGATTCTAAAATTCTCATTTCCTTTCTCAAAAATGAAATCACTGAATTGAACAATTCTCTGTCTGAGTCATTTAAAAACAAAGAAAATTCAAAGGCTGCTTCTAAGAAGAAAGTCTCTGGTGGAGGCAGTAAACAGGAAGAGAGAAAAAGAATGTATACAACCTGTGTGCGTAGCTCTGAGTTAGCTAGCACTTCAGCTTCTCTTTTATGTCTACCTGCGAATCAGATAGAAAAACAAAAGAAAACGAAACAGAATAAAAATCTGTATGCTGAAATTTCTCAGGCCAAACTGTCTCATGTTAAAAGAAAGAATGTGAAATGTTTCTACTGTGGTAAATCTGGCCATGAGATGACTGACTATTTTGTGATGAAGAAGGATGAATTGAAGTATGATAGAATTCACACTAGGAAGCCTACTGTGAAGAAACCTTCTTCTGCTCAAATCAAAAGGCCTCAATGTTCTTACTGTCATAAAATAGGTCATTTCATGCATGATTGTAGACAAATGAAATTAGATGATCTATCTGCTGTTAAAATGTATGATAAACTGTTCCATGTCAAAAATCATGCATCTCATGAAAAGAACACTCAATGTTCTCATTGTGGCAAATTAGGCCACATGGTTGAAAATTGCTGGCATACTCAGGGAAATAGATTGAATTCTAAATTTGTAAAATTCCCTGCTTTCTATGATTCTGTTAGAAATAATTCAATTGATAAAAAGAAAAACTCTGCATGCTTCAACTGTGGAAAACCAGGCCACAGAGATGGTAACTGTTGGCTGGCTGGTTATGAAAAGAAAATTTTCCATGTGAATAACAGAACCAATCATGTTCACTTACACCAATTTCATGTCCATGCATATAACAGAAATTTGAATGTTCATGCACATGAACTTAATGCTTACAATAAAGTGCATAAAAGGAACTTAAATTCTGCTCGTTATCATGGTAAGTCTGGTCAATTTGGATATTCCTTGTCCAGCCATAAGTTGATGGGCTATGATGATAGTTCTGTTAAGAAACCATTCAGAACACCTGTGAAGGTTAATTCAGGACCCAAGACTTCTTGGGTTCCTGCAAGATCACATTGATTGACATGATGCAGGTGTACCTTGAGACTGGAATAAAAGGGGTAATGATCCAAGGCACTCAAGAATGAAAAACCCCATTCTCACACTTTTCAGGTAATCTCTCTGCATTTCCATTTTGAAACTCATTGCATATCTGATTTGATGTATTCCTGCATATTTGCCATTTGTAGTTATTTGACAATTGTTGAAATGCATAAATTCTGAAAACAAATTGCACTCTGAATAATCTGAACTGCTTACGTATGTGGCTTGAAATTTATCTATTGCACAGTTCATTGAAAATCTGTCCATTACATCCTAAAAAATCTGATAAGCTGAAATTGATCCATGCATGCTGCCCATGTTGAAAATTCTGATAGGACAGTCTGATTGTGCACAAGTCACAATATCATTTGGTTTCATATGTTCAGTTTTCAGTGCAAACATTACATTTTGTCAGGGGAAGTCAATGCATTACATATAGGTTGTCAAATGCATACTCATGTGAGAATTCATTGCATATCCTTTCATTGATTCTATTTGACCAAACCTTGAGCATATTTTTGAAATCATTAAGCTTCAAAATATCTCCTAATAATTGATAACAATTGGTATCATTTGGCATCAGAATTTCTATCAGTCATTCATGAAGATTTCAATGGGACTATCTCGATCATAAATCTGAAAATTCTTGAACTAGAAATCTTCTATTATACATTTTTATGAATGTCTGAAATAACTCATGTGGTTTAAGCTTAATGTATTCATGGAGTTTAACTTTAAAATCTCTTAACATATCTGAAGCATGTTTAATAAACCTTAACCATCTGGTTCATGTTGAGTCTTGTGAAAACTTCTGAAATCTGCACTCTTGAATACATGACTTCAATTGATTAAGTACATGAAATTATTATTGACTTGAAGCAATGAATTTTTCTAAAATGTCTAAAGGGTAATATCTGTCAGAGCAATGACCTTAGTCACTGAGAAACACATGTCCAAAGGACTGTGTCATGAGGTACCATAGTTAACTCTGATTAAGAATTCATTGAAATTCAGGCAGAGCAATGGCATGCACACTGAGAAATACAATTCACTCATCAAGAAATGATTTACAGTGTGTCATGATGTGTATATGCTATCTCTGTTCATATAAAGCATGACAGTTAGTCACACTAAGTGCTTAGGGATATTGGCCTCTGATCAAGGTATATCCTCTAGTTACAAGGTGTGCACTGAACTAGAGTGCTCGTAAAATTTGTAGCATGAAAATTGTTGAACGAATTGAAATATCTGAATATTGATGCAAAAATCAAATTGCTACAACCCTAGACAAAATCATATGACTTCATAATTGCTTGATTTCAATACTGATGCATGTAATTCTGAAAGAAGTCAATAAATTTGATTGTGTAAGACAAAGGGAGGATAATCAAGATAAATATGAGGGCTTGGTTCATTTTTATTAAAACATGGTTTTAGATATCTATACAGAATTTTATTGATAAAATCTGCATACATCATGTTTAAACCATGTTGTTCAAAAAGCTCATTCATAAGCCCCTATAATGGAAGACTTTGAAAACTTATGTTTTGGATTTATGAGAATGACATTTTCTTGAAAATCTGACTGAAATTCTTGGAGTTGAAGCCTCTTTAGAAATTTGCTAATTGAATTTGTTCTTGGCTCATTGACCTGAACTTCTCCTCTCATCTATCTCATAAGATTCCACTTATTGAGGGGGAGCTTCCATGTCATGCATCACTTGCATATCAATTGGCATCTATTCAGGGGGAGCATTCCTTGTCACACTGAATCATGTTCATATCATTTGTGACCTTGCATTCAAATCCCTCATGATCAGATTAATGCATGATCAACAAAAACTGTATAGTCAACTCCTTTCCTATCAGTTGACTGATTATATCAGCATTTTTCTGACCATACAAATGTGAGGTGCCACTCCCATTATTACCTTGTTCACTTGCAGCCTTCTGAACCTCAGAATCTTTATGATGGTGGATTTCAGATTGATTCCTGAGATGTATTTCTCTCCACACTGTTGGAATCTTCCATCTTGTTCTGCAATAAGTTCTGATTCTGTGGTATCTTCACCAGAATTCAGATTCTTTGTAATGGCTGATTTCAGATTGATTTATTGGATAACAAGAGTCCATTCCTGTGCTTCAGGGGGAGTTATGGTTTATTATCATCTAAGGGGAGAGTAGTCAATCATGCATGTTGATAGGGGGAGAACTGTTTCACTGTCATAAGGGAGATCTTCATTTTAAAGAACCTTGACTCATTCTCTGCATTGTTGTGCTGCATTTGACTATCAAACTATTTCCCTTCTTTTTGATTATGTCAAAGGGGGAGAATAGTTTGATGAGTCAGTGTGACTCATTATGTTGCCATCATCAAAAAGGGGGAGATTGTTGTGCCCCTTATGCTTTGTTGATGATGTGATGTTTTAATGATAGCAACATGAATGAGTCACCACATTGTCTTGAATATGTCTGACCTTTTCTGTGGGAGATTGCATAAGTGTGCCATGTCTGAATTGTGAAGAATGCATGTGTATGCTTGAGTCATGCTGTGATATATTGGCTTGTGCTTGATTTCTGTTCTGTGCATTGCTTCTCTGCTGATATGTTCATGCATTGTCTTAGGCTAAGTCTGTACAGCCTACGTCTCTTGCAGCGTCATCGCTGTGAGCATTCTCAAGTCTCAAGTCTGCAGCGTCAACGCTGTGAGTATGCACTTTGTTTCAGGTTCTTCAAGTCTATATAGACTTTTGCGTCTCATTTGGCGTCTAAGGCAAAGTCTACACATTGGCTAAGTGTGTACATCGCTTACATTTCTTGAGACCAAGTCCATACATCATGAAAGTCTATACACTCCTCTTGGCCTTAGCATCTGTTTTGAAGTCCATACATTGGTCTTCAGTTCAAGTCTGTACAGCGTTACGTTCTCTTTGGAAAGTCTGTACAGCGTCAAGTCTGCACATTGGGGTTTCACGAGAAGTCTACACATTGGTCTCCACCTGAAGTCTATACATTGGCTAAGGGTCTTCAAGTCCATACACAGTTGTCTGATGCATATTGTTTGAAGTCTGTACAACATGCCTTGTTGTTCACAACTTTCTTGTTTGTGACTTCCCTAGTGTTTTGATGATGAGCATCACTATGTTAAGTATTCTCATTTTAATCAGATATCTTGCGTAATGTTATGCATTTGAAATTTCCATGATTAACAGGAAAACTGCTATGAGGTAGTACTTTGTGTGTCCGTATTGTTTCTTTCATACTTCGTGTTGATTTCCTGTAACTTCGAGTCGCTTCACCTTCTGTCTTCGTGATGTTTACTGAAGCAGCTCGAATTGTTCTGACGAACTTCGAGTCGTTTCCCTGTGAACCTCGTGTCGTTTCCTCAGTATTTAGTTGCTCATCTCGAGTCATCCTTTATGTTTGCTCTTATGTTTTTCGTGTCACTTATGTTGTTCCTCGAGTCGTTCTTTCCTGGTTTCACTGCTTCATCACGTGTCGTGATAGCCGTGTCTGTCTTCTGTCTTCGTGTTGATTTTACTTCATGCATTCTTCTCTAAATTCAAGCTTTAAGTGTCTCAAGTCGAGTCTGACTGTGTTGTCTCCATGTCGTCCTAAGTTCGAGTCGTTTCTTTGTTATTTCTGTCTTCGTGTTGCTTTTCCTAGACCTCGTGTCTTTCTTGTTTTGTAACAACACTTCGTGTCGGTTTCTGTTTTCGTCTTCGAGTCGTTCGTACGTTCGAGCAACTTAGTACTCGAGTTGTTTTCGTGTGTATTCAAGTCTTTTTAGTAAAGTGTCGTTTCACCTCGTGCCGTTCTCTTTGCTGTTTGTTATGTCGTGTTGTTTTTGTATTCGTGTCTTCGTGTTGCTTTTGTATTCGTGTCTTCGTGTTATTCTTGTGTTTATGTCTTCGTGTTGTTTCTTTCTATCTTCGTCCAAGGTTCCTTTGATCGCGTGTTTCTATCATTTTTACTCCGTGTTATTTCCTTCTCCGTACCTCGTGTCGTTCTCAGTATAGTGCACCTATTGTTGTTCCTACACACCTTGTGCAGTTTTAGTTTTTGTGGCCCTGAGTTTTAATCGTTTTAAATTCTTTACAGGAGAAGAAGAAAAACAAAAAAAAGAAGGTGGTCCGAGGAAGAATATTCCTCAGTGAATGGGAGGCACGTGATCCTAGGCTGGAAGGGCAGACAGGATTGTGACACGTGTGCTGAAGCTGGCTGAGAGACTGACACGTGGCCACAAGTTCTGGGCGGGAAATGAGGAAGCCACACGCGCCCAATGCTGCCCTCCTGCTGGCTGCTGCTTATAAAAGGAAGCCTTCATCCAACAGATGAAGGCCATCGAAGAAGAAGCCTGGAGAGCAAAAAGTCCTTCGATCCAGAAAAAGAAAAGAGGAAGAAAAAGAGAAGAAGAGAGAATAGCAGAGAGTGTGAGCCGAAGAGAATAGAGGAAAAGAGATCGAGAGAGTGAAAGAGCAGAAGAAGAAAAGAGCCGCAGTAGAAAGCAGAAGAAAGAGAGAAGAGAAGAGACATGAGAGCCTGCGAAAGAAGAAGAAAAGAAAGAGAAGAAGAGCAGAAGGAAAAGAAGAGAAAGAGAGAGTTAGAGAGCTCGTGAGGGTTAAGAGAAAAAGAAAGTGAGAGAGAAGAGAAGAGGAAGAGAAGCTTACCTGAAGATCTGTCTACTGGACCGTGGATCAAATCTAGGCCAGTCAGCTCCATGCGAGCCACATCTGTGTTATCTTTCTTTACAACTTTCTGATCGCTGTGTATTTTCCCCTTCTTATTTTTCCTTTTTCATTTGGTTAGCTTTGTACTTCCGATCCTCTAGATTGAGGTCGGGTCCCTCCTGGTCTGGAGGAAGAGAGGTCTGCGACCTCTAGTTTGCAAGTGGCTGGAAGTCACTTGTGTGTTCCCTCCGGTTTGGAGGAAGGGAGATCTGATCTCCGGTTCTGGGCTTGTGGGTTGCAAGTCCAGGGGTCCCTCCGGTTGGAGGAAGAGAGGTCTTCGACCTCTGGTTTGCTGGTGACGGGGAGTCACTGGTGTGTTCCCTCCGGTTTGGAGGAAGAGAGACTTTGCGTCTCTGGTTTCCAAGTGACTGGGAGTCACTTGGGGTATCCCTCCGGTTGGGAGGAAGAGGGGAGTTTGTTCCCTTGGTCAAGCTGTGTGTCAGCACCTGTTGCAGACTGAGTCTGCTTGGTTCTAGCATTGGCTAGTGAAGCCTCACTCCGGTTGAGAGTGATGGGTGGATGTAGGTCTGAAGGACCGAACCACCTTAAAACTATTTGTGCAGTGGTTTGCCTTGCGTTAGCTCCATATCTTCTACCTCCCATTCACAGGTTGCGCATGCTTGGCTAGTTGCATTATCTAGAAAGTTAATTTTTGAGCATTATATTCTGCTTAGTGTGTTTGCGTTGTTTAGCTCTGCCTTCGTTTCTGGTTGATCAGGTGGCTGCATTGTTGCAGTCCAACTGTTTGTCCATGTGTTGCCTTATCATTTCATCTTGGAAAGCTCATTAGTCTTATTCCGCATATCTGAGCTTTAATGTTTTAATTTGGGCTATATTTTCTAGAGGGTTACATTCACCCCCCCTCTGTATCCGGGCCTAGCACCCTATCAGATTGCCGGCATGGCAAGGTAACTTTAGTGGATTTCCCAGAGCTACTTTACAATAGCCCACGGAGTAAATCACTTCTTATATCTGCACTCCAAGCTAGAAGGCTTATGGATAAGGGATGCCTGGCTTTCATAGCATTCGTGACTGCCACAGAAGTCGAGAAGCTTAAACTTGAGGACATCCGTGTAATTCAGGATTTTCTCGATGTTTTTCCAGAAGATTTAACCGACTTACCCCCGGAAAGGGAAGTGTCGTTCACAATCGACATTGTCCCTGGTGCTGGTCCTGTTTCCAGGGCACCATACAGAATGTCCCATGCCGAGCTGGAAGAACTAAAAGAGCAACTAATGGAGTTATTGAAGAAGGGTTTCATCAGGCCTAGTACTTCCCCTTGGGGAGCACCCGTACTGCTCGTCAAAAAGAAGGATGGATCAATGAGACTATGCATTGATTATCGGCAGCTAAATCATCTCACAATCAAGAACAAATACCCACTACCGAGGATTGACGAACTGTTTGATCAGTTATCAGGAGCTTCATATTTCTCCAAGATTGATCTTCGTTCTGGTTACCATCAATTGAAGATCAAAGAAGAAGACATTCATAAAACTGCATTCCAAAGCAGGTATGGGCATTACGAATTTACTGTTATACCTTTTAGACTAATAAATGCCCCTGCGGCTTTTATGCAGTTAATGAACAGCATATTCAGGCCCTATTTAGACCAATTCATTATGATCTTTATTGATGATATTCTGATCTATTCCAAGACCGAAGAGGATGATGAAGAACATCTCAAGAAGGCATTATAGATATTAAGGGAAAAATAAGCTCTATGCCAAATTCAGCAAGTGTAAGTTCTGGCTCAAGGAAGTATCCGTCTTAGGCCATATTATTTCAAAAAATGGAATTGCTGTTGACCCGTCAAAGGTCGAAGCCGTGAAGAATTGGGAACGACCCACAAATGCAACAGAAATTCGAAGCTTCTTGGGTCTAGCTGATTACTACCAGTGTTTTATCAAGGACTTCTCCAAGATTGCCATTCCTCTGACCAAGTTAACCTGCAAGGAAGTGCCTCATGAGTGGAATGAATACTGTGAAAAGAGTTTCCAAGCTTTGAAGGATCTCTTGACCACTGCTCTAGTCTTATCATTACCAATTGAAGGAGAAAAATATGATGTATATATCGATGCTTCTGGTATTGGCCTCGGATATGTATTGATGCAGAATGGAAGAGTCATTGCATACTCTTCCCAACCATTGAAGAAACATGAAGAGAATTACCCGGTTCATGACTTAATTCTGGCCGCGGTAGTATTCGCTTTGAAAATCTGGAGGCACTATCTCTACGGAGAACAATTCACTGTGTACTCTGATCATAAAAGCCTCAAGTACTTATTCTCCCAAAAGGAGCTGAATATGCGACAAAGGCGTTGGCTCGAGTATCTCAAGGATTTTTACTTCACTATACAGTACCATCCTGGTAAAAGTAATTCCGTAGCTGATGCCCTTAGTCGAAAGCCGAGAACAATATTGGCCAACTGCATGATACGAGAATGGAAGCTGCTGGAGAAATTATCTGATCTTGATATCAGCATAGATGAGAAGAACATATGTATTATTCTATCTCATATGAGTCTACATCTAGATTTGCTACTTGAAATCAAGAAGCTACAGGAAGAAGATCCCTCATTAGTGGAGATAAAGAGCAAGCTGGACGAGAGACTGGATTTCAAGCTGGCATCTGATGGCAGATTGCTATTTCATGAACGGACATGTGTGCCCTACTGTTCCGAATTGAAGATGAAGATTCTTGAAGAAGCTCATCAATCTAGGTACACGATCCACCCTGGAGCCACTAAGATGTACCAAGACTTGAAAAGAACTTTCTGATGGCCTAACATGAAAAGGGAGGTAGCAGACATTGTATCTCGTTGCCTCACATGCCAACAAGTGAAGGCGGAACATCAAAAATCTGCTGGAAAGCTACATCCGCTAGATATTCCCAAGTGGAAGTGGGAAGACATTGGCATGGACTTTATCATGGGTTTGCCCAAGTCAAGAGGCGGATATGATGGAATTTGGGTAATTATCGACCGGCTAACCAAATCGGCCCATTTCTTACCCATAAAAAGCTGATGGTCAGTCGACGTACTTGCTGCCCTGTATATCAAGGAGATGGTTAGATTGCATGGAGTTCCCGTCTGGATCGTATCTGACCGAGACCCACGCTTCACCTCTCATTTCTGGAAGAGTCTACAGCACTCTCTGGGGATGAAACTCAACTACAACACTGCTTTCCATCCCCAAACAGATGGACAGACCGAGAGGACTAATCAAGTTGTTGAAGATATGTTGAGAGCATGCATTATAGACTTCGGCGGAAGCTGGCATGACCACTTACCACTAGCCGAATTTGCATATAACAAAAGCTATGAAGCCAGTATACAAATGGCACCTTTTGAGGCATTATATGGCAAGAGTTGCCGATCTCCTATATGCTGGGATGAAGTTGGTGAAAAATAAATTCTAGGCCTAGACATGGTACGAGATTCTACCGAGAAGATACACCTCATTAGAGAAAGGTTAATGATAGCACAGTCCAGGCAGAAATCTTATGCTGATAACCGAAGGGGAGACCTGGAATTTCAAGTCGGAGATCATGTTTTCCTCAAGATATCTCCCGGCCGAGGCATTAGAAGATTCGGTGTTAAAGGTAAACTCACACCAAGGTTTATTGGTCCATTCAAAGTGCTGGAAAGAGCAGGCGAGGTGGCTTATCGCATCGCCCTACCTCCGCAACTGTCAGAAGTGCACAACGTGTTTCACGTTTCTATGCTGAAGAAATACGTGCACGATCCCCTCCATGTCATTGACCACAATGATTTAGTGGTACAGAAGGACCTTACCTATGAGCAGAAGCCAATGAAGATTCTCGACTGAGAAGTTCGAGTTCTAAGGAACAAGACGATCCCTATGGTGAAAATCCAATGGAATCAATGTTTAGAACAAGAAGCTACATGGGAAACTGAAGAATCTATGAAGAGGAGATTTCCAGAGTTATTCTAATTGTAAGTACACTGCACCTTTTCTATTCCCATATAATGCAGTTGAATTTGGGGACCAAATTCTCTTAAGTAGGGGAGGGTGTAGCACCCCCGATCAATACCTTTACGTAAATTCAAAACTTCTTCTTAAAAGAAATCATACAAGAAGGGCTTACATAAAGAACCCAACCTCACAAGGACTCTAATGAAAATATACAAGCCAACCCTACTTTATAACATAAAGAATCATGAGGGCTTGTGTAAAGAGCTAAACCTTAGAGGGGGCTAGCATATAAAATTACAAATCATCACCTTATGTATACGTAACCTACTCTTCTTAATAGAATTCTAGGTTCTGTTTAAAGAACTAAATTATAAGAGGACTAGCGTACAAATGTGCAATCCAACTTTATGCACATGGGTAAAGAATCTTACATATGAGGTCTTGTAGAAAGAAATAAAACAAAGGGAGGGTTATTCTATAAAATTACAAAACAACTTTAACCACAAGGGGCCATGTTGTACGTAAGTGGACTTCCACTTTGTCCACTTAGTGAAATTGACGCCCCTCATTAAGGCGTCAATTTCCAAATTGAAGACCAGGTTGGAGGCGTCATTTTTAAGAGGACCCCATTCCAATAAAATATTAATATATATATGTATATCACGTGAGTGGGGCAGAAGTGTCTAACAAATGACGATGCTACCCAAACAAATGACGCCCTCATGCAGGGCGTCATTTATTAAATGAACGACCCCTTAAAGGGCGTCATTTAAATAAATGATTCTAGAAGATTGAGACACGAACAGCCCCATTTCGTTGGCTAAGCATTAATCTAGGATCGTGCTTCCCAAACTGGACCCGCAAGGCAATAACCAATGCCTACAAATCCCTATAACTAATCCCCTACGAACCACTGTCAGAGGCTACTGCCATCTTTCAGTACTTGCAAAAGGGAATGTTTCCCTTCGTTCCTCGAGAAGCGTGAAGTCTACGTCCTACTGCGGCGGCGGGGAACGTGTGGCTTCATCCTGTCATCTTTCCTAGTAATCACACGTCAACAGGTAGGTGTTCTCAAATCTTGCCTAACTAGTAGTTAAATAGGTTAATTTATGCATGTTTAGAGTTCGATCAACTAGTCAACCATGATATATATATATATATTCTGGCTTTACCATGACCAAGAATAATACCATGTTATACATCTGTTAATAGCTTGTTACATACTGTTATCATGAGTTTTTTATGAGTTTGAACTTAGTTTATTAGCATGATTTCATGAGCTTTTTAACGTATTTTATCACACTAGTTTTTATTCTTAATAATCCTATTTTAAACCTTAATATATAGCCTCTGTTAATATAATACGTTCATGGGTTAAAGACCTAGAGAGTCCCAGCACTCTGGTAAATGGCGCCCCTAACAAGGGCACCAATTACCAAATTGAAGACTGCGCAAGCAATCGTCATTTAAATGAAGACATACACCATGTCGTCAATTTGATTTCTGAAATTTTCTGAAATTGTTAATTCAACATATGCAAAAATCTATAAGTATCGAACTAAATCACGGAATTTTTGCATGAACATGTTTCTGGAATCCTGATATTTTTCTCAACATATTCGTATCATTACTTCCTGATTCAGAATATTTTCACACTGATGAATAGTAAATGAATAGTGTACCACCCTCTGTAAGAGGCGCCCCTGACCTGGGCGCCAATTACAGAATTGAATACTTCGCACGAAGTCGTCAATTAAATGAAGACTCGAGCAATGACGTCAATTCAATTTTCTAGAATTTCTAGAAATCTGTAAATCAAAGTCTTCAAAAATCTATAACTAATAAACTGAACCATGAAAATTTTGACGGAATATATTTCTGTGACCCTGAGATTTTTCTCCATCTAACCATGCCTTCGGATTATAATTCGGAGAAACTTTGGAGAAATGAATAGTGACTTATATCATAGAACTTACAATTCTGATGCGAAGCACAACTCACAAGGGGTTGAAACATAAATTGACGACACCATGAGAGTCTTCAATTAAATGAAGACTGCTCACAGGTCGTCAATTCATTGAGAAAATTAAAGATATAATATTTGAAAATTAATATCTATGAAACCAAAACTTAGTAATTTTAACTGAACATGTTTCTGGACTCCCGAGGATTTATACTACACATTCATGTCCTTACTTTCGGATTTTGAGAAACTTTTTCGAAATGAACAGTAATTAGAGTCACAAAATGTACCTGCTGGAGTGAAAATCACCAACTGTAAATGGCGCCCCAAGCCAGGGCGCCAATTACTTAATTGAGGACTGCTTGAGGGGGCGCCAATTTAAAAATTGAAGACCCGAGAGGAGTCGTCAATTAAAGGACGACTTATGCAATGACGTCAATTCCATTCTCTGGAATTTCCAATAATCAGTAAATCAACACATTCGAAAATCTATAACTATTAAACTAAGCCATGCAAATTTTGCATGAATATAGTTCTGTGATCCTGAGATTTTTCTCTACCTGTCCATGTCCTCGATTCCTGATTTATTGAAAGAATTAAAAATGAATAGTGTTTAAATAGTAAAGTATGACTCATAATGCCGAGCCACCATATTCAGATAATTATAACTTTTTTAACCTAATCACGAAACTCTTGCATGAATATGGTTCTGGAACCCTCATATTTTTCTCTATTTGACCATGTACTAAATTCATGATTTACTGAAAGTATTAAAAATGAATAGTGTTTAAATAGTGTTTTGAGTCAGGGAATGTACCTTCCCGGCGTAAATCATCCCAATTTATTAAATAGTAAAACCCAATAATTTTGCATGAGCAAGATTCTGAACTCCCGATAATTTTCTCTACCTATTCATATCCTTATTTTCTCTTTTTGAGAAATTTTTACGGTATGAATAATGTATAAAAAGTCACTATTTCAATGAATAGTATCACTTTTCCAAATAAAAGAATTTTTTTGATATAGACAAGTAGATAGGTAGAGACAAATATAAGGAATCTAACGGTATGCTCATGCATTAGATTAGGTATCATGATTCACATCTATTAAAATTTTAGCATGGATGATTAATATATTAAATGATTAATGTACTAACTAATTTATATAGAAGTCACGACTGTTTAAGCAGTCGTAATTCATGAAAATGAGGACTTAGTGAAGGGCGTTATTTGGGGCGAATAGTATTTGTCAATAGTAAATGAATAGTAATTGAATAGTAGTGAATAGTAATTAATAGTAATTGAATAGTATTCTTAAATAGTAAACTGGCATATTTGTGTAATGGCCCTTATGGGATGTTCTAACTTTTGTTTAACCTTACTATAGAATTATCTAGAGTTTTTGTTTAGGAAAAAGTATATATATTAATATTTTTCCCCTCATTTTTATCGTGGTTTGTACCGACGCAACCCTAAGTCATTTTCTTGCATATTATGAGTCCTCGAATTCCATTCCATAAAAATCTACCTTGTATATCCTACTAAGGCAACCCTTGAAACTCTATATTGGCTATAAAATGAGAGTGGATGTCAAAAGTAATATATGAAATGATGTGCATATAGGGCCCGGTTTGGTCCTGGGAGGAGCACCCGAAGGTACTTGTGCCCATGAGAGTTTATTGACAACGGTGTTTAGCATTGCACCGGAGTACTTGCTTGACTTGAGACACTCCACCCCTACTCTCTCTTTACTCACTTGACTTGACTTGCGTGGCCCGGAACGGATAATACTTGACTTGTGGCCCGAGAAAGGGTGAAATACTTGCTTGATTGAAATAGCCAATTCTACTGATACGTACTCAACTTTACTTGCTTGAATTAAATTTCTACTTACTCGTACCTGAGATATACTTATACATGAGTTCATTCTCGCACTTAAATGTGTAATCGTACATGAATCCCCGCTTGCCCCGGAGTGGCATTTACATCTATAAATTCTTGAAATACTGCTTGTTAACTACTTGAAATATTGAGATACTCTCTTTATACAGTTCTTGATCTCTTATTATTCATCATGTCTAGATTTCACTATATACCAGATTCTTTTGTACGTACGTCATGCACAGCCATACTGATAATACATGCAAATTGTAATCCACATAAAGATTGCTCGAATTTGAGATGTAATTCCTACTGAGCGATTCGCTCATCATGTTGCTTCCTAACATTTTCAGGTGAATCGGATAGCGACAAGAATGGGATTGAGGCCGGGTGAAGAGTGCTAGAATACCAACCATCTATCATTAGCTAGTAGTGTCTTTGAATTTATTTGAGTCTACCTTGTATTCCCAGTTATGTCAGTTAGTGGTATAAACTTTATGTTAAGCCGTGTAGCCTAATGTTTGGCTTTCTAAATCTGGAAATTTTCATGGACTATCTTTAATCCCTTTGAATAATCAAATAATCATCACTTGGACTATTGGAATTTATTATATTTATTAGTCATTTGCGCACTCCGTAATTATGTATGTTAAAAATTCTTATCGCTCTAATGACATGATCTATATAGACGCGTCACGCATCCAAGTATCTTCCGCGCTCGGGACATGACAATCTGAGCTGAAGACAATTCTCCATTCTGTACAAGAGTTGATGAACTGACTATATTGTTGGATGGAATATCTGGAATTGCCAATGTTTTATGTGAATGAAATTTTCCCTTCTGCATTGGGATTTTTTTTATGCTCTTTCTCCAGAATTACAAACACCATCTAAATGACCAAATGACTTGCAAACTGAGCATGATATTGGTTTCCAGGGATAGGAAACTTGGATTCTACGCTGTCTCCCTTCCAAGTCCTTGAAAAATACCTCATCAGGAAGATTAGTCTCTGCTGACACCAGGACACAAGCCCTTGCAAAAGCAAGTCTCTGCCTTGAAGTAGTGAGCTTGTCAATATAAAGTGGAATTCCAATGATGCTACATATGCGGCTGAAGAATTTTCTTGTCCAAAGATGCAGAGGAACACCATGTAAACTAACCCAGAGCGGAATGCTCTTAAGGCTGTCTAATTCAAAACTAACCTCTGGGGACCATCTCCTAAGAATCATAGGATGGCCCTTGATCGTCCAGAAACCTTCTTGGATACGCTACAGATCTTCTTCTAAATCCAATTTGCATATAAAAAAACCATTGTCTAACATGTGCAATTGGAAACCATTTGGACTCCAACGGCTCTTAATAAATGCTTGCAATGGCAAGAAAGAAGTAGACAACCCCACAACGTAGCCGACAAGTGCTTGAGACCATACCTCAATCAACTCCGCATAGTCCTCAGTTTCACAGATTGCAATATTTCTGGAGTCGACGATAGATGGTTGCATGAATTCCAACTTTAAGTCTTGCGATTGCTGAGGAGCTTTAAAAAGGCTTGTCCAAGCTTGAGGTTGCGATGAGATCTGCAAAGGAGGCTTGGAACGAGACCTTGAGCGGCCTCGTGCACCCTAGACTGAAGAAATCTCCCTCCGCAGACGGAACCTGGAAGCCTGCATCTCTCTATTTGGCAGAACCGGAGCCTTTTCTGGGTTGATGGAGGCAACCTTAAAAGAGCTGGAAGGAACACTCCTCGAAAGAGGCAGAGACTCTGATGCAACAGTCTCACCTCCTAAACCTTCAAGCTGACTCTTTCCATCCGAGGGAAACCCATTCTCTAACAAAGCAAAAGAAGGGTTTTGCAATGCAGGAGCAAAGACAGAGCAGGAGTGGGCAACACCTTGGCTGGACGAAGCTCGGCGAAGATCGCCAGAGCTTCTCTCTCCTGGGCTTCTCTCTCCTCTCATCTCTGTGTTCATAAATTTTTGGTATACATGCTGAATCAAATTCATACACTTCATGCATAAAATGTGAAAATGAGTGTTAAATGTAAGGATGTTGGAATTTCCTTTTAACACTCTAGAGAAATTGAACTTGCTACATGTATCTTGAAGAGGCAGTTGAAGAAAAAGTTGCTTGCCTATTTTTGTAGAAAGAATCTGAAAAGAAAATGAATGGCAGAGCAATGCTCAGTCTCACTCAGTAAATTGGATGCACGTCACCTGAGACGTGATGTGGTTCATTTCTGAAAAGTGCTGTACTAAAGTACCTCTATTCAAGTGAGGTGAAACAGTCTATGTTCTGAGTAACTGTGGAGTCTAGTATAAGCTCCATGTGTCTCCTAGTGTAAAAAGGAATAATTTGAACCTGATCACTCTTGAAAAATTCTGATTGTCAATGTAAAATTGCTTGAGTTGAAAAATTCTGGTGAAAACTCTTTGTGGCAGAGCGTAGCCTCCAATACGTTGTTATCCTAAATTGAAGTACAATCTATAAAATCTCTCATTGTGTTTAACTAAAAATCTGAATATCCATATTGCTACAATCTATTTTCATGTTATTCACTTACACATCAGGTAATTTGATTTATTATGTATTCAGAAAATTGAATGACTACTTTGGAAATTGCATGATCCTTCTATAAGATTGAACAAACTCCTAGGTGTTAGATATGAACATTCTAGTTGCACTAACTCACTTGCATATTTTGAACACATATCCCATCCTTTTGAATAAAAAGGGAGAGCTATGTTGCATGTATATATACATATCAACTGTTGGCACTCGAAATATCACTCGCGGCGACCAAGCCTCGAAGACGAATGACACGGCCCACTGAAGCACATAAGCCGATAAATATCAACATATTGAAGACTTCTCAAGCTTCCAGAGCCTCGAGTCACCCCGTATGAACATGGGGACTTCACCTCAGGAGAACCGAGATGAACTCACAACCAACCGGCAGTGCGACCAAGCCTACCCAATGAACCGGTATCGACTCCGTCGTGCCGCATACACAACATCCGTTGTCCGACCAAGGACGACGGTCTACCCAGTGGCCACCCACCTCATGAAAGACTCTCATGAGATGAAAGAATGCCCTTGGCTCTTCAAAACGAAGGACTGAAGGCTCTGTCGGTAGAAGATCCTGGCTACCCGGCACGGGTATGGCTTCTCGCCAAGTGGGGCCCGTTAGTGGTCGAATGATCGCTCGAAGTGGGCGGAACCATCCCGGGTGCTATCCCACCCTCCAAGAAGCTTCGAGCACAAAAAAAACTGAGACGGCAACACATATCATAGTGCCGAGAGCCACGTCAGCGGAAAACCCGCGTGATCAAACCAAAGTCATCCGAAGTTCTGAGAATGGCCGTACGTCGTCCTGAGAGCTTCGACAAGGCATCTCGTCGAGGTTTCAAAGAGCAGTGGCGAGATAAATGTTCACGGTGACCCCCGAAACCATCCCCGGACTCATCGGCTGACTCGCGAGGTGCAAAGGGCGCTAATACGGCGTGCCCTAAACCGGCGCGCCCCCATCCGGCGCCCTGCTATTTCGGCGCGCAAAAGGGCAATGGAGCTCCTTCCCTGGCGCGCCATTCTTCACGCTGGATGGGGGCTTCGAGCTTGCTTCTATTTATAGGTGGCTGCCCGAAAACAAGAAGAGGTGGGAAGAAAAAGAAAGAGAAGGAAAAAGAGGTGGGAAGAAAAAGAAAGAGAAGGAAAAAATGGGGGGGAGAGCATAATAGAAAGGGTTCAGAGAGGCGAATTAGAGAGGGTCAGTCGCCTTCAAGGAAAAAAGGGTTTGTGCCTTGCGAAAGAAGCAGGTTCTCACCGAGGGTTCCTCCGGCCGCCGTCTTCCATCCCCGTCTGAAGCCCTCCGGAGTCGGAGAAGAAAGAGGCATCCTGATACTCTGTTTTGAGGGTAGGTGACCCGTTTGCTTTCTTCCAGCTATATGCCGATTGTTTCCCTTTGACCGAATGTAAATGAAAAAAAGGGGGGGATGGTGATGATATGAGCCAATCTCTTTCCCCCCCCCTTCCTCATCGTCTCTTCGCCTCGCTCTCCTTCTGTAAATGTTTATCTGCAAACAGTAAACGACGTCCGTGCCATAACGCCGGCGTCGGATTTGTAATGAATGTATTGGCTCCCTCCCATCTATGGGGTAGTGGTATGAGTATATGAATCTTTTGGTGGACTGACTCTTCGACGCCCTGTCTCTTTCCCCCACTACTATCTCAGTCGGTGTACACGTCGGTGTCCTTCTGAGTATGGTTTTTGATTCTTATTTTTTTGACTCCGAATATGCCCTGAGATGTCATGGGCTATAGAGATGACCCCTCCCCGAGTCCTTCCCATCGACGCCGCGTCTGTGTCTCATTTGATGGTCTTCGCATCCTCTGGGGATAGAGCCATGCCTGTGCATACGCCTCTTCCCGCTTTGATATGAGGGCCGACCCCCATTCCCTCTCCTCTTTGCATTGCTCTATTGCTCAGGAGAGTTAAAAGCTACCTCCATGACGGCAAGGCCCATATTGTGATTACTGCGTTCTAGTCATTCAAGCATATGCCTATGTAGTTAGATTATCTTATCTACATACTAACTATCCCTTGGCTCTTCAAAATGGAGGACCGAAGGCTCTGTCGGTAGAAGATCCTGGCTACCCGGCACGGGTATGGCTTCTCGCCAAGTGGGGCCCATTAGCGGCCGAATGATCGCTCGAAGTGGGTGGAACTATCCCAGGTGCTATCCCACCCTCCAAGAAGCTTCGAGCATAAAACAGACTGAGACGGCAGCACATATCATAGTGCCGAGAGCCACGTTAGCGGAAAACCCGCGTGATCAAACCAAAGTCATCCGAAGTTTCGAGAATGGCCGTACGTCGGCCTGAGAGCTTTGACAAGGCATCTCGTCGATGTTTCAAAGAGTAGTGGTGAGATAAATGTTCATTGTGACCTCAGAACCATCCCCGGACTCATCGGCTGACTCGCGACGTGCAAAGGGCGCTAATACGGTGCGCCCTAAACCGGCGCGCCCCCATCCGGCGCCCTGCTATTCCGACGTGCAAAAGGGCAATGGAGCTCCTTCCCCGGCGCGTCATTCTTCACGCCGGATGGGGGGCTTCGAGCTTGCTTCTATTTATAGGTGGCTACCCGAAAACAAGAAGAGGTGGGAAGAAAAAGAAAGAGAAGGAAAAAGAGGTGGGAAGAAAAAGAAAGAAAAGGAAAAAAGAGGGGGGGAGAGCAGAATAGAAAGGGTTCGGAGAGGCGAATTAGAGAGGGTCCATCACCTTCAAGGGAAAAAGGGTTTGTTCCTTACGAAAGAAGCAGGGTCTCACCGAGGGTTCCTCCGGCCGCCGTCTTCCATCCCCATCTGAAGCCCTCCGGAGTCGGAGAAGAAAGAGGCATCCCGATACTCTATTTTGAGGGTAGGTGGGTCGTTTGCTTTCTTCCGGCAGTCTGCCGATTGTTTCCCTTTGACCGAATGTAAATGAAAGAAAGGGGGGGATGGCGATGATATGAGCCAATCTCTTTCCCCCCCCCCTTCCTCGTCGTCTCTTCGCCTCGCTCTCCTTCTGTAAATGTTTATCTGCAAACAGTAAACGACGTCCGTGCCATAACGCCGGCGTCGGATTTGTAATGAATGTATTGGCTCCCTCCCATCTATGGGGTAGTGGTATGCGTATATGAATCTTTTGGGGGACTGACTGTTTGACGCCCTGCCTCTTTCCCCCACTGCTATCTCAGTCGGTGTACACGTCGGTGTCCTTCTGAGTATGGTTTTTGATTCTTATTTTTTCGACTCCGAATATGCCCTGAGATGTCATGGGCTATAGAGATGACCCCTCCCCGAGTCCTTCCCATCGACGCCGCGTCTGTGTCTCATTTGATGGTCTTCGCATCCTCTGGGGATAGAGCCATGCCTGTGCATACGCCTCTTCCCGCTTTGATATGAGGGCCGACCCCCATTCCCTCTCCTCTTTGCATTGCTCTATTGCTCAGGAGAGTTAAAAGCTACCTCCATGACGGCAAGGCCCATATTGTGATTACTGCGTTCTAGTCATTCAAGCATATGCCTATGTAGTTAGATTATCTTATCTACGTACTAACTATCCCTCCGTGTGACTGTTAATCATCTGTTCCTTTGGGAATGTTAGCCCAATCTCGCAGGCATCGATGCCTCAACCCTGTGTCTGGTAATCCTTCTATACCGAACGCCCTCGTTCCGCTTGTTTATGGTTTGTAGCCATTGAGCCGTCTGAGTTCTGTCGGTTTTATCTCAATCATCTGGGGAGGGGGACATTCCCCACTATTTCATGGAGCTGCCAATTGGTCGAGGGGCCCTGCCTTTCAGTGGTAGATGCTCTCCAAAGGCCACCGAGCGGATAGTGACAGGGGCTTTAGCCCAACAGTCCTAAACTTAGTAATTTGGGATCCGATGGTGACCAAGGGATGCGTGCTCCTAGCAGGCTAGTCCTCGGAGCTTCTCTCCCTAACGGTCTATCCCTCTAAGGGATGCAGTGCAAGCTGTGGGTGGCCCACCCCTCGTAGGCCCGTCCACGGGGTGTTGCTCCTGCTATCAGCTGTCTCATCTATGTGTCTTCACCCACGGAGCTTCGGTGCCCCTTGCAGGCTCGTCCTCGGGGTATCCTGTTGTGGATGCACTTTTTATTAAGATCGTTGGTTGTTCGTTTATTGGGTTTATTAAGTGCGTGGGCGTGCCAGTCACAAAGTGACGATTTATTGTGCGCTCGATCTGACTAATCAGATGATTGTGTAGTTCGTGTTGGGACCGAAACCCGCCGTGCCGTAAAGGCCACGGCGTTATTTACATCCCCCATACGGGGGAACACCCTTGATTTATTGTCGGGAATAAGGGCCCTACGACCTAAAGAAAATACTGATAATGCAGGAGGATAGTGAAAGATGAACTATGCTAGAAACCCGTATCGGGACGTGAATGTTCAGACTATGTCGGCCACTCATGGGCCATTTCATGTTCGGGTGAAGGTCCGTGTTTGTAGTATAAAAGATGGTAACAAAACCGCGCAAATGTCTACCACGAACAAGGCAAGTTTAATGAGAATGCGGGATTGGATCCCAGTAAGGACGGGTCAAGTTGATAGACTGTTGGCCGGAGATGATTTCAGACTATGGCCATGTCTGAAATTCCGTAAACCACGTTCGATGCCATGAGGTGTCGTTGATTTTCTCTTTGTACCCAGTCCGAGGGAGTGAATTATTAAGTGCGTAACCCGAGCTCACTAACGTGCACCCTCACACGCTGATCGACCTGCGCGGTCAAGTTGCAAGAAAGGACAACCTCACTCTTCTTCTTGTTTCTAGGTCTTCTCTTCTTCTTTTTCCTCTTCTCTTCAGTGGCCGGAAACTGCTCTTCGGGAAGCTCACCCCACAAGAGAGGCTCTTCTTTCATCTCGGCTTCCGCTTCTGGAGCTAGTTCGAGTGACTCGAACTCCTCCCAAGGGACATACTCCTTCAACTCTACAGGCTGGATCTCGGGCTATTCATAGTCTTCAAGACCATCAATAATGGCATGGAGCCTTTCTACCGCAGGACTGGTCTCTTTGTGCACCCGCATCGGGACGTGCTTTTTCTTGTTGTGAGTAGGGCGTCTCATGACCAGCCGAGGGGCTGTGTCAAGCCAAATGGGTGTCACCGGTGGCAGTGCCGGCCGGGGTGTAACACCCCCTATGTGAACTTTCGGAGTGGGCCGAGGAGCTTGTCTTCTTCTTCTGTTCTTCATCGGCGCGGCTTGCCAACCTCCTTGGTCTTGAGCTGGCGCCATGACGAAGGCTTGATAAGTAGCCTGTGTACTAGCCGCCGCCCATTCTTCAGGCAGCTGCTGGTATAAAGATACCATGTTGACAGTGGTTTCGATGTTCGACATCTCGTGCGGCTGCGGAGGATCCACTCTGAGCTCCCCCATCTCCAGCTCTCCCTTCTTGATCAAGGACTCAATGATGTCCTTAAAGATGTAACAATCCTTAATGGTATGCCCAAGCATCTAATGGTATGGGCAAAAGCGAGGATCATCCTTCTTCTTCAAGTCACCTGGCCTCTTTGGATTTGGTAATGTGATCTTGTTGTACCTGGTGTCCCATTCAAACAGGACTCGGGCTTTGTCTTGAGGAAAAGAGTACAATTTATTCATCATCTTCTCTCGCAGGGAGGGACCTTCCCGCCGTTCAGTGGACCTGGGCGGAGGAGGGTCGGCTATCTCTTTGGCTTTCTCTCTCTGCTTCTCGAAAGCTTCGAAGTCCAGTGTGTGAACTTCTGGGGGTGTTGGTCTTTTCTCGACCTGCCTGGCCCTCTGGCTCGATGCAGCTGGCGCAGAAGAGTATCAAGGAAGGAATGCCTCGATCTCTGCCACTATGTTATTCAGACGGTCAAATGACCTTACTTCAGCACCAATCATCATCTCAAGGATTTCCTTCTTCAGATTCTGTTTACAGATCTGCACTGCGTCCTCTTGATGCGGGGGACGTTTGCATCTCATGCTGAGGTTCCTCCACCTCTTTATGTAGTCAAGTGCTGACTCATCATTTCTCTGTCTTGTGGCGTAAAGCTCTGCCACAGTTACCTCCCGCTTAGCTATGTAGAACCTTTCCTTGAATTTCTTCTGCATATCGGGCCAGCCTGCAATGGACCCGACAGGCAAGCTCGAATACCACTCGAAAGCGAGTCCGGTAAGCGTCAAGCTGAAGAATTTGAGAAGATAAGCTTCATCCGCAGCTAGATCCCCCATAACATTCACGTAATAGGCAATGTGCTCCCTGGGAGACCCTTGCCCATTAAATTTCTCAAACTTCGGCGGCTTGGTGATGCCGACCGGTAGCCTCTTGGCAGCATAGTGTGCCGGGTAAGGTACCCGGTATACGTCGAATGGCGTGTGATCACCATCGCTCCTCTCTGCCAACTTCATATCTATCATTTGTTCGAGCATTAGTCTACTCACTATTGTCGGGTCAACCGGGTTTGGATAGAAATGGGTTGGTTGCGCCAGCGGCGTTGCTAACACTGTCGCCCGAGGTGCAATAGTGGACCCCTGGAATGGCAGGTTTGGTGGCGGGGCCGGTGTGACATGTTGTGGCTGATGCAGGGGTACACCACCAGTGTAGGAAGGTATTAGGGGAGACATCGTCGCCTGCGGAGAAGCTTCCGAGGCTTGACCGTTGCCCCCAGGGGTCTCTGGCAATGCTTCAGTCTGCCCGGATGTCGAGAGCTGAGCAGCTCTTTCAGTCAATTGCTTCTTTAACAATTTGATCTCCCGTTGATACTACTGCATCATATGCAATACCGCGGGGTCGTTCATGGAAAGACTAGGGGTGCCTCTTCCTTCTTCGATCGGCGCCTCTTCGGATGAAGTGGATGGTCCTCCCGCAGTGCCTTCTGTAATAACATTGGCATCCAAGGAGATTGAAGGTTCCTCATAGTTAGCTCCCCCAGTGTGGACTTGTGTCTGCTCAATTACCGCTTTCCCTTTTCTGGTAAGAGGTCCTGGCCTTGTGGCAAGCCTGGACTGATGTGGCACAGCCCAAGGTTGACTAAGTATGAGTTGATGACCCTAGGACCTAGTCCCGCAAGCATACAAGTACTCCAATGATTCTCACAATAGCGGCTTACTCACACGGCACACGTGATCACCCGGTGGTGCCGGGGGATGTTGGTGAGGGTCCGGGGCGGGACCCAATGATTCTAAGTGACTTAGTTGGCTTAGGCTGACCCTCAATGGGCCTGGGATTCCCAACTTCGTGGGCGGCTGGCCCGCAGGGCGGGGTTTGGGTGGCACTCACTCTCGGTCCGTGGTGGTCACTCACAAAGTAGCATACAAGATCGGGCTCTCTTCTCACCGTCCGACGGGCATTCAAAGCAATACTGAACTTGCAGAAATGAGGCAATCAAGGACAGTACCAGAGGATCACCTGATCGGTGTGAAGACACCGATCCCGCTCGGAGACGAGGGCGCGCCGGGAAGCATGGGTAAATACCCGAACGCTGCGGCGATTGTCGCTTGACCTGAAAATTAAAGAGTACAGCACTATGCCTCTCGCAGGAGGGATGATCTTGGGGTGGGGATTAAACTTATTACAGTCAAAACTACCTCCACACAGGGAGGGGCCTTCAACCGGTGAAGCGGGGTGGGGGAATTATGAAGAAAACCCGACGTTCGGAGCGTTGCCGGTTCTGCCAATCTTCAGAGTTGCTGGACAGTAGGGCGGTGATGATGCTGCCACAAATTCCAGAGCTCAGATCTTGATGAGACTTGCGCCAAAAGCTTTCCAACTGACCAAGGATGATGTCTGAATTCTTGGGGAGGCTCAGGAACTCGGGGCTGATCGGGTCGGCGACTGGAACAGGACAGCAACTTCTATCTCTGAGTGGTGCGGAATGGATGCAGTGGGTTGCAGAAGGCACTGTGGACGCTCCCGAACTCCGATCGGAATGAAACAGGTGGTGACGCGAGCGTGGTCGGAGTAGCTTTGAGCAAAAGTTGACGGCGCCACAATCCGAGATAGGAGGAGAGCGAGGTAGCCGGATATATAGGGACAGGTCAAACCTGGACCCACAGGGGGCAGACTACACACTCTGACGAAGAAAATGGTAACTGGAAGCTCTGGGGGCCGAATGAAGTCCTTCTTCTTGGAGATGACAGCTAACTGGGTGTAGTATCTTCCCTCCAAAAATGGCGCCCAGATCTTCAAGGAAGAAGCCGTGGTTGGACTGGAGCTGAGGCTCTGGTTCCCTGCCAGAGGGCTTCTGCGTGGTCGAGGGAGATCGGCTCCTGCGGACAGCTCAGAACTCGGATGTCGACGAAACCACCTCACCTTGAAAGCTCTCTGGACGAACTTTCCAGAGATGTAGGCCTTGACACTAGGAGGAGCAGGGAACAGTTGGGGATGAAGCAACTTCAGGACCACACTCTGCTGCCTGCGACCTGCTACCTGAAACTGCAACTTGCAAGAACAAGGGGTGGGGCAAGGGGAGTTAGCACAGCTTGGGGTGATGGCGGAGGGTTTGGGAGAGGGGAGGGACGTGGTTTGGGCTTCCAAGGGGTTCTGGTGGGGCAGGGATTGGTGGAGAGGGAGCTGGAGCTGCAAGAGGTGGTGGTGGAGAAGTGGGTGTGCACAAGAGAGAGGGTGAGTGGGAGAGGAGGTGGGGGGGGGCGAATTTGGCCTAATGGAAGGGGGGAGGGGCGGCCAAAGCTATGGAGGGAAGGGTTTCAAATTCAAATTGGTCTTGGAAGTTGGGAGATTGTGTGGGGAAGAGAGGTGATTGTGTTGGAATGGGGAAGAGAGTGTTGGAATGGGGAAGATTCTTCCTTGGGACTAAGGGGGGGTGAGTAAAGATGGCTATGGGAAGTGGGAAGCTTTAATGGGGGTAGGTGAGAGTTGGAGGTAGTTGGGAAGAGAGGAGAGAGAGGAGGGGGGCGAACTTCTCTTTGGGAGAGAGAGAGGGAGAGAGAGAGAGAGAGAGTGAAAGAGTGTGAGATATTAAGAGAGGTGGTAGAATGGATCTTTCAATATTCATCCAAAAGTGATTACATGGGGAGAGATGGGGCCTATTTATAGGCAACCACTCTTTACAAGACCAAAATGACCCTGACATTAAGACAAAAGACCCAACAAGTCCTAGACTCAACCCATTAGGCCCAAACTAAGGTACTAAGGCCCAATTACACAAAATAAGAGAAATAGACTAGAACACTATGACTCAATAAAAGAAAGTATATAAGATAAGACTCAATAAAATGAAAATACATAAGATGGGATCAAGGAAAAGGAAGATAACATGTAGAGATCGCAGCCATCCCATATCCAAAAAGTGTGCAAGCGACCCGAGCTAGAGGGAGTGTCGTGAGATGCCCTCATCAAATCCCCAGGGGTGGGGAGAACTCGACCCCGTCGAGTATGGGTCCGCCTGGCTGTCGTAATGCTCCAGCATGTCGGGATCCAAGCGCAGCAGATCCTCCCGACTCACCCACGTATCCTCTATCGGGGGACGGTTCTTCCACCTAACCAGGTAGCGCTGATACACCTTGTGCCTAGTAATGATACTCTACTCATCCAGTATTGCCTCTACATGTTCTCGTCGGTCTCTCAAGCTAGAAAGTGGAATCCCTCCGGGAGTGTCTCTCTCAAGGAGGGGTAAAGGTTCGAGCTCCTCACTGGGTTCCACCGCGGGGCCCTTGTAGGGTACCAGGTCCGCCACATTGAAAGTAGGGTGTACTCCAAAACCCTCAGGGAGGTCTAGCTCATAAACATTACTGCCAAGTCATCTCAGAACTCGAAAAGGTCCCGAACCCCGTGCCCTCAACTTGGAGGCAGGCCCCGGAAGGAGCCGCTCCGTCCTCACCATCACCAAGTCTCCCACTTGGAACTCACAGTGGCGCTGATGCGCATCAGCCCGCCTCTTGTAAGCCTCATTGCTCTTTCCTATATGCTTGCGGATGTCATCATGCAACTCTTTGATATGCTGTGCAAAGGACTCAGCTGAGACTGACACTCTAGCATGTGGGGGAAGGGGGATAAGATCGGAAGGGTTTCTAGGCCTATAACCATGTACACCTCAAATGGACTCTTGCCTATGGACCTATTGACAGAATCATTATAGGCAAACTCGGCTTGAGATAAGAGGATATCCCAATTCCCAGGGTGGTCCCCTACAAGGCAACGGAGTAAGTTCCCAAGGCTTCGGTTGACGACTTCAGTCAGGCCATCGGTTTGAGGATGGTAAGCAGTGGAGAATTTGAAGAGGGTTCCCATCAGGTGCCAAAGTGATGTGACACGACCTCGGACCTAATCCAAGCAAGCACAATCGCATTCAAAACGGGCCAAATTGGGCCACCGCTCTATCGTCACTCACCCAAGCCCGGGGTGACTTGGCAATGCCAAGGGGAGGATGTGGGGTTGGGCCCTTGCTGGTAGAGGGCCAGCAAGGCCAAGACTTGATTCCCAAAGGGTGGGGATGCCCAAATCAAGGGGGCCGACAAAGTGCCAAAGGCACCGGTTGTAATATTCCCACGGTGATCACTCAAGTTTATGGGGCTTGAGAATCGGGCTCTCACTCGCATAACCAGCGGAATTAGAACTAATATTGAAAGACAAGCACTAAGTGGAGTGAAGGTTTGAGCACTTACTTGACCGGATTGAAGAAACCGGTCCCGGTCGGAGACGAGGGCGAGCGGGGAGGCGAGTGGATCCCCACATGCCGCGGTGTCGCTTGACCTGCCCAAACAAGTTACAACACTACATCTCACGTAGGAGGGGGATCTTGGGGTGGGGGTTAATAGAAATTACAATAAATACTACCTCCACACAGGGAGGGACCTTCAGCCGGTCAAGCGGGGTGGGGAAACTAAAGCAAAGAACGAGGAATAAGGGCGGATGCCGAATCTGCTTGCTGTCTGTGAGTCGGGACAGAGAGTCGGTGTTGCTGCTGTAGATCTTGATCAGGAATTTTGTTGATGACGAAACCAGAGGAAAAACCTTCATAGCTGGAAGGGGAATGCCTCAGAATTTTGTTAATTTCTTCTGGAGTCGCTGCTGGTCGGGGCAGGAGCTTGAACAGGGCCTCTGTTTCTCGGACTAGCAGGGGCAGGTCACCAACAGTATGCAGAGGCTGTCCTGGCCGCTCCCGAACTCCAAATTTGATGCCGTCAGCGCTGTTAGAACCGTGGGTGAGTCCTCTTTGCAGCAAAAGAAACGGGGACACCAGAAGAGGTCGGAGACAATCTGTGGAACCAGAAGAGTGAGGAGGGGTCGGTGTAGACTGTAGAAGGCAGAACCGCGCGTTCGGGGGAGAAAATTGGTAACTTCTGCTCCCGGATGCTGAATGAACTTCCTCTTCTTGAATCTAAGGCTAGACAGGCCAAAGAGGAACTTTGAAGAAGAACTTGAAGACTGATTCCTTCAGGGTCCGTCGTGGCAGAGCTTCTAAACTGGTTCAAGTCCTTAGCCGAGGTAGAACCGCGCAGCTGTGGAAGAATGGACCTCCAGGATGGCTCGGAGATCGGAAGAAGACGAAACCACTTCGGTTGCGAAGGCGACTGGCAGACGCTTCGGACGATGGCCTTGGGTCTTCAAACTCGTCCGGAGTTGATCGTGGTGGCCACTGCAAGCTGCTGCTCTGCTGTAGATCTTCAGTTGAGAGCTGTAGGTTGATGATGATGGGGGGGAATGGGGTATATGGGAGGGGAAATGGGGGTGGATGAGTGTGGGGAAAGCCCGGGCTGTGAGGGGGTCTAGGAGGGGGTGTTCTAAGGTGGGGGAAGGGAAGAATGGGGTCTGGAAGGGGGTCTAACAGGTTGTGGGAGGAGGAGCTACGAATTTGGGAAGGTGGGTGAGAGGAGAAGGTGAGGGGGTCACAAGTGAGTGGAGGGAAGGGTGGATTTCAAATTCAAATATGCTTTAGAAGTTGTGGGGTTGTGTGGGGAAGGGGTTGATTGTGTTGGAATGGGGAAAGTGGTGTTGGAATGTAGAGGATGGTGTTGGAATGGTGAGGGATCTCCTTGGGACTAGGGGGGTGGAGTAATGGAGGCCATGGGGAAGTGGAGGGCTTTAATGATGGTAGGTGAGGGTTGAGGTGGTTGGGAAAGGAGGAGAGAGAAGAAAATTCGAAATTGGGTGTTGAGGAGAGAGAAAGTGGAGTGAAAAAGAGGGATTAGGAGAGGGAAGGGTGGGGATTCTCTCCCCTAGGGTTTCTCACCCAAAAAATGTTAGAATCACTCCACTAAACTAACCTTTGGATACTCAAATGGCATTTTTCATTGATTCATTCATTAAGTTGAAATGGGGGGATTGTGGTCCTATATATAGGAAACCCACATTTCTACAAAAGTCCCTTACAAAAGACTCAATAACAAATAACCGAAGGGGTAGGGGGGGCTCATGAGCCAAGCCCGAAGAATTGGGCCCAATAGCACATTACACAATCTAATGACACTCAAACTTAGGAAAATAAATGCAAGACCTAGGAACATGACTCAAATAAAAGGAAAAATACATCAAATGACTCAAATAAAATTACATAGGACTCAAAATTAAATGACTAAACCATGCCAGATGCAACCGGGGCGAGGAGACGAACGGTAAACGTGGGCATGGGAGGTGATGTCCCCATCATACTCCCGGGGTGCGGAAAACTCGACTCTGTCGAGTAAGTGTCCTTCCCTCCTTGGAGGGTGTAGACGTGGTACCGCCCTCAAGTCTCCCGAATGAGACCGATCCATCCACCTGCCGAGATAGCGCTCATATACCTTGCTCTGAGTGGTAGTGACTTGTTCATCTAATATTTGTTCAATTTGTTCACGCTGGGCTCTCTTGGCTGGTGGTTTATCATCATGGGTGGGTGCTCTCTCAAGGGAAGAAGTAGGCCCAATCTCCTCACTAGGTACCACCGTGGGTCCTATATGGCACTAGGTCGGCAACATTGAATGTGGGACTTATTCCATACTCCTCATGGAGATCTAACTCGTTGGCATTTGCGCCTATGCGCCTCAAGTCCTGGAAGGGACTAGCCCCACGTGGCCTCAGTTTAGAGTTGGCTCCCGGGGAGAGCCTCTCCATCCTTACCATCACAAGGTCACCCACTTGGAATTCTTGGTGATGCCGATGAGAGTCGGCCAGCCTTTTATAAGCCTCATTCTTTTTGCTGTTGTGCTTGCAAAGGTTTTCATGCAATTTTGTGAATGCTATCCTTTTAGTGGTTATGGGTGGACCTGGACAACCATAGATGGACCTATCCTGCCATGATGCCAGATGGACCATGATGAACCTTGGTGGGCCGGTGCAACCATTTGTGGACTTATCATGCAATGTTGTCATGTAGACTTTGGTGGGCCTAGGTGGGCCGGGGCAACCGTAGGTGAACCTATCATGTAAAGTGGTGATGAATGTGGGGGGGCCCGGACATCCGTAGATGCTTTTGACATGCTTAAGATCCATGATGAATGAAGGAGGACCATGACATCCGAATGTGGCCCACTCATGCTTTCTACTTGACATGTGAGTGATATGAATGAATGGACCCAACATAGTGTTCATGCCAAGGGGTGTGGAAAGCCTAGACACATGCATGCTTTTCCCAAAAGTGACTTCCATGTGTATAGGTGTGGGACAACCTTTGAACTCCCATTGGAAAGGATCGAATGGATCTAAGAAGGTGGTCATCATGGGGTGGGGCACCACCTTATTCCCTAGGGATATATGGTCCAAGGTTATGGCTCCCAAGGTGCAACCCGGGTCATGGATGAGGTGGGTTTGGCCCAATATGGTGAGTGAGGGTAGGACAGGGTGGGTGGTTGGTAATATGGTTGGGTCATATGAGTCCCTTGACTCCCATTGGAAGGGATCATATGGATCGTAAAATAGGTCACTTAGGGGGAGGAACTCCATGTCCTCAAGATCCTTAAAAGGTGCTAAGTCATCCTTCCCTATGATAGTTGGGCCAATGTTCTTGACAAGTGGGTCGGCCATGAGTGGAGGGCTTGGCTTTCTACCCGAGATAAGAAGCTCTAAATCGAGGAGAAGGTTGGGCTCGTCCGGTGTAGGGAGGAATAGAAGGAGGTCGCTAGTGTAGCAACCATTGGTGCAAACCGAGGTGATAGACCCTATGCATAGGTGTAGGAGGCTAAGGCTCCTAGGTTGTTCGGCTATAGGGGTCAACATGCTAGTGAACTCAATTTGCCAGCCTAAGCCACTAAGAAAATCCTCTAAGGTCTCCACTTGATAGGATGCTTGGATTGTGGTGTGATAGGAGAAGATGGGCACTAGGGGAAAATTTTGTTCTATGGGAGGGCAAACATGGGTCGAGGTCTCTCTAATTAGGCTCTCCCTTAGCCACCTAACAAGGGACTCTTCTAAGATGAATTCGGCCTTATCTAGAGGGGGTGGTGTAGGGTGAAGATCCTTGTGCGAGGCTTCCTCTTCAATTGGGACATGGGTGCTCTCTATGGAGGGGATAGGTTCCCGAGGGATATTTGTCTTCATGTGGCAAAGCGGGTGGACTACTTCTTCCAAAACTAATGGAGTGGGAAGGTTCTTTGATGGTGGGGTGATGATGGCCGGAGTATGGTGCACCCGGGGTGGTGAACGAGGGTGGGATTCCCGCGGGTGGGAGAATAAAAGGTTGTTGAATTTAAAGGTTCTCGAAAGGTGTGGCGGATGCACAAGGCAAGTCCGACGTGTTGGGTTGATGTTGGCATTCCTTTCATCTAACCATTTCTTACCTAGGATTATACATGGACCTGCCAATGTTCCCTTTTGACATTAAGCCCCATCCAAATACTTAATCTTCCCGAACCATTTATGGAATTCAATAAAGAATTGGTCTCCATTGTGCACAATTTGTCCGGTCCTACTAAGAGAGGTAACGATATCGGGGGACACCCAATTTTCAGATTCTAGGTCAATGAAATCAATTTCTACGGGCTTTCCATTAGGTAAGCATGCATGGGATATGATTGGGAGAGGAGCCATGTGACCCAAGACTCAATGTTAACAATGATGGGTTGACAATGCACGGTTCGGACAAGAATGCAAGCATGCCCTAGGACTTGACTAGTAGAGACAAGTCAAAGACTTGCTCTGATACCACTTGATGTGACACAACCTCGGACCTAATGCAAGCAAGCACAATCGCATTCAAAACGGGCCAAATTGGGCCACCGCTCTATCGTCACTCACCCAAGCCCGGGGTGACTTGGCAATGCCAAGGGGAGGATGTGGGGTTGGGCCCTTGCTGGTAGAGGTCCAGCAAGGCCAAGACTTGATTCCCAAAGGGTGGGGATGCCCAAATCAAGGGGGCCGACAAAGTGCCAAAGGCCCCGGTTGCAATATTCCCACGGTGATCACTCAAGTTTATGGGGCTTGAGGATCAGGCTCTCACTCGCATAACCAGCGGAATTAGAACTAATATTGAAAGACAAGCACTAAGTGGAGTGAAGGTTTGAGCACTTACTCGACCGAATTGAAGAAACCGGTCCCGGTCGGAGACGAGGGCGAGCGGGGAGGCGAGTGGATCCCCACACGCCGCGGCGGTGTCGCTTGACCTGCCCAAACAAGTTACAACACTACACCTCACGTAGGAGGGGGATCTTGGGGTGGGGGTTAATAGAAATTACAATCAATACTACCTCCACACAGGGAGGGACCTTCATCCGGTCAAGCGGGGTGGGGAAACTAAAGCAAAGAATGAGGAATAAGGGTGGATGCCGAATATGCTTGCTGTCTACAAGCTGGGACAGAGAGTCGGTGTTGCTGCTGTAGATCTTGATCAGGAATTTTGTTGATGACGAAACCAGAGGGAAAACCTTCATAGCTGGAAGGGGAATGCCTCAGAATTTTGTTAATTTCTTCTGGAGTTGCTGCTGGTCGGGGCAGGAGCTTGAACAGGGCCTCTGTTTCTCGGACTAGCAGGGGCAGGTCACCAACAGTAGGATGCAGAGGCTGTCCTGGCCGCTCCCAAACTCCAAATTTGATGCCGTCAACGCCGTTAGAACCGTGGGTGAGTCCTCTTTGCAGCAAAAGAAACGGGCACACCAGAAGTGGTCGGAGACAATATGTGGAACCAGAAGAGTGAGGAGGGGTCGGTGCAGACTGTAGAAGGCAGAACCGCGCGTTCGGGGGAGAAAATTGGTAACTTCTGCTCCCGGATGCTGAATGAACTTCCTCTTCTTGAATCTAAGGCTAGACAGACCAAAGAGGAACTTTGAAGAAGAACTTGAAGACTGATTCCTTCAGGGTCCATCGTGGCAGAGCTTCTAAACTGGTTCAGGTCCTTAGCCGAGGCGGAACCGCGCAGCTGTGGAAGAATGGACCTCCAGGATGGCTCGGAGATCGGAAGAAGATGAAACCACTTCGGTTGCGAAGGCGACTGGCAGACACTTATGACGATGGCTCTTGGGTCTTCAAACTCGTCCGGAGTTGATCGTGGTGGCCGCTGCAAGCTGCTGCTCTGCTGTAGATCTTCAGTTGAGAGCTGTAGGTTGATGATGATGGGGGGGAATGGGGTATATGGGAGGGGAAATGGGGGTGGATGAGTGTGGGGAAAGCCCGGGCTGTGAGGGGGTCTAGGAGGGGTTGTTCTAAGGTGGGGGAAGGGAAGAATGGGGTCTGGAAGGGGGTCTAACAGGTGGTGGGAGGAGGAGCTATGAATTTGGGAAGGTGGGTGAGAGGAGAAGGTGAGGGGGGCACAAGTGAGTGGAGGGAAGGGTGGATTTCAAATTCAAATATGCTTTGGAAGTTGTGGGGTTGTGTGGGGAAGGGGTTGATTGTGTTGGAATGGGGAAAGTGATGTTGGAATGTGGAGGATGGTGTTGGAATGGTGAGGGATCTCCTTGGGACTAGGGGGTGGAGTAATGGAGGCCATGGGGAAGTGGAGGGCTTTAATGATGGTAGGTGGGGATTGAGGTGGTTGGGAAAGGAGGAGAGAGAAGAAAATTCGAAATTGGGTGTTGAGGAGAGAGAAAGTGGAGTGAAAAAGAGGGATTAGGAGAGGGAAGGGTGGGGAATCTCTCCCCTAGGGTTTCTCACCCAAAAAATATTGGAATCACTCCACTAAACTAAGCTTTGGATACTCAAATGGCATTTTTCATTAATTCATTCATTAAGTTGAAATGGGGGGAATGTGGTCCTATATATAGGAAACCCACATTTCTACAAAAGTACCTTACAAAAGACTCAATAACAAATAACCGAAGGGGTAGGGGGGGCTCATGGGCCAAGCCCGAAGAATTGGGCCCAATAGCACATTACACAATCTAATGACACTCAAACTTAGGAAAATAAATGCAAGACCTAGGAACATGACTCAAATAAAAGAGAAAATACATCAAATGACTCAAATAAAATTACATAGGACTCAAAATTAAATGACTAAACCATGCCGGATGCAACCGGGGTGAGGAGACAAACGGTAAACGTGGGCATGGGAGGTGATGTCCCCATCACAAAGAGTCTTCCAAAAGTAAGGGAATGGGTCGGTTGGGGTGGATTCCCCGAGGCAAGTAACAATGGCACACACTTGTCCCCCTTGATTGGCTTCTTCCTCAAGTTCTTTCCTAGTGATGAGGTGTAGGTTCCTATGAGGCTCATTGATCATACTAGGATTAAGGTTTGATGGGGTGGGGTTTGGTGGGTTTAGAATAGTGGGAGGGGTAGGGGATCCCTCAAGGGAGGGAGATGCCTTCTTGGGAAGGGTGCGGGGTGGAGAAGGGTTGAGTTGGATTTTCTTCCCCTCATGAATGAAGATGCAAGTGTTTGTCCTTCCTAGGAAGGTGGCATCTACATCGTAGATCCAAGGTCATCCTAGGAGTATACTCCCAACTTCCATTGGTAGGATGTCACACCACACTTGGCCTTGATAGGATTGGAACGTAATGGAGACAAGGCAACGAGCACTAACGGGCATGGAGGTGGTATCAATCCATGCTACCCGATATGGGTGTTGATGTGGGGAGGTGGTAAGGCCCAAAATCTTGACGGTGTCGGGTGACACAACATTCACACTACTTCCACTGTCCAAGATGACCTTTCTAACATGACTCCCTATTCGGATGTAGGTATGGAATATGGTGTTTCTCCTCCATTCATGTTCTTGGGTTTGTGTGAGAGTGCACCTAACCACTCCGAGGTGAGAGTCGGTGGGTGGAGGGAGTTGTTCTTGGTTGGTCTCCATGTAGTGGTTCTCATACTCCTCCTCCCATTCAAGAGAGGGTTCATATACCTCAACTTCTCCTTCAAATTCAGCTTGGGTTTGAGGGTTGGTCTCCTCTATGAGCAAGTTAGATGCTCCCTTGGTGGGGCATTGATTGGCAAAGTGTCCATACCCAAGGCACCTAAAGCATTGCTGCCCACTTTGATGGTTTGGGGCCATCTTAGTGTGAGGGGGAGTGGGTGCTGGATTAGGCCTATTGGGAGTTGTGTTTAGGGGCCCACTTGTGGGGCGGGGTGGTGAGGTGCCACTAGGAGGGGTGGTCCGGGTGGGAGGAGCTCCCATGGGTGTGGGAAGGAGACCTCTTTGGAGAGGTGGGGGGTTGGGCCGAGATGCCATGGCTTTGGGGACCATCCCCCGAGGGGGGACCATTCGTGTATACCGTGAGAATTTCTCGGCATCCCGAGCTACTTGGTAGGCTTGCTCTAGAGTGGCTACTTGACGCATGAATAACTCCTTTTTGATATGAAATTGAAGCCCATTCCTAAAGCGGGAGAGTGTGACGGCGGGGTCCTCTTGTACTCCACATTTGAGAAGGTAGTAGTCAAACTTCTCGATGTATTCCATAACGGTCTTTCCCTCTTGGGTCAAGGCTTGCCACTCATCTAGGAGGTTTTGATGGTAGGAGGGTGGGACATATTTGAGTTTGAGTTGGTCTTTCATGGCCCCCCATGTGGTGATGGGAGCTTCCCTCCTAACTATCCTTAATGCCTCAACATTCATCCAATGAGTCTTGGCTAGTTTGGTTAATTGCATCTTTGCAAGCCGGACTCTCCTATCCTCGGTCATTGGGTACCAATCAAAATATTGGTCCATGGCTGCCTCCCAATCTAAGTAGATGCTCGGGTGATGAGACCCATCAAAGGTGGGTGCATCGATTTTCACAAGTCTCATGAGTTGGTCATCCGGGTTGTTCCGGGGAGGTCTCTCATTCCTCCTATGGGGTGGGCGTCTTTCCGGTTCGGGAGGGTGGTCAAGGTTGAGCTCTCCTATAGCTGGCTCCATATGTGGGGGTGGTTCCCTCCTATCTCCCGCCCTTGGGGCAGGTCTATTTTCCTCAATTTGTTCAAGCCGGACCGTTATGTCGTCAAGCCTTCCCATAATATTGGTCATGCCTTCCACAAGAAATCTCATTTTGTCGGGAAGCTCATGCTCATTGTGAGCGGGATTTCCTTGGGGATTGGGATTCATGGTGGTATTAGAAGAGGATAGATTGACTTGATAATGGACTCCACTACGAGTGGTCATGCAAAGTTGGGTGGGCTATGCAAGGGTGTGCGGATGCACCTATGAAAGACTTAGTGTGACCCAAGACTAGACTTGTAAGGACAAGCCTATGACCGCTCTGATACCACTTGATGTGGCACAGCCCAAGGTTGACTAAGTATGAGTTGATGACCCTAGGACCTAGTCCCGCAAGCATACAAGTACTCCAATGATTCTCACAATAGCGGCTTACTCACACGGCACACGTGATCACCCGGTGGGGCCGGGGGATGTTGGTGAGGGTCCGGGGCGGGACCCAATGATTCTAAGTGACTTAGTTGGCTTAGGCTGACCCTCAATGGGCCTGGGATTCCCAACTTTGTGGGCGGCTGGCCTGCAGGGCGGGGTTTGGGTGGCACTCACTCTCGGTCCGCGGTGGTCACTCACAAAGTAGCATACAAGATCGGGCTCTCTTCTCACCGTCCGACGGGCATTCAAAGCAATACTAAACTTGCAGAAATGAGGTAATCAAGGACAGTACTAGAGGCTCACCTGATCGGTGTGAAGACGCCGATCCCGCTCGGAGACGAGGGTGCGCCGGGAAGCGTGGGTAAATACCCGAACGTTGCGGCGATTGTCGCTTGACCTGAAAATTAAAGAGTACAGCACTACGCCTCTCGCAGGAGGGATGATCTTGGGGTGGGGATTAAACTTATTACAGTCAAAACTACCTCCACGCAGGGAGGGGCCTTCAGCCGGCCAAGCAGGGTGGGGGATTATGAAGAAAACCCGACGTTCGGAGCATTGCCGGTTCTGCCAATCTTCAGAGTTGCTGGACAGTGGGAAGGTGATGATGCTGCCACAAACTCCACAGAGCTCAGATCTTGATGAGACTTGCGCCAAAAGCTTCCCAACGGACCAAAGATGATGTCTGAATTTTTGGGGAGGGTCAGGAACTCGGGGCTGATCGGGTCGGCGACTGGAACAGGACAGCAACTTCTGTCTCTGAGTGGTGCAGAACGGATGCAGTGGGTTGCAGAAGGCACTGTGGATGCTCCCAAACTCCGATCGGAACGAAACTGGCGGTGACGTGAGCGTGGTCGGAGTAGCTTCGAGCAGAAGTTGACGGGGCCACAATCTGAGATTAGAGGAGAGCGAGGTAGCCAGATAAGTAGGGACAGGTCAAACCTAGACTCACAGGGGGCAGACTACACACTCCGACGAAGAAAATGGTAACTGGAAGCTCCGGGAGCCGAATGAGGTCCTTCTTCTTGGAGATGACAGCTAACTGGGAGTAGTATCTGCCCTCCAAAAATGGCGCCCAGATCTTCAAGGAAGAAGCCGTGGTCGGACTGGAGCTGAGGCTCTGGTTCCCTGCCAGAGGGCTTCTGCGTGGTCGAGGGAGATTGGAAACTGCGGACAGCTCGGAACTCGGATGTCAACGAAACCACCTCACCTTGAAAGCTCTCTGGACGACCTTTCCAGAAATTGTAGGCCTTGACACCAGGAGGAGCAGGGAGCGGCCGGGGATGAAGTGACTTCAGGACCACACTCTGCTGCCTGCGACCTGCTACCTGAAACTGCAACTTGCAAGAACAAGGGGTGGGGCAAGGGGAGTTAGCACAGCTTGGGGTGATGGCTGAGGGTTTGGGACAGGGGAGGGACGTGGTTAGGGCTTCCAAGGGGTTCTGGTGGGGCAGAGATGGGTGGAGAGGGAGCTGGAGCTGCAAGAGGTGGTGGTGGAGAAGTGGGTGTGCACAAGAGAGAGGGTGAGTGGGAGAGGAGGTGGGGGGGGCGAATTTGGCCTAATGAAAGGGGAGAGGGGCGGCCAAAGCTATGGAGGGAAGGGTTTCAAATTCAAATTGGTCTTGGAAGTTGGGAGATTGTGTGGGGAAGAGAGGTGATTGTGTTGGAATGGGGAAGAGAGTGTTGGAATGGGGAAGATTCTTCCTTGGGACTAAGGGGGGGGTGAGTAAAGATGGCTATGGGAAGTGGGAAGCTTTAATGGGGGTAGGTGAGAGTTGGAGGTAGTTGGGAAGAGAGGAGAGAGAGGAGGGGGGCGAACTTCTCTTTGGGAGAGAGAGAGGGAGAGAGAGAGAGAGTGAAAGAGTGTGAGAGATTAAGAGAGGTGGTAGAATGGCTCTTTCAATATTCATCCAAAAGTGATTACATGGGGAGAGATGGGGCCTATTTATAGGCAACCACTCTTTACATGACCAAAATGACCCTGACATTAAGACAAAAGACCCAATAAGTCCTAGACTCAACCCATTAGGCCCAAACTAAGGTACTAAGGCCCAATTACACAAAATAAGAGAAATAGACTAGAACACTATGACTCAATAAAAGAAAGTACATAAGATAAGACTCAATAAAATGAAAATACATAAGATGGGATCAAGGAAAAGGAAGATAACATGTAGAGATCGCAGCCATCCCATATCCAAAAAGTGTGCAAGCGACCCGAGCTAGAGGGAGTGTCGTGAGATGCCCTCATCATGGACATTTCTTCGATCTCGGTTGGTAGAGCCCCGTACCGACCAGATACCCTTGCCATGTTGTAGGTATAGACCCTCAGGTCTCTGCCTCTTCTTGCCGTTCTTCTCGACGGCCTACCTGGGAAGACCAATCTGTCAAAGACCGATCTCTGCGGCTTCACTTCTTCCCTCAGCAGGGACTGATAGCGCTCCCCAGAGCAGTTTCTTGACTCGCCGCTGGGCACCGGCCGGGTCTCTTCTTCTTCAAAGTTGGAGGCTACTGCCCCCAGTAATCTCTGGCGACTCAGGGGAGTGCTCCCCGGGCCCCGCAAGTAGTTCCTCATGGCTTGCTCCACTCCTTCCCAGTCTTGCTCAAGAGGAGGAGCCGGTGATGTCGCCCTGTTGGCAGCAACGGGCATGTGGGTTGCAGGCTCCACACGGGCATCCTGATAGTGACGTCGGTAGTGTCGACAGTGGACGCTCTCCGATGGGGCCGGTGTAGTTAATGCCGGCTGGCGGACAGGGGCCAATGTCTTGACCCGATCTCCTTGTTGTGCCCTTGCCGGGCGGAAGGTGCTGGGCCTTGCCTAGGCTGGTGAGGCGAACCGGGCCCCCTTGGGAACCCAAACTTGCTTAGCTTTGGTGGGCCTGGAGGCTGACTGATGCCGCGGCGCCGGGGCCGGAGTGGCGGGCGTCATCTTGCCCTTCATCTTCTCCAGTGCCTGAAAAGAGTTGCACACTAGTACAGCAGGTACAATGCGATCCGGGATCACCTCGAAACGTTGTCCGGTAAGATGTACCCGGAAAGTCCCGATGACAGCAGACTTGCCGGTGCTGGAGAACCGGCCTCGGGGTGATGTCGTGGCGTGGCTCTGCCACAGCCTCCTCTGGTGAGAGGCCGACCCTGGGTGAGAAGGGCCGGAAGTTTGGTGCACGTGGTGCACGTTGCAGCTCAACGTCCCAGTCGGGACGGTCTTGGAAGTCTCGGCCATTGATCGGCCGACAGCAGCTTTGGCGGCCCCCTGGATGGGAGCGTTGCTTTCAGTCCTATCAGACGCTTCCACGTCCAGCAGGTTTGTGAAGGCTACCCCGAGGAAGTTGGAGAAGCCTACCACGGGAGGGAAGCTCCCGAAGCTGAGGGGGACGGCCATGTAGCCGTTTCGAACATGGCTCTCGACGGCTTGTTGGCCGAACGTGGGGGCCATCCTAGTGTCCGAAATGCAACCTGCATTTGCAAATCAAACAATTAGTATTACAAGAAAGAGGCCGTAGGGCCCTTAGTCCCGGGCGTGCCAGAGTTGTGGAGACACTTTTTGTTAAGATCGTTGGTTGTTCGTTTATTGGGTTTATTAAGTGTGTGGGCATGCCAGTCACAAAGTGACGATTTATTGTGCGCTTGATCTGACTAATCAGACGATTGTGTAGTTCGTGTTGGGACCGAAACCCGCCGTGCCGTAAAGGCCACGGCGTTATTTACATCCCCCATATGGGGGAACACCCTTGATTGATTGCCGGGAATAAGGGCCCTACGGCCTAAAGAGAATACTGATAATGCAGGAGGATAGTGAAAGACGAACTATGCTAGAAACCCGTATCGGGACGTGAATGTTCAGACTATGTCGGCCACTCATGGACCACTTCATGTTCGGGTGAAGGTCCGTGTTTGTAGTATAAAAGATGGTAACAAAACCGCGCAAATGTCTGCCACGAACAAGGCAAGTTTAATGAGAATGCGGGATTGGATCCCGGTAAGGACGGGTCGAGTTGATAGACTGTTGGCCGGAGATGATTTCGGACTATGGCCATGTCGGAAATTCCGTAAACCACGTTCGATACCATGAGGTGTCGTTGATTTTCTCTTTGTACCCAGTCCGAGGGAGTGAATTATTAAGTGCGTAACCCGAGCTCACAAAAATTTTAATTGAAGCACGGGTAAATAGAGTTCCTTTCAATTTTTTTTTGGCATTGATCTTTGCATTCTTCTTTTTGATTGAACCTTTCTCTTCTTTTTTTTTATTTAGTATTTTTTTTACCTCCCCCTCTTTATATAAAAGAGGCGCGCCGGGTTCGAAGTGGACAAAAGGGGAGGCGCACCGGATAAGGGAGCACAGGAAGGGGGTGCGCCGGTTAAGGACTTCAAAGGAGGGTGCCGGATAAGGGAGCACAAGGGGGGGGGGCGGTTATGGTATTACAAGGGGGGGCGCGCCGGTTTAGCCAAGAATAGGAGGGCGCGTCGGATTGAGGCTAAGGGGGGCACTATTCATTTCAGGAGTTTGAAGATGGTTTTGAGTGTGGGGTTAAACCGGCGCGGGGGGGTGCCACGCCGGATTAACCCACGCCGGATTAAGAGCGCGCCGGAATAGCTTCTGTGGGTTTTATTTCATTCTGTTTGATTCCTTTTGCTTCTGTTCTTGTTTCTTCAACCTGCACACTGATCCAATGGGTGGATTGTTCGTTCAATTGACACTTTAAATCAATGGAATGCTTCTTAACATTTGTTGAGATGAATGAGTACGTGTATTTGGATTTTTTGCTTGAGGGGTTTATTATGTAGGAACTCAGAGGTTTAGCTTGATTCATGGGCTTTGTTTGTTCAAACGTGTTCTTCACCTGGAAATTTTGGGCAGCATCTCCCCCGGAGTGGGAGTTGCCAGAGAAAATAAAGAACACCAAACGGATAACTCCGGGGTGAACCTCAAATCCAGACCTCACGGCAGTCCGATAACCCAGATGTGAGTGTTGAAAAGCTCGAGGACTAGCCTTCAAGAGCTCTCACAAGTCATGGGTGATGATTTCGTGGAACGGGACAGATGTAGGCCATAGGTGGCCCTGAATGTTCACCCTTCGAACGGGTTCCCTCAGAGTTCATGCCACAGAAGGGCAAGCTTCCGAGGACCCCAGGTGATGTTGAAAACTGGGAGGAAGAAAACGGAAGAAAAGGGGAAGGGATCAGAGCAATAGAACGCTATTCACGCCCATAAAAGTCAGTCTTTTATTCATCCTCAAGGGAAAGGAGGGAAGACAGGTACAAAAGGAGATCTACCCCCAAAGCACGGGGAAGAATACAACGGAGAAGATAAAAGGAAAAGAACTTGGCGTTGAGGTGGGGGGGAGAAGAAGATACACCGGTGTGGGAGAAGGAGGAATAGAGCACAAGCTCTACCCCCTTTCTCCCCTATCTCTTTCTCACCCTCCCTTCTTCTTCACCTTTCTAGCGTCGGGGGACAAAGCTCTCCTTCTCTTCGGGTGGCCTCCTCTGGTCAATCTCTCCCCGGGGGTTCCAACCTTCTTTCTCTGTAATAGGCTCCCCATATATATAAGGCGGGTTGCATTTTCTTTGATGAATGGCCGGTGGGGGGGGGGGGGTTCCTGCCACCTCTGCCTCATTCGCATCAATGTCGGGAGTTGACTCGTCACGCTGGCTACTGCCGGTTCGAGCCGTACCCTATCATTCGTCCGAGGACGGGATGTTCGCAGGTCTATAGGGAGATCTGCTACTGCTGCCACCGTCGCTGCTAGCCTCTGCTGCTACCACCGTTGTGCTGTCGAGTTGGGGTGTGCACAGCTCTGCGGTCTTTAAATGGCTATGGGACAGGCATTGAATGCACTGTTCTTCTCCTCTTCTGGACTTCGCGTGAGATTCATCAGGAAACAGAGCACTGGAGTATGGATGGGGTGGCCCTTTGGTTAAAACGGCACAGAGTTGTGCGCGTCGGATTAGCAGCACACAAGGGGGGGGCACGCCAGTTTAAATCTTGATGGAGGGGCACGCCGGTTTAAGGCCAAAGCAAGGGCGCACCGGTTTAAGGCCAAAGCAAGGGCGCGTCGGTTTAAGTGCAGGCCACGCCGGTTTAGACTTCGTCTTGGCTTTGCAGCTATTCGGACAGACGCTTGTCCTCCCGTGCTGGTTTAGCTGTAATGCACCGCCTCCGGGGTGTTTAGTTCAAGGCCTCTGCATCCCGATTCGGAACTTCGAGTGATCTCTGACGCGTGCCGAACACGTGTTCGAATTCCCGAGCTTCTTTTGATTCGGCCTTCGACAATGCCAACTGGAGAGCTGGGTCCATCTCTTGTGCCCAAAGGGCTTCTTGTTGGGTGGTGGAGTGCCAAGTATATATGTTCATTCTGCTTAGAGGAGGTACGGGGCTTGTTTGGCCATCCCGTCTTCAACTCACTCTCGAGTGCTAAGACGTGCATGCCGTATGATTGTCACTGTCATTCTTCATTTTTTTTTGACGTCCACACCTGTCCGTTGGGAATTTATTGGCTTCTATTACGCAGATCGGTAGTTTAGGGGCTTACTCCACAAGTGAGTATGACCCCGTTTCTCCCCTGCAACCTTCCAGGGACAGGGGAGATGCTGCCCAATTCTTGGCAAGTTTTGGACAACTAAAGTCATTTCTGTGGACTGGCCATAACAGAACATTCATTTTGAGTCAAGGAACCTCCGTGCTCGAGTATGAACCTCGCACTGGCTCATGACTCTTCTCCTGGAAAGCCCCAGACTTCAATTCAACAGGCAATAAACCCAATTAAATCTTTAAAACTTCAAAAAAGCTTAATAAGTTTAAATGGTTTCAAAATTCTCAGAAAAATCAGTTAAACCGGCACAGTCTTAAACCGGCGCGGTCTTAATCCAGCGTGACCCCCCCCCCCCCCGCGCCGTATTAACATTAGACTCATGTCTTTTGTGATTTATCTGGCTCCTTCCCGGCGCGCCCTAAACCGGCGTGCCCCAAGGCCATTGCGCCGTATTAACCTTGGCCATGGGCGCGCCGGGTAAGCCCTTCTACCTATGTTTGGCCGCGCCAGGTAAGCCCTTCTACCTACGTCCGGCCGTGCCGGGAAACCTATCCCTATGCGCGATCGCGCCGGTTTCGAATAGGTTGCACTATTCTTATCACTTGCTCACCTCCGGAGCGATCCTCATCTCCCGTGGTCGAGACTAATAAACCCTAATTAGTAATAAACTAAATAAAGAAAGGGGTTTCTCAAGCCCCGTACAATCTTGTTATCATGCTTTCACTACCATGTCTGTCAGCGCTTCGCTTTCGTTATCATGCTTGTGTTACCATTCTCGTCTCCCTCGGCGTCGATTAATAAACATGATCGATCACTGTGTATTTTCATAACTCTATTTCCATGCTTAACGTCGTCATGAGTATCGTGCGTGCATGCCTGCATAGGCCCTCGGGTATATCAAATGGCCCTGACGGAATACCGGGTTACACCCGATCGGAAGTCCCCGCTATGCGTGATGGTGGTCTTCGGACCTACGTCCTCCGCCTTGTACAGAGGGTCTCCAATTTAGTAAACCATACCTCTCTTGCATGATAGATAGATGCATCTCATGTGATCTTGTCATGTTCATAACATCGCATCTTTATTCCGGCCTCGACAGCCCACTATCACGGTAATTAATCAAAGGTTTTCCCTCCTCGCGGGTGATGTAATTAACGTCATAGCCTTTATGGTATGGCGGACTGCTGGTCCCGACCGAATCTCTCTCTCGCCTGACATTGGTCAGAATGAGCTCATAACAAACTCGTCACTCACGTGACTGGCACGCCCGCGCAGTCGATCAGTCAGTTAAACTACTAGTTAGTTAATTGGTTGATCGACACGTGAAATAAACCAAATAAACCTAAATAAATAAATAAATAAAAGAAAACAAAGGGTAAGATCTCCCGTTGCAAACAGTCTGGCACGCTCGGTGGGACAAGTGCCACCTTTCATTTCTTTGCCAAGATACTTGGGCTTCGAGGCCCTCCTAAAGATTATTGATCATTAGTTTGCTTGTTTTTGTAGGCGAACTATGACGACAACTGGGTTGATTAGTGTCGGCTTTGGCTCATCAATTGTTGATAATCATGCGCAAGGGTACCTAGCTGTGCCCATGGTGTTCGGCAGCTTCCCTGACGCCGTTGGCTTCCCCAACTTCTTGGGGTTAGCCTTCGTGGACATGCTGGAGGTGGAACCCTCGAAGCCTGTCGAGGGAGCTACAAAGAGCATGGAGCCTCTAAAGGCTCAATACTGCCATGACTCACTCAAGAGTCCAACCTTGGTCGCCAGCTGCCTGGTGCACCATGCTGTCCGTGGGGTCCGCCCCGATGATGTGAACAGGAGCTCCGGAGGACGCCAATGCAGGCAAATCTGGAAGAGTACTGCTGTGGTTACCGGAACCCTCTCCCAATCCGATAAATCTATGATGGTTGGTGGCATGCGCGTCTTCCTCAACGGACGCGACGCGTGCATAGTCCCGGATCGGGTTGTCCCTTCCATCCCCATTCGCAACTCATATCAAGCCCTCACTGGAAGGAGGGCAGAACGAGAAGAAGCCGGCCATTACGGCCAAGAGAAGTTGGCCCCCAGGCCAAGGAAATTTAAACAGGCATGGGTCTCTAAGAGGGTCGAACCCGTTCATCAAGTTGCACCCATCCGCCGCCGCCCTACTCACGACGGAGCGGAAGGGAGGAGAGAAAGGGGTCTGGTCCCGAAAGAAGAAGAAGTGGTCGCGGACCCTCCGCACCGTGAAAGTTTCCAGGCCTGTGCCCTCCAAGCCAACGTCCCAGCTGTGGGACGAAGGTTCCAGCAACCTGCCGACAGAGCTCGGCTAGCTTATACCCCTCCTATGGGAGGTTGGCAACTATCCCCTGTGCTGCATCAAGAGCGGGGTCGAGAAGAGATGACCAACTTGGTCAGGAACTGATTTCGAGGGCTAGGCAACCCCTCGCTTGGGCAGTATCGGTTGATGCAAGTAGCCGCCGCCAATGAAGACTACTGCCCATCAATGGCAGTTGAAGAAAATGAAAGAGAAGGGATGATGCTGTCGTCAGTTGACGACAATGGCTATGATGACGGCTTCGAGATCAAAGCCGATGAATCCGCCCCTAGGCAGGAAAAAACAAGAAGAGCTTATGTGTTCGAGAGGCTGATCTTCCCAGATCGAGCTAAGAGAATGGTCCATCGATAGAGAAGAAGGATGCAGGTCTTCACCTACAACATGGCCGGCATATTCAACCGATACGAGGGACTTCCTGAAGATCCCCGCGAGTTGGCTAAATTGGCCGCACGGCCAGGGCCGAATACTCGAAGAGCAGAAGCCGCAAGGCAGCTCCTGGCGACGACTAAAGGGGAACAACCCTGGGTCTACCACCAATGGGATGACAAGGCTCCTATCTTGACCGCCAATGTGGTAACGGCGGAGGAAGAAGATGACGTCCTCCTCGACATCCTGCCCGAGGGTGCATCCGGGGAAACAACGGAAGGTATCCCCGTCGCAGCAACTATGGACCCGTCGGTCTTAATGCTACTTCAAAAATATCGACAAGAGATAGACTTGCTGAAGAAACAGCTGATGGAGAAAACTGAACAATCATCAGCTTCCAAATCGCCCGAAGTCTAGGGTGAATCATCTCAGGGAGCGGGTCATTATGTCGACCCTCCACCGCTCTACACCTTGCCTTAGTTGTCAGAACCAAGCCCTGCAACAGCACAACAGCGGCCACCACAGTCGCAGCCGCTGATGCCACCGGTGCTCCCACAAGTGCACCAGACACCCCCGCTGCTACGTCCTCCACAGGCGACCACTTTGGTCACCCCGTACCTGCAGCCGGCACACTTCTATCCGGAGCCAGTTGACCCCGCAGTCATGAACCGGATGATGGTGGAAAGAATGATCGAGCTGAAGCTCACAGAAAGAAGTGAAGGTGACTACGTCGCATTTGATGCCTACCGGGTGCCCTACCTTCAACACCATGCCGCCAAGTGGCTTCCCCTGGGAATCAACAAGCCGCCCAAGTTCGACAAGTTCAACGGGAAGGGATCCCCGAAAGAACATATTGCCTATTATATGACTGTCATGGGTGACCTGGCCACCGATGAGTCATACTTGTTGAAGTTTTTCGGGTCCTCGCTGACGGGGCTTGCATTTGAATGGTACTCTAGCCTCCCGGCCGGGTCAATCAGCGACTGGCCAGATATGCAGAGGAAGTTCAGAGAAAGATTCTATGTTATAGAGAGGGAGGTCACAGTGGCTGAACTCTACTCAACAAAGCAGAGAGCCGATGAGACAACCCTCGATTATATCTAGAGGTGGAGGAACCTTGGGATGAGGTGCAAGCGGCCCCCGCAACAGGAAGACGATGTAAAAATATGCAAACAGAACCTCAGGAGGGAGGTTCTGGAAAAGATGATCAGAATGGAAATATGATCATTTGATCGATTGAACGATGTCATGGCCGAGGTGGAAGCTTTTCTGGCCAGACCTGTCCCTACATCTGCTGCCAGCACGGCCCAGAAGGGCAAGGCAGTGGAGCGGCGCTCGTCGCCTAAAGAAGCGAACGCTCTTGACATAAAGGCTGATGTGAAACGACCTCGGACTTAATGCAAGCAAGCACAATCGCATTCAAATGGGCCGAATTGGGCCACCGCTCTATCGTCGCTCACCCAAGCCCGGGGTAACTTGGCAATGCCAAGGTGAGGTTGAGGGGTTGGGCCCTTGCTGGTAGAGGGCCAGCAAGGCCAAGGTTTGATTCCCAATGGGTGAGGATGCCCAATCCAACGGGGCCGACGAAGTGCCGAAGGCACCGGTTGCACTCTTCCCACGGTGATCACTCAAGTTTAAGGGGCTTGAGGATCAGGCTCTCACTCGCATAACCAGCGGAATTAAGAACTAATATTGAAAGACAAGCACTAATTTGGAGTGAAGGTTTGAGCACTTACTTGACCGGTTTGAAGAAACGGGTCCCGGTCGGAGACGAGGGCGAGCGGGGAGGCGAGTGGATCCCCACACGCCGCGGCGGTGTCGCTTGACCTGCCCAAACAAATTACACCACTACACCTCTCGCAGGAGGGGGAACTTGGGGTGGGGGTTAATGATATTACATCAATACTACCTCCACACAGGGAGGGGCCTTCAGCCGGCCAAGCGGGGTGGGGAAACCAAAGTAAAGAACGAGGAACTAGGGTGGACGCCGAATCTGCCTGCTATCTATGAACATGGACAGAGGGTCGGTGTTGCTATTGTAAATCTTGCTCAAGAACCTTGCTGATGGCGAGACCAGCGGCGAAATCTTCGTAACATGAAGGGGAACGCCTAAGAATTTTTGTAATTTCTTCTGGAGTCGCTGTAGGTCGGGGCAGGAGCTTGAACAGGGCCTCTGTTTCTCGGACTAGCAGGAGCAGGTCACCAACAGTAGGATGCAGAGGCTGTCCTGGCTGCTCCCGAACTCCAAATTTGATGCTGTCAGCGCCGTTAGAACCGTGGGTGAGTCCTCTTTTCAGAAAAAGAAACAGGGATGCCAGAAGAGAATGGAGACGATCTGTGGAGCCAGAAGAGTGAGGAGGTGTCAATGCAGACTGGGGAAGGCAGAGCCGCGCGACCGTGGAAGAAAATTGGTAACTTCTGTTCCCGGATGCTGAATGGGCTTCCGCTTCTTGATTCTGAAAGTAGACAGGACGATGAAGAACTTTGAAGAAGGACTTAAGGACTGATTCCTTCGGGGCTGGTCGTGGCAGAGCTTCTAAGCCGGCTCAGGTCCTCAGCCGAGGCAGAACCGTGCAGCTGTGGGAGAATGGACCTCCTGGACGACTCAGAGATCGGAAGAAGACGAAACCACTTTGGTTGCGAAGGCGACTGGCAGACGCTTCCGACGATGGCTCTTGGGTCTTCAAACTCATCCGGAGGAGGTCGTGGTGGCTGCTGCAAGTTTCTGGTCTGCTATAGATCTTCAGTTGAGAGCTGTAGGTTGATGATGATGGCGGGGGATGAGGTATATGGGAGGGGAAATGGGGGTGGATGAGTGTGGTGAAAGCCCGGGCTGTGAGGGGGTCTAGGAGGGGGTGTTCTAAGGTGGGGGAAGGGAAGAATGGGGTCTGGAAGGGGGTCTAACAGGTGGTGGGAGGAGGAGCTACGAATTTGGGAAGGTGGGTGAGAGGAGGAGGTGAGGGGGGGGGGCACAAGTGAGTGGAGGGAAGGGTGGATTTCAAATTTGAAATGGCATTGGAAGTTGTGGGTTGTGTGGGGAAGGGGTTGATTGTGTTGGAATGGGGAAAGTGGTGTTGGAATGGTGAGGGATCTCCTTGGGACTAGGGGGTGGAGTAAAGGAGGCCATGGGGAAGTGGAGGGCTTTAATGATGGTAGGTGGGGATTGAGATGGTTGGGAAGGGAGGAGAGAGAAGAAAATTCGAAATTGGGTGTTGAGGAGAGAGAAAATGGAGTGAAAAAGAGGGATTAAGAGAGGGAAGGGTGGGGAATCTCTCCCCTAGGGTTTCTCACCCAAAAAATGTTGGAATCACTCCACTAAACTAAGCTTTGGACTCTCAGATGGCATTTTTTTCATTGATTGATTCATTACCTCCAAATGAAGGAAATGGGGCCCTATATATAGGAAACCCACATTTTACAATAAGACCCTGACAAAAGACTCATTGACAAATAACCGAAGGGGTAGGGGAGCTCATTGGGCCAAGCCCGAAGAAATGGGCCCAATTAGCACATTACACACTCTAATGACACTCAAACATAGGAAAATAAATGCAAGACCTAGGGACATGACTCAAATAAAATGTAAATTACATCAAATGACTCAAGTAAAATTACATAGGACTCAAAATTAAATGACTAAACCATGCCGGATGCAACCGGGGCGAGGAGACGAGCTGTGAAGGTGGGCATGGGAGGTGATGTCCCCATCATACTCCCGGGGTGCGGAGAACTCGACTCTGTCGAGTAAGTGTCCTTCCCTCCTTGGAGGGTGTAGAAGTGGTACTGCCCTCAAGCCTTCCGAACGAGACCGATCCATCCACCTGCCGAGATAGCGCTCGTATACCTTGCTCCGAGTGGTAGTGACTTATTCATCCAATATTTGTTCAATTTATTCACGCTGGGCTCTCTTGGCTGGTGGTCTCTCCTCACGGGTGGGTGCTCTCTCAAGGGAAGACGTAGGCTCAATCTCCTCACTAGGTACCACCGTGGGTCCCTTATATGACATTAGGTCGGCAACATTGAATGTGGGACTTATTCCATACTCCTCGGGGAGATCTAACTCATAGGCATTTGCACCAATGCGCCTCAGGACCTGGAAGGGACCAGCCTCACGTGGCCTCAATTTGGAGATGGCTCCCGGGGAGAGCCTCTCAGTCCTTACCATCACAAAGTTACCCTCATGGAAGTCTTGGTGACGCCGATGAGAGTCGGCCCGCCTCTTATAAGCCTCATTCTTTTTGCTTATGTGCTTGCAAAGGCTTTCATACAATTTCGTGAATGTTGACATTCTAGAGGTGATGGGTGGACCTGGGCAACCAAAAGTAGACCGATCATGCTTTGATGCCAAGAAGACTTTGATGGATTTTGGAGGGCCGGGGTAACCATATGTGGACTTATCATGCAATGTTGTCATATAGACTTTGGTGGGCCTGGGTGGGCCGGGGCACCCGTAGGTGAACCTATCATGCAAAGTGGTGATGAATGTGGGGGGGCCCGGACATCCGTAGATGCTTTTGACATGCTTAAGATCCATGATGAATGAAGGAGGACCATGACATCCGAATGTGGCCCACTCATGCTTTTTACTAGACATGTGGGTGATATGAATGAATGGACCCAACATAGTGTTCATGCCAAAGGGGGTGGAAAGCCTAGACACATGCATAATTTTCCCAAAAGTGACTTCCATGTGTATAGGTGTGGGACAACCTTTGAACTCCCATTGGAAAGGATCGAATGGATCTAAGAAGGTGGTCATCATGGGGTGGGGCACCACCTTATTACCTAGGGATATATGGCTCAAGGTCATGGCTCCCAAGGTATAACCCGGGTCATGGATGAGGTGGTTTTGGCCCAATATGGTGGGTGGGGGTAGGAAAGGGTGGGTGGTGGGTAAGATGGTTGGGTCACCCGGGTTCTTTGACTCCCATTGTAATGGATCATAGGGATCATAAAATGGGTTACTAAGGGGAAGGAGCTCCATGTCCTCAAGGTCCTCAAAAGGTGCTAAGTCATCCCTATCAATGATAATTGGGTCAATGCTCTTGGTGAGTGGGTTGGCCATGAGGGGAGGGCTTGGCTCTCTACCCGATATAAAAAGCTCCAATTGGAGGAGAAGGTCGGGCTCATCGGGTGTGGGGAGGAATAGAAGGAGGTCGCTAGTGTAGCAACCAATGGTGCAAACTGAGGTGATAGACCCGATGCATAGGTGTAGGAGGCCAAGGCTCCTAGGTTGTTCGGCTATAGGGGTCAACATACTAGTGAACTCAATTTGCCATGCGAGGCCCTTAAGAAGATCCCCTAAAGTTTCCACTTGGTAGGATGCTTGGATTGTGGTGTGATAGGAGAAGAAGGGCACTAGGGGAAAATTTTATTCTATGGGAGGGCAAACATGGGCTGAGATCTCTCTAATTAGGCTCTCCCTTAGCCACCTAAGAAGGGACTCTTCTAAGATGATTTCGGCCTTATCTATTGGGGGTGGTGTAGGGTGAAGATCCTCGTGCGAGGCTTCCTCTTCAATTGGGACATGGGTGCTCTCCATGGAGGGGATAGGTTCCCGAGAGGTATTTGTCTTCATGTGGCAAAGCGGGTGGACTACTTCTTCCAAAGCTAATGGAGTGGGAAGGTTCTTTGATGGTGGGGTGATGATGGCCGGAGTATGGTGCACTCGGGGTGGTGAACAAGGGCGGGATTCCCGCGGGTGGGAGAATACAAGGTTGTTGAATTTAAAGGTTCCCGAAAGGTGGGGTGAATGCACTAGGCAAGTCCGACGTGTTGGGTCGATGTAGGCATTCCTTTCATCTAACCATTTCTTACCTAGGATTATACATGGACCCGCCAATGTTTCCTTTTGACACCAAGCCCCATCCAAATACTTAGTCTTCCCGAACCATTTATGGAATTCAATGAAGACTTGGTCTCCATTGTGCACAATTTGTCCGGTCCTACAAAGAGAGGTAATGATATCGGGGGACACCCAATTTTCAGATTCTAGGTCAATGAAATCAATTTCTATGGGCTCCCCATTAGGTAACCATGCATGGGATATGATTGGGAGAGGGGCCATGTGACCCAAGACTCAACGTTAACAATGATGGGTTTGCATGGTTCGGACAAGAATGCAAGCATGCCCTAGGACTTGACTTGTAGAGACAAGTCAATGACTTGCTCTGATACCAATTTGATGTGAAACGACCTCGGACTTAATGCAAGCAAGCACAATCGCATTCAAATGGGCCGAATTGGGCCACCGCTCTATCGTCGCTCACCCAAGCCCGGGGTAACTTGGCAATGCCAAGGTGAGGTTGAGGGGTTGGGCCCTTGCTGGTAGAGGGCCAGCAAGGCCAAGGTTTGATTCCCAATGGGTGAGGATGCCCAATTCAACGGGGCCGACGAAGTGCCGAAGGCACCGGTTGCACTCTTCCCACGGTGATCACTCAAGTTTAAGGGGCTTGAGGATCAGGCTCTCACTAGCATAACCAGCGGAATTAAGAACTAATATTGAAAGACAAGCACTAATTTGGAGTGAAGGTTTGAGCACTTACTCGACCAGTTTGAAGAAACCGGTCCCGGTCGGAGACGAGGGCGAGCGGGGAGGCGAGTGGATCCCCACACGCCGCGGCGGTGTCACTTGACCTGCCCAAACAAATTACACCACTACACCTCTCGCAAGAGGGGGAACTTGGGGTGGGGGTTAATGATATTACATCAATACTACCTCCACACAGGGAGGGGCCTTCAGCCGGCCAAGCGGGGTGGGGAAACCAAAGTAAAGAACGAGGAACTAGGGTGGACGCCGAATCTGCCTGCTATCTATGAACACGGACAGAGGGTCGGTGTTGCTGTTGTAAATCTTGCTCAAGAACCTTGCTGATGGCGAGACCAACGGCGAAATCTTTGTAACATGAAGGGGAACGCCTAAGAATTTTTGTAATTTCTTCTGAAGTCGCTGTAGGTCGGGGCAGGAGCTTGAACAGGGCCTCTGTTTCTCGGACTAGCAGGAGCAGGTCACCAATAGTAGGATGCAGAGGCTGTCCTGGCTGCTCCCGTACTCTAAATTTGATGCCGTCAGTGCCGTTAGAACCGTGGGTGACTCCTCTTTGCAGAAAAAGAAACGGGGATGCCAGAAGAGAACGGAGATGATCTGTGGAGCCAGAAGAGTGAGGAGGTGTCGATGCAGACTGGGGAAGGCAGAGCCGCGCGACCGTGGAAGAAAATTGGTAACTTCTGTTCCTGGATGCTGAATGGACTTCCGCTTCTTGATTCTGAAAGTAGATAGGCCGATAAAGAACTTTGAAGAAGGACTTAAGGACTGATTCCTTCGGGGCTGGTCGTGGCAGAGCTTCTAATCCGGCTCAGGTCCTCAGCCAAGGCAGAACCGCGCAGCTGTGGGAGAATGGACCTCCTGGACGACTCAGAAATCGGAAGAAGACGAAACCACTTTGGTTGCGAAGGCGACTGGCAGACGCTTTCGACGATGGTTCTTGGGTCTTCAAACTCGTCCGGAGGAGGTCGTGGTGGCCGCTGCAAGTTTCTGGTCTGCTATAGATCTTCAGTTGAGAGCTGTAGGTTGATGATGATGGGGGGGAATGAGGTATATGGGAGGGGAAATGGGGGTGGATGAGTTTGGTGAAAGCCCAGGCTGTGAGGGGGTCTAGGAGGGGGTGTTCTAAGGTGGGGGAAGGGAAGAATGGGGTCTGGAAGGGGGTCTAACAGGTGGTGGGAGGAGGAGCTACGAATTTGGGAAGGTGGGTAAGAGGAGGAGGTGAGGGGGGGGGCACAAGTGAGTGGAGGGAAGGGTGGATTTCAAATTTGAAATGGCATTGGAAGTTGTGGGGTTGTGTGGGGAAGGGGTTGATTGTGTTGGAATGGGGAAAGTGGTGTTGGAATGGTGAGGGATCTCCTTGGGACTAAGGGGGTGGAGTAATGGAGGCCATGGGGAAGTGGAGGGCTTTAATGATGGTAGGTGGGGGTTGAGGTGGTTGGGAAGGGAGGAGAGAGAAGAAAATTCGAAATTGGGTGTTGAGGAGAGAGAAAATGGAGTGAAAAAGAGGGATTAAGAGAGGGAAGGGTGGGGAATCTCTCCCCTAGGGTTTCTCACCCAAAAAATGTTGGAATCACTCCACTAAACTAAGCTTTGGACTCTCAGATGGCATTTTTTTCATTGATTGATTCATTACCTCCAAATGAAGAAAATGGGGCCCTATATATAGGAAACCCACATTTTACAATAAGACCCTGACAAAAGACTCATTGACAAATAACCGAAGGGGTAGGGGAGCTCATTGGGCCAAGCCCGAAGAAATGGGCCCAATTAGCACATTACACACTCTAATGACACTCAAACATAGGAAAATAAATGCAAGACCTAGGGACATGACTCAAATAAAATGTAAATTACATCAAATGACTCAAGTAAAATTACATAGGACTCAAAATTAAATGACTAAACCATGCCGGATGCAACCGGGGCGAGGAGACGAGCTGTGAAGGTGGGCATGGGAGGTGATGTCCCCATCAAAGGCGTTCGAACAACAGAAAGGTGAAGGCAAGAAGGCAGTCACCCCACAGCCTACAGAAGCCCCAGACGGCAAAGAAGGTCCCTCGCTGAGGGACAAGATGAAGAAGGCCTATTCATTTCTGAAGGACAAGACCCGGGTTCTGTTCGACTGGGTAACGGAATATGGCATGGTCACCCTGCCAGAGCCAAAGAGGCCGGAGGACCTAAAGAGAAAAGACAGCCCAAGATTCTATCCCTACCACCAGATGTTGGGGCATCCAATCGAAGACTGCTATGTTTTCAAGGACATCGTCGAAGGGATGGTGAAGAAAAATGAAATCGAGTTGGGAGAGTACAAAGTGGACCCTCCTCAATCGCATGAAGCCCCTCGGAGGAGGGTAGCAGTTAACATGATCTCTCTATACCAGGCACTGCCTGAAGAGATCTCTGAAGCAAGTACGCGGAGCACTTATGAGACTCATTTCCTGGAGCCCGCAAAGGAATAGCAGGGGTGGCAGTAGATCCCTGCGAAGCACAAGAGGAAGAAAGCACCCTGCCCGAAAGTGGGGGCATATATCCGTGGTGTTACACCCTGACCTGCTCCGCCGGTGGCAGCACCTGTGTGGATCACTCCACCTGCCACAATCAGGATACCTACACACAATCGGAGGAGGCAAACTCCGCTGCCAGTGGTCAAGGAAACTAATCCTGGGGTCCGCCGACTACAAAATCTCATTGAAGGGCTAGACGAGTATGTGCAGCCCGAATTGAAGCCTCTACTGGTGCGGGACCATGTCCCATGGCAAGAACTGGAGCAGCTCTCACTCGAGCGAAAGGAGGAAGCTGAAGCAGCATCCGATAGGGAGGGCCGTCTGTTCTGGGGGTAGGCACCTGCTGAAGCAAAGAAGAAGAAGAAACAAAGGAAGAAGAGAAGGGCCGCTAAGGCCGATAAAGCACAAGTTGTCTCCTGCAATACTCTATCAGCGCTCTTCAACCTGCCCGGAGAAGATGAAGAAGAGGAAATTTGCTTCACACCCCTTGCTGAGGGAGGCAAGGCCGAGGCCGCGACCGCCGCACATGCCACTCGGTCAGGCCGGATATGGGGGCGCCAGCCGCCACCCAACCACAACATCATATTCAGGGGAGAACAGCCCTACAAAACACCTCCGACGGAGATCAAGGGAGTCCAGATCCCTCCTCCGCTAGGATTATATAACAAGAGTGTGTGCAAGGCAGTCCCTTCATTTCTTGAATTTATGAAGGTGTCTAAGGGAAAGCAGCCTTTTCAGGAGGCTGACCCTGCATCCGGGGATGTTTACCCGCAGCCAGCACAGTCTGCCGAAGATCCAAATACAGATGGAGCCTGCCCTGCAGTAGCTAATGAAGAGCGCCGAGGATCCCGTACCAGCCAGAAGGGCGCCGAATCTGAGGCAGATGAAGTAGGTCCGTCGGGGCTTGCAACCCAAGACTGCCCCAAGCCCAGGTGGGCTGAAGAGATGAAGCTCTCCAATGTCTGAGCTGGGAGCCAAATAATGAAGCTACTCAAGAAGCTCCCTACTCGATTTACAATCTGGGAGATCCTTTCCTTGAGTGAAGAGACTCGACAGGCGATCATTACTGCTCTGCAGACGCCTGCCCATTTTGAGACATGTTTGGCTGAAGCAATGCCGGAGGCTAGCATGACCTTCACTCCAAAAGATATGATGTTGCCTACCATCAGCCACAATAGGCCACTGTATATGAAGGGGCACCTGAATGGAAGGGAGCTGAAAGGATTCTGGTTGATCCCGGTGCAGCGGTTAACATCCTGCCTTATAGAATCTACGAGAGGCACCACTTCAACGTGCATCTTGAGAAAGTCGGGGATATGCGTATCGCTAGCTTCAATCAAAAATGTGAAGTGTCAATGGGGGTGGCAGAGTTCACCCTTACCTTAGTGGATTTCACTACGACGGTGTAGTTCCATGTCATTGACTCTCACACCTCGTACAAAGCACTGCTCGGCCGCCCATGGCTGCATGAAAATATGGTGGTGCCATCTACACTCCACCAATGTATCAAATACAGTCTTCAAGGGAAGGAAGAGTGGATCTTTGCAGACCTCCACCCGTTCGAGATATTTGAATGTCATTTGGCGGATGCCAACCTATATACAGGGCCTTCCCGGAAGACCTCTGAAGCTAAGCCCCCTGCGGGGGCATCGAGAAGCGCATCCGGCGGCAGTTGGTATCCACCACCGCCACGCGGATACGTCAAGCCCAAGGTGGTCTCCCATATCACAGCATCCGGGGACGTGGGCAGAATAACACCCCCAACATTATACCCTGAAGCGAATGAAGTGCGGGTCGCTCGGTGGCACAATCATATTGAAATCCCAGATGGCCTCACCAAGCCAACTCCCGGCCGTGATAACCCTACTGTCGAGCCTTTCAAAACTTGGGAGGTGACACAGGAAGATGGACCTAACAACTTGTTCTATACGACTGAAGAGCACCATACTCGGGAAGATACAGACTGCAGCCTCCCCGAAGACATAAGCAACCCGTCAGTTCCCGTCAAGGGTCTGGCATTCACAACTAATCGGATGGCCAGGATGTTTCAAAAGCAACACATTCCCTCCAATCAGTCTCAAAAGCGCAAGGAAGCTTTCCAGAAAATGTGGTATCCCGCAAATCTGGATAAGGAAATGAGACACGTCTCTCAGCACCCGGGGTTGGGCTTCACCTTGGAAGAATATTACCACAGTGGCCGATATGAGGTGGACACCCTCTCCGCCTTCTACCTTGCTGAAGACAGCTCGCTGGGAGCAACCTTCGATGAATACCCAGCGGAAGCTGAACATACTGACCCGGGGCAACCCAGAAATCAAGAAGCGGAGACCGTGATTCCTTGCCGATGTTGGGAGCAGGTCTATCTCGAAGAGGCAGCCATGCAAGCCAAATTTGATATGGCTAGCAGCAGCGAAGCTGAAAGTGCTGAAGAAGCAGGGACCTCCCCCTCCTGTGGAGTCCTTCCAACAATGACCCCTGCACCCCTTGTGCCAATCGGGGAAGCCTTGGCCAGCCCCGACCAGGAGGTGTGTGCTGTCGATAATGGGACTGCCACTCCTATTGAAGATGCAACTGCCCCAGAAGGCGAGATCCCCTCACCTTTTGCTACGAGACTAGGTTGTTGTTCCAACCCAACAACAACAAGCAGTCACCAGTCTGGCACGACTGCAACCCCATCCACAAGGATTGAAGCTACTCTCTTACGCTGGGAGACTGTGATGGCAGCGGATTTGCTGAAAGAGCAATACGCGCGGCCACTATCAAATGAAACATAGGACTTTCGAGAAGCTTTGATAGTGTCATATGAGGAAGTCGAAGTACTCGACCCTCAAGATGGTATTCCAGACCTCGTTGACCTCCAACCGGCACCTCCGGAGATAGAAGACGGAGGCCAAGCCACAGTCGACGAACTGATAGAAGTCAACATGGGAACTAAGGAGGACCCTAGGCTTACCTTCCTCAGTGCCCAACTGTCCCTAGAAGAACGGGAGCTGTACACCTAGCTGCTGTAAGAATACCAGGATTGCTTCGCCTGGACTTACAAAGAGATGCCGGGTCTGAATCCTGCAGTTTCACAGCATGAGTTGGCAATCAACCCTGAAGCCGAGCCGGTGAAGCAACTGCCGTGACGCATGAGACCAGAACTCATCACTCAAATTTGTGCTGAAGTCGACAAGCTCATTGACGTGGGATTTGTCGAAGAAAACCAGTACACCACATGGTTGGCGAATATCATCCCCGTAAAAAAGAAAAATGGATAGATCTGGATATGTGTTGACTTCCGAGATCTAAATAAAGCATGTCCCAAGGATGACTTTCTGGTGCCAATAACGAAAGTCATGATTGATGCTACAACCGGTCATGAGGCTCTGTCATTCATGGACGGGTCATCCGGCTACAACCAGATTTGGATCACGGAGCATGACCAGGTTCACACTGCCTTCCGAACCCCTAAAGGCATCTATCACTATAAGAGAATGTCGTTCAGATTGAAGAATGCTGGTGCAACTTATCAGCGCGCGATGACTAGAATCTTTGATGAGTTGCTCTACCACAAGGTCGAGTGCTACATAGATGATCTAGTGGTGAAGACCAGAAGAAAACAAGATCATCTGCAGGACCTCCGGATTATCTTTCAGAGGTTGAGGCAGCATGAGCTAAAGATGAACCCTATGAAATGTGCGTTCGGAGTGTCGAGCGGAAAGTTCTTGGGATTCATTGTCCGATATCGGGGAATCGAGATAGACCCCGCAAAGATCAAAGCCATTCAGGAGCTACCTGCACCAAGAAATCTCTCCGAGCTAAGATCACTACAAGGCCGCTTGGCCTTTATCCGACAGTTCATTTCCAATTTATCAGGGTGATGTCAGCCTTTCCACAAACTGATGATGAAGGATGCTCCCTTTTATTGGGATGAAGATTGCCAGACAGCTTTTTACAAGTTGAAAGACTATCTGAAGACTCCTCTAGTGCTGGGGGCACCGGTGAAAGGACGGCCATTGATATTATATATAGCAGCCACACATAATTCTCTGGGGGCAATGCTGGCCCATAATAATGAAGAAGGGAAAGAGCAAGCCCTCTATTACCTCAGTCGGAGACTGGTCAGAACTGAGGAGAAATATACCTATATTGAGAAAATCTGTCTGGCGTTGGTCTTCACAGTTAAAAAGCTTCGACACTACATGTTGTCGCATGAAATCAGCTTGGTATCCAAAGAGGACCCGCTAAAATAGATTATGTCCCAGCCGGCACTCAAAGGTCGCCTGGGTAAATGGGCAGTAATCCTTATGGAGTTTGACATCTCCTATGTGCCGCGCAAGGCCGTCAAGGGCCAAGCTATTGCAGATTTCTTCGCTGAGCACCCAGTACCCGGGGATTGCCCGCTGGAACCGAAGCTTCCTGAAGATGAAACCCTGGAAGCCGCTCAGGGCCCTCCTTATGGCAGCTATATTTCGATGGCGCTTCCAGAATTGACACCTCTGCCACTGGATTAGCCAAGGTCAGGGCAGGAGTAGGCATAGTCCTGAAATCTCCAGAAGGGGAAGTGGTGCACACATCTTGCTCGATAAACAAGCATTGTACAAATAACGAAGCAGAGTATGAAGCCCTGATAATCGGGTTACAAATTACTCTATCCATGGGAATTCAGATGCTGGAAGCATTCGGAGATTCCATGCTAGTTGTAAAACAACTGGAAGGAGAGTTCGATGTGCGAAAGCAAGAGCTTCTCCCCTACCATCAGCTGGCAACCCGCCTGATGTTAAGATTCTACTTCATCAGCATCAAGCATATCAACCGAGGCCAGAATGCTCAGGCAGACGCCCTCGCTAAGCTGGCTAGTTCTTTGGCGATCCCCCCAGACACGAGCCTGAATATAACAATGATCAACCGCCGGCAAGTCCCCAGTGTAACAAAGGTCTTAGCCGACGAATAAGAAGTTGAGGTGGTAGCCGTCGCAGAGCTTCAGCAGCCCGATTGGCGAGAACATCTCCTGCGGTGGTTCCAACACCAGCAGCTCCCAAAAGAAAAAGAACAGAGAATGAAGCTCCTGAGGGTCAAAGACTCTTACGAGATGAGGAACGGAACCTTGTTCCGAATAATGGCAGATGCCCGAAGAAAAGTCCTACTTCATTGCTTGTCCTCAGCAGAAGCGGGGCAGGTGATGCAAGAAATCCATGCAGGATTAGCTGGAGCACATCAGGCCGGCCCAAAGATGAAAATTGAGATAAAGAAATTGGGTTACTATTGGCCCACTATGTTTGATGACTGCTGCAAGTTCGCTAAAACTTGTCAGAAATGTCAAGAGCACGCCAATGTGTCAAGAAGACCTCCAGTGCCACTACATCCTACCTTACCCGACTGGCCATTTGCTCAGTGGGGCACGGACGTGGTAGGGCCACTGCCAGCATCTTCATCAGGGTGAAAATACATCTTGGCAGCTACAGACTACTTCTCCAGATGGGCGGAAGCAGTTGCACTAAGAGATGTGACGGGAGAACTGGTTGCAAGATTCTTTCGGCAGAACATAATATTCCGGTTCGGGATTCCCAGCCGAATTATCTCTGACAACGGTAGCCATTTCAGAAATCAGAAGGTTTACCGGCTAGCCGAGAAATATAAGATTGACTGAAGGACATCGTCCCCCTACAACCCTCAAGCCAATGGACTTGCAAAAGCCTTCAACAAAACACTATGCACGTTGCTGGCAAAGACTGTTAAGTCTAATAAAAAGGACTGGGAAGAAAGGATGTACAAGGCGCTCTGGGCCTATCGTACTGTCTATAAAACCCCAACCAGCTATTCGCCATTCTCCCTCGTGTATGGGTCAGAGGCTGTGGTGCCGATTGAATTAGAAGTTCCTTCGCTGCGAGTCGCCATTCAGCATGGACTAGTCAGCGGTGAACAAACCAATGCAGAAAGAAGATTGGAAGAGCTCGCCGAGCTCGAAGGAAAGCGCCTCCGGGCCCAACAAAACATCCAACTCTACCAAGCTCGCATGGCCCGTGCTTTCGATAAGCTGGTCAAAGGTCAAGAATTCAAGAAAGGAGACCTGGTGATGGTCAAGAGAAGAGAAGTGATGGCCTCCAATCCCAAAGGGAAGCTGGTCAAAAACTGGGTCGGACCGTACATCGTCCACCAAGTATATGTGGGAGGTGCCTACATCCTGGTGGACCACAAAGGAGTCATCCATGTCTCCCCACTCAATGGGAAGCATATGAAGCTGTATCATACGGCACAACCCACATTCCCCGAGTGATCGGAATACCTTTCCTTGGTCTAATGGCACTCCGTCCTGACCGAACTACCCCCACCTTGGTTCAGTGGCATTCCGCCCTGACCGAGCTACCCTCACCTTAGTTCAGTGGCATTCCGCCCTAACCGAGCTACCCTCACCTTGGTTCAGTGGCATTCCGTCCTAACCGAGCTACCCTCACCTTGGTTCAGTGGCCCTCCGCCCTGACCGAGCTACCCTCACCTTGGTTTAGTGGCATTCAGCCCTAACCGAGCTACCCTCACCTTGGTTCAGTGGCCCTCCGCCCCGACCGAGCTACCCTCACCTTGGTTCAGCGACATTATGCTCTAACCGAGCTACCCCTACCTTGGTCTAGTGGCATTCCGCCCTAACCAAGCCACCCTCACCTTGGTTCTGTGGCGCTCTTCCCTAACCAAACTACCCGCATCTCGGTCCAGTGATGGTCGGCCCCGGCCAGACTCGCATAGTGTCTACGATATTGCCATTACGCGCCTTACGCCCGAATCGGCACAAATCTACCCCTTTGCATCAGCATTACCTTCTTGCTGACGAATAAACCCTTTTCTCGACGCAAGACTTCATGTCCTAGCCGGACTTTATACAGTATTGCCACTATGGGTCTTATGCCCGAATCGGCACAAATCTACCCCTTTGCGTCAGCATTACCCTCTTGCTGACGAATAAACCCTTTTCTCGGCGCAAGACTTCGTGTCCTAACTGACCTTTATACAACATTGCCACTGCGGGCCTTACGCTCGAATCGGCACAAATCTATCCCTTGTGTCAGTATTGCCTTCGTGCTGACAAGTAAACCATCTTTCTCGGCACGAGACATCATGTCCTAGCTGACTCTCTCAACGTCCTTCTATTATATAAGAAAGAAAGAAAAAAATAAAATGGGGTTAAAAATAGAGATACCCCGCCGGACTTGTTCATGTATTCGGAACAAGGGCAAAAATGGCTATAACCTGGCTGTGGCGAAAACCCGAAAGGGCGTTGCAGGCAAAATCGGGTACCCCGCCACGTGAAAACTCGAATGGGCACGTGGGCAAAAGTAAGAGGGGGCTGGCCTCAGTGAAAATCCAAAAGGGCGCTTAGGTCAGTAAAGTGGCAATCTAAAAAGTTCCTTTTTATTCTCCTCCTAATAACCATCAAATGTCTCACCGGAGATCCCCTACGTACTAAACCAATATTTGACCCTCGTCATCATCGGCGAGATCGGTCGACCTCTATCCTTTAACTCGGACCTTTTGTCCCTGTTAATAAACATACCCTTGCTTCGACATGTAACCCATATCGATGAACAAACCCGTGTTCGACCCTCGTCATCATCGGCGAGATCGGTCGACCTCTATCCTTTAACTCGGACCTTTCGTCCCTGTTAATGAACATACCCTTGCTTCGACATGTAACCCATGTCGATGAACAAACCCGTGTTCGACCCTCGTCATCATCGGCAAGAACGGTCGGCCTCTATCCTTTAACTCAGACCTTTCGTCCCTGTTAATAAACATACCTTTGCTTCGACATGTAACTCATGCCGATGAACAAACCCGTCTTCGACCCTCGTCATCATCGGCGAGATATGTTGATCTCTATCCCTTAACTTGGACCTTTCGTCCCTGTTGAGAGCTATATAGTCTTTGCTTCGGCATTGAACCAATGTCGACGAACTAAACCAGGGTCTGACCCTTGTCATCATCAACAAGGCCGGTTGGCACTCTAGTACGCAAGCTCTCCCATGTTCCGGATTCTCCACGTAGTACAAAAAAGAAGAAGAAAAATGGGGTTAAAAATAGAGATACCCCGCCGGCCTTGTTCCTAAACCAGGACAAGGGCAAAAATGGCTATCACCCGGCTGTAGCGAATACCCGAAAGGGTGTTACGGGCAAAATCGGGTATCCCGTCACGTGAAAACCCGAAAGGGCGCGTGGGCAAAAGCAAGAGGGGGCTGGCCTTGAGAAAACCCGAAAGGGCGCTAAGGTCAGTAAAGTGGTAATCCAAAAAAAAAAGAGAAGAAAGTTCCTCTTTATTCTCCTCCTAATGAGACTCCCAAAGGATGATCATCAAGAGTCCCATCGGAGATCTCCTAACAAACCTATGTTCGACCCTCGTCATCATCGGCGAGATCGGTCAATTTCTACCCCTAACTGGGACCTTCCGTCCCTGTTAATGAGTCTATCCTTGCTTCAACATGTGACCCATGCCGATGAACAAAACTATGCTCGACCCTCGTCATCATCGTCGAGATCGGTCGATCTCTACCTTTAACTTGGACCTTCCGTCCCTGTTAATGAGTCTATCCTTGCTTCGACATGTGACCCATGCCGATGAATAAACCTATGTTCGACCCTCGTCATCATCGGCGAGATCGGTCGATCTCTACCTTTAACTTGGACCTTCCGTCCCTGTTAATGAGTCTATCCTTGCTTCGACATGTGACCCATGCCGATGAAGAAATCTATGTTCGACCCTCGTCATCATCGATGGGATCGGTCAACCTCCATCCCTTAACCTGGACCTTCTGTCCCTATTAAGAACTGTACCCTTTGCTTCGGCATTTAACCAATGTCGAAGAATTAAACCAGGATCCGACCCCTGTCATCATCGACAAGGCCGATCGGCATGCTAGCAGGCAGGCTCTCTTGTGTTAAAAAAAAAGAAGATAAAAGATGGGGTTAAAAAAAAGATAGAGATACCCCGTCGGCCTTGTTCCTATATTAGGGCAAGGGCAAAAATGGCCATAACCCGACTGTAACGAAAACCCGAAAGTGCGTTACAAGCAAAATCGGGTACCCCGCCATATGAAAACCCGAAAGGGCGCGTGGGCAAATGCAAGAGGGGGCTGGCTTCGGCGAAAACTCGAAAGGGCGCTTGAGTCAGTAATGTGATAAAAAAAGAGAGAAAAAATGAACGATGAAATGATGATGTAGTAGCGAGGTGCACCTCGTTCACCATTCCACTTCCTGCTAACCCTTTTCGGCCCTTGTCACCATCGGCAAGACCGGCCATCTTTTCGACCCTTGTCACCATCGGCAAGATCGGTCGCTACCCTTTCCGGTCCTTGTCACCATCGGCAAGACCGTCTACCTTTTTGACCCTTGTCACCATCGGTAAGATCGGTCACTACCCTTTCCGGTCCTTATCACCATCGGCAAGACCGTCTACCCTTTTTGGTACTTGTCACCATCAGTAAGACCGTCTACCCTTTTCGGCCCTTGTCACCATCGGCAAGACTGGCCATCTTTTCGACCCTTGTCACCATCGGCAGGATCAGTCGCTACCCTTTTCGGCCCTTGTCACCATCGGCAAGACCGGCCATCTTTTCGACCTTTGTCACCATCGACAGGATCGGTCGCTACCCTTTTCGACCCTTGTCACCATCGGCAAGTTCGGCCATCTTTTCGACCTTTGTCACCATCGGTAGGATCGGTCGATACCCTTTTCGGCCCTTGTCACCATCGACAAGACCAGCCATCTTTTCGGCCCTTGTCACCATCGGCAGGATCTGTCGCTACCCTTTTCGGCCCTTGTCACCATCGGCATGATCGGCCATCTTTTCGACCCTTGTCACCATCGGCAGGATCGGTCGCTACCCTCTTTGGCCCTCGTCACCATCGGCAGGACTGGCCATCTTTTCGACCCTTGTCACCATCGGCAAGATCGGTCGCTACCCTTTTCAACCCTTGTCACCATCGGCATGATCGGTCGCTACCCTTTTCGGCCCTTGTCACCATTGACAGGACCGGCCATCTTTTAGACCCTTGTCACCATCGACAAGATCGGTCGCTACCCTTTTTCAGCCCTTGTCCCCATCGGCAAGACCGGCTACCTTTTCGGCCCCTGTCATCATCGACAGGATCGGTCAACGTATCCCTAACCTGGACCCTTCGTCCTCGTTAAGCAATTAACTTCTTTTGCTTCGACACATAAACTCTGTTGATGAATAAACCCTACCATCAATTTTCGTCAGCTTCAATGGATTCGGCTGATAGGCCATCTGCCCTTACTTCCCAGCCCTAAGGGGCCTCTACACTTTTTAGTCCTTCGGACTTTTGGCCTACGTTAGCCATTGCTTAGTCCCGAGAATGGTCACGGCGCGGTGGAGCGAACCCCTCACCCCTTTGCTGAAGGCGTGAGTGCTCTCCTGCACTAGTGACTCACATACTCGGGCTAGAATTAACTGGCGAATGAAAAAAAAAAGAAAAAAGAAAAAAAAGAAGAATAATGAAAGAATGGAGTCGCCATTTAACAGCAAAATGAAGCTTTTTCATTCCTATGAAACAAAAGGTACATGTTACACGGGGCATTCCCCGGAATACATGAAGTCCATCAAAAAGGGGCAAATAGAAAAGACTATGGCAGAGGGCGTCAGAAGATGTCCTCTAGCTCTGGAATGCCCAAGGAAGGATGGCGGGTTAGATCTTGCAGTCTGAACTCAGTGGCCTCCAGCTGAGATAGTTTCTCCCCGAGGGAAGCAGCTTGTCCCTCGGCCATCTCTGCCTCCTCCATCCTCTGGACTTCCAAGCGCTCTACTTCTTGAAGCTCAGCCTCTGCCCTTGAAAGTTCGGCCTGTAGCTCTGCTATCCGGGCCGTGAGGAAGCTTCGGCACTGCAAAGAGGCATTGGCATCATTCCTCATCATCGCCGCAGTCCCTTTCAAAGAGATGAGAGCTGCTCGGCATTCAGCTCGCTCCAGTGTTATGGCCGCCAGCTGGTCAACTGCCTCCTGGCCTAAGAATTCCCTTCTGTTCACATGTTTCAGAAGCAAAACAACCCATGGAGTCCAGTCGTCCATGGGGCAACCAAAAGCCAACAGCGAGTGGGATAAGTGCTCTATCAAGCCCCTCAGCTGAACATAAGTCAAATCTCTGCTGGCCGTTATGGTCTGCTGAAGGGTCCCTAAGAACTGCCACACAAGGTCACTCGACGACTGGAGACCTAGCGGCGACGTCTCGGGTAGTTCAAACTCCACTCTGCTGTCCACACTGGCCCAGATATCGTCGCCCGTCCCAGAAGATGACGACGGCATGATCTGCAGCGCACTGGTGTTGGGAACAACCACAGTGGCCGATATGGTAGTTGGAGTCTCAATGACGACGACTTCCCTGCAAGCCCCTTTGGATGAAGCTGCAACAGGAACATCAATAGCCAAGGACATCTGTTCCTCGCCTCCAACTCGACTGACCCCCATATGGCCAGTTTCAGCAGTGAGAGCCAAGGCCCCAGTAGTCCCGACTTCCTCTTCGATGATCTCTCCCGCCTCTACCTCGGAGGGGCCACCTTTCTTCGAAGCCGACCGTTGTGCGACTTCCAATGGCTGTGAGTCCTGTTGTGCCCCTTAGGCACAAGCATGTGCTATGTTGATTTGATGATAGCAATGCTGTTTTGTTTTGATGATTGCAACACAGTGAGTGCATTATGATATTATGTTTTTTTTTTATGATGATGGCATGTTGATTTGAATGTGTGAGTGTGTCTCAAGTCTGTAGCATGCTCGCATAAGTCTATACATTGCATCTTAGCATGTTTGCACAGCACACCATCAAGTCTGAACATTGGCCAAGTCTACACATCGGCACTGTAGCTTGCTTAGCTCAAGTCTATACATCCGTTTGCACAGCACATGAACTCTATACATTGCACTGTTCATGCACGGCACAGCAAGTCTGCATAACGTCCGTCTCTGTTAGTGTCTAAGGCTTTGAGCAAAGTCTATACAGACCCCACCGTCTCATTCAGCGTCTTAGGCTTGCCAAGTCCATACATCGGACTGTTCATGTAGTGTCTTGGTGAAGTCCACACATCGCTGTGGTCTATGCATCTCACAAGTCTATACACTCTTCGGCTGGCTTCAACTGAAGTCTGTACATTGGGAGCTTTACCGACGTTGCCTTGCCAAAGTCTACACAATGTGAACCTTCAAGTCTGTACAGACTTCGCCTTGTTTCAAGTCTGTACATCGTCCAGCTCTTTGGCAAAGTCTACACATCTTAAAGTCTGTACATCACTGTAGCTGCATCGTCTTGGTCATCGTCTCACTCGAGTAAGTCTGTACATCATTGGCCAAGTCTGAACAGTGCATCCTGCGTCTTATTTAGCGTCTCTATTTGTGTCTTACTGTTGAAGTATGTACATCGTTTCACTGTTAAAGTCTACACAGACTTCAGCGTCTCATGCAGCGTCTCTGTTGAAGTCAAAGTCTGTACAGCCCTTTCGCTTGGCAAGTCTATACATTGGTTCAGACTCTTCAAAGTCTGTACATTGGGCCTTCAAGCTTTTGAAGTCCATACACTGTCTCGCTCACATCTTCAAGGGTGATTGAGCATCGTGAAGTCTGATTGAGCACTGTGAAGTCTATTCAGTGGATGAGCATTGTAATGTCTATACATTGGTTAGGCTCGATCATGCAGCGTTCATTTCATGTCTATACACTGAGGATGCTGAAGGCCTTCAAGTGTATACTCTCTCATGTTGTTCATACTTGCTGTATTGATATCTGTAAGTCTATACATTGCTGAATGCTCTTCAAGTGTGTACAATGCTTGGTTAAGTCTATACGCTGCTTCATATGCAGTGAAGTCCGCACATTGCTGAATGCTCTTCAAAGTCTGCATAGTGAAGTCCATACACTGCACTCGAGTTCACAGTGTCTTCATGAAGTCTATACATCGGTCTTCACCTCAAGTCTGTACAATCATTTGTGGACAAGTCTTCACATCGTGGAGTCTATACACTCAACTCCTTCACATCTTGCAAAGTCTGTACATTGCATCCATCGGTCGTGCATTCAAGTCTTTCACAAGTCTGTACATCAGACGCGCATGCTCGCCTGTCCCTCCGGATGCTCTCTCGGGACCGAGTATGCTCTCCAGTGACTGTTAATGCTCCGATTGGCCAGCGTCTCTCTTGATCAAGTCTATACACTCATTCACTGTTCATGCATTCACAGTGAAGTCTGTACATCCGTTTGGCTATGCATCACTATCCACCAAGTCTATACATTGGTAGAGTCTGTACATCAGACGTGCATGCTCGCCTGTCCGCCCGGATGCTCTCCTGGGACCGAGTATGCCCTCCAGTGACTGCTAATGCATCCGTAACTTTGAGGATGCTCCCCTGGAGCAGCGATTGCTCCCCAGAGACAGCATGTGCTCCACATGCTCCCCTGACGCTGTTGATGCTGTCCAGAGGCCATAGATGCTCCCCTGAGACTTCATATGCTCCCGTACGAGAACGCACTAGTCTCTGGGTATTTAAAAGAATTGTATTACATGCATTCCCTTTCACTAAGTCTGTACAATGCATGCGCTTTCACATGTCTATACACTGCATTTTACAGTATGAGTTATAAAGTCTATACATTGTCTTCAGTTGATTTTGTTAATCGACTGAACTCCTCATTTGTCTTGCAGGTGTCTGGCACGTGATCCAAGGAGCTGAGATGCTGACACGTGGCAGAGTCGATTGGGCGGGAAATGTGGAGGCCACACGCGCCCAGTGCTGCCCCTGCTCGAGCTGCTATGAAGGGTAGTCTCCGTTGTCTGAAGGAGGTAGATCGAATTGGCGAGAAGTGAAGTCCATACAGAGAGCCACGATCCAGACAGAGAGGAGAAAAGAAGAGAAGAGCATAGAGTGAAAGAAGAGCAGAAGAAGAAGAGAAAGAAGAGAAAGAGAGAAATAGAGAGCTCTAGCTGAGAGAGAGAGAGAGATTGGATCAAATCCAAGCCAGATCTGCTCCATTCGAGAGCTATATTTGTGCTTTATTGTTTCAGCTTTCCGTTGCTGTCTTGTTCTATCTTTTGTTTTCCTTTATACATTTCTTCAAGTTGTTTGTCAGCGAGCAAGCTGTGAGGCTCAGCGTTTGCAGTGGAGGATTCCACTAGACGGCCAAGCTGTATTGCCCAGCGGTTTGCAGAGGTGCTGCCTCTGGACTGGTAAGCTGTAATCCCCAGCGGTTTGCAGTGGTGGATTCCACTGGAGAGCAAGCTGTGTTGCTCAGCGGGCGAAGAGGATTCCTCGGACGGCAAGTTGTGTTGCCCAGCTGATGTATGGCAAGCTGTGATGCCCAGCTGTTCAAGCTGTGAGTCAGCAGGAAGCCACACTCGGGTTGAGTGTGGGGTGGATGTAGGTCTGCTGGACCGAACCACCTAAAAACCCCTTGTGCAGTGGTTTGATGTTTCTATCTGTTTGCTTCCGCTAGATGATTGCATAGGGGCGCTACATGTGTTTGATCATAGGTTCAGTAGATGAGTGTCTAATTTGTCTTGTTAGCATTCTAGTTATCAAGTGAGCGAAATCTTAGTTTGATTGCACACTGAGTGTTTGTTTATTTCTGCCATCGCTTATTAGACTTCAAGTTTGTCTAGTTAAGCGAACTGTGCCCATTATATGCTTGAGTGTGATATTGAGATTCCATACTTTTCTGCTTAGTGGCTTATAAGAGAATTCAATTAGATCTTTCGATTGTCTAAATCTATCTTGTGAGCATAAGTTTTTATTTGGGTGAAATTTTAAAGGGTTATATTCATTCACCCCCCCTCTGAATACTTGCACCGAACCCAACACTTGGTATCAGAGCAAGTCTCTGATCTATCAGATCTAACAATCTATAGAGGATCCTGCTAGTTTTGGTGCACATCAGAGTGGGCTTCTTGTGCTCGTTGATTTGTTTCACTATCTTACCGATTTACTTTGATCATCTGGTTTAGCGCATTTCTGTTTGGTGCATTTCATAGTGTGCTTTTTTGTGTTAGTTATTTTGTTTCTCCGACTTAGTGCCTTGCCTTGCTCATTTGGTCTAGGTCCTTCAGTTTTTCTGTGCTTTCAGATTGTTTGCAATGGAACCAATCGCGCTGAAGGATAGCTCCATCAAAGCAAACAGATCCAGCCACAGTGGATCATTAAGCGAGAAAAGCAGCCTCTCGCGGTCTGAAATTGATGGAGACATTGAAAAGGTGATCAGTGATTTCAGGAAATTCCTGAGAAAAAGAGAAGGAAAGCATAGTGATGGCAGAAAGCAAATAAGGTATTATTCTAATCCTGCTAAGAATATTGACACTAACGTTTGCTACAAATGCAGGAAGGTTGGCCACACGAAGGCTGACTGTCCATAATTCTCAAAACACAAAGGGAACACCGAAGATAGTGATGAAGAAGGAGAAAAGTCCATATGCTTAATGGCCAACCGGGGAAGTGATGATGAGGAAACCTCATCTCAGGTAAGCTCCGGATCAGATGGAGTTTCTTTTGATGAATTGATAGTGATGTATGAAAATCTGTTTAAAGTGTCCAAGAAATTGAAATCTGAGAATAAAAAGTTGAAAAATAAATGTGATAGAATAAATCTGAAAGATTCCTGTGAAAACTGTCCAAATATGAAAAGGTCTTATAATGCATGTATGCTAGATGTTCAGAATCTTAAAAAACAAAATGATTCTCTAAAAACTGAAAAATAAACATGCTTGGATAAAATATCAGAACTTGAGAATCAGCCGAATGAGAAGAAAAATGAACATCTAAAAAGCATGCAAGAACTGACTCAAGTTAATTCTGAATTGGATAAATTGAAACTTGAGAATGAAGAATTTCAAAAGAAAATTGAAAATCTTATGGGTAGAATAAATGAAATCAATGGGAAGGCTTCACATTCTTCTTCTGCTGAATTAAACTGTGATATGTGCTCAGCTCTAAGAGAACGAAATGAGGATCTTTATAGTGAAAATGAATGGCTGAACAAACAAATAGTCTCACTTAAAGAGGATCACAAAAACTTGGTTGCTGAGAAAATTAATGTGGAAGGAAGAGAAGAGGAACTAATTGAAATATTAGAGCAAATGTCTGGAAGAGAGAGATGTGCTAATAATGAAATCCAGGATAAAAGTCTTGAGGAAGAAAATACTGAATTAAAAGCTGAAGTTGAAAAATTGAAATGGTTAAACATTGGCTTGTCTGAAAGACTTCTCACCATAGAAAAAGGAAAAGGTGTCCATGATGAAGAATCACAAACTTTGATCAATCTGGAACAAGAAGTTGAGAAGTATAAAATTGCAAATAAAGTCTTAAGTGAATGTGTAAATTGCAGTGAACAGGAGATAGCCAGTTATGAGCTTCATATAGCATCCTTGGAAAATAAAATTCATGACCTGGAAAACTCAGCATCCAAGTTTGCAAAAATTGAAAGAAAAATAAAAACTATTGTAAAAAGTGAGGATAAGGATTTAAAGGGGGGAACAAATTGCACTTCTGATGTCAAGAACATCACTAAAAGCCAGCTATACAACACCTTTGTGCAAGGTTCAGATGTAGCTAGTACTTCAATGCAATCCCCAAAACAAAATGAAAATCTGAAATCATCTTCATCTGTATTTTAGTTCAAAGCCCAGAAAAATGAAAAACAAACAAAAATTGTGAAAGGGGGCAATAAATTGAAAAAGAATGGTAAATTGAATAAAGTCAAAATTGTCCCTGCATGTGATGTGAATTCTGCTAGCAGTGTGGAGTCTGATAGACTGACATATGTCACTCACAATTCATTCACTCACTCACATGCATCAGAGAAGAAATTATCATGCTATTATTGTGGCAAGAAAGGGCATATCATGGATGATTGCAGAATACTGAAAGAAGATGAGCATGCTAGTAAAACATTGCATAGAAACCATGCCACTAAGAAATCTAATGCATCCTGTTATTATTGTGGTAGGCGTGGTCATTTAATGAATGCATGTTTCAAATTGAAAGAAGATAACAATGTGAATTCTAGATCTTTTGCACATGCTCATGACCCACATAGACACAGATCTACTTTAGGCCAGCATACTATCTGTTTCACTTGCAACAAGCCTGGGCATAAGGCTAATGATTGCTGGTCAGGAAATCATTGGGGTAAAAATGAATCAAGAAGCAAGCATTTTAAATGCTTCGAATGTGGTAAGTATGGGCATGCAGTCAATAACTGCTGGCATGTTCAGGGAAATAGATTGACTTCTAAATCTATGAAATTCCCTGTTTTCTATGATTCTGATAGAAATAACTTGAGTGATAAAAAGAAAACCTTTGTATGTTTTGAATGTGAAAAACCTGGCCACCGAGCTTCTGAATGCTGGTGGGCAGGTAATGGTAAGTCAAAATTTCATGCATATAACAAAACACTTCATGCTCATAATCATAGGTCTCATGCTGCTGTTGACATGCACCATAGGACCAGAAAATCTGTTATATCATGTAGATATTGTGGAAAGATTGGTCATTTCATGAATAACTATCACCTAATGGAATTTGATGATCATATTGCTAAAAGACTGTTTAGAACACCTGTTAGGGCTAATGCAGGACCCAAGGCTGCTTGGGTCCCTGTAGGATCAAATTGATTGACATGCTACAGGTGTGCCTTGGTGGGAGAAATAAAAGGGGTTAACCAAGGCACTCAACAAGAAAACCCCAGGATACTCCATTTCAGGTCAGTCCTGAACTTTGCTTTAAAACTCATCATCTGAATTTGTGAGTATGAAAAAATGTGAACTTCATGTTGATATGCTTGTCTGAATTTTGATGATCTCTTCATGTCTAGCTGATCAGTCTGCATTCCAGACTCAGCTATTGAATTCAATTCTGCATATCTGATGCTCTTCTCTTGCTATATGTTGAACTGAATTTGAATGCTTCTTTAGTGTATTCAGTTGATGCACTATATAGACTTTGTGTCAATGCATGTGTTTTGTGTTAATGCATTGCATGCTTGTTGTTAAATGCATAACTTGCTGATTGTGAATGATTCACTTAGTGTACACAGTCAATGCATGTGTCTTATGTCTGCATACATCATTTGCATGACTGTCATTGATGATGTTCAATGCATGTAGGACTGCTTTATGTTGCATTGTCCTTGTTAACCGTGGTATATCAAATGGTAAGTTACTAAAAGGTAAGGAAATCTGTCCGGAGGTTCCTACCATGTGTGAGATGGTCTTTGAGACCAGGCTCTCCGCATAGTACCATGGGTCCAGTCTTCATGTAGAACAGTGCATTGCATCATATTTTGAAAAATCTGAAAAAGGATAAAAATGTTCATGACTTGGATGCATAAACCTGAATTGATTGCATACTTGCCTCATGTATCCTTGGTGCATAGTCTGCATGTAGAACAGTGTGTTGCATAGCATAATCCTTGCATCATGATGTCAGGGGGAGCTGAGAGTTTTTCTGGTCAATTCATTGAATCCTTGCTACTTCTCACTGTCCCTATTTAGTTCTTTCATATCCTTTGACATCAAATGCTCCTGGAACTCAATGCCTATTGCTATCATTTCCCTAACCTTCACTGAACAACAGTTCTGTTTCTGGTTTAGTACATTGAGTTGTGATTATTTCAATTATTCTTTTATAAGAATCACTCTTACAAATTGAAAAGAACTAAAGGTTTAACCTTCATAAAATGGAGAGTTAAGTGTCTGCACTTCAGAATTTGAGATAAAAGAAAACTTTTATAGCTCTTAATCTTTGTCTCATGGCTAAAATAGAAAAATTTTTTTGTAATGCCTAAATGTGTTGAACTGGAAATGTCTAGAATAGGTGAATAAGAGTATGTAATGATTTTTTAAACAATCAGTCTAAAAGAAATAAGGGCAGCAGTAAATAAGATCATAAATGTAAAAGAGCTGAACATAGTGACAGAGCAATGGCTGATTGCACTGAGAAACTGTGAACTCCTCCAAAGAAGCAGGAGAATTCACATGTCATGAGGTGCTTCAGAATATCTCTGTTCATAGGGTCAAATCTATAGGGGGAGTCCTCACCAAGTAACTGAGGGTACTGGCCTCTAATTAAGGTGTACCCTTAATGTCAAAAGTGAAGACTATTCCTTGTAGGTCTTGATCTAAAATAGATCTAGTAGTTTATGCCTAGTAACTGGGGATACCTGCCTCTGATCAAGGTGTACACCTAATGTCAACAGCATAAATGCCACTGGTCTATTCACTTAGTTCAGGTTCAGAAATTAAAAAATGAAAATCAAACTGCTGTAACCCTTTGAAAATCAAAAGTCAATGAGTGAAAATTATTTTTATTAATACATATTCAAGTTGCCTTTCTTGAATTTCTTTCTTTAATCACAAAAGGGTATTATTTCAGACTTATCTATTAATACCATGTGCCCTAGATTCATTGCTATAAACGGAGTCTATAAACTCTTTTTCAAGGGTCAGGTGTTTTACTCTAGATTTATCACTGTTAAACCTGAATTTTTGTCAAAATTGTATGTTGCTTATTCTTATACTTTAACTACTATTTATAATCAGGCTTATTTTCTGAACCAATGATTTAGCTATTGTCTATTGACCCTCCTACCTTCTCTACCTTTACCTATCTGTTCATATTCCTTCTCAAAGGGGGAGCAATTATTAAGGGGGAGAACCAGTTCAGGGGGAGTCATATCTTCAGGGGGAGTTTACTGCTCTAGAGGAATTTGCACGCATAATGCACTTTGCACTCTTGTTTATACTGTTTTTTCTCTTTTTGATTATGTCAAAGGGGGAGAAAATTTTGTGTGTGACTCACTGTCACAGTGTGTTGCCATCATCAAAAAGGGGGAGAATGTTGTGCCCCTTAGGCACAAGCATGTGCTATGTTGATTTGATGATAGCAATGATATTTTGTTTTGATGATTGCAACATAGTGAGTGCATTATGATATTATGTTTTTTTTATGATGATGGCATGTTGATTTGAATGTGTGAGTGTGTCTCAAGTCTGCAGCATGCTCGCACAAGTCTATACATTGCATCTTAGCATGTTTGCACAGCACACCATCAAGTCTGAACATTGGCCAAGTCTACACATCGGCACTGTAGCTTGCTTAGCTCAAGTCTATACATCCGTTTGCACAGCACATGAACTCTATACATTGCACTATTCATGCACGGCACAGCAAGTCTGCACAACGTCCGTCTCTGTTAGCGTCTAAGGTTTTGAGCAAAGTTTATACAGACCCCACCGTCTCATTCAGCGTCTTAGGCTTGCCAAGTCCATACATCAGACTATTTATGCAGTGTCTTGGTGAAGTCCACACATCGCTGTGGTCTATGCATCTCACAAGTCTATACACTCTTCGGTTGGCTTCAACTGAAGTCTGTACATTGGGAGCTTTACCGACGTTGCCTTGCCAAAGTCTACACACTGTGAATCTTCAAGTCTGTACAGACTTCGCCTTCTTTTAAGTCTGTACATCGTCCAGCTCTTTGGCAAAGTCTACACATCTTAAAGTCTGTACATCACTGTAGCTGCATCGTCTTGGTCATCGTCTCACTCGAGTAAGTCTGTACATCGTTGGCCAAGTCTGAACACTGCATCCTGCGTCTTATTTAGCGTCTCTATTTGTGTCTTACTGTTGAAGTCTGTACATCGTTTCACTGTTAAAGTCTACACAGACTTCAACGTCTCATGCTGCGTCTCTGTTAAAGTCAAAGTCTGTACAGCCCTTTCGCTTGGCAAGTCTATACATTGGTTCAGACTCTTCAAAGTCTGTACATTAGGCCTTCAAGCTTTTGAAGTCCATACACTGTCTCGCTCACATCTTCAAGGGTGATTGAGCATCGTGAAGTCTGATTGAGCACTGTGAAGTCTATTCAGTGGATGAGCATTATAATGTCTATACATTGGTTAGGCTCGATCATGCAGCGTTCATTTCATGTCTATACACTGAGGATGCTGAAGGCCTTCAAGTGTATACTCTCTCATGTTGTTCATACTTGCTGTATTGATATCTATAAGTCTATACATTGCTGAATGCTCTTCAAGTGTGTACAATACTTTGTTAAGTCTATACGCTGCTTCATATGCAGTGAAGTCTGCACATTGCTGAATGCTCTTCAAAGTCTGCATAGTGAAGTCCATACACTGCACTCGAGTTCACAGTGTCTTCATGAAGAATATACATCGGTCTTCACCTCCAGTCTGTACAATCATTTGTGGACAAGTCTTCACAGCGTGAAGTCTATACACTAAACTCCTTCACATCTTGCAAAGTCTGTACATTGCATCCATCGGTCGTGCATTCAAGTCTTTCACAAGTCTGTACATCAGACGCGCATGCTCGCCTGTCCCTCCGGATGCTCTCCTGGGACCGAGTATGCTCTCCAGTGATTGTTAATGCTCCGATTGGCCAGCGTCTCTCTTGATCAAGTCTATACACTCATTCACTGTTCATGCATTCACAGTGAAGTCTGTACATCCGTTTGGCTATGCATCACTATCCACCAAGTCTATACATTGGTAGAGTCTGTACATCAGACGTGCATGCTCGCCTGTCCCCCCGGATGCTCTCCTGGGACCGAGTATGCCCTCCAGTGACTGCTAATGCTTCCCTAACTTTGAGGATGCTCCCCTAGAGCAACGATTGCTCCCCAGAGACAGCATGTGCTCCACATGCTCCCCTGACGCTGTTGATGCTGTCCAGAGGCCATAGATGCTCCCCTGAGACTTCATATGCTCCCGTGCGAGAACGCACTAGTCTTTGGGTATTTAAAAGAATTGTATTACATGCATTCCCTTTCACTAAGTCTGTACAATGCATGCGCTTTCGCATGTCTATACACTGCATTTTACAGTATGAGTTATAAAGTCTATACATTATCTTCAGTTGATTTTGTTAATCGACTGAACTCCTCATTTGTCTTGCAGGTGTCTGGCACGTGATCCAAGGAGCTGAGATGCTGACACGTGGCAGAGTCGATTGGGCGGGAAATGTGGAGGCCACACGCGCCCAGTGCTACCCCTGCTCGAGCTGCTATGAAGGGTAGTCTCCGTTGTCTGAAGGAGGTAGATCGAATTGGCGAGAGGTGAAGTCCATACAGAGAGCCACGATCCAGACAGAGAGGAGAAAAGAAGAGAAGAGCATAGAGTGAAAGAAGAGCAGAAGAAGAAGAGAAAGAAGAGAAAGAAGAGAAAGAGAGAAATAGAGAGCTCTAGCTGAGAGAGAGAGAGAGAGAGAGATTGGGTTCTCTGGCATTGGATCAAATCCAAGCCAGATCTGCTCCATTCGAGAGCTATATTTGTGCTTCATTGTTTCAACTTTTCGTTGCTGTCTTGTTCTATCTTTTGTTTTCCTTTATACATTTCTTCAAGTTGTTTGTCAGTGGAGCAAGCTGTGAGGCTTAGCGTTTGTAGTGGAGGATTCCACTGGACGGCCAAGCTGTATTGCCCAGCGGTTTGCAGAGGTGCTGCCTCTGGACGGGTAAGCTGTAATCCCCAGCGGTTTGCAGTGGTGGATTCCACTGGATAGGAAGCTGTGTTGCTCAGCGGGCGAGGGGGATTCCTCAGACGGCAAGCTGTGTTGCCCAGCTGATGTATGGCAAGCTGTGATGCCCAGCTGTTCAAGCTGTGAGTCAGCAGGAAGCCACACTCGGGTTGAGTGTGGGGTGGATGTAGGCCTGCTGGACCGAACCACCTAAAAACCCCTTGTGCAGTGGTTTGATGTTTCTATCTGTTTGCTTCTGCTAGATGATTGCATAGGGGCGCTCCATGTGTTTGATCATAGGTTCAGTAGATGAGTGTCTAATTTTTCTTGTTAGCATTCCAGTTATCAAGTGAGCGAAATCTTAGTTTGATTGCACACTGAGTGTTTGTTTATTTCTGCCATCGCTTATTAGACTTCAAGTTTGTCTAGTTAAGCGAACTGTGCCCATTATATGCTTGAGTGTGATATTGAGATTCCATACTTTTCTGCTTAGTGGCTTATAAGAGAATTCAATTAGATCTTCAGATTGTCTAAATCTGTCTTGTGAGCATAAGTTTTTATTTGGGCAAAATTTTTAAAGGGTTATAATCATTCACCCCCCTCTGAATACTTGCACCGAACCCAACAAGTCCTCGACTGCTGCCAACTCATCAACCCTCACAAGTGCTCCGGGTCCCGCTGGAGCCGCTGCCGCTGCATAGTCCTTGGGATATCACAGTGCGATAGGCCGCAAGACCGGCGGGAAAGTTGCGTGACCCGCGCCTAGAGCCGGGAGGGGTATCTGCACCGTCATGGTTGGTAGCACCACCTCAGTCTGCACCAAAAATATGTACATCAGAAAGCTAAAAAGAAAAGAAAGGAAGGGCAACAGGCGCCGGTCACGGGAGGGTCCTCACCTCAGCCGGTACTAGGCTCAAACCTCCAAGGGCGACTTCTGTGGTCCCAGCCCCTTCGCTGACAAGTGAGCCGGACGGCTCAAGACCACTCCATGACAACCAGGGCGGGCTGAAAGTCAGGTGATCACTTTCATAGGCCGAAGATGCCCCGGCATCCTCAGTCTCTGTGTCGACATGTGGGAACTCCTCGTCACTAGAGCTGCCACCATAATCGACCTGCTCAGAGGAAGAGGATTCCTCTACTCTTTCAGGACGCTCCACTATCGGAGCAGGAACCTCGCCAGGAGGAGCAGCACCCGTAGTAGGGACTTCCTCCGTGCACTCCACACCAGGGGCAATAACTGACGGGATCTCAGGGGTAAGCTCGCCCTGCTCCGAGGCAATTGCTTCCTCTGCGCCCTCTGTGCCTGGGAGTAATGATGGTTGCATATCAACTGAAGTTTACAGCAAGGAATAGTCAAGCTGACTGAAGGCATGAAGACTCGCGGTGGAATCATGACTAAACTACAAATTACCTTCCATTTCCTACCTAGGCATTGGAGAAGGCAGATCTCTCTCTACGGGAGCAGCATAGATTTCCTCTGCCCCCTCCCTAGCCACGGCGCCTACCGTCGCCTCCAGCCCGACGACCGCAGTGACTGTGTCGACAATTGTCAGCATGGATTAGCCAAGGCAGTCAAAGTAAGCCAATGAATTCTAGAGAGACGAAGGGCCTACCTTCAGCTTCTGGCCTTTGCATGCGGGAAGTCTCGAACTCTTCGAAAGATACAACCGGAGGAAGAACAATTGCTGATTCCTTTTCTACGGCCTTCCTTCGGCGCGCCCGTGTCACTCGGGTCACCGCCGCATTGGCCTTCCCGATGGCCTCCCTCAGCTGGGATCGGGTCTGCTTTCTCGAATCGCCAGGAGGCAGTGACGTCGTGGTCGGGGCCGGCTCGGGTACCTCAAAATATGTTGGCTTCTGAGCTTTTATTATCAGCTCCCTAAAGTGCAGGGTCTCCTCCGAAGTTGGTCGACTGCACATGCACGAAGGTGAGAATAATACACTACAATAAAGAAAGGAAGCTGGCCGAGGCGCCTAAATGAGGGAATAGAACGTACTTGCTGGCCCCGTGTCGAAGGGGAAGAGAGGCCAATAATATAGCGAGGGCACTTTGTCTCTCGAGGCTGCCTCGCGAATAAGCCAACATAAATCTCCTATCTTTTCACTCGGCTCGACCAGCAGAGCCAGGTCCTCATGGCCACGACAAGACAGGTGATAGTATAAGCTCAGGTGGTCCAGCCCCCATCTGTCGGCATATTTGAATGAGATATGAAGGGGCCAGTCCAGAATGGCTTCGCTGGGACCACCCACTGAAAGACCATGCGAGCGAAGGAGCGCAAATAGCCAGGGGGTGTTGTCATATAAAGCATCCCACCTGTCTTCCCTGCGGATGAAAGTCCGATAGGGGTACAACCTATCCACCTCGGGGCGCCAGTCGGCCACGGCCGATATGGGTTCCTCCACCGGAAGAGGGAGTTGCTGAAGGACCACCCTCTCGCTGCTCACCCGGTATAAACCCCGAAGTGTCTTCACATAGTCATCCTTGCTGATTGTGGGCAGCTTCGGATCAACTTTCATCTTACGACTTTTCACAGCCTTTCGGGCCTCCAGATAGGCCCTCACTTCCGTATTGGTCCAGGATTTCAACTTCTTCAAATAGGAACGCTCAATATCAAAGGCTGGCTCTGGCTGGGAGTCCAAAAACCTAAGCTCTGCTACGGCCGAACACTCTCGCCGGGAGCTCCTGTAGAACCCCGTGCGCGCATTCCACCACTTGATATACTCAGGAGTGACGCGGGGGAAACGGGTAGGGGTTGGCACCCTGAAAGAAACATCTTCCCGGCGGTGGAAGAAGTCCTACCATATCCGGGCATCATCATTTGAAATTTTCCCGGCCTTGTGCCTGTTAGGCAATGCAAATTGTGAAGAAGAATGTGGAATCTGCTAGTCATAGCCAAAGTTCCGGTTGAAGCGGAACAGGTAATATGGCTCCAACCACAAAATGCCGCTCTTGCGGAATACAAGGACACTCGGCCTGATAGCCAGCGCCCAGTCAACCAACTCCGGCTCAAGAATGGGTCTGGTACACTTGGGCTCGAAAATCGGATGGATATACTCCTCTGTCTCAAAAGGCTTGCACTGCCTCGTCCTGTTCACCAGCGGGTTGGAATGGGCAGCTAAGCTCCAAAAGTGAAGAACCCCGGGCGAATCTATGGTAATACGGGTCAGCTTGCCTCGAATGGCAAAGAGCTGCTCCGCCAGCAAGGATGGCTCAGCACTCGCAAATTCTATCATCCACGAAACAAGAGGAACCGACTGTAATGCCCGAGGAGCCACCTTCGGGAATAGGGTACAGACCCAAGCATTTAAAAAGTGTAGCGGACTAACCGTCCGCAGATTCCTGGGGAGACGCGTCTTGTGCAGGTCTCCCAACATCTTGAAAATAAGACACAGTGCCACCGGGCAAAGGGATAGCTTAGTACCCCAAGCCATGAGACAGGCAGGATAAATGGCCTCTGCCCTAATCACGCTCTCGTCACCTTGCGGGAGAGCGAAAGAACAGATCCAGTAAACCAGGTACACCGCACAATGGGTGACTGCGTCGACACCAGTAGGGTTTGTGTCCTCCCTCTGCCCTCCTCTTGAAGATGATGATGATGCGGCCTGGCGTCGGACTCTCTTCTTCCGTGTCGGAGCCATTGGCGCTATCGGGGGAAAGTCTTCGCACTTCTTCTTCCCTCTGAAGAAATATTGGAGCCAGGTGGCCATCCGCATCCTCCTCTTCTCGCCTGGCTTTCGAGCTTCCCTCGTGTCGTGCGACGAATGATAGAGGGTGCGGTACGCCTTAATCATATAGCGATAAGCGTAACCCGCCAGATACCGACCCTCACCGTCGGTGTGATCCTTCAGCCAGTCAGGCCAGCATACTTCCTCATACGGCTCTCTATCGATGGGTAGACCACTGTTGGGTTCGGTGCGTTCGATTCAGAGGGGGGTGAATGAATCTCCCCTTAAAAACTTTCGCCCAATTAAAAATTCTTCCTAATACAAACAGAAGGCTAATAAGCAATTGCGGAATAACAATGTTAAAGGACACTCAATACCACTGTCAAATATATAGTGTGCGCAGCAATGAAATGAACACATATAGAAAATCAACCCATATCGTTCCTATGCATTCATCTAGCGCCAAACACACAAAGAGATCAAACCACTGCACAAAGAGTTTTTAGGTGGTTCGGTCCTCTAGACCTACGTCCACCCCACACTCAAACCTGAGTGTGGATTCCGCTGACTCACAGCTTGAACAGCTGGGCATCACAGCTTGCCATACAAACTGCTGAGCCTCACAGCTTACTGTCCGAGGTATCCACCTCGCCCGCTGAGCAACACAGCTTGTTGTCCAGTGGAATCCACCACTGCAACTGTTGGGGATTACAGCTTGACCCATCCAGAGGCAGCACCTCTACAAACGCTGACTAACAGCTTGAAGAAAGGTATAAAATGGAAAATGAAAACATGAACCAAACAGCAACAGAAAGCTGTAAATAAAGCACAAGAAATATAGCTCTCGAAGGAGCAGTTCTGGCTTGGATTTGATCCAAATGCCAGACACCCACTATCTCTCTCTCTCTTTCTCTGCTCGAGCTCTCTATCTCTCTCTTTCTCTTCTTTCTCTTCTGCTCTTCTTCTCTTTCTCTTTTTCTTCTCTGCTCTTCTCTTCTTTCTTTTTCTTCTTCTTCTCTTCACACTGGATCGTGCAGGATATCCTCTGCTTCTACTTCGATCACCTTCTTCTGATGGGAGAGGCGTCATATATATAGAGTAGCAGGAAGCAGATAGGGTGTGTGTCTTCCACATTTCCTGCCCAGAACTTTTGGCCACGTGTCATCTTCCTGTCAGCCCTTCCAACCTCGGATCACGTGCCTTTCATTAAGCTCTGCAAAGAGTCCCTGTCAGATAGTCGAATAGGATTATCAGTTTAAGTCTAACAGCTTGTACAGACTTTATGAAGGTAGTGCAGTGTGTAGACTTTGCAATACGAAGACAAAGCATGTACAGACTTCACGTTGTGAATGCAAAGCTAAAGCATGTACATACTTTGTGAATGCCTGAAGCACAGAATGCAATTGCTAAGGTTATGAGTGTATAGACCATGCATGCGTGCTACATCAATGTTTAGACTTGCTGACAATGAGTGTACAGACTTTGTATAGACTTGATGCAGTGTATGCAGCTCACCGATGCAGTGTGTAGACTTTGCAATGTATGGACTTTGCATTGTGTAATGCAGAATGCATCAAGCAAATTATGCACAATGATAATGAGTCCACATGCAGGTCACCAAGCAGTGTATGGACTTAGATGCATGCGACCATGATGTACAAGCTTTGAAGTGTGTAATGCAGAATGCATCAAGCAAAGTGTGTACATTGAAGATGAATGCATAGACTTGCCGTCAACAGATGTGTGGACTTGGTGTACATGCGACAGCAGTGTATAGACATTACAATGCCTATTGCACAAACTAAGTGTGTGCATGTGTGGACTTTGAATGCATGACACTGGGCGATGTACATACTTGCCACTATCAAATGTGCAGACTCCATGAGCATGCAGCAGCCTATGTATAGACTTGCTCATGACTGTCTAGACTCTGCATGCGAGCTCTAGCAATGTGCAGACTTGGTTCATGAAGTAATGTACAGACTCTGTGAATGAAGCACACATGCTGTATAGACTTCAGCTCGTGCAAGCAAAGCCAATGTATGGACTTGGCGTTTGTGCAACCAGAACGATGTATAGACTTAGCCGATGCAGACTAGTCCGATGTACAGACTTGCTTGACGTACAGACTTCATGAACGATGCATGCAATGCACTGGACGATGTACAGACTTCCTATATGCTCAAGACCATGCACAATGAATGTATATACTTGCTGTAAGGAATGTGCAGACTTGATGCATGAACCAAGGCAATGAGGAATGTATAGACTTTCACGATGTATGGACTTGCCAAAGGATTGATGGACGATGTACAGACTTGAGCTAAGCAAGTGCTGTACAGACTTGAGAATGCACGATGTATAGACTTGCAGGTGCAACGTAGGCAAAGGTACCAATGTATAGACTTGCGAGTGCAACGTCGGTAAAGATACCAATGTATAGACTTGCGAGTGCACCGTCGGTAAAGATACCAATGTATAGACTTGGAAGTTCAACTGGTGGATGTACAGACTTCAAGTTCGTGCATACTACAGTGCAATGTATAGACTTAACATATGAGACGCTGCATGAGACGTAGATAGGCTGTACAGACTTCACCAACACACGATGTACAGACTTGCCAATGTATAGACTCACAAAGACGCTGAATGAGACGATGCATGAGACGATGCAATGTATAGACTTGAGTGCTTTGTGAGACACATCGTGAGACGCTTCATGAGATGGAAGGCTGTACAGACTTTCAGTGAATGCAAGCTACAGTGCAATGTGTAGAATTAGCATGATGCATAGACTGTACTGACTTCTATGAATGCATGAACAGGCTGATGTACAGACTTGGCCAATGTACAGACTTGCCACCTAGACGATGCATGAGCAGGCTGACGATCTACAGACTTTCTAGGCATAAAGACAACCACTGTACAGACTTGCTAAGCATGAAAGCAACCGATGTACAGACTTCGTGTGTAATGCAATAAGCTGTATAGACTTTGAGACTTAATGCATGGTGGCGAATGTACAGACTTCATGAATGTGCAGACTTGTCAACGAGATGCATAATGTATAGACTATGCACATGCATGAAGAGCCCTGACGATGTATAGACTTGATAATGCAATCTAAGGCGATGTACAGACTTGACCACTCGAACCTATGGTGTAATGTATAGACTTGCTGAACTACAGCATGAACATATCAGCAGAGAAGCAATGCACAGACAACAATTTATGCACTTAGTATGGAACACTGCATGACTTAGCACACTCATGCATTCTCCACAGAACAGATCAGACATAGCATACTCATGCATTCTCCACAGAATAGATCAGTCATATGCATTCATGTTGCTATCATTCAATGTGATGTTCTTAGCAAAATAATATGGTGACTCATTCATGTTGCTATCATTCAATGTGATGTTCTTAGCAAAATAATATGGTGACTCATTCATGTTGCTATCATTAAAACACCACATTATCATCAAAGTACAAGGGGCACTATAATCTCCCCCTTTTTGATGATGGCAACATGATGAGTCACACTGACTTGTCAAACAATTCTCCCCCTTTGACATACGCAAAAAGGAGATGGTTTGAGAGATAAAATTCAGCACACAACTACACAGAAAGAAACAAGGTTCACTGAAATGGAGTTCCCCCTTATGACAATAAAAACAGCTCTCCCCCTATCAACATGCATGATTGACTACTCTCCCCATAAAAGCAGATGACCCATAACTCCCCCTAAACAGAATGAAACAGGTGGAAAATCCACAGAACCAGAACTGGTTGCAAAATAAGATGGAAGATTCCAATAGTGTGGAGAGGAGTACATCTCAGGAAGCAATCTTAAATCCACCACCATAAGGATTCTAAAGTTCAGAAGGCTGCAAGTGAACAAGGTAATAATGGGAGTGGCACCTCACATTTGTATGGTCAAAAAAATGCAGATGGAATCAGTCAACTGATAAGAGATGATTTGTCAATACAGTTACAATTGATCATGAATGAATCTGATCATGAGGGATTTTAATGCTTGCACCACTTCAATAAGTCTTAAGAAGTATAGACTCTTCTATCATAAAGGGTTATGAAGTGGCAACTTAACCAATCTGATTTAATTATGATGTATACCAAATTTGTCAAATTAAACTCAATACTTATATCTGAATCCAAGTTTTAATAAAGGTGAACCAAATAGTCAGATAACACTCAAAAACAATCATCTTTTATCTTACATACATGATGTCAATAGCTCCTTTGAAAGAAACATAGATTAGTACAAAGGTTAAACACATTTCTAAGAACATGAGTTGACAGAATTTTCAAAATATTTTCAGTTGAAGTACATTATATTTTTCCTGAGCAATTCAGGTTGATCAACACCTTTTTACATGAGGCACAACACGTCTCAGGTGAAGTGACCCAGTTACTCAGTGTGATAACTGTCATTGCCTCTCAACTTAGAGAACAGAGTTAGCAATATAAGTGTCTTTTTACATGAGAAGACACCTTGATCAGAGGCCATACTCCCCAGTTACTCAACACAGAAATACTATTGCTCTGTCAGGTTCTCAATGAATTTTCATTTTAAGTGACTATGACACTTCATGACTTGGGTTCACTCCATTTCTTTGATGGAAGACCTAGTTTCTCAGTAAACAAAGTCATTTCATTACTCACTGATTTTATTTTCTGTCAAATTTTTCAAAGTTAATGTTTAACAACAATACTCACTCTATGCATCTTAACCAAAGTAGCCATGATTTCAAATTTTCAGATATCTGATGAGTGAGTCTAAGGTTTTTATGACACATGTTGTTAAAGTTTATTAAAACTTATCATTCAGATATTTTTAATTAATTTAATTACAAATATGAGAATACATTAATCTTATATCAGTCTGATTCAGTGGTAATTCTTAAACCTATATGATAGGAATTTCTACAAGGTGCTCAGACTGAATTGCATGACATGCAGCTTAATTTCCTCAGATCAAATCAATAAATTTAGCTAAACAACTAATCAACAGTAGAACCAAATCAGTCACACCAGCTAAGAGATATATGAAGGATGAGTATAAGCTGGTGGAAGAGTCAATCATCAAGAGAGAATAAAAGTTTAAAACTAATAGCAGAGATTGAATTTCAGTCAAACAAAATGAAACTCTCCTTCAACAGATTGACGATTAGCAGTCAAATTCTCAAATTCAAGAAAGTGTGAATTCAGATGATGGATAGTTCAGAAAGTCAATTGATGATTTGAAAGAGTGTAGATAGTGAGAATTTCAACCAGTGTCAAAATAATTATAATGCTCCCCCTGTCTATATGTAGTGACACACTTAAGACTCAACAAACTCCCCCTGAAATTATGCAATTTATGCAAGATGATTATTCAAACATCAGAGCATTCTTTATTCAGAGAGCATCATGCGAGAGCAATCAACTTTTCAAGATAAATCAATTTAGCACAGACAGATTATTATGATATGCATTGATCAAAAATAGTTGGACTCCCCCTGACTATATGCATGAAATGTATTGAAAGCACATCAAATGATATCAAATTTTGCATTCAGATATGATTCATGCAAATTAGACAGAAGAGAATTACCATAAGCATGATTGTTCAATTCATATTTCAGAAAACTTCAGTTTAGTACCAACAGATCAACATGATATGCAATACACTGCTCTATATGACTTGACCCATGGTACTAAGCGGAGGACTTGGTCCAAGGACCACCTCACACATGACAGTAGCATCCAGACATACTCCATCTACCCTTTAGCACTGTTCCATTTAATATACCATGATGGTCATGCAAATCAGTGCAATACAACATGCAGGGAGTTTGACATATCATGCATCATGACATAGATATGTAAATCATTCAGAGATAAACTACAATTATTTCCATGTGCATTTCAGATTTTCAATTAGATTTAGTTAGATGATGCACAAAAGAGTTAACATGATATGCAATCATTTCAAGTTCACAATTTCATATGATGGAATTTAAGATGAGTATTCAGAACAAACCTTAAAAGCAGAATCCTGGGGTCTTCCTGTTGAGTGCCTTGGTTTATTTACCCCTCTTTTTCATTCCAAGGCACACATGTAACATGTTAATCAAGTTGATCCTGCAGGGAGCCAAACAACCTTGGGTCCTGAGTTAACTCTAACAGGTGTTCTAAATAGTTTCTTGGCAACATTATCATCATTCTCCATCAGGTAACAATTATTCATGAAATGACCAAACTTTCCACAATATCTACATGATATAACAACCCTTGAATTATTTTTGTGAACATTATTATAATCATGTAACCTATGTGAGTTAGCATGAGAATTTCTGTTACTTGCATGAAATTTTGATTTACTATTACCTGCCCACCAGCATTCAGAAGTCCGGTGGCCAGGTTTTCCACATTCAACACATGCAAGAATCTTTTCCTTAAAAGTAGCTTTATTTCTTCCAAAAAAATTTCTATTTGCAGGGAATTTGACAAATTTGGAATTAAAGTGATTTCCCTGAACATACCAGCAGTCCTTGACTGCATGCCCATACTTACCACATTCAAAGCACCTAACATGCTTACTTATAGATCCAAAATTATTCCTGTAATTCTCTGACCAACACTCAACAGCCTTATGACCTGGCTTGTTGCAATTGAAGCATGTGATGTGCTGGTTAAACTTAAGTTTGTTTCTGTTGTACCCATGATGATCAGAAGATCTAGCATGCAGTTTATCATCTTGTTTCATGATGAAACATGCATCCATGATGTGACCATGCTTACCACAGTAATAGCAAGAAGCATCAGATTTCCTAGGGGCATGGTTTCTATCAGATGAATTCCTAGATGCATGCGAATGAGTACATGAGGCATGAGCATTTTGCATTGACCCATCAAATTCAGCCAAGCTAACTGATTTCATGACACAAGTAGGGACATTTTTAACCCCATCTTTCTTTCCATTCTTGTTCAATTGTTTAACTTTGTTTACAATTCTTGTTGGTTTTTCAGCTTTCTGTGTCTTAAATTGAAAGACAGATTATGGAGGTGATTTCAGATTTTAGTTTTGTTTTGGGGATTGACTTGAGGTACCAGCTATATCAGAGCTTTGAACAAAGGTAGTGTATAGCTGGTTTCTAGTAGTTTCCTTAACTTCAGAACTATAGCTTGTCCCCCTTTTTGAATTCGTGTCCTCACTTTTCATGACAGATGTCATTTTTCCTTTTATTTTAGCAGACTCAATTGCTGAATTTTCTAGATCATGAATTTTATTTTCCAAGCTAGCAATGTGAAGTTCATAACTGGCTATCTCCTGTTCACTGCAATTAACACATTCGCTTAGAACTTTGTTTGCAGTTTTATACTTCTCAATTTCTTGTTCTAGACTGTTCAACATTTGTGATTCTCCATCATAAGTGAACTTTCCCTTTTTTAAGGTAAGAAGTGTTTCAGATAAGCCAGTATTTAACAACTTTAACTTTTTAACTTCAACTTTCAGTTCAGTGTTTTCCTCCTCAAGTTTTTGTGGTTGAGCTTCGTTAATAGCATATTTTTCTTTTTCGACAGTCAGAAATCTCTATGAGAAAATAGTATTTAAAACCATCAGTTTCTTATTTTGTCCCCTCAGTTCTTTGTTTTCTTCAGTCAACTTCTTGACTCCTTCATTACAATTTTCTCTTCCAGACATCAGCTCCAGCTTTTCAATTAGTTCCACTTCTCTTTCTTCCACTTTAGTTTTCTCAATAATCAGATTTTTGTTATCCTCTTTAAACGAGGCAATTTGCTTATTTAGCCATTCATTCTCACTAAAAAGATCTTCATTACGTTCTCTTAGAGCTGAGCACATATTGCATATTGACTCTATAGATGAAATATGCATTGCTTCCTTGTTGATTTTATTCAGACTAGCCTTGAGATCTTCATTATGCTTTTGAACCTCAACATTTTCAGACTTCAGTTTGTCCATTATAGAATTTATCTCAATCAATTCTTGCATGCCTTTTAGATGCTCATTTTTCATCTTAATAAGCTGATTCTCCAGTTCAGATATCTTGTCCAAACATGTTTGATTTTAAAGTTTTAGAGAACCATTTTGTTCCTTAAAGTTCTGAACATCTAACATACATGCATCATAAGATTGTTTCAGATTTGGACATTTTTCACAGGAAGCTTTCAAATTTATCTGATCACATTTCTTTTTCAATCTTTTATTCTCAGATTTTAATCTTTCACATCTATCATTAAGTTCCTCATTTATATTCCATAGATCATCAATCGAAAGTTCTTCAGATTCAGAGCTTACCTGAGATGAGGTTTCATCATCATCATTTCTCCGATCAGCCATCAAGCATTTGCTGTAATTCCTGATTAGCTTTAGTTTTTCCAAAATTTCTTTGGCAGACCGGCAAGAAGAAATACATTCGATTAGAGCTCTGTCAACTGATTCTTTCATTAAAACTAATGCTCTAGTGTTGACATTGTCTTTCAATTTATCATTCTCAGTCCATCTAGATTTATCTTTTGATAATTTGTGTGGACCATGAGTTATTACCTTCCATAGATTAGGATCAGTTGATTTTACATACCGATGAAAATTTTGTAACCAAGAATCAAAAATATTACCTCTGAATATCGGAGGAATAGCCATCGAGATATGATGAATGCACTGAAATCAGATGAACAACTCAAGACACACAACCGATGAAACAAAACACAGAACACAAGAAGCACACTCTGAAATGCACCAAAGACTAGCAGGATCCTCTGCAGATTGTTAGATCTGTTAAGTCAGAGACCCGCTCTGATACCAATTGTTGGGTTCGGTGCGTTCGATTCAGAGGGGGGTGAATGAATCTCCCCTTAAAAACTTTCGCCCAATTAAAAATTCTTCCTAATACAAACATAAGGCTAATAAGCAAATGCAGAATAACAATGTTAAAGGACACTCAATACCACTGTCAAATATATAGTGTGCGTAGCAATGAAATGAACACATATAGAAAATCAACCCATATCGTCCCTATGCATTCATCTAGCGCCAAACACACAAAGAGATCAAACCACTGCACAAAGAGTTTTTAGGTGGTTCGGTCCTCCAGACCTATGTCCACCCCACACTCAAACCTGAGTGTGGATTCCGCTGACTCACAGCTTGAATAGCTGGGCATCACAGCTTCCCATACAAACCGCTGAGCCTCACAGCTTGCTGTCCGAGGTATCCACCTCGCCCGCTGAGCAACACAGCTTACTATCCAGTGGAATTCACCACTGCAATCGCTGGGGATTACAGCTTGACCCGTCCAGAGGCAGCACCTCTGCAAACGCTGACTAACAGCTTGAAGAAAGGTATAAAATGGAAAATGAAAACATGAACCAAACAGCAACAGAAAGCTGTAAATAAAGCACAAGAAATATAGCTCTCGAAGGAGCAGTTCTGGCTTGGATTTGATCCAAATGCCAGACACCCACTATCTCTCTCCCTTTCTCTGCTCGAGCTCTCTATCTCTCTCTTTCTCTTCTTTCTCTTCTGCTCTTCTTCTCTTTCTCTTTTTCTTCTCTGCTCTTCTCTTCTTTCTTTTTCTTCTTCTTCTCTTCACACTGGATCGTGCAGGCTATCCTCTGCTTCTACTTCAATCACCTTCTTCTGATGGGAGAGGCTTCATATATATAGAGCAGCAGGAAGCAGATAGGGCGTGTGTCTTCCACATTTCCCGCCTAGAACTTTTGGCCACGTGTCATCTTCCTGTCAGCCCTTCTAGCCTCGGATCACGTGCCTTTCATTAAGCTCTGCAAAGAGTCCCTGTCAGACAGTCGAATAGGATTATCAGTTTAAGTCTAACAGCTTGTACAGACTTTATGAAGGCAGTGCAGTGTGTAGACTTTGCAATACGAAGACAAAGCATGTACAGACTTCACGTTGTAAATGAAAAGCTAAAGCATGTACAGACTTGGTGAATGCTTGAAGCACAGAATGCAATGGCTAAGGTTATGAGTGTATAGACCCTGCATGCGTGCTACATCAATGTTCAGACTTGCTGACAATGAGTGTGCAGACTTTGTATAGACTTGATGCAGTGTATGCAGCTCACCGATGCAGTGTGTAGACTTTGCAATGTATGGACTTTGCATTGTGTAATGCAGAATGCATCAAGCAAATTATGCACAATGATAATGAGTCCACATGCAGGTCACCAAGTAGTGTATGGACTTAGATGCATGCGACCATGATGTACAAGCTTTGAAGTGTGTAATGCAGAATGCATCAAGCAAAGTGTGTACATTGAAGATGAATGCATAGACTTGCCGTCAACAGATGTGTGGACTTGGTGTACATGCGACAACAGTGTATAGACATTACAATGCCTAGTGCACAAACTAAGTGTGTGCATGTGTGGACTTTGAATGCATGACACTGGGCGATGTACATACTTGCCACTATCAAATGTGCAGACTCCATGAGCATGCAGCAGCCTATGTATAGACTTGCTCATGACTGTCTAGACTCTGCATGCGAGCTCTAGCAATGTGCATACTTGGTTCATGAGCAATGTACAGACTCTGTGAATGAAGCACACAGGCTGTATAGACTTTAGCTTGTGCAAGCAAAGCCAATGTATGGACTTGGCGTTTGTGCAACCAGAACGATGTATAGACTTAGCCGATGCAGACTAGTCTGATGTACAGACTTGCTCGACGTACAGACTTCATGAACGATGCATGCAATGCACTGGACGATGTACCGACTTCCTATATGCTCAAGACCATGCACAACGAGTGTATATACTTGCTGTAAGGAATGTGCAAACTTGATGCATGAACCAAGGTAATGAAGAATGTATAGACTTTCACGATGTATGGACTTGCCAAAGGATTGATGGACGATGTACAGACTTGAGCTAAGCAAGCGCTGTACAGACTTGAAAATGCACGATGTATAGACTTGCAGGTGCAACGTAGGTAAAGGTACCAATGTATAGACTTGCGAGTGCAACGTCGGTAAAGATATCAATGTATAGACTTGCGAGTGCACCGTCGGTAAAGATACCAATGTGTAGACTTGGAAGTTCAACTGGTGGATGTACAGACTTCAAGTTCGTGCATGCTACAGTGCAATGTATAGACTTAACATATGAGACGCTGCATGAGATGCAGATAGGCTGTACAGACTTCACCAACACACGATGTACAGACTTGCCAATGTATAGACTCACAAAGACGCTGAATGAGATGATGCAATGTATAGACTTGAGTGCTTTGTGAGACACATCGTGAGACACTTCATGAGACGGAAGGTTGTATAGACTTTGAGTGAATGCAAGCTATAGTGCAATGTGTAGACTTAGCATGATGCATAGACTGTACTGACTTCTATGAATGCATGAACAGGCTGATGTACAGACTTGGCCAATGTATAGACTTGCCACCTAGACGATGCATGAGTAGGCTGACGATGTACAGACTTTCTAGGCATGAAGACAACCGCTGTACAGACTTGCTAAGCATGAAAGCAACCGCTGTACAGACTTCGTGTGTAATGCAACATGTTGTATAGACTTTGAGACTTAATGCATGGTGGCGAATGTACAGACTTCATGAATGTGCAGACTTGTCAACGAGATGCACAATGTATAGACTATGCACATGCATGAAGAGCCCTGACGATGTATAGACTTGATAATGCAATCTAGGGCGATGTACAGACTTGACCACTCGAACCTATGGTGGAATGTATAGACTTACTGAACTACAGCATGAACATATCAGCAGAGAAGCAATGCACAGACAACAATTTATGCACTTAGTATGGAACACTGCATGACTTAGCACACTCATGCATTCTCCACAGAACAGATCAGACATAGCACACTCATGCATTCTCCACAGAATAGATCAGTCATATGCATTCATGTTGCTATCATTTAATGTGATGTTCTTAGCAAAACAATATGGTGACTCATTCATGTTGCTATCATTAAAACACCACATTATCATCAAAGCACAAGGGGCACAACAACCACTAAGCTGTGAGAGGCTCCATAGATCCAGAGAAGTTTCTCCTTTCGAAGTATAAAAAGTGTTGTACTCAGGGCAAAATACTTCGATCATGCCACAGCATAAGCCTCGGGAGATGGGGTACCGGTATCTCGAGGCGTACACGCTGTGATAGATGCCAACCCTGGTTAGGATGGGAGCATAATGATGTAGCACACAATCTATGAACTCCACTGCTCCAGGTTTGAATGCGTGAGCATCGGTGGCCCTCAGCTCGGCAAACCACCCCGCAGATATCTGTGCTTAAAGCGGACCGCCAGGCAGTCCAACAGAAATGATTCCTCCCTGTACCCCCATTTCAACGGGGCAAAAAACAAGCCAAAGATCGGCTTCTCCCGGTCCACCCTGCCTGCGGAATCATTCCACCGAGGGGGTACGAATTCAGGGGCCCTGGTCAGCAGCCCATCTTCTGGAGCCAGATCTTGCAGTCCCAGCACGACGCTCCATTTCTTGACTTCTCCGGGAAGATAAATTGGCCTTCCCCGCACAACACAGTCTGAGAGACTATCCCTCTCCACTAATAAGGCCTGCTCGGCTTTACGGACGAGGAACAGGTCTCTCTTCCCCTGAAGGTTGAAGCGCCGGAGGAAGGACATCATATGTTTGTCCTTGGAGTGATCCCGCCTGATAGTGCCTTCCAAGTCATAATGAAAAGAATCACCTCCAAGGATGAGAAGACGACCGATGTCCACAGTGTCGGTCTCCGAATCCGAGGACTCTGCAACTATAGCAAGCTGATCGTGCCCCCGATCGAGGGAATGGATGTTCTCCCACGTCACCACAGCACGGGAGGCAGAAGAAGAAGAACCAGATGCCATGTTGGCTGCAAAGAAACGTATCAAACAATAAACAAAGTCAGAAAATAGTTGATCAAGACAAATTTCTGAAATTTTTTTGGAAGAACCTCCCCAGCACGGGAGATTGCCAAAGAGAAGCGGGAACACGTCCACTAAGGGAACGCCCCCTAAAAGTAGCCATCGGCCCTACATCGAGGACAAATGGAACACCCGGGAAAATAGCTCCGAGGGCAAGCCCTACTAGAAGCCTCCCGGGGCCCAAAGAATGGGTTTGAAACCCAAAGAGCAACACTCCGCTCACCCCGAAGAAGAAGCCGCTCTCGCCCTCAGCTCACTCGGCGTCACAGGGAGAGAAGGAAGGGAGGAGAGAGAAGGCGCTATTGCAAATGAAAGGATTTGAAGAAAATAATGAAGGGCGGAGGGCTTATATAGGGGAGAGTTCCCCTTCTAATCCGGCGTGATATTTAGCGCGCCGAATTAGCACTCCCCCAAGCAAAAGGTGCGCCGGCTATGAGCGCGCCGAATTAACACCTCTTCTAAACATAGAAGGCGCGCCAAATTAACACCTCTTCTAAACATAGAAGGCGCGCCGGATTAACATATAGGGCTCAAGGTCGCGCCGTATTAAAAGCGTAAAAGCCTAGGGGCGTGCCGGATTAACCCCGTGCCGTATTAACTTTCAAACGGCGCCGATTAGCATCCGTGCCGGAATAAGGGCCGTCCCAAGCTCCTGTCAACTGAAGAGGAGATCATTCCGGGTGAAGCTCATCCGTCGGCCTAGTTGCACTCGTGCCTCGCTCGCAACACCCACGGCTGGGGGGCATTTGTTGGCACTCAAAATATCACTCGCGGCGACCAAGCCTCGAAGACGAATGACATGGCCCACTGAAGCACAGAAGTTGATAAATATCAACATATTGAAGACTTCTCAAGATGCCAGAGCCTCGAGTCACCCCGTATGAACATGGGGACTTCACCTCAGGAGAAACGAGATGAACTCACAACCAACCGGCAGTACGACCAAGCCTACCCAATGAACCGGTATCGACTCCGTCGTGCCGCATACACTACACCCGTTGTCCGACCAAGGACGACGGTCTACCCGGTGGCCACCCACCTCATGAAAGACTCTCCTGAGATGAAAGAATGCCCTTGGCTCTTCAAAATGGAGGACCGAAGGCTCTGTCGGTAGAAGATCCTGGCTACCCGGCACGGGTATGGCTTCTCGCCAAGTGGGGCCCATTAGCGGCCGAATGATCGCTCGAAGTGGGTGGAACTATCCCAGGTGCTATCCCACCCTCCAAGAAGCTTCGAGCATAAAACAGACTGAGACGGCAGCACATATCATAGTGCCGAGAGCCACGTTAGCGGAAAACCCGCGTGATCAAACCAAAGTCATCCGAAGTTCGAGAATGGCCGTACGTCGGCCTGAGAGCTTTGACAAGGCATCTCGTCGATGTTTCAAAGAGTAGTGGTGAGATAAATGTTCATTGTGACCTCAGAACCATCCCCGGACTCATCGGCTGACTCGCGACGTGCAAAGGGCGCTAATACGGTGCGCCCTAAACCGGCGCGCCCCCATCCGGCGCCCTGCTATTCCGACGTGCAAAAGGGCAATGGAGCTCCTTCCCCGGCGCGTCATTCTTCACGCCGGATGGGGGGCTTTGAGCTTGCTTCTATTTATAGGTGGCTACCCGAAAATAAGAAGAGGTGGGAAGAAAAAGAAAGAGAAGGAAAAAGAGGTGGGAAGAAAAAGAAAGAAAAGGAAAAAAGAGGGGGGGAGAGCAGAATAGAAAGGGTTCGGAGAGGCGAATTAGAGAGGGTCAATCACCTTCAAGGGAAAAAGGGTTTGTTCCTTACGAAAGAAGCAGGGTCTCACCGAGGGTTCCTCCGGCCGCCGTCTTCCATCCCCGTCTGAAGCCCTCCAGAGTCGGAGAAGAAAGAGGCATCCCGATACTCTATTTTGAGGGTAGGTGGGTCGTTTGCTTTCTTCCTGCAGTCTACCGATTGTTTCCCTTTGACCGAATGTAAATGAAAGAAAGGGGGGGATGGCGATGATATGAGCCAATCTCTTTCCCCCCCCCTTCCTCGTCGTCTCTTCGCCTCGCTCTCCTTCTATAAATGGTTATCTGCAAACAGTAAACGACGTCCGTGCCATAACGCCGGTGTCGAATTTGTAATGAATGTATTGGCTCCCTCCCATCTATGGGGTAGTGGTATGAGTATATGAATCTTTTGGTGGACTGACTCTTCGACGCCCTGTCTCTTTCCCCCACTACTATCTCAGTCGGTGTACACGTCGGTGTCCTTCTGCGTATGGTTTTCGATTCTGATTTTTCCGACTCCGAATATGCCCTGAGATGTCATGGGCTATAGAGATGACCCCTCCCCAGGTCCTTCCCATCGACGCCGCATCTGTGTCTCATTTGATGGTCTTTGCATCCTCTGGGGATAGAGCTATGCCTGTGCATACGCCTCTTCCCGCTTTGATATGAGGGCCGACCCCCATTCCCTCTCCTCTTTGCATTGCTCTATTGCTTAGGAGAGTTGGAAGCTACCTCCAGGACGGCAAGGCCCATCTTGTGATTACTGCGTTCTAGTCATTCGAGCATATGCCTATGTAGTTAGAATATCTTATCTTCGTACAAACTATGCCTCCGTGTGACTGCTAATCATCTATTCCTTTGGGAATGTTAGCCCAATCTCGCAGGCATCGATGCATCAACCCTATGTCTGGTAATCCGTCTATACTGAACGCCCTCGTTCCGCTTGTTTGTGGTTTGCAGCCATTGAGCCATCTGAGTTCTGTCGGTTTTATCTCAATCATCCGGGGAGGGGGACATTCCCCACTGTTTCACAGAGCTGCCAATTGGTCGAGGGGCCCTGCCTTTCAGTGGTAGATGCTCCCCAAAGGCCACCAAGCGGATAGTGACAAAGGCTTTAGCCCAACAGTCCTAAACTTAGTAATTTGGGATCCGATGGTGAGCAAGGGATGCGTGCTCCTAGCAGGCTAGTCCTCGGAGCTTCTCTCCCTGACGGTATGTCCCTCTAAGGGATACAGTGCAAGCTGTGGGTGGCCCACCTCTCGTAGGCCCGTCTCGGGGTGTTGCTCCTGCTATCAGCTGTCTCATCTCTGTGTCTTCACCCACGGAGCTTCGGTGCCCCTCGCAGGCTCGTCCTTGGGGTATCCTATCCGTTGGGAATTTGCTGGCTGCTATTACGTAGACCGATAGTTTAGGGGCTTACTCCACAAGTGAGTATGACCCCGTTTCTCTCCGGCAACCTTCCAGGGACAGGGGAGATGCTGCCCAATTCTTGGCAGGTTTTGGACAACTAAAGTCATTTCTGTGGACTGGCCATAACATAACATTCATTTTGAGTCAAGGAACCTCCGTGCTCGAGTATGAACCTCGCACTGGCTCATGACTCTGCTCCTGGAAAGCCCCAGACTTCAACAGGCAATAAACCCAATTAAATCTTTAAAACTTCAAAATAGCTTAATAAGTTTAAATGGTTTCAAAATTCTCAGAAAAATCAGTTAAATCGGCGCGGTCTTAATCCGGCGCGGCTTAATCCGGCGCGACCCCCCCGCGCCGTATTAACATTAGACTCATGTCTTTTGTGATTTATCTCGCTCCTTCTTGGCGCGCCCTAAACCGGCGCGCCCCAAGGCCATTGCGCCGTATTAACCTTGGCCATGGGCGCGTCGGGTAAGCCCTTCTACCTACGTTTGGCCGCGCCGGGTAAGCCCTTCTACCTACGTTTGGCCGCACCGGGTAAGCCCTTCTACCTACGTCCGGCCGTGCCGGGAAACCTATCCCTACGCGCGATCGCTCCAGTTTCTAATAGGTTGCACTTTTCTGATCACTAGCTCACCTCCGGAGCGATCCTCGTCTCCCGTGGTCAAGACTAATAAACCCTAATTAGTAATAAACTAAATAAATAAAGGGGTTGCTCAAGCCCCAGACAATCTTATTATCATGCTTTCACTACCATGTCCGTCAGCGCTTCGCTTTCGTTATCATGCTTGTGTTACCATTCTCGTCTCCCTTGGCGTATATTAATAAACATGATCGATCACTATGTATTTTCATAACTCTATTGCCATGCTTAACGTCGTCATGAGTATCGTGCGTGCATGCCTGCATAGGCCCTCGGGTATATCAAATGGCCCTGACGGAAGATCGGGTTACACCCGATCGAAGTCCCCGCTATGCGCGATGGTGGTCTTCGGACCTACGTCCTCCACCTTGTACCGAGGGTCTCCAATTTAGTAAACCATACCTCTCTTGCATGATAGATAGACGCATCTCATGTGATCTTGTCATGTTCATAACATCGCATCTTTATTCCGGCCTCGACAGCCCACTATCTCGGTAATTAATCAAAGGTTTTTCCTCCTCGTGGGGGATGTAATTAACGTCATAGCCTTTATGGTATGGCGGACTACTGGTCCCGACCGAATATCTCTCTCGCCCGACACGGGTCAGAATGAGCGCATAACAAACTCGTCACTCACGTGACTGGCACGCCCGTGCAGTCGATCAGCCAGTTAAACTACTAGTTAGTTAATTGGTTGATCGACATGTGAAATAAACCAAATAAACCTAAATAAATAAACAAACAAAAGAAAATAAAGGGCAAGATCTCCCATCGCAAACATCAGCTTGGTTGCATTGTGTGCATTTCATGTGTCATCATTTGTATGCAACTAGTTTCATGTATTTCAAAAGAAAACTCAAAATCTGAAAATCTGAAAATCAAAGAAAATCATTTCAAGTGTCAACAACTATGTTTTCTGGCGCTCAAAGACATTTTAGCAAACATCTTGGCTTTGCTTTGCTACTGCATCATTTGAACATCTGAAGTGAGCCTTTATTGATTCGTGAATCTGTGTTGCTGAAATTTGAACTTCATTGCTTACCTCCCACTCTTTGATTATGTCAAAGGGGGAGAAAGTATATTGATTGTGTCATAAAATTTGTCATCATCAAAAAGGGGGAGATTGTTGTGTGTCTTGCATATGTTTTTGATGATAACTAAACTTTATGTATGCTTGCATATGCTCTTGATGATAGTGTACATTTCATGATCATTGTTTGAGAAAACTTGGGTTGTCAAAGAGGTTTCAAAGCCTACTCTGAGTGAACAAGTTCTTTGTGCTATCTTTGATACATGAATCTTGACTATATTGCTTTGATTATCTTGGCTTGCAGGATCGAAATCCATGGTTCACACTTGGAACTCAAAGGAACGCGTCAATGAGTAACTCTATTGTCAAGGATTCAAAATAGGTGGTAAACAATGTCTACATTCTTCAAGAAACTTTAGTAAGGCCATGGAATTCTCAAATCTGGTAAGGCAAGCAATGTCGACTTCTGTTCAGTTAAGAATCAACTTCTGTTCTAGCAAGAGTCGACTTCTGTTCAAGCAAGAGTCGAGTTCTGCTAGCTATAAGCAAGTCGACCTGCCTCCATGGGAAGTTCACTTGGTCTGATGTGAATGGGTTCTTATGTGCTTGAACTTGTGGAATTTGGTTTGTTTGTGATCAATAGATTGATAGGTGTGATTAGCTCAAACTGTAGAATCATGTTTAAGGAGGTTTGTTGTTCGTGGTTTGGACGCAAATTCTCATTTGGTATCTTCATGCATATTCTTCATAAGGTTCTTATGCTAGCTGCAAAGTCTGAATTCTTCATGCAAATATTCGGTTATTTGAGTTCTAGCTTGAACTTCATGTGAACCTGGGTAGAATTGGTTAAATGGTGCTCACACTTTGTTCATATGCATAGCTATGTGATCTTGATCTTTAGCTGTGCATAATTAGGTTTTCATGTATGTGGTTCATGCTTATGCTACTTGGGGTTTTTTGGCTAACAAATGATTAAGTGTGAAATGTGTCTGGATGCTCCTTGTAAGTAGTCTTCTATGAATGTGTTTCATGTAACTTCTACAAGAGGTCTTTGAGTTTTTTTTATTGATTCTTATAACTCCCTTGTTATGAAGTGTGAATTGATTCTTGGTGTTGGAAAAGTGTTTCACATTGCTTGATAGGCTCCCAAGACACCTAGACTTTGATTAGACATATGGTGGCATCAATGCATATAAAAACCCATGGTTTTAACTTCATTTATTCTGTGTTGCAGGTTTTTGGTCGACCAATGTACTCAGTTCGGTCGACCATTTCAGCTAGAGCTGGCTGGAGAAAATGCAGCAGAGTTCGATCGACCAACTTGGGCATTTCGGTCGACCGAAATCCCCAGTGTTGGCTTGTCGAAAATCTTTCAGAGTTCGGTCAACCGACCCTCAATTTTGGTCGGCCGATTCCATCGGGCTCCGGATTGGGCTTCACGAATCTCATCCAAAACCCATTAAACTTGATCCATTTAGGGCTCTAAACTTACCCATATGCCATTGGGTTCTTGGTAGCCCTATTGTGGGTCTTTTGGAGGATTCTAGAAGGGCTATATAGGTCTTATGCTTTCTCTTATATATACATATGTGAGAGCTATGAATTTGACAAGGGAGGAAACCTAACGAGCTTATTCTTTCTATCTTGTAGGTGAAGAAGAGGGAAAAGGAGTGGAGCTACAAAAGAAGAATCGATCTCATCTCCTTCAAGTCATTTTTGAGGTTTGTGGAAGAAGAAAAGGAGGAGCGGAATGAGGAGACGATCAAGAGGATGCTGAAATCGTGTTGATCTGTTCTCCCTTCAACTAGAGCTTCAAAGAACATGATCAACCGCCCATTAGAGATCAAGGGGGATTATTTGTACATCTTTTATCTGTTGTTTGTGATGTTCTTCATGTCTTATATTTTGGTTTGAGCATATCTTGGGTATTTGTCTTGATTATTTATGAACTGAGAAATACTGTATATGGACCGTCTGTGTACGGTCGTCTCCTGGTTGCTGCATTTGTGCAGTGTGTGGTTTGATCGCCTGTGTGCGATAGTGTGTGTCGATGTTGCTGCGATTGTTGCAGCTTGTGTGTGTGTGCTGCTGGATTTACGATCCAGAGCATCTCGGGTTCATCCCCATTGGTGATGTGTATACATCGTGTGGGGATTTATCCCCGTGTGTGTTGGAGCTTGGCTCCGTGTTGGGGAGTTTTCCCCATGCTGGTTTATCTAGCGAGTGAAGCCTTACTGGTTTGGTAATAGGTGGACGTAGGGAGCCCATCGTGGTGCCGAACCACCTTCAAAATTCCTGTGTCCTGTGGTTTGCATTGTGATAGTGTGTTTAATAGCTTAATCTGTTTACGTTAACGTGTGATCTCGGTGATATTGAGAGAACTTATCTTACACTGCTTAGTTTATGTTCATCAATCTCATTAATCATATTAATTCCGCTAAGTAAGTTTTAAATTTTCCATAATGCGTGGGGGACAATTCAACCCCCACTTCTTGTCCGCTCACCTACCAGGGCCAACACAATGTAAAGAGGTGCTCTGAGCAACTCCTCTCCAGCTATCTACCCCAGCCTGGGGGCATAAAAAGAGAGAGCGAAATCTCTAGCTATCCACCTCAGCCCGGGGGTGTAATAGAAGAAAAAGAAGAGAAGAATGGAATTATTCGGGGCACACCAAAGTCCCGCCGGGAGCTATACAACCCATTGCAAATGCTAATTGCTCGACAAGGTGGGTTGCTAAAGATTCCAAGCTCCTCGCTTAGCGGACCCATTTGTTGCATCTCATTCAATGGGAAGATGGGATTTCTCCTTCTCTGGGAAGCTACTCTATACAATTTAGTACCATTGAATGGGGGCAAGCCCTCCAATCTCTTCTTCAGATGAAATCCTTATAAGCAGTGCATGGTGCACCGATAGAGGAGCTTAAAGCCACCGGCACCATTTTTGGAACCGAAGAGACCCCGCAACCACAACTGCTACGGTAGGCAGGTCAAGAGACCAGCATTCTGTGCAAGTCCTAGAAGGCTACCCTCGCCCAGCTACAACATTCCGGGTATCCCTGCAAAAGATAGTAACACTAAGGGTGGCCGATGAGTCTATACACAGCCACTACCATTTGTCCCCTGAGGCAACGCCAACTCGAACCAGTCATGCAGCAACCTCCCCGCTATCGAAGGATCCCTACTGGTCCAGTCTAAAACACTCGAGCTGATACACTAGCCGAGCTTGCAAAGCTTGTGTTAAAAGTCCCATGGAGACTAAGAAGCCTTCATTGGCCACCGGGCCTCATGTCTCAAACATGGATCCAGGCCCCATTGGGGTACCCCATTTGTCCTTAGCCTAGATCCTCTAGCCAGGTCATCAAATAAGCATTCGTTGGCTTTGCCAACATCTCATCCTGTCGGACGCTTCCCATCAGCGCCACCGGGATCGACCCTCTACCCACGGCCTGGAATCTATGTTCCTAGCTGGTGTATTCTCACCGTCCCTTGGCATTCTGCCACAACAACTACACAAACATAGTAATAAATACCAAATTTGTTCCATTGGGCTCGCCCCCCACCACCTGGACTGGGCTCATAAACCCTTTCCTTGGCCTGAGGCATTCCACCCTCACCGAGCTCTTAAACGTTGCCCGCTAGATTGGGCCCACAAACCTCTTCCCTTGGCCTAAGGCACTCTGTCCTCACCAAGCTCTTAAACATTGCCCCTTAGATTGGGCCCATAAACCTCTTCCCTTAGCTCGAGGCACTCTGTCCTCACCGAGCCCTCAAGTACTACCCCTATGTTGGGCCCATAAACCTTTTTCCCTCTAGCTTGAGGCACCCTGGCTTGGCCGAGCTCTCGGATGTTAACCCCTAGTCCAGTCGGCGCTATATCAAAACAGTCAAGTCCATTAATACTACCACCGGACAACATAGCTCACACTATGGGCTGGTCTTTACCAGGAGGCTATGGCACACACAAAAAAATGGAGGTTACAATAGAAGCGGACCACTTCTGGAGGGTACTGTGGACGCGGGATTTTATTTCTTTCATCATTGTTTTTATTTTATTTATTTATTAATTTGGTTTATTAGGCGTGCCAGTCACATGTGTGACGATTTTATTGTGCGCTCGACCTGACTTGGTCAGTCGATTGTGAAGTCCGAGTCGGGACCGGAAGTCCGTCATACCATAAAGGCTATGACGTTAATTACGCCCTTCCTAGGAAGGACAACCCTTGATTAAACGCCAAAATAGGAGGCCTCGAGAGGCAAACATATATTCATGTGTGCAAATGGAACTTCATACCAGAGCCAGGAAGGCGGGCAAGATAACAACATCAACTATAGAAGCAGACGATATCGTTAAGTCAGCGGTTCAAAGACTGAGTTAAAGGGGAGAAGGAGGATTTCGGTCACAGGCAGACTGAGCCGTGGCCATGATGGGGGTTTAAAGCATCGATCAGTATTTCGACAGCATTTCCCCTTTATCTAGTTTATGCCCAGGGGGAAATAGGCTATCACCCACAGAGTGCCGGGATGAAAGCCGAGAGAAAGAGAGAGGCCAAACCTCCCAACCCGCATATATCTGCCATGGGGCAATGTTTGATTTTCCCCTTGGGGAAGCCGGCAGAACTCGTGCAGTGGCAGAGCCCCCCCGAGCTAAAGGGGTTACTCATAAATCCGATGCGGGACAGTGGAACATAAGGGGGTCCGACTCCCTTTAAAATTATCCCCAGGACAGGTCTGGTGACTCATGGGTATCCCTGGGTGGGTTTGATCCAGGTGCCGGGGGTTCAATTGGGCAGCAGAGCAGGCTCTCGGCACAGCAATGTGGGAAGGGAGGCTCCCGGCGCGAAGGCAAGGAGGCCAAGGGGTTCCCGGCGTGGGCTTCTCGGCGCGGAGGGAAGACGGCAGAAAGCTCCCGGCGCAGGCTTCTCGGCGCGAAGAAGAAATGGTGGAGGAGGTTCCCGGCGTGACCAGGCAATGGGGTTCTCGACGCAAGAAGGCTTGCACCGAGAGCTGTTCACCTATTCTACTGTGCGTGGAGCCGAGAGGTGTGACGGGCGCCGAGGTGGTTTCTAAGGGCTTGCGGCACCCTGCTCTTGGGTTTGTTGATGATTCAGGGGTTTCCTGGCGATTCATGCCAAGGTAGATGGGCCCTGAGGAGTCAAAATGGATCAATTCAGCGGATTTCAACCGGTTTTGGTGTAGGTTCCGAAAGAAGGCCAGGAACAGAGAGAGATTGGGGGAGGAATAATCAAGTATAGGGAGCCTCTGTCACCATTGCTATGCAAAGTCCCGGGGACAGCTTAAGGTCGTCTTTCATCATCCTGGGAGAATTTTGACAGCACCTCCCCTGGACTTAGCATTTGCCAGAGAATGATAGACAATCACCCACGGAGTGCCGGGGTGAAAGCCAAAAGTAGAGGGGTATTGGACCCTTGACCCATGTACGTGCTTGCAGCACTATCTTAATATCCCCTTTGAGACCATTGAAGCTTATGCAGTGGCAGAGCTTCCTTGGTTCGTAAGGTTATAAAAGTAGATCGAGCCCGGGGAACCATGTAGGGGGGGTTATCTCCATTAATTGTCATCCCTGATGTGCATGTGATGACCCGGGGTGTCCCTCGATAGAATGCAGGGTTACATTGAGCGGGTTATAGGGGTATCTGTATGGTTTCTTGAATGGTAGCAGGGGTTTTCATCCGGGGTTCAAGAGATGGAGAGTTCATGGCTTAAAGAGGCTCTTAGCTCAAAAGGGGGTAGTTCCCGGCGCCAAAACCACCGCGCCGGGAAGGGTCCTTCACAGGCTACTGTTCCGCGCGCTGGGAAGCTAGCACAAGGGGGTTCTCGGTGCGCCTTGCTTCGCGCCGGGAAGGTTGCTTTGTGGGGGACTATTCTGGGCGCCGGGAACTGACAAAGGAGGTTCCCGGCGCGATGGCAAGAGGGCCAAGGGGGCTCTCGGCGCAGGTAAGGAAGTGGGGTTCTCGGCACAGGAAGGCTTGCACCGAGGACTGTTCATCTGTTTTACTGTTTGTGGAGCCGAGATCGATGAGGGTTTTACGGCACTCTGTTTTGGGTCTATTGATGATCTAGGCCGAAACAGATAGGTCCTATGGGATTGAAACGGATCAGGGCATCAGATTTGAGCTGGATTAGGTTTGGGCTTTATAGAGGCACCAGGGTCCAGGAGGAATTTGGGGAAGCCAAGGTCTAGAGGCCCCCCCCCCCTTATCACCAGTATTATGCAGAGCCCCGGGGGCAACTTTGATATGGTCGTTCGTCGCCCTGGGAGCCAAGAGATGGCTGTCTCTGGACCCAGAAGCGACTTCGACGATGCTAATGGACAGAGTATAAGCATTTAGAACTCCGGAGTCTCATAATCTTCGATCGTTGCATAGCACGGCCTTATCCCGGAGGCCAAGGGATGGTCTGTCCCGGGCTCTAGGATAAGCATGGATAGTGCTCCAAAAACCAGACGGATCGGCGGATTGTTAATCCACTGGGGAGGGGGATTAGCATGCTACTAGTCTGAGAGAAAACAGGTAACACGAAGAATGATGATAGAGCTTCAGAGGAATCAAAAGCAGGCATGAACTATAGCCCGTCATGTTTATTCTGTTAGGGTGCTAGGCCCGGATACAGAGGGGGGGTGAATGTATCCCTCTATGAATAATGGCCAAATAAAAACTAGGATGCTAGAGATAAACACAGAATAGAACCAATTCGATTCAACTCAAATACAAACACTTGGAGCGCGCCTATTCAAGCATCTAGCGGAAGCAAAGCAAACAATCAGACCACTGCACAAGATAATTTTAGGTGGTTCGGTCCATAGACCTACATCCACCCCTCACTACCAACCGGAGTGAGGTTTCCACTAGCACAAGTTAGAAACCTGCAGACTCAGTCTGCAAACAAGGTGCTGCCACACAGCTTGACCAGGGGAATAGCCTCCCCTCTACCTCCCAACCGGAGGGACACCCCAAGTGACTCCCAGCCACTTGGAAACTAGAGGTCGAAGACCTCTCTTCCTCCAGACCAGGAGGGACCCCTAGACTTGCAACCCACAAGCCCAGAACCGGAGACAAGTCTCCCTTCTCCTGAATCCACAGGAGGAACCCGACCTCAGTCCAGAGGATCGAAAATACAAAGGTAATCAGAAAAACAAAGGAAAATAATAAACGAAAATAACACAGCAATCAGAAAGTTGTAAAAGTTGAAAACACAGATGTGGCTCTCAACGGAGCTGACTGGCCTGGATCTGATCCACGGTCCAGTAGGAACTAGTCTTCAGATGAAGCTTCTTCTTTCTCTTCCTTTTTCTTCTCTGCTTCCTTCTTCTTCTCTGCTTCCTTCTCTCACTCGCGAGCTCTCTCTCTTTCTCTTTTTACTTCAGCTGCTTCTCTCACTCTGCCACTCTTCTTTTTCTTCTTCTTCTCTTCTCACTGGATCGAATACTCTCTGCTGCTCTCAGACTCGATGTATAGACTTTGCTCCTTTTCTCTCGATCAGCCTTCTTTAGTGGAAGAAGGCTCATATATATAGCAGCAGCAGCAGCAGCTCCTGGGCGCGTGGCTTCCACGTTTTCCCACCCAAGGAATTCGCTAGAACCGAGGCAGCTTCATCCACGTGTCAGCATCTGCATATCTCGTCCTCCTGGGATCACGAGCCAGGTCATCAATCTCGGTAAGAATCCCTGTCAGACATAGCATTGGATAAGTCATCAGTTTAAGTCTGAACACCCTGTACAGACTCTGTGAATGCAAAGCATTGTATAGACTCCAGAGATCAATATAGCAAGTGTGTACAGAGTGAGGGAGTGTATAGACTTAGAACTCTTCATGCGTGCTCAGTGTATATACTTGCTGAAGAGTGCATTATCATAACAGAAGAATGTGTAGCCTAAGGCCTTCTGTTTAAGACAAAAGCCAATGTACAGACTTCATGCTGTACAGACTTGATGATGAACAAGACACCTTTGGACATCAGCCCAAGGCGTCAACGCTTCCATCGTGCAGCGTCGACGGAGTGAACAAGACAGGTGATGAACAATGCATGCACTAGCTTTTCCAATGTGTAGACTTCATGAGATGCAATGCAAACTCTGTACAGACTTGGTCGTGTAAGGCAACGCAAGCAATGGCTGTATATAATTTACTCAATGAATGGACTTGACATAAGAGGCCAGCGGCTGTACAGACTTAGGCACCCTTCAACTCACTGCGATGTACAGACTCTGAAGAACAACCGCCAATGTATGGACTTGCTCAGCCATAGACTTCAGCTCAAGGCCAGTGTATGGACTTGATGAGACACTCACGAGTGTATAGAGTTAGTTGAGTGAGCATGCAGTGTATAGACTTGACATATGAAGACATTCGCTGTTCAGACTTGAAGAACATTCAGCAATGTGCAGACTTCAATGAATGACGGAGCAATGGCAGACTTCAAGATGTATAGGCTTGTGAATGCAAATGCAATGTACAAACCCTCCAATGTATGGACTTCAAATATGTGAAGCTATGCGATGTGCATACTTTGAAGAACAGCAAGTGAGTAAGTGTGTACACTGAGAGAGTGTATAGACTTGGATATCTTCATGCGAGCACAGTGTATAGACTTGCAGTTAAATGCATTAGATAACCAAGTGTGTAGAGTGTATACACTTGAGAACCTTCAAGCGTCCTCAGTGTACAGACTTGTAACAAGCCTATCGGATGTGTAGACTTCGATGAGAGCAATGCATGAGCACCCAAAGTACAGACATCCTGTCCTTGCAGCTGAACGACCCCAGTGTATAGACTTGACTACTGCGAGCACAGGCTGTACATACTTGGTGTGAAGAACACAAGCCAAGTGCAGTGTATGGACTTTATGCAAGAAAGCAAGTGTGCATAGTATAGACTTGAGTGATGAGTGGACTTTCAATGAAGAGGTTGTATAGACATGATGAAATCACGATGTGTAGACTTGCCAATTATAGCTGGTCGATGTACAGACTACAACAAGGCTAAGTCTATACTGACTTGAACAAACACAGTGTATAGACTTTGGCAAGGCAACGTTGGTAAAACTACCAATGTGCAGACTTTCAAAGCTGATCGTAGGTAAAGAACCCAATGTGCAGACTTGGAAGTGCAACGTAGGAACAGATGCCAATGTACAAACTTTGGCAAATAACGATGTACAGACTTGCACAGTTCCAGCTGAAGAATGTATAGACTTTACCTATTAAATGTGGTTGTACAGACTTGGAGAGATGAAGCCAATGTACAGACTTGTTGATATGAAACCGATGTACAGACTTACAGATGTGAAGCCAATGTACAGACTTTATGATATGAAGCCAATGTACAGTCTTGCAGATGAAGCAGTCTGATGTACAGACTTGTAATAAAGCTTGCAGAAGGCGATGTATATACTTGGATGCCCAACGCCAATGTACTGACTTTGAAGAGAAGACAAATGTATGGACTTTGACGGAGTGAGACAATGTTCAGACTTTGAAGTTACACTGTGGATGTACATACTTGGAAGATCATGGAGTGTATAGACTTGAAATTCTGAAGGCGATGTATAGACTTGCCTAAGATGCAGCATGGGACGCTGGCTGAGACAGACGTTGTACAGACTTTGAATGCACTAAGACGCTGAACAAGACGGACCGATGTACAGACTTCTAAGTGCTGATGAACTATGTATGGACTTGGCTTGAGATGCTGCATGAGACGGTGCAGGATGTATAGACTTTACAGTTAAAGCACATGCCACTGTATATACTTGCATGAGACAGTCAGTGAGACGCTCAGCAATGTATAGACTTGAAAGAACTCCAATCGATGTATAGACTCTGAAATGCTTGAAGAGGATGTACATACATCAAGAGATGCTGCATGCCAATGTATAGACTTCATGAAGAAACACACGATGCAATGTGTGGACTTGGTGACACATGCAGACAGATGAGTGTTCAGTCTATGCCAGCAAGCTACACGGTGTGTAGACTTAGAAGTGCCTGCAACTGTGCAAAGTGCAACCAGTGTATGGACTTGTCGTGCCTACACAGGGCGTTGTACACACTTGCTGCCTGATGCAAATGTGCAGACTCTTTAGATGCATATGAATGCTTTATGCAGCAGATAACCAGTCTGAATTTCAAATGCAATGACTCACAGTGTAAGCAGATAAACTGACTGAACATATGAAAGACTGTATGAACATTTGAATGACAGACTGAATATAAGAATGACTGATAAAATGACTGAGATATAGAATGACTGAATATATGAAAGACTGAATGAACATTTGAATGACAGACTGAATATAAGAATGACTGAGTTATGATCTGATAAGATGACTTAATATAGAATGACTGAATAAAACCATGGTGACTCACAGTGATTAACTCACATTAAAACCAATCATCACAAACCCCTAAAGCCAATCATCAAAACCACAAGCCACAGGGGCCAGGGACACAACAATCTCCCCCTTTTTGATGATGGCAACAATACACAGTGAGTCATTCTGATGATGTAAGACATTCTTATTAAAGTCATTCTGATGACTCAAACTATTCTCCCCCTTTGACTTCATCAAAAAGAAAATAGTTTGAGAAGTGAAAGCAAACCAGCATGCAATGATTGAATAAAATTCTCCCCCTGTGGCAAAAATCCCCCTTTTTGATATAATCAATATGAATGCAGATGCAGAAGGGGATACCAAAATGCAAGAGCTCCCCCTAAAAATATGAATGCAAGAACACAATTCTCCCCCTTTAAGAGTTTCTATGCAGCATGATGCATATGACATGAAGCTCCCCCCTCAATAAGTGGAATCTTACAAGATGGATAGCAAGGAGAGGTTCAGGTCATGAATCAATGATATTGAGTAGACAAGTTTCAAGTAGCAGATTTTTCAAAGAAGCTCCAATCACAAGAAATTCAGTCAGATTTTCAGAGAGATAGCAATCTCATAAATCCAAAAGATAAGTTTTCAAAATCTTTCATTATAAGGGCTTATGAATGAGCTTTATTGTTCAGCATGATTTAACCATAATGTATGCAGAGTTTATCAGTAAAATTCTGTATTGATATCTAAAACCATGGTTTAATAAAAATGAACCAAGCCCTCATATTTATCTTGATTAATCTCCCTTTCTCTTACACAATCAAATCTATTGACTTCTTTCAGAATTACATGCACTAGTATTGAAATCAAGCAATTATGAAGTCATATGATTTTGTCTAGGGTTGTAGTAATTTGATTTTAGCATCAATATACAGATATTTCAATTTGTTCAACAATTTTCTTGCTATAAATTTTATGAGCACTCTAGTTCAGTGCACACATTGCAACTAGAGGATATACCTTGATTAGAGGCCAATATCCCTAAGCCCTTAGTGTGACTAATTGTCATGCTTTATGTGAACAGAGTTAGCATTTACACATCATGACACACTACAAATCATTTTTTAATGAGTGAGTTGTATTTCTCAGTGTGCATGCCATAGCTCTGCCTAATTTTCAATGAATTTTATGCAGAGTTAACTAAGGCACCTCATGACACAGTCCTTTGGACTTGTGTTTCTCAGTGACCAAAGTCATTGCTCTGACAGATATAACCCTTTAGATATTTCAGAGACATTCATTTGCTTCAGATCAATAATAGTTTCATGTACTTAACCAATTAAAGTCATGTATTCAAAAGTGCAGATTTCAGAAATTTTTCACAAGACACAGCATGAAACAAATGGTTAAGGTTTATTAAACATGCTTCAGATATTTTTAAGAGATTTTAAAGTCAAACTCCATGAACATTAAACTTAAACCACATGAGTTATTTCAGACATTCATAAAACTGTATAATAGAAGATTTCTAGTTCAAGAGTTTTCAGATTTATGATCGAGATATCCCTTGAAATCCTCATGAAAGATTGATAGAATTCTGAAATGAAATGATACCAATTGATGGGAGAGATACCAATTGTTAAGAGAGAGATTGAAGCTCAAAGTTTTCAGAATATGATTAAGGTTTGTCAACAAAGTCAATAAGAAAGGATATGCAATGAGTTCTGACATATGTATGCATTTGACAACCTATATGCAATGCATTGACTCCCCCTCACAATATGCATTCAATCACTCTTTTTGGCATTTTCAATATAAGGAGATGCAATGCACTATATGTATGCAGGGACATGCAAAGACTCAACATTGAATGCTATGCAAGGATATGCAACTAACTCCCCCTGAAAACATGTAATGTTTGCACTGAAAACTGAACATATGATACCAAATGATTCATGCACATTCAGACTGCCCTGTCAAACAAAATGACCCATGGTACTAGGCGGAGCACTTGGTCTAAAAGACCAGCTCTCACATAGTAAGACATCCGGACAGATTTTCCTGCCTTTTGGTAGCTTACCATTTGATATACCATAGAGGTCATGAATAACAAGGTAAAATCAACAGTCCTATATGCAATTCAAGTTTTCAATGAATTATGCAACAGACAATTTTCAAACAGCATTCAAATGCAGTTTAGGTTTTTCAATGTACTATACATGCAAATCACATATATGCACTTCAGATGAGTAGAGTTCAGAGGCATCAATTCAGACAATGCAGATGAAGAATGATTATGCAAAAATAGATTTACCTTGCTATGCATTAAAACTAAAAACAAAAAGAGCATGAAGTTTACCTGAAAAGTTCAGTATGGGGTTTTCTTCTTGAGTGCCTTGGATCATTACCCCCTTTTACTCCAGTCCCAAGGCACACCTGCATAGCAATGTTATTTTGCACATATAGGCTCCCAAGAAGTCTTGGGTCCTGACATGATAATATTACTCCTAGCAGGTTTTCTCAACAATTTTCATGCATGAAGTTCATCAGATTTCATCAAATAGCAATTATACATTGAGTGACCAATTTGTCCACAGCAATGGCATGAATTAGCAGATTTCAAATTCCTCTTATGCACATTTCTATTGTCATGAAGTTCATTGGCCGAGAGAGAGTTCTGTTTACTATAATGATAGTAAGATGCACCAGATTTCGGATTTAATCTATGCACATTCTTGTTAGCATGAAATCCATGTGTATATGCATGAGATTTTCTGTTAACAGAATAAGGATTCTGTTTACCAAAACCAGTTTGGTTTTGATATCCTGCCAGCCAACAGGTTGCAGCCCTGTGGCCTGACTTCCCACAGTGATAGCATGCAGGAGACTTTCCAATGGCAGGTTTAGAATTTACTTTTCTACCCTGAGCATGCCAACAGTGGGCTGCTATGTGGCCCATCTTGCCACAGTGAAAGCATGAATTAGAACTTTTCTTACCAGCATTCAGCCAGCATTCAAATCTCTTATGACCCAATTTTCCACAATTAAAGCATGTCATATGCTGGTTTATTGGAGCAGACTTGTTCTTGTTAGAAGCATGATCGTTTGCATGAAATTTATTCTTATCACTAACAAACCAGCATTGTGAAATTTTGTGTCCTAGTTTACCACAATGAAAACACTCAATTTTCCTTTTCTGAGATGAAAGATTTTTATCATGATATCTCCTAGCATTCTTATTATCCTTCTCCATCAACTTACACTCATGCATCAGATGTCCAGCTTTATGACAGTAATGACATATAATCTTCTTTCTAGATACATGTGAGTGTGTGTGAGGACTGTGATCAGCAAACACTGATGAACCCTTTTCATTTATTTTCTGATTTACAGTCCTTTTCTGATTTTTATCCTCTTTTCCTATTTTCTTAGCCTTGTACTGACTTGGAGATGAAGTAGAAAGCTTTTCCTGTTCAGAGGTTTTAATGAAAACAGTTTTCAGCTTGGATCCATCAACCTTTTTTAACTTTTCAGTTTGTTTCTGATTCTTCTGAACATTTGGTTGTTTATTTTCTGAGGTGGTGGCTACATTAGATGCTTTGATAAAGGATGTCATCAGCTTGTTTTCAAAAGCCTTTTTATTGACATTGTTGTAGCCTAACCCTTCCCTTTGAGTATTGACCTTAACTCCTAACAACCTGTCCAGATTTTCTTGTCCACTTACAAACTTTGACAGAGAGTTCTTTAAGTCTTGGATTTCATTTTCTAAACAGGTGATTTGTAACTCATAATTGGCAATCTCTTGCTCACTGCAATTCATAGCTTCATTCAAAACTTTATTAGCAGTTTTGTATTTCTCAATTTCATTTTCCAGATTGCTCAGTTTATCAGAATCTTCAAAGCAAACACTTTTACCTCTTTCTAAAACTAGAAGTCTCTCAGACATAGTGGAGTTTAGCATTTTCAATTTCTCATTTTCTTCCTTAAGTTTGTCATTCTGAATTAACTCATTTATCAGAGTCTGATCTTCTGAGTTAGTTTTAAGTTTTCTTCCAGCCTTGAATTCCTTCAAATCTTTTTCCTTCTTTTCAATGTTTTTCTGTAATTCCACATTCACAGATTTGATGGCTTCAAATTTTTCAGCAAGCAAGTTTTTCTCCTGCTCAAGTTTCTCAAATTTTTTATCATTTTTATTAGCAGATGTTCTCAGAGAATCATTTTCAGATTTCAGCTTGTTTAAATCTGAGTTTACACTTTCAAAGTTTTTCAGCAATTTTTCATACTGGTCATGATAGTTAACAAGAGTCTGATGATCATTATCTGAGTTGAATTTTTCTTTGAGTTCAGATATCACATTTATATGATCTTGATTTTCAGTTTTCAATAATGAAACTTGTTTCTTCAATATTTGAAAATCAGACATACAGGCATCATGAATATTCTTCAATTCAACACAATTTCTACAAGGAGAGCTTGAACTATCTAAACCAGTACCCTTCTTCAATTCTTTATACTGTTTTCTTAACAATTCATGAGATTCAAATAATTCAGCATATGCATTCTCCCAATCTTCTAGAGAAAAATTCTCGAAGACATTTACCTCATCATCATCATCTTCTTCAGTTTGATTGCTGCCTTGATCATTTCTGTCAGCCATCATGCAGCTGTCCACATCTCTCTTTTGAGTTCACTTTAGCATATCCAGAATATCTTTAGCAAAACTGCAATCAAAGAAGCATGAGTGAAAGGCTCTATCAGTAGCTGCCTTCATTAGATTTATAGCTATCTGATTCTCTTCATGCATAGACTTGTGACTGTCAGTCCATTTGGACTTTTTCTTTGGCAGTTCATGAGGACCATGTGAAATTACTTTCCACAGGTCTGGATTCACCGATTTGACATAATTCTTCAGACTAGTGAACCATGCATTAAAATGTGTACCACTGAAAATCGGTGGATGAGCCATGAGAACACAACAGATTAATGCAACAGGAATATTGATGCACTAAAAATAAATTAGCACCTTAGACTGCAAGATCGGATCTGCAGGTCGCTGGACCTTCTAAGCAGACACCGCTCTGATACCAACTGTAAGGGTGCTAGGCCCAGATACAGAGGGGGGGTGAATGTATCTTTCTATGAATAATGGCCAAATAAAAACTAGGATGCTAGAGATAAACACAGAATAGAACCAATTCGATTCAACTCAAATACAAACACTTGGAGCGCGCCTATTCAAGCATCTAGCGGAAGCAAAGCAAACAATCAGACCACTGCACAAGATATTTTTAGGTGGTTCGGTCCACAGACCTACATCTAGCCCTCACTCCCAACCGGAGTGAGGTTTCCACTAGCACAAGCTAGAAACCTGCAGACTCAGTCTGCAAACAAGGTGCTGCCACACAGCTTGACCAGGGGAACAGCCTCCCCTCTACCTCCCAACCGGAGGGACACCCCAAGTGACTCCCAGCCACTTGGAAACTAGAGGTCGAAGACCTCTCTTCCTCCAGACCAGGAGGGACCCCTGGACTTGCAACCCACAAGCCCAGAATCGGAGACAAGTCTCCCTTCTCCTGAATCCACAGGAGGACCGCGACCTTAGTCCAGAGGATCGGAAGTACAAAGGTAATCAGAAAAACAAAGGAAAACAATAAACGAAAATAACACAGCAATCAGAAAGCTGTAAAAGATGAAAACACAGATGTGGCTCTCAACAGAGCTGACTGGCCTGGATCTGATCCACGGTCCAGTAGGAACTAGTCTTCAGATGAAGCTTCTTCTTTCTCTTCCTTTTTCTTCTCTGCTTCCTTCTTCTTCTCTGCTTCCTTCTCTCACTCGCGAGCTCTCTCTCTTTCTCTTTTTACTTCAGCTGCTTCTCTCACTCTGCCACTCTTCTTTTTCTTCTTCTTCTCTTCTCACTGGATCGAATACTCTCTGTTGCTCTCAGACTCGATGTATAGACTTTGCTCCTTTTCTCTCGATCAGCCTTCTTTAGTGGAAGAAGGCTCATATATATAGCAGCAGCAGCAGCAGCTCCTGGGCGCGTGGCTTCCACATTTTCCCGCCCAAGGATTTCCCTAGAACCGAGGCAGCTTCATCCACGTGTCAGCATCTGCATACCTCATCCTCCTGGGATCACGAGCCAGGTCATTAATCTCGGTAAGAATCCCTGTCAGACATAGCATTGGATAAGTCATCAGTTTAAGTCTGAACACCTTGTACAGACTCTGTGAATGAAAAGCATTGTATAGACTTCAGAGATCAATATAGCAAGTGTGTACAGAGTGAGGGAGTGTATAGACTTAGAAGTCTTCATGCGTGCTCAGTGTATATACTTGCTGAAGAGTGCATTATCATAACAGAAGAGTGTGTAGCCTAAGGCCTTCTGTTTAAGACAAAAGCCAATGTACAGACTTCATGCTGTACAGACTTGATGATGAACAAGACACCTTTGGACATCAGCCCAAGGCGTCAATGCTTCCATCGTGCAGCGTCGACGCAGTGAACAAGACAGGTGATGAACAATGCATGCACTAGCTTTTCCAATGTGTAGACTTCATGAGATGCAATGCAAACTCTGTACAGACTTGGTCGTGTAAGGCAACGCAAGCAATGGCTGTATATATTTTACTCAATGAATGGACTTGACATAAGAGGCCAGCGGCTGTACAGACTTAGGCACCCTTCAACTCACTGCGATGTACAGACTCTGAAGAACAGCCGCCAATGTATGGACTTGCTCAGCCATAGACTTCAGCTCAAGGCCAGTGTATGGACTTGATGAGACACTCACGAGTGTATAGAGTTAGTTGAGTGAGCATGCAGTGTATAGACTTGACATATGAAGACATTCGCTGTTCAGACTTGAAGAACATTCAGCAATGTGCAGACTTCAATGAATGAGGGAGCAATGGCAGACTTCAAGATGTATAGGCTTGTGAATGCAAATGCAATGTACAAAGTCTCCAATGTATGGACTTCAAATATGTGAAGCTATGCGATGTGCATACTTTGAAGAACAGCAAGTGAGTAAGTGTGTACACTGAGAGAGTGTATAGACTTGGATATCTTCATGCGAGCACAGTGTATAGACTTGCAGTTAAATGCATTAGATAACCAAGTGTGTAGAGTGTATACACTTGAGAACCTTCAAGCGTCCTCGGTGTACAGACTTGTAACAAGCCTATCGGATGTGTAGACTTCGATGAGAGCAATGCATGAGCACCCAAAATACAGACATCCTGTCCTTGCAGCTGAACGACCCCAGTGTATAGACTTTTTTTTTTAAGGCAATACCTGTCAGGCCGGAGGAAGTGGACCGTTCATCCCTACGAGAAGGGAAGGGACGCTCCACCTCCAACTGCCGTCGAGGGAACTTTTATATATGAAAGGAAAGTACAAAAGCGAGCTAATGCCGCAAAGAGGGGCACCCTATCTTATCAAGACGATAGGGACCCTTAACAGAAGTTGGGAGCTCGGCCCAAGAACACCAAGATGAAGGGGACGACAAAAAACACCCATGACCGGCCAACATGTCCGCCACCTGGTTGGCTTCACGAAAGACATGGGAAATGTTGACGTGTACAATTTGAGATATACAATCCACATCGAGCATGATAAGGTGCAAACGCCAAGGGCAATCAAACTTCCGGTTAGCAACTTGAGCAACCACGAGAGAGTCGGATTCAATTTCCACATCAAGGAGTCCTCGTTGAAGACAAAGAGAGAGGCCGTCACGGAGAGCAAGGACTTCGGCTTCAAGACTGGAGGTGACATTGTGGTAGGGTGCAGCAAGAGCAACAACAAGTCGGCCAAGAGAGTCCCGAAGAATAGCTCCTCCACCGGCGGCACCAACATCACACTTGAACGCGCCATCAACATTAAGTTTCAGCCTGCCCGGGTGAGGTGGCAGCCAACGAACGATCCTTGGGAGACCTTGCTGCACCAGTCTAGGAGATACCCCCCAAGAGCTTAGCCACTGACACTGCGCAAAGTTGACAGGACGTCCCCTAAACCGGTGAAGAACGGCAAGAGAGCGGACAGCAAGCATGACTCTCCCGAGTATATGACGAGAGTTCATGGGCTGGCCATCAAACCTTGCACGGTTCCGGCTGAACCAAATCTCCCACAGAGCAGCCAAGAAGATGCAACAAGATAAACTCCCGGCCACCGATTGGAGCTGAAGACTGCCAAGATAGCCAAAGATAGTAGAGTTGACCGAAGTGGTGCTAGGATAGATAAACTGGAGGAAATCGAATAGGGCGCCCCACACCTCCTTGGCTGTGCGGCTGAGGAAGAACAACTGCATACAATCTTCAGACGGAGGGGAGGGGCAGCAAGCACATTTGGAGCAAAGAGGAATCCCACATTTTGAAATAATATCTTCGGCAGGTACGCATCCAAGGAGAAGCCGCCAAACATGCACCGACCACTTGACAGGAATAACATGGTCCCAAAGAGCACTCCACGGCTGGGCTGGATGGAGAACAGGAGCAAGCATCAGGCGCACACTCTTGGAGGAGAATTGGCCATTGGAGGATGGGGTCCACAGCCATAAGTCTTGCTGTCCCGTAGATGCAAAAGCTTGCTGTAGCAGGATTGGAGGGCAATAACTAGAAGCAGTCAAGAAAGGGTGACCCGCGGGTGATGAAATAGCTTGTTTGACTAAGCACATTTTATCACACATGGCAGCCCATATATGAGGTGGCAGGAAGGAGTACAAGGCAGCCCCACCTGTCCATTTGTCCAACCAAAAAGAAAAAGGAGTACAAGTCCAGTGTATAGACTTGACTGCTGCGAGCACAGGCTGTACATACTTGGTGTGAAGAACACAAGCCAAGTGCAGTGTATGGACTTTATGCAAGAAAGCAACTGTGCATAGTATAGACTTGAGTGATGAGTGGACTTTCAATGAAGAGGCTGCACAGACATGATGAAATCACGATGTGTAGACTTACCAATTATAGCTGGTCGATGTACAGACTAGAACAAGGCTAAGTCTGTACTGACTTGAACAAACACAGTGTATAGACTTTGGCAAGGCAACGTTGGTAAAACTACCAATGTGTAGACTTTCAAAGCTGATCGTAGGTAAAGAACCCAATGTGTAGACTTGGAAGTGCAACGTAGGAACAGATGCCAATGTACAAACTTTGGCAAATAACGATGTACAGACTTGCACAGTTCCAGCTGAAGAATGTATAGACTTTACCTATTAAATGTGGCTGTACAGACTTGGAGAGATGAAGCCAATGTACAGACTTGTTGATATGAAACCGATGTACAGACTTGCAGATGCGAAGCCAATGTACAGACTTTATGATATGAAGCCAATGTACAGTCTTGCAGATGAAGCAGTCTGATGTACAGACTTGTAATAAAGCTTGCAGAAGGCGATGTATATACTTGGATGTCCAACGCCAATGTACTGACTTTGAAGAGAAGACAAATGTATGGACTTTGACGGAGTGAGACAATGTTCAGACTTTGAAGTTACACTGTGGATGTACATACTTGGAAGATCATGGAGTGTATAGACTTGAAAATCTGAAGGCGATGTATAGACTTGCCTAAGACGCAGCATGGGACGCTGGCTGAGACAGACGCTGTACAGACTTCGAATGCACTAAGACGCTGAACAAGATGGACCGATGTACAGACTTCTAAGTGCTGATGAACTATGTATGGACTTGGCTTGAGATGCTGCATGAGACGGTGCAGGATGTATAGACTTTACAGTTAAAGGACATGCCACTATATATACTTGCATGAGACAGTCAGTGAGACGCTCAGCAATGTATAGACTTGAAAGAACTCCAATCGATGCATAGACTCTGAAATGCTTGAAGAGGATGTACATACATCAAGAGATGCTGCATGCCAATGTATAGACTTCATGAAGAAACACACGATGCAATGTGTGGACTTGGTGACACATGCAGACTGATGAGTGTTCAGTCTATGCCAGCAAGCTACACGGTGTGTAGACTTAGAAGTGCCTGCAACTGTGCAAAGTGCAACCAGTGTATGGACTTGTCGTGCCTACACAGGGCGTTGTACACACTTGCTGCCTGATGCAAATGTGCAGACTCTATAGATGCATATGAATGCTTTATGCAGCAGATAACCAGTCTGAATTTCAAATGCAATGACTCACAGTGTAAGCAGATAAACTGACTGAACATATGAAAGACTGAATGAACATTTGAATGACAGACTGAATATAAGAATGACTGATAAAATGACTGAATATATGAAAGACTGAATGAACATTTGAATGACAGACTGAATATAAGAATGACTGAGTTATGATCTGATAAGATGACTTAATATAGAATGACTGAATAAAACCATGGTGACTCATAGTGATTAACTCACATTAAAACCAACCAATCATCACAAACCCCTAAAGCCAATCATCAAAACCACAAGCCACAGGGGCCAGGGACACAACATATTCATTCGATGACATTCATCGGGGGAAATACATAATAAGAAAGCAGAAGCAATACATCATTCCAAGACTCAGACCAATCACAAGGAGGGAGTGAGGGAAAGAGGATAAGACAGAGGCCGGGATATCCCGTCTACATCTGATGCATCGAGATAAAACTCGTAAGATTACATGAAGAAGAAAAGGAAACATGGGGGAGGGCGGAGCATTGACTCCTCTCCCTCCCCAGCTGCCTGCCCACCTGGAGTTTCTTCTCCATCTCTTTCTCTTCGGATTGATCTCTTGCTCTGTTGGTCTCTTTTCTCTTTTCTCAGCAGAGGAGGCTCTCTCTCTCTCTATTGGTCTCTTCTCTATTTTTCTTTCTCGTTCCCTTTTATCTGGCCAGCTCCTCTTTTCTTTTTTTTTTATCCTCCCCCCGCTGCTTGTCTCTTCGAAGGAGTGGGCCTTTTATAGACCCAGCCCCCCTGACTTCTCTGCCGATGGCAGTCGGCGTGCCACTCCATCTTTACGGCGCGCCTGCCAGTAGTTCCCGGCGCGGCATGCAAGTTGAGTGAAGGGCCTCGATATCACACCCCTAAGCCCATTTCATAGGCCCATTTAGGGCTTTTGGGCTCCACTTAGAACTGTCGATTCTATAAACATATCGGACCTGCAGTATGCCTTTTGTTGTTGGACCTAAGTCTTAATAGGACCATAGGGATCCTCATCAGTCATTGGACTGGGATTTCATCAGCATTGTCACCTGAATGATGACAAAATCGGACATCATTTCATCAGTATTGCCACCCGAACGATGACAAGACCGGACATCAGCTTTCTGAGAAGACTTCAGCCTGGTGTATAATCCATGGAGGTGGTTCTTCTTCCGTTCTGACTTTGCGTAAGTTTTCATAATCTTCATTTGCTGGTTCTGGCTTCATCTTCATCTTGTTCATATCTCGACTGTCAACAAGTCAACATCTGACTTAGTCTGACGTATTATCTGTAGATTTTCAGACGAGGCAGTAATGCAGCTCTTATTAAAATGTGATAGGAGGTCTCATCAGTCAGGTGACTGCTACTTCATCAGTGCCGCCGTCTGGCTGACGACGACACCGGACATCAGCTTGGCCGGAAAGGGCTTCAACCGGGTAGATGGTTGACGAGTTTCATCAGTAATCTTTCATTGCTGGTCTGCTCCTCTTTTCAATTTTTGTCTCCGCCATTGCTCATTTTCCATGCGTCAACAAATGCCCCCCACCTACGGACGGCGTAAGTGCAGAATAAGCGGCACGGTGTCCGCAGGTGCACCTTTAGATCAATGCTATTGACTCATTCTTTCAGTTATAGCTTGGCAGTATCCTCATACTGGGATTTCATCTTGGCACGATCTTCTTGGCTTGAGCCTCGATCAGCTGAACATCTATCGGCTTGAGCCCTGATCAACTGGAACATCTGACATCTGTCGGTTTTAGGCCCCGATCAACGGCATATTTGGCCCTTGTCGGTCTTAAGCCCCGATTGGCTGAACATCTGGCCTCTGTCGGCTTGAAGCCCCGATTGGCTGAACATCTTGTATATGTCGGCTTGAAGCCCCGATCGGCTGAACATCTGGCATCATGTGCTGTTATTTCCTTCATGTGGAAGGGTGGCAGTCTCAGCTACCTTTATGCGGACGACCTGTGTTCAGCAGGAGAGCGTCCATCCTCTCAGGGAGAGAATGGGGACTCGCTCCATCGCGTGTCGGTATCCGGTGGGATTGCCTTTGCTGGGCCTATTGGTTAACGGAAGACATGCATCTGGAACAGACGAGAGGTCTGTTCCTCAAAGCTGACCGTGGCGATTTGCCGACCGACCAGTGCGTGGTTTCATCGTCGACATTGGGTTTATGTCGATGCAAAGGAGTTTAAGCTTCATCAGAATAGACGTAAGGTCTAAACTGGGTAGGTTCATCGCAAGTGGGACATGAAAGGATATGTAGTTTTATCAGAACAGACGTAAGGTCTATCCCGGTAGGGTTTCATCGTTGATCCAACTGCCTCAGATGAAAGGTCTACACTGGCAGGGTTTCATCATTGATTGGGCAAGGTGCTGGTCGATCAACAGTTGGTTTCATCATCGATATCGGGTTTATATCGATGCAAAGAAAGTGTTATAAGTTTCATCAGAATAGATGAAAGGTCTACACTAGCAGGGTTTCATCATTGATCGGGCAAGGTGCCGGTCGATCAATAGTTGGTTTCATCATCGATATTGGGTTTATATCGACGCAAGAAGAGTTTCATAAGTTTCATCAGAATAGATGAAAGGTCTACACTGGCAGGGTTTCATCATTGATCGGGCGAGGTGCCAGTCGATCAACAGTTGGTTTCATCATCGATATTGGGTTTATATCGACGCAAGAAGAGTTTCATAAGTTTCATCAGAATAGACGAAAGGTCTACACTGGCAGGGTTTCATCATTGATCGGGCGAGGTGCCAGTCGATCAACGGTGGGACGTAGGTAGTGGCGTAGGTCTCGTCAGGATAGACGTAAGGTCTATTCCAGCAGGTTTTATCGCGGGTGGGACTTCGCCAATCAATGCGCAGGTTTCATCAGGACAAACGTGAGGTCTAAGCTGGACAGGCTTTATCAGAATGGTGATGGGTTTCATTGTTGGTGGCACATTTGAAAGAGGCTATATAGATTCCGTCAGGATAGACGTAGGGTTTGTCCTGTCAAGGTTTTATCGTTGACCGGGCAAGGAGCCAAACTGTTAACGGAAGGCCTTATCAAGGGAAGGAAGTATGGAGTTTCTCAGAATTACCACATTACTGACCCAGGCGCGCTTTCGGGTTTTCGCCGGAGTCAGCCCCCTCTTGCTTTTGCCCACGGGCCCTTTCGGGTTTTCACGTGGCGGGGTGCCCGATTTTGCCTGCAGTGCCCTTTTGGGTTTTCACCACAGCTGGGTTTTAGCCATTTTTGCCCTTGTCCAGCATGCTTGAACAAGTCTGGCGGGGTATCTCTATTTTTAACCCCATTCTTCATATATATATTTTTTGTCGTTTTCTTTCTCTTTTTCTTTGTCATCGTCTTTTCTGGAACTAGAACTTTCATTCTATGGACCATGGCGCCATATGTTTATTGTGGATACACGATCATCGATGTGGGTGTCAATATCAATGCAAAGGGAAATAGGGTTTCATGATCTATCCAGACGAAAGGTCCGAATTGATTTAGAGTGTTGTGTTTGTCAGAGCAGACGGAAGGTCTACCCTTCGTGGATTTTAGCATCGATCAGGCAGTCTGCCAACCGATCAATAGCAGATTTCATCATTGGTATTGGGCTCGTACCAATGCAAAGGTTTCATATGTTTCATCAGGATAGACGTAAGGTCTAAACCGGACAGGTTTCATCGTTGATCGGGCAGTGTGGCAGTCGATCAATATCAGGTTTCATCATCAGTATTGGGTTTATACCAATGCAAGGATTTCATAGGTTTCATCGGGATAGACGTAAGGTCTAAACCGGACAGGTTTCATCGTTGATCGGGCAGTGTGCCAGTCGATCAATATCAGGTTTCATCATCGGTATTGGGTGTATACCAATGCAAGGATTTCATAGGTTTCATCGGGATAGACGTAAGGTTTAAATTAGACAGGTTTCATCGTTGATCGGGCAGTGTGCCAATCGATCAATATCAGGTTTCATCATCGGTATTGGGTGTATACCAATGCAAGGATTTCATAGGTTTCATCGGGATGGACGTAAGGTCTAAACTGGACAGGTTTCATCGTTGATCGGGCAGTGTGCCAGTCGATCAATATCAGGTTTCATCATCGGTATTGGGTGTATACCAATGTAAGGATTTCATAGGTTTCATCGGGATAGACGTAAGGTCTAAACCGGACAGGTTTCATCGTTGATCGGGCAGTGTGCCAGTCAATCAATATCAGGTTTCATCATCGGTATTGGGTGTATACCAATGCAAGGATTTATAGGTTTCATCGGGATAGACGTAAGGTCTAAACTGGACAGGTTTCATCGTTGATCGGGCAGTGTGCCAGTCGATCAATATCAGGTTTCATCATCGGTATTGGGTGTATACCAATGCAAGGATTTCATAGGTTTCATCGGGATAGACGTGAGGTCTAAACCGGACAGGTTTCATCGTTGATCGGGCAGTGTGCCAGTCGATCAATATCAGGTTTCATCATCGGTATTGGGTGTATACCAATGCAAGGATTTCGTAGGTTTCATCGGGATAGACGTAAGGTCTAAACCGGACAGGTTTCATCGTTGATCGGGCAGTGTGCCAGTCGATCAATATCAGGTTTCATCATCGGTATTGGGTGTATACCAATGCAAGGATTTCATAGGTTTCATTGGGATACACGTAAGGTCTAAACCGGACAGGTTTCATCGTTGATCGGGCAGTGTGCCAGTCGATCAATATCAGGTTTCATCATGGTGAGACATAGGATAGGTTTTTGTCAGAATAGATGTAAGATCTAAACTGGGTAGGTTTTACCGTGGTGGGTCTTAGACAAAAACAAGTGGAAGTGTTTTATCAGAACAGACGGAAGGTCTATCCCGAGGTGGGCCCTTTTTTAGCATTGATCGAGGCAACATGCCTTGTGATCAATGGGGTTTCATCGTCAGGTGGGACCTTATGATGATCGTCCTTCTCGGAGTTTTATCTTGCAGGGTGAAAGAGGGAATTTTAAGTTACCACATTACTGGCTTAAGCGCCCTTTCGGGTTTTCGCCGAAGCCAGCCCCCTCTTGCTTTTGCCCACGCGCCCTTTCGGGTTTTTACGTGGCGGGGTACCCGATTTTGCCTGCAGTGCCCTTTCGGGTTTTCACCACAGCTGGGTTTTGGGCCATTTTTGCACTTGTTCCTAATATAGGATCAAGTCTGGCGGGGTATCTCTATTTTTAACCCCATTTTTACTTTCTTTTATTCTCCTTTTTTTTTTAGAGGGTGGTAGGTCGGACTGCTCCTAGATCAAGATAAGGGTAGCTTGGCCAGGGCGGAGTGCTGCTAGACCAAGAAAAGGGTAGCTCGGCTAGGGTGGAGTGCCACTAGACTAAGAAAGGGGTAGCTCGGTTAGGGCGGAGTGCCACTAGATCGAGAAAGGGTAGCTTGGCTAGGGTGGAGTGCCACTAGACCGAGAAAGGGTAGCTTGGCTAGGGCGGAGTGCCACTAGACCGAGAAAGGGTAGCTTGGCTAGGGTGGAGTGCCACTAGACCAAGATAAGGGTAGCTTGATCAGGGCGGAATGCCGCCAGACCAAGAAAAAGAGTAGCTTGGTTAGGGCGGAATGCCACTAAACCAAGGAAAAGGGTAGCTTGGTTAAGGCGGAGTGCCACTAAACCAAGGAAAAGAGTAGATTGGTTAGGGCGGAATGTCACTAAACTAAGGAAAAGGGTAGCTTGGTTAGGGCAGAGTGCCACTAGACCAAGGTAAGGGTAGCTTGACTAGGGCGGAGTGCCGCTAGACCAAGGAAAGAGGGTTGTTTGCTGGGAATGTATGCTTCATCGTCAATGTTGGGGTTTGGCATTAACGCAAAGGGATAGGGTTGCATAATGTACCCAGACGAAAGGTCTGAATTGATTTAGAGGACGTGTATAGCAGCTCGGGCACGAAGCCGTTCGCCGGAAATGTGAGTTTCATCGTTAATGTGAGGTTTGACATTAACGCAAAGGAATAGGGTTTCATGATTTATCCAGACGAAAGGTCTGAATTGATTTAGAGGATGTGGATGGCGGCTCGGGCCTGAACCCGTTTGCTGGAAATGTGAGTTTCATCGTCAATGTTGGGGTTTAACATTAACGCAAAGGAATAGGATTTCATAATCTATCCAGACGAAAGGTCTGAATTAATTTAGAGGATATGGATGGTGGCTCGGGCCCGAAGCCGTGCGCTGGAAACATGAGTTTCATCGTTAATGTGGCTCTGATCAGCTAGATATCTTCATCTTTGCATATCACTGATTCTGTTGACTTTTCTTTGGCAATCTTTGCACATTGGTCGGCTTGAGTGTCGATGGTAGAATATCTGTTGGCCTGGGCACCGATAGCTAGAATTTTGATTTCTCTTAGCTGGTCATACTGGCAATCCATATTTGTAAGCATCTGTCATCTCGAATGCTGATGGTTAGACATCTCTGGCACTCTGGAGGCTCATCAGGCCTCTATCAACTTGAACGCCGGTGGTTAGGTGAACTTCCATCATTCTTCATTGATCCATCATTCATTGTTCATTGTCATCTGGGATTCCATCATTTGGATAGTCCCTGACACCAGCAACAGACGTGCAGTGTATGAGTCTGCGACAGAATGGCCCTTGAAAGGTCAATGCTCCAATTCTATTCATCATTGCCATAGGTGATCATTGCCCCTTTAAAGGGGTGAACATATCCAGCAACGGCCATGCATGCCGCCATTGACATCTCATACATTTACCCCTAGAATGGGGAACCATGTGTGTCTTCCATCATTCTTTTGGCATACATTGGTCTCATTGTTTGGCATACACCTGCCCCCGGGATAGGGTACCATTTGGAACTTTCATCATCTCATAATCATCATTTTTCTTCCTATTTTCTTCTTCTTTCTTCTTTTTTTCTCTTTTTTTTTGATATGCATCCCCCTCCTTAAAATGGGGTATCATCTGTATCTGCCATCATTCCATCATCTTTCTCATTTTTTCCATCTTTGATGTGCGTCACCCCTCAAATGGGAGTACCATTTATATATATATATATATATATATATATATATATATATTTCATCATCATTTTTTATCATCATTTTTTATTCCCATGTGCCCCAGGACGGGGTATCATCCATACCTTTCATCATCATTTTTTGTTAATGCATCTGCCCTCAAGACGGGGCATCATCTGCACCCCTCATCATTTTTTATGCGTGGACATCTGCCCCCAAGGAAGGGGTATCATTGGCCTCCTTCACCATCATCATTTTTTTTTCTCTTCCCCCATTTTTTGGTATATATCTGCCCCAGAGCGGGGTGTCATCTTTTCTTGTAGCATCACCCGGCTTTTTTTTTTGGGGCGGGGAATGTATCCTTGTTGTAGTGGGTGACCCACTCGAACAGGGCCCAAGTCTTTTCCTTAGGAAAGGAGTAGGGTTTAGTCATTTTGCTTCTTAGGGAATGGCCTAGCTCGCCAGTCTTTGCCGACGAAGAGCTGGCTGCCTTCTTTGCCTTCTTCCTTTGTTTCTCGAAGGCCTGAAAATCGGCAATGTGAATATCTTTATGCATCAGTTGTTCACCGGCAGGCTTGTTCTTTTGAGTTAGGGAAGTAGCGGCCGGGCAATATTTCACCAAAAAGGCCTCAATATCAGCCACAATCTCATTCAGGAGATCGAAGGACTTGACTTCGATGCCAATCAACCTTGTTAAGATTTCTGTCTTCAGGTTGCGCTTGCATATCAGGACAGCCTCTTCATGGTTTGGCGGGTGCCGACATCTGGCGCAGAGGTCCTTTCATCGGCAGATATAATCCAGAGCAGATTCATCGGCCCTTTGTTTAATTTCGTACAATTCTGCCTTAGTGTTTTCCTCCTTGGCAGACTCGGTTCCCATTGTCTGTTTCATATCGGGTCTATCCATCACTACTAGAGCTGGTGAGTTTGAGTGCAAACCAGGCAGATGCCAGCCCATTTCATTCAGCTTGCTCTGCAGCTCTTCAACATCTTGTAATTTTACATATAGTTATGTCATCATGGCAAGGCCAAGAACATTGCCCCCAGTCCTAATCTTAGGAGGGACTGGCGGTGTTCTATTAAAGACGCAAGATGCGCCCAGGCTTTCAGAGATTGACATCTTTGCCCTTATGCCTCCATACGGAGGAGGAGTGGGGTAGCATGCTTCTTCTTTTGGTGGCGGGAGGTGCCCCTACTTCTCCCTGGTTCTATCATTATGACGGGAGACTGAAGCTTTGGCTTGCTCTGACCTTACCGTCGTGGAGCATATCTCTTCATCATCTTCTTTGAGAGTCTGGCCATTGCCGGACAAGACCGACAGCGTGTCACAGGAGAAGACTTTGTCTCTCCTCATATTTCTTCGTATCTGCTTTTCCTTTCTTTTGGCGGTCGGCATTTGCACCCCTAGGGGGTCATCTAGCACATCTGGCACTTTTGATATACCTTTCATCTTCTTCATCAGGCCCGGGGATCTGACATGCTCCCGCATGACGGGTCCATCGGTGCCGTCTGCACAGGGTTTTGACATCACTTTAGGCAACTCCCGGTATAGGGATATCACATTGACTGCTCTTTTTAGCTCAGGCAGCTCATGCGGGCGTGGCGGGTCCACTCTGTATTCACCCAGATGTAGTTCCCCTTTCTTAATCATTCTTTCAATAACATCTTTGAATTCATAGCAATCTTCAATGGGATGACCCAACGCCTGGTGGTATAGGCAGAAGCGGGGGTCATCTTTTCTTTTGGCATCATCAGGTCTCTTTGGATCCGGAAGGATAATTTTGTCAAATTGGGCGGCCCATTTAAATAGGAGCCAAGTCTTTTCCTTAGGAAAGGAATAAGGCTTGCTCATCCTGGCTCGCAGAGCGGGGCCATCCTTCTGATCAGCCGGCCCGGCGGGAGGAGGGCGGGCAACGCCTTTTTCTTTATCTTTTTGTTGCTCAAACATCTTGAAGTCTATTGTACCGACTTCTGCAGGCATGGGCCGTCTATCAGCTGATCTAGCTTTATGGCATACAACAGTAGCAATTGAAGGACCACTGGAGGGGAAGGCGTCGACCTCCGCCACAGCATTGTTTAGTCGGTCAAACGACCTTATCTTCATTCCAATCATTCTTTTGAGAGTCTCCCGCCGAAGATTTTGCTTGCAAATTTGCACGGCGTCCTCCTGATGCGGAGGCCGCCTGCATCTCATGGCGAGGTTCCTCCATCTTTTATACAATCCAGCGTAGTCTCATCTTGCTTCTGCCTGGACGCATATAGCTTGGCTATTGTGATTTCTCTTTCTGTAATATGAAATCTGTCCCGGAATTTTTTGTTGCATATCGGGCCAATCAGTCACTGACCCAGCCGGTAGGCCAGAGTACCATTCAAAGGCTAACCCTGTAAGGGACGAGCCAAAGAACTTTAGGAGGTAGGCTTCATCAGACGCCAGGTCACCCATAATTGTTGTATAGTAGGCTATATGCTCTTTGGGGGAGCCCAGGCCATTGAACTTTTCAAATTTCGGTGGCTTGCTGACGCCTGGTGGTAGTTTCTTAGCAACATAATGCGCAGGGTATGGTACCTTATAAACATCATAGGTACTGGAATCCCCGGTCCTTTCGGACACCTTTATTTCAATAAAAAAAATTCTATCATCAGCTTGCCAGCCACATCTGGATCTATGGGCTCCGGGAAGAAGTGTGCCCGCTGCCGACTGAAGGGGGTTGTCATAATCGTTGTATGTAGGGCAGGCACGGCAGACTACGTCTGAGACGCAGAGGGCTGAACTGCCGCTTGTTGTAGAGAAGGTTGACTCGGCGCCTTGCCTTTGTCAGTTTGAGCAGGATGGACCGGAGAGGCCACCCCTATCGAGCTGAAAGTCTATCTAGCTGGCTCAGCATGCTTGGAGACAAGTGTATGCTCGCCTCCTTCATTGAGTTGTCTTCTGAGGGAGTCAATCTCCTGCTGATATCTTCTTGAACATCATCTGGATCATGGGATCCAGGGTTGTTGGGATCTATATTTCTCCCGATATTTCTTCAGTGGAAACACCCAGAGGGTGGCCTTCTTCTTCCGCAGTCACTACATTGACTGTCATCATAGTGACTTATTGAGCTTCATCGGCAGCCATTTATCTTTTCTTTCACTGCTCGGCTTCTTCTTATGACGGCATTTGGCATGTGTGCTAATTTAATTAGCTCTTCAGGCTGGTCTGGTAGTGTGTTATATTTCCCGGTGACACCGGCCATATTGCAAGAAAAAACCTACATATTTCCCTTCCAGCTGTGGACTTTCCCTCTAACCCAACTCGGATATGTGAGGCGGTCAAAGACTGAAGTCCTTTCTTCTGCTTCTTCCCTCTTGGGGCTGTCTTTTCGATGTCTGACCCTACGGCCATCCTCATAGTCGTTGGAGTCTGAGGATGAGACTCCAAACGCCACATCTTCTGAGGTTTCATCTTTTTCATGTAGGGTGCCCAAAGCACGAGACAATCTTTGCTGCCCTAGGGAGGAGTTCCCTAGGCAGTGGAAGTAGTCTTGAACCACCTGGTTCATTTCTTCTTGGCTATGCCTTTGCAGATCTGATCGGGGTAGCAGCCTATCTTCGATCTTTGGTTGATAAGCCAGCCTTGAAATTTGGGAAGCCAAATGCTCTGACTTGGAATATTTGAAGATATCAGCCTGTCTGGCACAGGCCTTCGGTCTCTTTGGATTAACAGCATAGGCTGGATCTTCCATTCTTCTTTGTTCTTCCCTTTGGCAGTATATATTGTCCCCTCCTTCCTGGCGACTGACAATGGCATCTTCTCTTCTCCTGCCCCCCAGCCTTGGGGTGAATGACAGCAGCATTTTCTTTTCCTCTGCCCCCAGTTCCGGGGTGAATGACAGCAACATCTTCTTTTCCTCTGCCCCCAGTTCCGGGGTGAATGACAGCGACATCTTCTTTTCCTCTGCCCCCAGTTCCGGGGTGAATGACAGCGACATCTTCTTTTCCTCTGCCCCCAGTTCTGGGGTGAATGACAGCGACATCTTCTTTTCTTTCTTCCCATCTCCTGCTCCAAGTCCTGGGGCGGATAATAGCAGCATATTCTTCTTTCTTCTAACATCTTCTACCCCCAGCTCTGGGGCGGATGACAATGGTATTTTCTTTTCTTTCCTATCTTCTGCCCCCTGCTCTGGGGCGGATGGTAGTAGTCTCTTCTTTTCTTTTCTCATCTCTCCCGACTCTGGCTTCAGGGTGGATAGCAGTGGCACCTTGCTCTTGAGCCGGAATCCAGCTATGTATCTTCTTCGGCCTCCATATCTATTTATATCTTGCTGGCCTGGGTGCCAGCGACTTCCTCTCATTAGTTCCCCAGTTGGCCCTCACAGTGGCCAGAATTTGGAACTTGTTGTTGGTCTGGATGGTTAGGACAACCCTGTCCGACCGGACGTCTTTGGGGCGACCATTGAGGTTCACCCTAACATCTCCAATCATCATTGTCTTTCCAGAATTTGAAAGACGACGGCTCGTAGCAGCATACTGGCTCCTCCGGTTACCTCTTCTCCCTTTTTGGGCAGCAGCGGGAACCGCGCCCCCTCCTTTCCACATGGTGGATAAAGCAGGCGACGACTATCGAGGCCGTCTTTTCTGGTAAGCTTCCCTTCTCATCAGCAGTCTTCATCGGGGCACCTGCAGCAGTGCCTTGTTCTTTGTCAGCAACCTCCAGTAGGTCGGTGAAGACGAGGCCCAAGTAGTTGGGCAATCCGACAGCAGGGGGCCTAGACCCGAACATCGTGAGTACCGCCAGGTAGCCCTTGCGAATCATGAGCATCAACGACCTGTTGGTCGAAGTGGAGGGAGGCGAATCCACTCGTCTTTCTAGTTCCTGGAAATACGATTAGCGCACAGTTAGAATGCAAGAGGGGCCGCCGGGCCTCCAATTTTGGCGTAGAGATGAAGGGAGACTCGGTCCCACCGGGCGTGCCAGACTTGTGGACGCGGGATTTTATTTCTTTCATCATTGTTTTTATTTTATTTATTTATTAATTTGGTTTATTAGGCGTGCCATTCACATGTGTGACGATTTTATTGTGCGCTCGACCTGACTTGGTCAGTCGATTGTGAAGTCCGAGTCGGGACCGGAAGTCCGTCATACCATAAAGGCTATGACGTTAATTACGCCCTTCCTAGGAAGGACAACCCTTGATTAAACACCAAAATAGGAGGCCTCGAGAGGCAAACATATATTCATGTGCGCAAATGGAACTTCATACCAGAGCCAGGAAGGCGGGCAAGATAACAACATCAACTGTAGAAGCAGACGATATCGTTAAGTCAGCGGTTCAAAGACTGAGTTAAAGGGGAGAAGGAGGATTTCGGTCACAGGCAGACTGAGCCGTGGCCATGATGGGGGTTTAAAGCATCGATCAGTATTTCGACAGCATTTCCCCTTTATCTGGTTTATGCCCAGGGGGGAATAGGCTATCACCCACAGAGTGCCGGGATGAAAGCTGAGAGAAAGAGAGAGGCCAAACCTCCCAACCCGCATATATCTGCCATGGGGCAATGTTTGATTTTCCCCTTGGGGAAGCCGGCGGAACTCGTGCAGTGGCAGAGCCCCCCCGAGCTAAAGGGGTTACTCATAAATCCGATGCGGGACAGTGGAACATAAGGGGGTCCGACTCCCTTTAAAATTATCCCCGGGACAGGTCTGGTGACTCATGGGTATCCCTGGGTGGGTTTGATCCAGGTGCCGGGGGTTCAATTGGGCAGCAGAGCAGGCTCTCGGCACAGCAAAGTGGGAAGGGAGGCTCCCGGCACGAAGGCAAGGAGGCCAAGGGGTTCCCGGCGCGGGCTTCTCGGCGCGGAGGGAAGACGACAGAAAGCTCCCGGCACAGGCTTCTCGGCGCAAAGAAGAAATGGTGGAGGAGGTTCCCGGCGCGACCAGGCAATGGGGTTCTCGGCGCAAGAAGGCTTGCACCGAGAGCTGTTCACCTATTCTACTGTGCGTGGGGCCGAGAGGTGTGACGGGCGCCGAGGTGGTTTCTAAGGGCTTGCGGCACCCTGCTCTTGGGTTTGTTGATGATTCAGGGGTTTCCTGGCGATTCAGGCCAAGGTAGATGGGCCCTGAGGAGTCAAAATGGATCAATTCAGCGGATTTCAACCGGTTTTGGTGTAGGTTCCGAAAGAAGGCCAGGAACAGAGAGAGATTGGGGGAGGAATAATCAAGTATAGGGAGCCTCTGTCACCATTGCTATGCAAAGTCTCGGAGACAGCTTAAGGTCATCTTTCATCATCCTGGGAGAATTTTGACAGCACCTCCCCTGGACTTAGCATTTGCCAGAGAATGATAGACAATCACCCACGGAGTGCCGGGGTGAAAGCCAAAAGCAGAGGGGTATTGGACCCCTGACCCATGTACGTGCTTGCAGCACTATCTTAATATCCCTTTTGAGACCATTGATGCTTATGCAGTGGCAGAGCTTCCTTGGTTCGTAAGGTTATAAAAGTAGATCGTGCCCGGGGAACCATGTAGGGGGGGTTATCTCCATTAATTGTCATCCCTGAGGTGCATGTGATGACCCGGGGTGTCCCTCGATAGAATGCAGGGTCACATTGAGCGGGTTATAAGGGTATCTGTATTGTTTCTTGAATGGTAGCAGGGGTTTTCATCCGGGGTTCAAGAGATGGAGAGTTCGTGGCTTAAAGAGGCTCTTAGCTCAAAAGGGGGTAGTTCTCGGCGCCAAAACCACCGCGCCGGGAAGGGTCCTTCACAGGCTACTGTTCCGCACGCCGGGAAGCTAGCACAAGGGGGTTCTCGGCGCGCCTTCCTTCGCGCCGGGAAGGTTGCTTTGTGGGGGACTATTCTGGGTGCCGGGAACCGGCAAAGGAGGTTCCCGGCGCGATGGCAAGAGGGCCAAGGGGGCTCTCGACGTAGGTAAGGAAGTGGGGTTCTCGGCACAGAAAGGCTTGCGCCGAGGACTGTTCATCTATTTTACTGTTTGTGGAGCCGAGATAGATGTGGGTTTAACGGCACTCTGTTTTGGGTCTATTAATGATCTAGTCCGAAACAGATAGGTCCTATGGGATTGAAACGGATCAGGGCATCAGATTTGAGCTGGATTAGGTTTGGGCTTTATAGAGGCACCAGGGTCCAGTAGGAATTTGGGGAAGCCAAGGTCTAGATGCCCCCCCCCCCTTATCACTAGTATTATGCAGAGCCCCGGGGGCAACTTTGATATGGTCGTTCGTCGCCTTGGGAGCCAAGAGATGGCTGTCTCTGGACCCAAAAGTGACTTCGACGATGCTAATGGACAGAGTATAAGCATTTAGAACTCCGGAGTCTCATAATCTTCGATCATTGCATAGCACGGCCTTATCCCGGAGGCCAAGGGATGGTCTGTCCCGGGCTCTGGGATAAGCATGGATAGTGCTCCAAAAACCAGACGGATCAGCGGATTGTTAATCCACTGGGGAGGGGGATTAGCATGCTACTAGTTTGAGAGAAAACAGGTAACGCGAAGAATGATGATAGAGCTTCAGAGGAATCAAAAGCAGGCATGAACTGTAGCCCGTCATGTTTATTCATTCGACGACATTCATCGGGGGAAATACATAATAAGAAAGCAGAAGCAATACATCATTCCAAGACTCAGACCAATCACAAGGAGGGAGTGAGGGAAAGAGGATAAGACAGAGGCCGGGATATCCCGTCTACATCTGATGCATCGAGATAAAACTCATAAGATTACATGAAGAAGAAAAGGAAACATGGGGGAGGGCGGAGCATTGACTCCTCTCCCTCCCCAGCTGCCTGCCCACCTGGAGCTTATCCTCCTTCTCTTTCTCTTCGGATTGATCTCTTGCTCTGTTGGTCTCTTTTCTCTTTTCTCAGCGGAGGAGGCTCTCTCTCTCTCTCTATTGGTATCTTCTCTATTTTTCATTCTCGTTCCCTTTTATCTGGCCAGCTCCTCTTTTCTTTTTTTTTATCCTCCCCCCGCTGCTTGTCTCTTCGAAGGAGTGGGCCTTTTATAGACCCAGTCCCCTGACTTCTCGGCCGATGGCAGTCGGCGTGCCACTCCATCTTTACGGCGCGCCTGCTAGTAGCTCCCGGCGCGGCATGCAAGTTGAGTGAAGGGCCTCGATATCACACCCCTAAGCCCATTTCACATGCCCATTTAGGGCTTTTGGGCTCCACTTAGAACTGTCGGTTCTATAAACATATCGGACCTGCAGTATGCCTTTTGTTGTTGGACCTAAGTCTTAATAGGACCATAGGGATCCTCATCAGTCATTGGACTGGGATTTCATCAGCATTGTCACCTGAATGATGACAAAACCGGACATCATTTCATCAGTATTGCCACCCGAACGATGACAAGACCGGACATCAGCTTTCTGAGAAGACTTCAGCCCGGTGTATAATCCATGGAGGTGGTTCTTCTTCCGTTCTGACTTTGTGGAAGTTTTCATAATCTTCATTTGCTGGTTCTGGCTTCATCTTCATCTTGTTCATATCTCGACTGTCAACAAGTCAACATCTGACTTAGTCTGACGTATTATCTGTAGATTTTCGGACGAGGCAGTAATGTAGCTCTTATTAAAATGTGATAGGAGGTCTCATCAGTCAGGTGACTGCTACTTCATCAGTGCTGCCTGTTGATATTTATTTGCCTATCTTTTATCTTACTTTTGAGGTTTGCTAAGTAATATGGCAAGATGACAAACAAGCAATCAAAGATCTACTCAAACCTGTGAACATGTGAACATGAACCTAGGCAATCATAGCCAGCTCTAGCATGGGCATGCTACCTCAATCAAATTACGCCGAGGAAAAGAAAAACACACGCCGGGGCGTGGAGCAAGGAATAAATAAAAACACACCGTGAAGGTGGAGCAAGCAAGGAAAATAAAGAAGATATGATGAAGAAGACAGTTAATGCCCAATACCAAGGAAAGATGTGATCGCCACCAAAGTAAACACAAGTCAAAGACCTAAATATACCTTGGAAATAGGTGGATGAAGCACCCGCCCACGGGAGAGAAAACCAAGGAAAGCCTGCAGATCAACTTGGAAGTAACGGCCAGAACCCCGTGCGTCGCTTGAAAGTGACGGCCGCACGATAGACCGCCGGAAGATAGTGACGCGCCTGCACCAGACCGTCAGGTAACCTACTGTAGTAAAGCTTGAATTCTTTTAACTCCAACTCTTCCAGCCGGCTAGAAGACTTGGGCCTCGTGCTAATGAACCTGTAAACCTGCCAAAGAAGTAGAAAGACAAGACAAGACAACCTCAATTAGCCCTTTTCACAAGCATAGCATCAATTCTTAAAGAGCTTGAAGAACATCAAAAGGAGAGGGATTACCGGGGAGTTTTGGTTTTTTAACCCCTCTGGGTGTTTTAAAAGTTTGGGAGGATGTTTGTATGCTTAAAGAACAGTGAAAAACGTGGAGGAAGAGGAGGGACAATGCTTTGTTTGAGGAAAACCAAGGAAGAACTCAAGCATGCAAGGATGAACTTGAAAGACAAAACCAAAGTACTCCCTTGATTAGAAGATGGATGGACGTGGGAAGCAGCTCCTCCTGGATGAAGATGGCTCCTGAGTTCGGTAGCACTTCGTCGTGAATTCAAATCTTCCTCCCCTTGGCCATGAAGTCAAGGGTTCTATTTATAGACCCTCAAACTCTTAGGTCGAGCAGAGGATAATTCAGCAAGATAAAGAGATAACTCTTAGCAAATCCTTGAAGATAATATCACCAAGAGTCCATAGAAACAAACGGGGGGTCCTGAGGATCGGATTTGAAAGAGATAACGTCAATCCAAATCCTTATCTCGACCACGGTGTAGCAGAGAAAAGGCCTGAACTGCCAGGACTCTCGGAAGGAAGTAACGGCTGCACGACAGACCGCCACTTGGAAGTAACGCATGGGGGATCATCTGTCACTTTCAACCCTATCCCAAAGAGATAAGATCAACGGGAAGAAGACCCAACAAGCTGGACTCTTCAAGGAAGCGACGGCCAAGGCATAGGGCGTCAGAGTGAAGCAACGGCTGGACGACAGACCGTTATTATCAACATGGAATTAAAAAGATAAGCTCTGAACACGAGGCCTTAAGCCTTAAGACTCTTCAAAAAGTAACGGCCCAGGACCCATCCGTCAGAAGGAAGCAACGCGCCTGACTGGGACCGTTATTAACATTGAGGTTCAAAAATAGAGTGAAGGGTTTGCTAAGATTCATCCAACGAAATGCCACCGGGAGCCACATCTTAATCCAGGAATTAAGACCCAAGAAATAGGCTTCAACTGACCAAGAGACTCAATGAAGGGTGAACAACTCGGAGCATCGTATAGAATGAATAAGGAGACGACCCGACTTATTGGGTATAAAACGGGTGTCAACAGATGCCCCTCCTTAACGTCCTCTTTGCAGGGGAACGAGCGGAGATGAAGCGAAAGCGAAATGGAACATGGAAATGAAGCGGAAATGAAGCGGAGTGTATCAAAAAGAGGGCGTTAAGGTAAACGACACCCGTTCTGTACCAACAAGCGATAGGAATTTTCTGGAAAACCTCAAATTGATCACAAGGAAATAGCCAACCAAAGGACGCAAGTCTGGAGGAACTATTTATCTAAGGAAAGGAAACACGGCTAGCCGCCGGAGGCAACGGAAAAGAAAGAGACTAAACTCCAGACAGGAATCTTCAGCGAACCAGATCAAGCGAGCAAATCGAAGGAAACCTTCTAATTCAGAGTGGAATGATTCTCCTTATTCGGGATTAAGAACACAGCTGTTCACCATCATCGAGATATCTTGAATAGATGAAACTCATGAAATGCTCAAAAGAATGCGTATGATGCATGCTGGGCTAAAGGAAAACAAAATCTTCAAAACAAAATGCAAAGAAAGATAAAATACTAAAATACTCGAGTATGATATTGCTAGATCGGAGAAAATCAGAGTCAGGACACCATCTGCAACCACGGCGTGCAAGATAGAATCATCGTCCCCAAATTTTCCAATCTAACGGCCTATCCAACGATTAAACATGTGAACTTAGATCATCATCATTTTTGTTTTAGGGGAACATCAGATCCCAGGACACATGAATGACTAGCCGGTTCTCGAGGTAATATATCATAGATAACATATAGTAATGCATTAAGGGAATGAGGGAATGATATACAATACCTGACTTACCTGCCGGACGAACGGCAAAGCGTGACTTTACTCGTAATTCCTTTCATGAAAGACAGGTTAGCCAACAATAAATCGAAAAAAATAAGCATCAAGGCATAACCATTGTTCGTGCAAGGGGCATCCATAAGGAACATCATGATAGAAAATAGAACCATTTTGACATTAATTAGACCATTTAATTCATCAAGAAACTTGCAAGCATATAACGGTCTGATGACAGGGCGTCACATAAAGTAACGGATCACCCTTGATCCGTCATAAACAAGGCGGTTCACATTCTTCAATAAAATAGTCCATTACATGTAACGGCCTATGAAAGACGCGTCATAATGAGGTGACGGCTGGTCGATAGACCGTCACATTTCCTGAGATTTCAAAAAAAACAACCGAACGGTTACGGCCCGTTCATTCAAACACTCAACGCCCAAAACACCCCAAAACCGAGAGCTCCGGCGACCACCGTCCCAACGACCACCATGGCCGGCGACGAGGCACCCCAGCCTCCACCACAGAAGAGAGGGAGAGGGAAGAAGATGGCCATACGGCGGCTCCACCGCCGGATTGAACGGGAGGCGATCCCGCCGGTGGAAGAAGAACAACCGGCGAGGCGAAGTCCAAGGGAGGAAGAGGAAGCTCCCACGGCCACGGGGGACGAAGGGGAAGTTCCCTTGGGTGCAGAGGAGCCCAAGGAACCGAAGAAGAAGAAGAAGAAAGCCATGGACCACGAGGTAGGCCCTCCGCCCTAATTTTCTAATTTAATTTTTTTGTGTTTATTTATGGATGCATATGAGGAAAAGGGGTAGAAATGGGTCTACGAACCCACTAGGAACAATTGTAGGCCATTTGGCCAACATGGGAAGCCATGAGAATGCAAGGGAAAAAATTCCCAAACGCAGAAAATGTGACGGTCATGCCAGCGACCGTCACACTCCTGACGCGCCACGCTGAGGCCGTCAGAGGCAAGTGACGCCCTACCCCAGGGCCGTCACTCTTGCCAGGGACTTAAACTATTTTTTAGGGTTTTCAGTTTTTTTAAATTTTTATTTTGTTTTCAATTAAGAATGATTATGCAATGATTATATGATGCAAATTGGACTAATTAATGATCTAATATGCAATGCAGGGGAAGAGACGATCGCGGATCTCCTGGCTTCAGATCCGGGCAGTGTACCAGGGATTGCCCGATTACCAGAGAGAGAGACTTGCCGAGATGGGATTCGCCGAGGTGCTCAGCATCGAGGTGATCCGGATGGACACTCCGGTACTGTACGCCTTGCACGAGAGATGGGACCCGATCAGCCGAGCTTTCATCTTCCCGTGGGGCCACATGATCCCCACGCTAGAAGACATAGCGAGGATTACCGGATTGAGAGTCCACGGAGCCGCGGTGACAGGGTGGACATACGGCGACTACCGAGAGATGGCGCAGCAGCTGCTCGGGCTAGATTTGATCAGGCCGGGACAGTCCTCCTCCCAGCTTTCGAGATCAGTGCTGCAGGAGAGCTTGGGACTGAGAGGAGCGGCGATCGCCGTGGGAGAGCTCCCCGAGGAGCACCTGAGCAGAGTGATAGACCAGGTGCGCCCTCGCGTGGCGGCGGAGGCGGGACCAGAGGGAGATAGAGTGCTCAGACGCTTCCTGATGCTGCTATTCGGGAAGCTCCTCTTCGCGACTCGGGCAGATGTCATCAGCTGTAGACTGCTGCCGATGATAGAGGATTTGGGCAGAGTCAGGCGATATGCCTGGGGAGCGGCAGTGCTTGCATTCCTGTTTGAGTCCCTCAGCACTACAGACAGGCAGACGATGCTGGGCGGCTTCTCGCCTTTCCTACAGGTAAATGCACTTCTAAATGCTTTCTATTATACCATGAATATTGATGCTATGATTTATGGAAAAATGATTTATGCAATGATTTATGCAATGATTCGACTGACTCGATTTCTAAATACAGATCTGGAGCTATATGTACCTCCCGAGCATCCGGAGAGGCGCTTTACTCCATCCCGGCCTCATACCGATCGCGAGGCGTTGGTCGGTGACGAGGGATACAGGGTCGATCAGCAGACTGACCCGGACGATCTAGGACGACTTGGACTCCTTCCTGCATACATTTGTAGGTCCAGAACTCAAAATGATTTCTATATGCTTTTAAATGTTTCTAAATGCTTTCTAAAATGCTTTCCAAATATCTTTTAATGCTTTCATATGCTAATGAATGAACTAAATGCTCTCAGGTGAGATGGACCCCATACCGCGACGAGGGCTATACGGGACAGCCATGGGTGGAGGCGGCCTTATCGTACCGGGGGCGAGACATATGGTTGCATTGCCTCCATATCATCGAGCCTCTGCACTACAGGCTGATCCTGCGGACCCGGGGACTACACCAGCCCGAGGTGACCTTTCCACGCCACAGCGACGACCACCCCGGCAAGTCAGCAAGGGGCATCAGCGGCAATGTGGATTGGTGCGCCCGGAAGGCGAAGTACGTCCACGATTGGAACAGGCGGGGCCGAGCGGTGAAGGAGCGAGACGAGAGCGACGAGGCATATCTGAAGGCCTTCGCTCGACTCTACGGCGACCGGGTGTACCGAGGTACCCGACGACCGGTATGCAAACTAAAACTCTAAACTTTTCTATTATGCAATGTGCAATGTGATATATGCTGACTCATGCTTTCTAAAATGCAGCTAGACCCTGAGGGACGGATAGCCGAGCTGGAAGGGCTACTCCACTCCACCATCCAACAGCGGGACGGGTACCGGTCTGCCCTGGAGCTCCTGGTGAGACTAAAAACTTAAATGCTCATGATTTATGCAATGATGTTCATGATGCAAATGCCAATGTCAACTAACCATGACTTCTAAATGCAGCGGGCCGAGGGAGCCCAACGCGCTGGACCGGATGCCCCATCGTCTTCCTCGCAGCCTGCGGGAGGCAGGGCTGAGCAGGAGGCTGACTTTGCTCGGGCGGTTGCCCGGGCCGAGGAGGCGGAGGCCACCCTCGCGGAGCGGGTAAGAGACTAAAAAACTTATGATTATGCCTAATTAAATGCTTCATGACTAATGATATGAAATGCAATCTACAGGCGAGGGATCTAGCAGCAGCAATGGCCGAGGCCAGCCAGGCGAGAGCTGAGGTAGAGAGAAGCCGGGCCGAGACTGATCGAGCCCGAGCAGAGACGGAGCTGGTACGGGCAGAGATGGCCCGGCTGAGAGCGGAGACCCTGCGATGCCCAGATGATGCAGAGATGGAACAACTCCGGAAGGAGTTAGCGCGGGCGCGAGCTGAGGTGGAGGAGCTTCGGATCGGGACGGCCGACTTGGATCGCTACCGGACCGAGGCACGGGAGACGCGGCGTCAGATCTTTACACTGAAGATCGAGCTACGGACACTGGAGCGGACGGTCCAGATGATGGGCCGGGGACCGGAGCGGAGTGCCTCCCAGAGTGGGGTACATAGGAGTGCTGCCCCTAGCGGCTCAGTAGGGAATTTCCTTGTCAGCTCCTCCGCCCAGCGGAGGAATGAGAGGGCAGAGAGAGGACAGCAGGAGGAGAGTGCTTCCATAGCACCGCCACCCGTGAGGAGACCCGAGGATAGAGAGGATGAGGGCGATCCGGCGGATAAGCCAACCGAATGATGTATTTTTATGTTTTTTCTTATCTTTTGTATAGAACCTTTGGCAAAATGGAATGAGATTCCTTCTTTTTAGTTTTTTGTTTTAATTTTTGATGCGAGCGTGAATGAATGAATGTGAAAAATGCAGGATGGACGAAATGTGGATGAATGAATGAGATGTATGCAGGAATGCATGTATGAAAATGGGAAGAAAACGAGGTGTACAATGCGAAAGACCGCCAGGTCTAGGCAAGGGCAGAAGAAATAGCCTGAACTCAGCAGCAGAGAAAGTGACGGTCTAAGGTCTGACCGTCATAATCAAACGACGCTCTGGTGAAAGACCGTTAATCATCAGAAGCCCACTCTGGCAGTGGGGCATCAGGATAAACGACGGCCAATCGAGGGTGCGTCAAAGGCAAGTAACGGCCAAGGGTCAGACCGTTGATCATGGCAGAACGATAGTTGTCCAGGGCAACTAGCAGGAAATGCGACGGTCTGAAGAGGACGCGTCAGAAAGAGACGGTCATAAGCAAGACCGTCAGGAAGTGTTTTAGCCCAAAAGAGAAGGAACTGAGTAGCTGAGAATGCGACGGCTTAGGGCTTGCGCGTTACAGAAAGCGACGGTAGACCCTTAGACCGTTATTCTCCACAGAACATGATTCGGGGAATTGAAACCCACAGAAAATGCGACGGCCAAGGGCTGGCGCGTCGGAATGAAGTAACGGCCGCACGATGGACCGTCAGAATCTGGGTTGTAATCCGAAACGGATTGAGCCGAGATAACTAAAACCCGAGGTTTAGCCACTTGATCCATCACTAGAACTTATCCTAATTGAAGATAAAGCCTTCTAGCCCGAGTCTTATCCTTCCAAAGTTAAATATAAGCCTTAGCAACTTGAAACCTTAATCAAAATCGCAACTTTGCTGAAACCTCTGTTCTAGGGTTTGAAGAGCTCTTCCAAAGAGCAGAAAACATGATGAAGAGGAGCTTCGAGGTGATGGCTATGGAGGAGAAAGCTTACACCGGCCCCAAAGCTGCAAGGAGGGAACATGGAGAGCTTCAACGGCTAACCTCAATTCCCAAGCACCTAAGCTCCAATGCCCAAAGAGTGGTAAGTCCTTACAATTCATCCAAAGTTCAGAATTTTGCTGCACTTATTCTTTTCATGACTTCCTTCCTTCTTTTCTCAAGCCCCTTCCTGGTCCAAGGTGTTATTCCAATCTGAAGTGGGTGGCTCCCATGGTAAAGGCACTTCCCATAGAGGTCACATCAATCCTTAAAGCATGGCACCTCCAACCCCTCTTGGTTTTAGGCAAGAATTTCCAGAAATTGTCTTTAGATTGGCCAAGCCTTTCAGCACTTGTGGAATTATGGCATCCACAAACTCATACCTTCATCTTCTCTTCCTTTGAAGCAACCGTCCTATTGGAGGAGGTAGAAACCTACCTAGCCCTTCCTAAGACTAAGGTGGGGGATGAAGACCGGGTTTGCTATACAATAGAGCCTATCGACCCGTCCTTGATCTTGAGTGATTTCATTCACAATCCAAAGGACGTGAGAACCATGATCAGCCCACACCACATTCACTTGATACCCTTAGCACAGTGGATAGTGTCTCATTGTAAAAACAAGTGGGAGAGACATGAAGCGATAGCCAAGGCGGTGGCGGTTTGCTTGTGTGGAGTCTTTCTTTTTACCACTACCGACCACCTCTTAGACATTCAAAATCTTGGTATTATTAGCGGGCTGTGGCGGGGAATGTCTATCTCTCAAGCGGTCCTCTCATACCTTTATGAAGGACTAAGCTCGGCTTGTACAGGAGGACTTTTGTTCGGCTCCATGATACTCCTTGAGTGCTGGATGGGAATAAGAATCAAATTCCTTCCTAAGGAAGACATAATCTCAGCAAGCTGGATCTTTGGGAGCCACCCTCTCTTCTTTATTGGAGGGGCATTTGGATACTCTTCTCAGGTTGAATGCAAGACAGCGGATAAGAAAACTCGGGATGAATGGCGCCTCTTCTTTAACACTTTGCCAATAGACAAATTCATCATGCGACCAAGAGTCCTCCGAAGCACTCTTCTCAAAATACCGCGGCGTCAAGGCCTGGACCTCCAGCTAGTAGGGAACACTACCATGGCGATCTACAACCCGCACCGATGCCATCTTCAGATCGGACTACCTCGAACCGAAGCTCCCGCGCTATCACACTACCCTCCCCTTCTACCTAGGAAGATGGGGACCGAGGAAGATGAACGAGCGATCCGGAACGCGCTGACCATGTGGGAGATCAGCAAGGTGCGCCCGTGGCAAGCAGAGGTTGAAGAGAACGATGAAACACGCCGAGATTATATGAAAGAGTTGAGAAGAATCCGCCCTCTTGCGGATAAGAAATTGAATGTATCTTGATTTTCCTTTTTTTATTCATGAGAGATATCATGTAACTGACAATCGAAGTTGAATTTATCAAGAATTATATTTCATTAATCTTTGCTTGAATGAGATGAGATTACCATAGTTGAATGATCTTGAGTTCCATCATTTGAAAGGCTAGACTGATGTGAACAGACAGGGCTTCTGGAGGATATGACGGATGTGCACTGGGCCGCTACAAGGAAATAACGGTCCTGCGACAGGCCGTCAGAATGAGAGTAACAAGAGCCCGATCTCTGAAGGAAATGAGCCGTTATATTCAAGTAACGGAGAGTCTCAGACCGTTATAGTGATGGTTTAATGAAAAGGAAGAAGGCCCATGCCTGAAGGGAAATGACGGTCAAATATGGGCCCGTTACATGACTGTAACGGTCTGATGCTGGCGCGTTACACACCTTGAACCTGCATAGTTGTGAGCTTTTGCTTTTGGGCTTGCCCCTGTATTCTGCATACACTCAAACATGAAACAAGTTAGATCTGTTCTCAGACTCAACCCCTTACCTTGAAGCAAGTTAGATAATGACCGTTTCTTGATATTTGGTCAAGGGGTGGAGCCTTATTAAATAGGCGAAAATATAATGAACATGCGATGCATGCTATGCATATGATGGTATTTTTTGGGAGTTTTGGAAAATATTTAATGTTTTTGGATTTTTGAAAATATTTGATGTTTTTTGGATTTTGAAGATGTTTTTGGATTTTTTTGAAAATATTTGTTGTTTTTGGATTTTGAAAATATTTGTTGTTTTTTTTGGATTTTGAAAATATTCGTTGTTTTTGGATTTTGAAAATATTTGTTGTTTTTTTTTGGATTTTGAAAAACCAGTGCCTCTCTAGCAACACGAGACCTCCCTCGTTTTAGGTTGAGTCTCGAGACCAGCGTGCAATATTGTGACAACCCCTGGCCGAGACCTAATCATTGTGACGGTGTTTTTACCAAAGCCATACCTAGGGTACTCATCTTAGTCCTAAAAGAAAAAAGGAACATGGGGGTAAGCTTAGGCCAGATATGGGAGTTTTTAGAACTTGATTCCCTCACCGTACAACCCTATTAGAGATTTGGTCTGTTGCGCCGGGGCTTTTATGTCCGTCATCGAACCTTTGTTCCACCTAGGCATGCATGCGACCGGGCTCATAACGTCCCGCGGGGAACTGTACTGCCACTCTTGTCATGCCTAGTTTTCTTTTTCCTTTGGAGCTTTTGAAATTTTATTCACAGACTTTGAGATGACGCTTTTGATCTTGTTGGCAAAGAGCACTCCTTTTCTTTTCTTGTCCTTTCTTCCTTGTGGCGTCAGGTCATAACGGACTTGCCCCTATTTGAGACCTCCTGTCGTTAGGGAGTTTGGATTGGTTGTCGCCTCCTTATTCACTCCTTGCCCCTGGATTCAGCTGAAGAATGAAACGGACAGGGACTTCGATTTTCCCCTAAAGCATGGCCAGGGAGAACGGTGTCTTTTAAACAAGGAGCCCAACCAGGGACGTCGTGTAGTGTGTGATTACCTTACTCGAGACCCTCTCTTTGAAGATAGGGAGGAAGTTCTTATTACCGGAGAAGCACATGGTTTTAGATTTTTAAGGAAAGAAACGCTTAAGATACAACCCATTCCACAGGTGAGAGAGATCCTCACCTTCCGCGTTTACTAAACGATAAGCATTCCCTAGATAAGCTTCTTTTATTACAAATGGCCCTTCCCAGTTAGGTTGCAACTTGGACCTAGGACCTGCAGACCGAATGAATTTGCGTTTCAAAACCATTTCACCCTTACAAAATTTTGGTTCGATTACCTTCTTTTGAAAATAACGCGAAACCCTCTTTTGATAAATGGACACGTGATCGGCCGCGTTCATCCTCTTCTCATCCAAGAGTTCTAACTAGACCAGCAACGCCTCCCGACGTTCATCGAGATTAAGTTTCTTATCGAGCTGCACTCTAAGGGAAGGGATTAAGATCTCATATGGGAGCACCGCCTCCATCCCATAAGTTAAAGAGTAGGGAGTTTGTCCCGTAGGGGTACGGACGGAGATGTGGTAAGCCCACAGAGCTTCTACCAATCTTTCAGGCCAATCAGAAAATTTATGTGCTTCGCATGTTTTCTTAATGATTTTAAGAAGGGTTTTATTAGTGGCCTCGGCTTGACCGTTGCCTTGAGGGTAATATGGAGATGAATGATGCAGTGCAATATTGAACTTCTTACATAGGTCCTTAAGCTCTTGGGAGACGAACTGGGGTCCATTATCGGTGATGATGCTGCTTGGCACTCCGAACCACGAGATGATATTCTTCATGATAAAGCGGCACACCGTTGTAGCTTTGATCTCCGCGTACGCCTCGGCTTCGGCCCATTTGGTGAAGTACTCGGTAGCGGTGAGGATGAAGGATTTTTGCTTGATCTGAGAATTAGGATCACCGAGTGGGCCGACGACGTCGAAAGCCCACATAGAGAATGGCCAAGGAGCAGTCATAGGATGGAGGGACGAAGCTGGAGAGTGAATTTTATCATCATGGAGTTGGCATTTAAGACACCTCCGGACATAGAGGGAGCAATCTTCCTCTAGAGTGGGCCAATAGTAGCCCTGCCTAAGGATCTTCTTCGCTAGAGCCTGGCCATTGACATGACCTCCACACTCACTAGAATGGGCCGCTTCAGCCACCTTCCAAGCTTCTACATCATCTAAGCATCTCATGAGCATTCCATTAGTAGCGCGCCTATACAATTCTCCTGCAATGATAGTGTACCTTGCGGCGGCTCTTCTTATTGCTTTACGCTGCTCGGCCGTTGCCCCTTCTGGGAATGACCCTTCTTTGCAAAACAATTCGATTTCATCATACCAAGGCAATTCCTCTTCGTCCAGAATCTCCTCTAGTTCTGTTAATGAAACTTCCTTGAGACCTTCCTTCTCAACTCTCGCCTCTACAGATTTTCTGAGGTTGATGAACCAGGGATCTTGAATAGAGGGTGCGTCCAATCTCTGGACGACGATGGTCTCAGTACTACGACTGAGAGGGAAAGATAAGGAGGAAGCAAGAGATGCCAAAGCATCAGCTAGAATGTTCAAAGAATGGGGAGTATGGATATAGATCAGCTTACGAAATCGCTTAGCAATGAGCGTGACCAAATCTTGATAAGGTTTGAGCTTGGGGTCACGAGTACGGTAAGTGGACAGAACTTGCCGTAGAACGAGCTGAGAGTCTCCTATGATGTTCAAATAGCGCGCGCCTAGGAGATAGGCGTGCTTTAAGCCGGCCAGGAGAGCCTCATACTCAGCGATATTGTTGGTAGCAGGAAATCAAAGTTGATAAGCGAAGGGGATGGTTACTCCCTCTGGAGTAAGCAAGACAGCCCCGATCCCTTGGCCTTGAGAGTTGAGTGCACCGTCGAAGTGCAGAGACCAGAAGGGATGATGAGAAAGGACAGAGAGATGCTCATCAGGGAAATCATCCTGAATGGAATCGGTATGAGGAATAGGAAGATGTGCAAGATGCTCAGCAATGGCATATCCTTTGACTGCCTTCTGAACGACAAAGGTGATGTCAAACTGAGAGAGGAAGCTCTGCCAGCGAGCTAACCTACTAGAAAGGACGGGCTTTTCTAGGAGATAACGGATCGGGTCCATTCTGGAGATCAACCTAACTGGGTGGGCGAGAAAGTAATGTTTAAGCTTCTGAGCTACCCACACTAAAGCAGCACAAGTCTTCTCCATAGCGGTGTACTTGGATTCAGCTGGATTAAACAGTCGAGAGAGGTAGTACGCAGCCCGCTCTTTTCCTTCATCATCCACTTGTGCTAAAACCGCCCCTAGGGAGTCCTCGATGACCGAGATGTATAGGATTAGGGGTTTCCCAGGGACAGGAGGTTGCAAAACCGGGGGATTGGTTAGGTACTCTTTGAGGTCCTCATAGGCCTTTTGACAATCTTGATTCCATTCGAACTTGGCCCCCGCCTTAAGCAACTCATAAAATGGGCGGCACCTTTGAGAATGCTGAGATATAAATCTTCTAATGAATTGCAGTCTACCAATCAATCCTCGAAGTTCCGTAATGTTCTTTGGCGGAGGCATGTCCATGACGGCCTGTGCTTTATTAGGATCAATCTGGATCCCCCGTTTGCTCACTATGAACCCTAGCAACTTCCCTGAGGAGACTCCGAATACGCACTTCTTCGGATTCATCTTAAGCTTATACTCCCTGGCTCTCTGCAGCACTTTAGCCAGAATAGAGGGGTGTTCTTCTTTTGTTCTTGATTTCACCAAGATGTCATCCACGTAAGCCTCCATGTATATGTGCATCATGTCGTGGAAAATGGCCATCATTGCCCTTTGATAGGTGGCACCCGCGTTCTTCAACCCAAATGGCATAACCACATAACAATACGTGCCACAGGGCGTGGTGAAGGAAGTTTTCTCTTGATCTTCCGGAGCGAGATAGATTTGATTGTAGCCCGAGTACCCATCCATAAACGACAGAGCTTCGTACCCGGCAGTGTTATCCACTAGAACATCTATATGAGGTAGCGGGAAATCATCTTTGGGACATGCTTTGTTTAGGCCCCTGAAATCAATGCATATGCGCACTTTTCCATCCTTCTTGAGAACAGGGACTATGTTTGCCACCCACTGGGGATATAAGACTACTCTGACGAACTTGGCCTTGTATAGCTTGTCGACCTCTTCTTTGATCCTCAAGACCATGTGGGGGTGAAATCTTCTTGACCGTTGTTTAACAGGTGTTGCCACTGGTTTAAGCACGAGTCGATGTTCCACTATGGAGGGGTCAAGACCTGGCATGTCCTCATAAGATCAGGCGAAAGAATCGCTATACTCCCTTAATACCTTAATTAGATCTTCTTCTACCTGTGAAGGGAGATTAGCAGAAATAATGACGGGCCTTGGGTTTTCTTCTGTTCCCAAGTTGATTTTCTTTGTAGGTTCATCCACTGCCGTCGACGGCTGGTCGAATCTTTTTAGTCCTTGTGCATATAAATCGGCAGTGTCATCTACGTTGTTGTCTTCATCTATTGGATCCTTCTCATCCAAAACCTCATAGACGCCTAATCCGTCGTCGCTCCATTCCCCTTCTATTTCCTCTTCGTCTTTAATCACAATTGCTGTAGCGACGAATTCTGGGCACTTCAAAAGAGCATGACACCGCTGAGCTAGATCTTGCAAGAACCTATCCGGAATAGATCGGGAAGGACGCGCAAGCGGGCGCGGCTCAGGATGGGAAGGGTTGGACGACCCAGAACAAGACCCTACTTCTCTAGACCTAACTGACTCTACTTCCCTAGACTCGACGGACCCTAACCCTAACCTAGGGGACAGAAGTCCTAGTGGAAGGGGAGGAGCAGGGGACTCGTGCCCCTGGGAGAAGGAGGATGGAGACAAGATAGCGTAATCTTCCACTGAAATCTCCGTTTTAAATTTGACGTTTTTTTTTTCTGGAGATCAGTAGAGACTACATAGCAAGACGGAGGAGGTGGGAGCTGCATAGGGAACAGCTCGGGGAAGATGCAATCGAAGAAGGGGTCAGAAGAAGAGAACCACATCTCGTGGAGTTGAGCATTGGGAGGAGGAGGAGTAAATAGAGTGGATAGATCAATGCGCGGGCACTTCCTGCAAGCACAAGGAATGAATAGAATCCCCGGCGGATCAAAGACGGATGGATTTACCATGACAGGAGGAAGGCGGGGTATGAACCCCTTTTGCTGAAAGATGGATTGGAAGCGTGAGGGAGACCAATAGAAGATAACTGGAGAGCTCTCCTCCTCCTGCAATTTAACCGCGGGCTGCTTCTTCGGCCTCCACTGCACGAGCCGAACCTCTTGTTGCTCCTGGCGCTCCTCCTCATAAAAGAGCCTCTGCAAGGCCTGACTGTAGTCGAGCATGTCATCACCTGACCCTCCTGGCAGGGAAGGAGGACTGGAAATCGGACAAACTATATCCCTTTCTGGCTGAACCGGCTTTGGAGCTAATGTGCCGGGCTGGAGAGGCCCTCTGACAAAGTGCTGACGATAATCCCAGGTGAGTGGCCCAGAATCACCCATCATAGATAATGCTGTTTCCTTGTAACCGAGACCTCGCCTACCCATTTTTCTTCCCTTAGGTATAGGCTTAGTCATCCCTTGCAGTTGCGCACCGAGGCCTCTCCCCGGTTGATAGCCCAGTTTCAATATAATGTTCCACCCCTTTGAATCCCGAATCTGCGGCTTCACTTTGACATTGACTGGAGTAGTGATGGGCTTAGGAGATGTGTAAGCCCAAGGAAAGTTCAAATCAAGCACTGACAAAACGGGCCGGCTGCTCGGCCAGAGTGTGGGAAGAACTTGATCTGAGATGGCCTTGACTGTCTGCACCGCGGACAAGCTCTTGACTTTGACGACCCTCCCTTGGAAGGGAAATTTAACGCACTGATGTGCGGTGGAGGGTACGGCACCAAGCGTGTCAATCCAGGGATGACCCAAGATAGCCTTGAACATAGGGTCGATATCGAGAACATAGAATTCCACGGCCATAGCAAGGGGCCCGAGCTCTGCCTGAATGGTGATTATCCCGTGACATGCTCGCCTTGAGTTGTCATATGCTGCTATAGTGGTGGGAGTAGGCCGTAGTAACTCTTCAGATATGTTGCATGCTCGAAGGGTGCTAAGTGGACAAACATTAATTGAGGCCCCCGTGTCAACCAGTGCTGCCTCAATGTTGACCTTGTTCAGGGTAATTGTTATGCAGAGCGGCATTTGCCGAGCCCCCAGAGGTGCAAGCTTAGTTTCTGAGAACGTAATTGCCGACCCTTTGGAGATAGTTGCTAGTGCCATTGGTAAGCTGTCGACTGACATGTCTTCACTAACCATCACCTTCTGTAGGAAATCCCTCAGTGCATCCTGATGAAGGGTAGACCTTTTGATCAGCTCCAGCATGGATATCTTAGCCGGTACCCGATCCAGATGATGTAGCAAGTCATATTGGGTACCCGGCAGAGGTTCAGCTTCCTCTTGCTCGACCGTTGGCTGGGTGGACTGGGCATTAGAAGTAGTAACGTAATTCCTATGGAACATCTTCCCGCTCCTTAAGGCGCAGTTTGCCGCAGCCTCCGAAGAGAGTATGATGGGCCCTGTAGGGTGGATGAGTGGGACAGGTGGTGCGGGGGAGGTGATCTGGTGGAGCGTAGGGTTGGTGAGGTCAATGGGGGGTGAGCGGATGATAGGTGAGGGATTGGTGGAAGGCACGGCGGTGATGGACGTCGATGCGTGTGGAGGGAAGGCTAGTGGATGTTTGAGAGTGGGCGAAGGATTAGGTGGTGGTGTGATGATGGTGAGGGGAGTAAGTGTTGGAGGGTATGATGAGAGTGGTAGAGGGTTTTCTGGAGCGGGTGTGGAAGGTAAGACGAGCGGAGAGGGTGTCGGTTGTGTAGGGAGGATGAAGGAATGGTTGCGGAGGTTGTGGTGGAAGGCCATTACTTGCGGTGTGGCGCCATCATCATCAAAAGACCACCCGACGTTGGCGGCCGGGGGTTGAACCACGTTTACTTGTGCTGGTGCCGGTGGCTGCTGCTGAGGAGCGGGTGGATGATTCGGCATCGGGTTCTGATGGATGCCCAGGTCTTGTACTTGCTACGGTTGCTGCTGTTGTGGCGGCTGCTACGGCTGCGGTGCTTGATGCTGCTGCACTTGCTGCCCCTGCGGCTGCCTTCTCTTCTCTTTAATCTCAACAATGGCCCTATGCATTTCGGCCCAGTCGATTCTCTGCCCCTCATGGAGGTCATATACCAGATCTCGGAACTGAAAGCATCCTTCTATGGTATGGCCCGGCTGCCTATGGAACATGCAATATTTAGTCTGATCAACTGCCGGGTTCCAAACAGGTCGTTCCGGAGGAAGTTGGATTGCATTTATTGACATGAGTGCCGAAAAAATATCTGTAAGTGTCTCTGGCAATGGAGGATACTGGGCTCTCCTGGGAGCCGGGCGCTTGCTATTAGGGTTGTTGTTGTTGTAGCCGTTGGGTGGAGGGACGTTATGGTATTGTGATGGTGGCGGTGGTTGTTGTGGAATGGTGATGGTGTTTTGAGGAATGGTGAAGGTGGGGGGAGGGTTTTGTGGAGTGGCCTGGAAGTTTTGCGGAGCGGTGTTTTGTGGATTGCGGGGGTTTTGGTTGTAGCGGAAGGGTGCGGCCTAAAATGGAAAAGCAATGGCTTGTACTTGCTCGTTTGTTTGGACTCCCTCGATAACCGGCCCTTGTGGTTTCTTGTGGTACTTGGGCTTTTGGTTTTCGAAGAGAGAATGAATAGGGGAGTCCTTGAATTGAGTCTATATGAAGCGCGCCCGGCTGTAGAGTTGATGCATGTTAGCTATATCATTCATTGCCAGGATGTTGCGGAAAGTCGGCATGGCATTGGAGATCAGCAATTTGACCTTCTCTTCCTCCGGAATATGGCCAGGCACTCTGGCGGCCATCTGCCTCCACCTGTCTGCATAGGTGGCAAACTCTTCTTCCGGTTTCATCTTTTCGGCTACTAGGTCTGTAAATGAATACTCTGGCCCGACCCTGTCTTGAAACCGCTGAATGAATTTGTCCTTGACTACCTTGAAACTTTCGGCCTCTTCCAGTGGCAAAGAATAGAACCATTCCAGAGCAACTCCATCTAAGGATCGGCGGAATAAATACGCCATGAGGCGATCATCATATTGGAACTGCGCCGATTCATATAGAAAATCCCTCACATGGATAAAGGGATTGATGTTCCCATCGTACTTGCGATAGTTGGGGAGCTCTGATTGCGGAGGGAATCGAATGTTCTGGAAGCTCGGAATAGGAATATCGGCCAAGGATTGTGGGCCAACCCTTTTCTGGAGGAAATCGAGTTGTTGCTGCATGGCAGCCCACTTGTCAAGCAAGTCCTGCTCTTGGGAGGGAGCAGGGGTAGTGAAGGACGCCGATTGTTTTTGAGGAGCGGATGGAATGACTGTAGCAGAAAGGGGAGGCCCATAGGCATGAGTAGAAGGATAGACAGTGGAAATAGGGGGCCCGTAAGAAGGATATTGAGCCTGAGATATACCCGGATGGGAGTGAGTTTGGGCCATCCCTTGCTGAGGGTGTAAGAAATCAGAAGGATTCATGAGAAGCTGTGAAGCCACCGAACCAGAATTGTGATGATCCACCTGAACGAAAGAAGGGATAGGCGATTTCCCTTTATCAAAAGACTGATGGGCTGAATTGGAAGATTGGCCCATCTCCATGCCGGCGAAGGTGATGGTCCGAGGTTGGACCGGGGTGAGGTCAATCGGGGTGGGCTGAACGGACGGCCCAATAATGGAAGGATTAGATTGACCTGGAACAGCGGCGGAGGGAGAAGCGTTGGACCCTTGCATAGCTTGATATAGGACTTGAAGTTGGGTCGGGTCCAATTGGGCCATCATGTGAAGGACGGAGCCTGCGGAAGGAGTAGAAAGAGGAGGGGTACCTTGACCACCTCCCACAGATGTGGAGGACGGGAGAGGGGCAGTCCCTTCTCCGGAGGGAAAGGTGGCAACCCTAGGGGGGTTCTCAAGGAGCCCTTGAGGAAGAGAGTCCTCTTGGGAACGTGGAGGATTGAAAGATGCCATGGTAGATTCGAAGAGGGGGTTGGAATAGAACGTGAAGGAAGAAGCGACTCGAGAGGACGATTCAAACGGACAAAAACAACTCCACATGCAACGGACAACCTTGACAAAAAGCAAAAACAACCAACACAAAGCACACAATAAGCAACCAAACTTAGGTGATTTTAACAAGATGTAAGTGGTAAAAGATGGAGACACTCAAAAATCAAGCAAGTTGTTTAGAATGATGCGACAAGATTCTTATGATTTCTCCTTTGGAACTTTAGTGAGTTGATCGATATGTATTCTCAACAATGGGTTCCTAATAGGAGATGGATATGGGACTTGGTTTAACTCTAAGTGTAACCACTCAATCACTTATGCAACCCTAGACACGGGGTGGGAAAGGTACAACCAGCCAGACGTCCGTGTGGGAATCCACGGCTCGCGGGGACTTATGGAGGTCCCTGCTGTGATTTCCTAGTCGGCCGCAAGGAATATGGAGACGAGAGGTCCTCACAACAAGGTAGGAAAATGCAATCTAATGTATGAAAAGATGAATGACCCTATGTGCATCGGAGTGCATGCAAAGTCTAGCCTAACAATCTAACAATCAATAGTGCACACCATGATATGCAGATATGAGCAAAGCAAGAAGGAGGTCAAGTATCACCCAAGCAATAAATCACAGCAAAAACTACAGAAATCAATGCACCTTGGATGCGTACCTGCCAGGAGAATAACGGTCAAAGGACCCTGCGTCAGAGAACAATAACGGTCGAAGGCCAGACCGCCAGATAATATATAACGCAGGGGGATGAGACCGTCGGATGAGCCAGAGAACAAAAACCAAACAGAAATAACCGGGAAACCCGTGGGAGCTCTCACAGCAGAACCAATGTGGTGGTCTAATGCCCCTGCGTCAGAGAACTGTGACGCTGGGACACCTGTCCGTCAGAGCACTCAGAAAACCAGAATATGCGGTAATCAAAGGGGAAACAAAAGGGCAACTCAACAAGCAGATGATGGCAGGTTTTAAACAAGAATCAAGAGCACGATTGGCACAAGCTATCCCACCGTGATCGCCAAAAAATTATCTGTTGATATTTATTTGCCTATCTTTTATCTTACTTTTGAGGTTTGTAAAGTAATATGGCAAGATGACAAACAAGCAATCAAAGATCTACTCAAACCTGTGAACATGTGAACATGAACCTAGGCAATCATAGCCAGCTCTAGCATGGGCATGCTACCTCAATCAAATTACGCCAAGGAAAAGAAAAACACACGCCGGGGCGTGGAGCAAGGAATAAATAAAAACACACCGTGAAGGTGGAGCAAGTAAGGAAAATAAAGAAGATATGATGAAGAAGACAATTAATGCCCAATAACAAGGAAAGATGTGATCGCCACCAAAGTAAACACAAGTCAAAGACCTGAATATACCTTGGAAATAGGTGGATGAAGCACCCGCCCACGGGAGAGAAAACCAAGGAAAGCCTACAGATCAACTTGGAAGTAACGGCCAGAACCCCGTGCGTCGCTTGAAAGTGACGGCCGCATGATAGACCGCCGGAAGATAGTGACGCGCCTGCACCAGACCGTCAGGTAACCTGCAGTAGTAAAGCTTGAATTCTTTTAACTCCAACTCTTCCAGCCGGCTAGAAGACTTGGGCCTCGTGCTAATGAACCTGTAAACCTGCCAAAGAAGTAGAAAGACAAGACAAGACAACCTCAATTAGCCCTTTTCACAAGCATAGCATCAATTCTTAAAGAGTTGAAGAACATCAAAAGGAGAGGGGATTACCGGGGAGTTTTGGTTTTTTAACCCCTCTGGGTGTTTTTCAAAGTTTGGGAGGATGTTTGTATGCTTAAAGAACAATGAAAAACGTGGAGGAAGAGGAGGGACAATGCTTTGTTTGAGGAAAACCAAGGAAGGACTCAAGCATGCAAGGATGAACTTGAAAGACAAAACCAAAGTACTCCCTTGATTAGAAGATGGATGGACGTGGGAAGCAGCTCCTCCTAGATGAAGATGGCTCCTGAGTTCGGCAGCACTTCGTCGTGAATTCAAATCTTCCTCCCCTTGGCCATGAAGTCAAGGGTTCTATTTATAGACCCTCAAACTCTTAGGTCGAGCAGAGGATAATTCAGCAAGATAAAGAGATAACTCTTAGCAAATCCTTGAAGATAATATCACCAAGAGTCCATAGAAACAAACGGGGGGTCCTGAGGATCGGATTTGAAAGAGATAACGTCAATCCAAATCCTTATCTCGACCACGGAGTAGCAAAGAAAAGGCCTGAACTGCCAGGACTCTCGGAAGGAAGTAACGGCTGCACGACAGACCGCCACTTGGAAGTAACGCATGGGGGATCATCCGTCACTTTCAACCCTATCCCAAAGAGATAAGATCAACGGGAAGAAGACCCAACAAGCTGGACTCTTCAAGGAAGCGACGGCCAAGGCATAGGGCGTCGGAGTGAAGCAACGGCTGGACGACAGACCATTATTATCAACATGGAATTAAAAAGATAAGCTCTGAACACGAGGCCTTAAGCCTTAAGACTCTTCAAAAAGTAACGGCCCAGGACCCATCCGTCAGAAGGAAGCAACGCGCCTGACTGGGACCGTTATTAACATTGAGGTTCAAAAATAGAGTGAAGGGTTTGCTAAGATTCATCCAACGAAATGCCACCGGGAGCCACATCTTAATCCAGGAATTAAAACCCAAGAAATAGGCTTCAACTGACCAAGAGACTCAATGAAGGGTGAACAACTCGGAGCATCGTATAGAATGAATAAGGAGACGACCCGACTTATTGGGTATAAAACGGGTGTCAACACTGCCGTCTGGCTGACGATGACACCGGGCATCAACTTGGCCGGAAAGGGCTTTAGCCGGGTAGATGGTTGACGAGTTTCATCAGTAATCTTTCATTTCTGGTCTGCTCCTCTTTTCAATTTTTGTCTCCGCCATTGCTTGTTTTCCATGTGTCAACAAGTACCAATCTTGGCCCTCGCCATCTAGTTATATCCCTCCCTTGTCCTTCCTCATGTCTTCGCCAAGTTGGTTGACTTCAGCATTCTGTTGAGTCAACTGCCATATTCTACCCTTGGCCTAGACCCCACGTCTTCGTCGAGTTGGTTGATTTCGGCATTCTGTCGAGTCAACACCCATTTACATATCCTGCCCTTGTTCAGACCTCCAGTCAGGGCAAGGTTTGTTGAATCCGATCTCTTGCCAGATCGATGTCTATATTCTACCCTGGTTTAGACCTCATGTCCCTGCCAGGTTGGTTGACCTCGATATACTGTCAGGTCAACATCTACATACCGTACCCTTGTTTTGACATCTCGTCAAGTCAACATTTATATCCGGCCCTTGGCCTAGACCTCTTGTCTTCGCCAAGTTGGTTGACCTAGATATTCTATCGAGTCAACACCTACATGTCTCTCTTGGCTTAGACCTCACTTCTTCGCCAAGTTGGTTGACTTCAGCATTTTGGCGAGTCAACAGCTATATTCTGCCATGGTCTAGACCTCACATCTCTGCTAGGTTGGTTGACCTCGGTAACCATCAGGTCGACATCTACATCTACACATTCTGCCCTTGTCTCGGACCTTCACTCTAAGCAAGGTTGGCTGACTTTGACATCTCATCAAGTCGACACCTTTATTCTGCCCTTACGTCTTTGCCAGGTTGGGTTACCTTGATGTACCATCAGATTGACATCCTCATTTATGTGTTTTGTCCTTGCCCTGGACCTGCCATCTAAGCAAGGTTTGTCGACTCTGATATCTCATCGGGTCGACGTCTATATTCTACCCTTGACCCAGACCTCCCATCTGAGTCATGTTGGTTGACTTCGACAGTCCGTCGAGGCAACATCTATCCTACATTGCTTCTGAGCCTAACATCCTACCAAGATTTGCTATCCTATTTTCCGGGCTTGACATCTAGTTAAAGCCAGCTATCCTTATTTGCAAGCTCAACAACCTATCGTACATTTCATCTATTTTATCTGCTGGCTTAGCCATTTCGGCTAAAGCCCGCTACCATAATTTTCAGTTATCTTATCATCCGACTAAGCCAGCTCGGTCGAAGCCGCTATCACTACTTTCGACTATTCTAGTCTTCAATTTTGCCATTTCGACTGAAGCCGCTATTATACCCTTCAGCCATTCTATCCTTCGTCTCAGCCATTCTGGCCAAAGCCTACAACCTTATTTCTCAACTATCCTACATTTCGGCTTAGCCATTCCGGCCCAAGCCCGCTACCATACCTTCCAACTATTCTATCCTTCGGCTTAGCCATTTTGGTCGAAGCCGCTATTATAGCTTTCAGCTATTCCATCGTGTCGTTTCTCTTTTAGCATTTTCTTTAGTGCGAGGGCATGCCAGTCACGTGAGTGACATTTATTCGAGCTTCAAGACTAGGAGCATCCAAAGCCACGGGTGCGCTCCGTCTGACTAACTAGACGATGGTGGGTATCGGGTCGGGATTGTAAACCCTCTGTGCCATAAAGGTCACGGCATTAATGACATCCCCTCGGAGAGGGGAAAACCTTTGATTAAACGCGAAGAGAAGGGGCCTTCGGGCCTTAAATTAATGTTGATCAAGGAAAGGAATAAGAATTCCGAACTTCAATAAAGCAGCCCCTATTAAGGGTAAACAATTGAACAAAGTCGGTCATTAATTGACCAATTCATATCTGGACAAGAGTCCAAAATTACGAATCCCATGTCTGCCAAAAATACAGCAACTGTGATGTTCGGGATTAGCTCCCAACAGAAATTCGGACAAAACATAGCGGACTATTGGCCAAGAGCGGGGTCAAACTTTGACCATGACGGGGGGCTCCCAAAGTTCAAGGATGACCCACAAAGGCCTCGTAAATATCCCCATGCACAGGGTCCAAGGGAGGTAAGAGCTTTGTTGTTTGTTTTATACATTTCTTTTGATCTTGTTATTATATATATTTTTTGTTGTATGTTTGTTTATTATCATTCTTATTTACATTTATATATATATATATATATATATATATTATGCATCATCATATTATTATTAGTTTTATTGAGGGTTCATGCCATCGGCGTTTTATTTTCTTATTTATCATTCATTTGCCCGTATTATTATGATAATTTATTTGTTTATTATTATCATTTATTCTTCCTCTTTTTTTATACCACTGCTCCTTGCTCCTTCTTTCATTTCTTCAGGCATGGCGAGGTTGACCCAGGTCAACGCCCCCGCCTCGGCCTCTTGTTTTCCTCTGATTTATTGTTTATTAGCTTTAATCGCATCATTTTGTCCTCTTTTATTTGATTTATTCTTTTGATCTTTTTTTGATTCGTTCCTTTTAGTGAAAACAAGTGTATTCATAGGGGTGACAAAAGGGGATGGGGGAACTGGAGGAAGGGTAGTCGACTCTGGGAGTTGACTCCAGGTAGCTTCGCAAGGTAAGTCAAAGCCCTTCAATAGTAGTGAAGAATGGGGCTCAAGGGTGACAAATAGCCCATAACAGTGAAAAACGCGGGCTTAAGGGTGAAAAATGGACAACTACAACGGTCGAAGAAGATAAAGGGGAAGATAGAGTTAAAATTATGAAGGGAAAAAGGGGTGGAGTCGACTCTGGGAGTCGACTCTATATGGCAGCTTGACAAGCTGAGGTATAACCCTCAGATAGCGGTGAAGAATGGCACTCAAGAGTGACAAATAGAACATAGCGGTGACAAATGCCGCCCTAAGAGAGACAAATAGATAGAATAGTGATGGGTGGAGTTGGCAGAAGAAGGATGCATTGAAATCATAAGGAAAGAAGGAGACGGAGTTTACTCCAAAGTCATTTGGAGTCAACTCAGGGTAGCCCAGCGGGGTTAGGCGTAAGCCTCTAATAGCGGTGACAAACGAGGGTTAAAGGTAAGAAATGTCACGTAACGGTGACAAACAGCACCCTAAGGGTGACAAATAGGTAAGACATCGACGACTCGAGGAGAATGGAGGGAAAGGCCGTTGGACTTGTGAAGAACAAAAGGGATGGAGTCGACTCCAAAGCAGTTTGGAGTCAACGCAGTAACACCTTGCCAAGGCAACCAACAGCCCCTAGTAGTGGTGAAAAATGGAAGTTGGGGGTGAAAAATATCACATAACGGTGACAAATGCACTTTACTGGTGACAAATGGGTTATGAGCTGAAGTCATGAAGGATGAAGGGAGGGAGTCGACTCCGCTTGGCTTTGGAGTCGACCCCATGGGAGCCTGATGAGGCAATACGATAGCTTTGATAGCGGTGAAAAATAGAGCTTAAGGGCGACAAATAGGCCCTCAAGGGTGAAGAATGAGTGGCTAAGTGTGATAAATAGCTCGCAGTGGTGAGAAATGGGTTTTAGCAGTGACAAAGGGAAAGCTAACGTTAAAACATGCCTCCCAAAGCAGACCTCGAATGATCTTTTTCTATTGAAAATATCCAGATGTGGATGCAGAAAACATGTGTTTACAGCATGACAAATGATCCACCTCTTTTCATTATCATTGCCAAGATATCATTTTGTTTGTTTAATCTCTTTTTTGTTCTAGACTAGTTTATTCACATTGGTTGCACAGAGATACGCTCATAGCTTGTTTTAATCAAATGCTCAGCATGCATGTACAATCTTCATCAAATTTTTTTATTAATTCAGCGTTGTTCCCTATGCTCTTTGGTGTTTGGTATTATTACTTTAGCATTAGATCAATTGTCCAGTCCCTGTTTGAGCATTAGTTCAGATTTTTTTTGTTAAGTCCATAATTCTGGGAAAAATTGGGCAGCACCTCCCCCGTGTCCAGGCTTTGGGGGTGAAATAGGTGGAAGCTCATCTATAGGAAATCTTGAGATGGCCCCTGAATAGAGTGAGCCAAGGCTGGCTGCTCTTTATCCCAGAATTGGGTAGAGAGTATGGCTCTAGGACTAGCCTGCTAGAGGATCTCTACTGACCCAGGGATGATTCCGCTTCAAACCGCGTCATGTAGTCTTGTGCAGCTAATCGTTGTTGGCTCTAAGGCCATTAGTGTCCAACCCTCAGATGAAACATCCACCAAGGGACATACTATAGAAGAGTAGATCCCTAAGGTGGTATGAGGGTGGTTGGAGAGAATGTTATGATCGATGTAAAACCATGATGTGCCCTTTCCCCATGGCAGGTCTTTAATTCCAGTAGAAAAGCTTCGATGAAATCAGAAGGTGGGCATTGTTACTCCCGCATATGAATGCTTGAGATAGCGATGGTCAACATCTAGTGAGCATACAACCACACATTTGGGGAAGACATAGCCCCATTGGGCATTTAAGCAAACGAGAGGAGTGCTCGTGTGTGATTGGCTATGGAGCTAAAGTGATGCTCAATAGCGGGTAGCAGCTCCTTGAGAGGCTGAATCTATACGACAAGCAAACAAGGAGAAAGACTTATGCAATTTTGGGATTAGACCAAGTTCTCAACAACTCATAGCATGAGTGAGAAGGCATATGGTTGCTCCTCCAGCAACATTTCAGCGAGCAAAAATAGAACATCATGCATCCATGGATATCAAACACATGGGGGATCTGAACCCAACCTAGGATATCGGGGGAAGGGATTATAGAGTTAATGTTGCCCATGGGGCGTGGGTCTGCCACAGGGACAGAGAGGCGCACTGAAAACAACTTTAAGAACAACAGATCAGAGGGGACAGGACCACAAACCCAATCCATTGTAGCTAGATGGGTTGGCTTTGGTCCCTCTCCAATTGTAGCGATCTCCATACGATAAAGGAAACATGGGAAGCAAAATCTTAATAAAAGCCGCTAGGATAGAAGCAAGATGAGCTCTACAAAGAGTGACACATGTATATTTGAACATAGAAAAGAAGCGTTGCATTTATTCATTTTAGTTGAAATTACACAGCACCCTAGGATCATAATCATCTAGGATGTAATCAATATAAAAGAAAGAAATTACATAGCAGAGGAAGAACAAGGAAGATGGGGGAGGGCGGAGCATTGACTCCTCTCTCTTCTCTTCCTCTCTTTCACTTCACGCACGGCGGTAGTAGGGAGCACCTCAGGGATGCTTCGAGTAGAACCAGCAGGGGGGGGAGAAGAACAGAGTTGCAGGAGAGAGCAAGAGAGATTCAGAGACCGATCGAGCGGGGGGCTCTTCAGGGCCTTTGGCCCTTCTTTTGTAGAAGTAACAACCCCTATTCATCTTTCCCAAGGCAAAGGATTGCAAAGATGTTCTCCAATTATTGGAGAATGTTGCCCCACGTGTCTTGTATGACCGTACGGCCTTCTAGAAGGCGTTGTGACCAAGCCTTGAGAGAGAGAATGAGCAGTGCGCCTGACTTGTGCAGGCACTATCTTCTTCTTCGTTGGTGACCCATTTGTCACCCATAAACAACATTTTTCACCCTTAAACGATATTTGTCACCTTTGGCGGGCATTTGTCACCCCTATCGTTCCAGAGTCGTTGCCGTTGTCATTTCTCCTCTTGCCTTGAGCTGTCGCCTTTGTTCATTTGCCACCGTTACCTTCTATTTCTCAATGTTGCTGGCCTATTTGTCGGTCATATAGCCCATTCGTTAATGCTATCTTCCATTCTTCATAGCTGCTGGCCTATTTATCACTTGTATCACTCATTTGTCATGTTGTGAGCCATTTGTCAGCCATAGTCAGCTATTTGTCACGGTTATTGGACATTTGTGACCCTTTCTAGCCATTTGTAACCTTTAGTGGCCATTTGACTACCTCGCAGACCCATTTGTCTTCTGTTGTAAACATTTGACTTGACTAAGCTTGACTGGTTGAAGTTGATTGGAGTTGGCTCATGCTACAGAACTTCATAAACATTTTCAACTTGATCTTTCTTTGAATGATTGCTTGAATGTCTTTATGAATCTTCATCAACTCATCAAATATGTTCAACCTTGGTCAGTCTCATGATGCGACATTTTGAGGGTCCACAAATGCCCCCCACATGTGGTTGACACAGGCGAGGGATAAGCATGCGGGGCATGAGGGTGCAGATTTCTTCATCATCTTGCTGAGATAGCACCTGGTGGGACTGAGGATTTATGCAGCAGTTTGAGCAGTTTAAGCAGTTTATCGTTGACAATTGGTCTTTGTCTACACAAGAACGTTGTTTAAGCCGACTTCAGATAGAAGGTCTAAGCCGTGGGGTTTTAGCAGTTAGTCCAAGCAAGGAGCCGAGCACAAACCTTGGAAGGAAATTATTTAAGCCGGCACTAGACGTAAGGTCTAGACCGTTGGGTTTTAGCGGCTTTCGTGAGCTGATAATGGGAGAGCAAGCTTCGAGAGCCAAAGGATAGCAGAGAGCAAGCTAGGTAAGCCCAAGGGGAGTGGGAAAGTAGGTTTTAAGAGCTGACATTGGGGAAGCAAGATTTAAGAGTCGATTTTACGGGAGCAGGCTTTATGAGACGACATTGGGAGAGTAGGCTATGGGAGCCCAAAAGTTGACGGGAGTGCAGGCTGCGGGAGCCGAGATTGGGAGAGCGGGCTTTGAGGGCCTAAGGGTAGCGGGGCAGCGGGCCACGAGAGCCCAAATCGGGCAAGCAGACCTTGCAACGCCGAAATCGAGGGAGCGAGCTGCGAGAGCCAAAAGACAGCGGGAAGTTGGCCTTACAAGGCCAAAATCAGGATAGCGAGGCAGCGGACCACTAGGGCTCATATCGGTGAAGCGGGCTTTGCAAAGCTGAAATTGAGGAAGGGGGCTGTGAGAGTCGAAGTAGGGAGAGTAGGCCGCGGGAGCCAAAATCTGGGAAGTTTTCTTTCATTTATTTTGTTCTGACTTATTTATTATCTTATTTTATTCAAGCATGCAGGCATCCATTGACAACAAGCACACAAAATAGATATATAGCATAGCTCCCTTTATCGGGAGTAGAATAGGAACAAGGCCTTTGATCCATGGACAGAGCATGACCCACGAAGCACAGCTAAAGGGGTGTGCGTCTACCGAGAGGATACCGCATAGTTTATGTAGATAGCTTTAATCACAATCTTCACCTGAGACGGTTTCTCCGTGGTGTAAAAGTTCAGAGATGTAAGCAGTGAACCCCAAACATAGGGACGTGCAGGCGTTCTAAGTAACACTAAAGGATCACTTTTCGGCCCACATGCACATTCAGGCTTTCAGCTTTTGGTAGCTTCACACAGCCCCTTTGTTCATTTGTATTCTGGACTTCACTGTTCGACGCGAGTTTCCTCATGTGTCTCAATGGGAATTCTCGGCTACTAAGATTCATCCTCATTGCAATTTGCTTCACCATTTTCACGCGAGTCTCCTCATTTGTTTCAGTGTGGATTCCTGGCTACTTGGATCCACATTATACATTTTTTTTTTGAAGGGTGCAGGCAACTTTTTCCTCACGATTACCTTTCGTGTGAGTGTAAGAGTTTGAGCATCCATATAGTGTTAGGAAGAAATGCTGCAATTCTTATGGTTAGAAGCCATTGATCACATTGTGCGTGAAGTGTGGGAGTTTGGTCTCGGGTGTATTCTTGTGAGTTATACTAATGACACAGCTATAACCATTCCCCTTGACGTACGCACCCACCACAGATTTGGGTTTTCCCCCTTAGCGTGTGTCGTGATACACACACATCCAAGATCGGGGCAGCATTATTTAACAAGGAAGTAAGGTCCTAGAAAATTTGAAGGAAGGGTTTTTAGCTATATCATAAGCAATCACGCAAGCAAGGCAATCAAGCATTCAAAATCAAAGCACGCAAGCAAGAGGTTTTTTTTTAGTAATGGCATGCAAAGTATGCGTATATCGCTATCGTAGCTGCATTTTATGATTGTGTATCATTTGTACGGATGAGATCAATGCCAATGCAAAAAGGGGGAAAGCATTTTATGCGTTAATGCGAACGCCGACGGGGACCCGAAAGCGGAGCATCAGGTTTTGACGAGAAGTGGGAAACTAGGCTTTAGAAGCCAATATTGAGAGAGCAGACTCTGCAAAGCCAACATGAAAAGAGCAGGCTATGAGAGCCCAAGGATAGTAGGAAAGCAGACTATAAGAGCCAAAGTGCAGCGGAAAGCACGCCGTGAAGGCCGAAGGATAGCCAAGAAGTAGGCTGAGTAGGCCATAGGATAGCAGGGAAGTAGGCTGCGAGAGCCGACATCAGGGAAGCAGGCCGGGTAGGCGAATAGGACAGCAGGAAAGTAGGCTAGGAAAGTCGACAGTGTGGAAGCAGGCCGAGTAGGCCAATAGGACAGCAGGAAAGTAGCCTAGGAAAGCCGACAGCGAGGAAGCAAGCCAAGTAGGTCAATAGGATAGCAGGAAAGCATGCTAGGAAAGCCGACAGCGGGGAAGCAGGTCGAGTAGTCCAATAGGACAACAGAAAAGTTGGCTAGGAAAGTTGACAGCGGGGAAGCAGGCCGAGTAGGCCAATAGGACAGTAGGAAAGCAGGCTAGGAAAGCCGATAGTGGGGAAACAAATCGAGTAGTCTAATAGGATAGCAAGAAAGCATGCTAAATAAGCCGAAGGGCAGCGGGGAAGTAGCCTATGAGAGCCAACAGTCGGAAAGCAAGCCACGACAGCCGATAGCAGGGAAGCAGGCTACTAAAGCCGACAACAGGGAAGTAGGCCGAGTCGGCTGAGGGACAGTAGGGAAGTAGGCTACAAGAGCCAACGTCAGGGAAGTAGGCCGAGTAGGCCAAAGAGTAGTAGGAAAGTGGACTATAAAAGCCAAAGGGTAATTGGGAAGCAGGCTATAAAAGCCAAAGGGTAGTTGGGGAGCATATTGTGAAAGCCGAAATTGATATCGGGAGTAGGCTGTAAAACCAATGGATATTGGAAGAAGGCTCTAAAGTCGAGGGATTCTGGCGATAGGCTATAAAATCGATATATATATTGGGAAGTAGGCTATGAAGCCAAAGGATGTTGGAAGTAGGCGATAAAGCCGATGGGTATTGGAAATCACGGTGGGATAGATGGATTATTCTTGATAGTGGGCTTTGGCCAAAATGGCTAAGCACGCAAGTAACAAGTCATGTATTGATAACATTCCAAGAAGGAATCAAGTGTCAATGGCGGCGCGCTGGTAAGCGCTTCTGCCTCCATGGAGGCCTCGGGGGGCCCCTCGGTGGCCCCCGTTCCCTCTTCCTCTTCGCCTAGCCCTGTTTTGCCTGCTCCGATTGCCTCTAGTCCTTTCCCGGCGGTTAATGGTCGCTCGTTTGCCGAAGTTCTCAAGTCGTCTATGAAACCTCCATCTGTTCCTAGTTTTGTCCATGAACCAACTCTGACGGATGGTGGAGAACCGGCCGTCTTCTTCAGCGCTGATGAAATTTCAGCCTCCCTCCAACCTTTTGATTTATCTCTGGTGGTTCGAACCCCATATGGCAGACCTGCTTTTCCTGAGATCAGAGATCATCTATCCAAACGGTGTGCTTTCAAGGAAGATTTCATCATCAGTGCCTTGGATTCCATGCACCTCTTGCTCCGTTTTCACAACCAGGAGGACCACCTAAAGCTTCTGTTGAGGGAATCACTATTTGTCCATGGTCGGCTGTTCAGGTTTTTCAAATGGACCATGTTATTTTCCCCGATGGAGGATTCTCCCATTCTTCCTGTCTGGATTTCGCTTCCTGGGCTTCCGGTGAATCTGTTTGTTGAACCGATGCTGCGATCCATAGCTGGAAATATTGGTAGGGTCTTAAAAATTGATCCATCTTCTCTGAATCTGACGAACACTATGGCTGCCCGTGTTTGTGTTGAATTGGATATCACGAAGACTCTTCCTCATAGACTGTGGATTGGGATTCCGGGTGGAGGAACTTGGCAGGATATTTTCTATCCAGTGCTTCCTAAGTATTGCTCGGGATGTTCCAGACTTGGTCATTGTTTAGACGAATGCAAAGGTAAAGTGTCTCAAGCTCATTCAACCAAAGTCCCTTCTCAAGGTGATACTAGGCCAGTTCAGAAATCTAAACACATTTGGAAGCCAGTGGTGAATGCATCAGATGAAGCACCTAGTGATTTAGCTCAAGTGGAGACGAGGCAACCTGCTCATGGAGATGTTGTTTTAAACCTTTCGATATCAAACCAGAGCTCTATTCTTATGTCTGGAAGTTTAATCAAGAGGACTAATCTTAATACTGGTATTGGAAAAGAAATTCAAAAGAATAATACAAAACCACAGGGTTCGGGCACAAATCCAATGGTGATGGAACATCCTTCTCAGCATAATTGGAATTCTGATAAGTTGGCTACCGGGTTAAGCAATGGACCACCTCCTGTCTCTTCTGCTGATCCTCTTCTTTTGGAGCTCCCTTCAAACCAAATATTATCTACTCTTGTACCTGGCTTATCTCCTGTTGCCCAAGGAGGAGTTTGAGTAGTGAAGGATTTTGACTCCAACATCTGTGATGTCCAGCTTCAAAATAGTGTTGCTTTGGAATCTGTTCGAGAAGAGATTGCTAAAGCAGTTTCCATTGAAAATGTGAGAGCTCTAACTCATGACTGCCCCCGAGTTATCACTAGATCCATGAGAAGGTCAGGATCTGAGGGTCATCTGCATGTTTCACCCAATGAATTTTATTATCTGGAATATTAGAGGAGTTGGTAATGATGTTTCTATTGGGAGGCTTAAACTTCTTATCAAATCTCATAATATTGATTGTCTTGCTCTTTTGGAACCCAAAATTCATGTTAGCAAATTGCAAAGTATCTGCTACAAGCTGGGCTTCAGTAACTGCTTGGCTAATTCTTCTGATCTGGCTCACATTTGGCTCCTGTGGAAGGATCCTTTAGACTTTGTTCTGGTTAGCACTGATGACCAGCAATTAACTGTTTCTCAGGTTAGTAATGTTTTCCCATCTTTTCACTCCACTTTGGTGTATGCAAAGTGTACAGCTGCGGAGAGATAATCCCTTTGGGTTTCCTTAACTTTGCTGCACTCTCAGCTTGATGGTCCTTGGCTTGTAGCAGGGGACTTCAACTGTGTACTTAATGCTGATGAAAAATTGGGTGGTAATCATCCTTCTCAGAGTGCTATTTCGGATTTTAATGACTGTGTTGTTGATTGTGAGCTTATAGATGCTGGATTTATGGGCTCGAAATATACATGGCATAATAATCAGGCTGGTAGCAGAGGCATCTGGGCAAGACTAGATAGGGTTCTTTTCAATGCTTCTTGGCTGAACTTGTTACCCATTTCTGTGGAGCATCTATCTAGGGAAGCTTCAGATCATGCACCTTTGTTGATTAAATCTTCAGCTCAGAATAGATATCGGAGCAGGTTCTATTTTCAAAAAATGTGGACAATGCATGACAATTTTCTTGTGGATGTGAATGCTTGTTGGCATAATAGTCCCCTGGCCTCCTCCCCCATGACTACTTTATACCTGAAGCTTAAGAACCTAATGAAGATGCTGAGAATTTGGAATAAGAATATTTTTGGAAATGTGCATCAGAATCTGATAGCAGCAAAGGATTCAGTTCTTAAAGCTGAGCATCTATATGACCTTAACCCAACGGAGGAGAATTATCGAATTCTCGAAGAGGCTAAGTCTGTGCAATCTACCAGATTACTTCAAGAAGAATATTTTTGGAAGCAAAAATCTGGCGTTAAATGGCTGTTAGAGGGGGATAGAAATACTAGATTTTTCCACTCTTCCACCATGGCTAAGAGACACAAATTCAAAATCAATCAACTTCAAAATGCTGCTGGTCTTCTTACTTCCCGTCATGAGGACATGAAGGATATTGCTGCTTCTCACTTCCAACGAGCTTTCACTTCTCAGACTCATTATATAGAGGATTCTTGCTTAAACTGCATCCCCTCACTGGTCACTCAGGACGATAATGCATTGATATGTGCTATTCCCTCTGAACTGGATATTAAGGATGTGGTTTTTAGTCTATCCCCAGACAGTGCTCCTAGGCAAGACGGATTTACTAGTGCATTCTACCAAAAGGCCTGGCCGATTATTGGAAATTTGGTTGTGTCTGCTGTTCAAGAAGCCTTCACTACCCAGTTTGACTACCCAAGAAGTGTGACGTCAACACTTATTGCCCTGATTCCCAAGAAGTCCTCAGCCACTGACATCTCAGATTTCAGACCCATCAGCCTTTGCAACTTTTTCTACAAGATTATCTCTTCCATTGTTAACAAAAGGCTGGCCCTTATCCTCCCGAAGATTATTTCTTTGGAACACACAGCTTTCGTAAAGGGTAGACATATTGTTGAAAACATAGCTTTGGCTCAAGAATTATTTTAGGATCTGGGTAGGAAAACCAGAGGTAATAATGTTATTTTTAAGCTCGACATGGCCAAGGCGTATGACAGGCTTGAGTGGGATTTTTTGTTTGCTGTTCTATACAGATTTGGTTTTTCTCTGCCTTTTATTAACCTTATTGGCAAGTTGATTAAGAATTGCTGGTTCTCTGTCCTTCTTAATGGGGACACCGCCGGATACTTCAAATCTTGTAGGGGTGTAAGGCAAGGTGACCCCATTGCTCCCTCCTTATTCATTATTGCTGAGGAGAGCCTTAGCAGATCTCTTAAGTAGGCTTACATTGATGGTTCTGTTGAATGGTATAAATGACCCAGAAGATGTTTCCCCATCTCTCATTTGTTATTTGCAGATGACACACTCATATTCAGCAAAGGCAATGTGGTTTCGATCAGGAATCTTCAAAATGTTCTCCACACTTATGAAAAGGCTTCGGGTTAGTTAATCAATATTACCAAGAGTGGTTTTTTCATTCACTCCAGGATTCAGGGATCTTCCATCTCTCGCATTCATAATGGCACTGGGTTTGCAAGGCACACTTTTCCCCATAAGTATTTGGGCTTCCCATTGGTACTTGGCAGAAATAAAAAGATCTACTTTACAGGAATCATCTCCTCAATTCAGAATCGCATATCTGGCTGGAAATCTGGAATGTTATCTTAGGGTGCTAGATTAATTTTGATCAAGCATGTTCTCACTTCACTGCCCATCTACTCACTTTCCTCCTCTCCTTTGCACTCAGGAATTCTTCAAATTCTAGAGAGATCTTTTGCCAATTTCTTTTGGGGTTCTTCTCCCAATGGGAATAAAAAGCATTGGAGAGCTTGGCAGTCTATTTGTAGGCCCATTTCGCAGGGAGGTCTTGGAATTATGTCTCTTAGGCATATGGAAACTGCACTCAGAGTAAAGATGCTCTGGCAAGCCTTGCATTCAAACTCACTGTGACGTGGACTTCAAAAACATGAATGGCTTTTATAGAAGAAGCTGGATCAAGGCAAAAAAACTCATCTTACAATACAAAAAGGTTGTTATTGGTGATGGGAACACCACTAGTTTCTGGCATGACAACTGGATTGGCGACCATAGTCTCTCTGGTTTTATACATGATTCGGTTATTCATAACCCAAACTCCACAGTGAATGAATTCCTCACTCACTTATCTGTTGATGACTATGATTTATTGAGCAGATCGGTTCCCTCTCCTATCAAAACTTCTATTGAGAGTACGATTCTCACTCAAGACCCAGATGTTCAGGCTTGGAGCCTTTCAACTTCTGGTAATTGCTCTGTAGCTTCCACTTACAAATTATTGGCTGATCGCAATGATAATCACTACTCAATTCCCTGGAACCGGCTATGGTCTAATAATCTCCCAACCAAGATATCTGTTCATCTGTGAAAACTTATTCATAATTGTATCCCGGTTGATTCTAATATAAAGAAACTGGGTATTCAGTTATGCTCCAGATGCCACTGCTGTCAGAGATCTCAAGAAGAGGATATTAATCACTTGTTCCTCAATAGTGACTTGGCTGCTCATATCTAGTCGCACTACAGAAATGCTGGTTTGCATTTGGAAGGTAATACCATAAAGAGTTTCATATTGTAGGCTGTTAGCAGAGCAAATCCTAATTCCGGTCTTGGTCATCTCATGCTTACTACTATTGGATATGGTCTTTGGAATATCTGGAAAGGTAGGAATTGTGCAAAGTACGAAGGCAATCCATTTTCAAAATCCAGCATTCTTCATCAAATTCAGTTCCAAGTTAAGCAGAACTGTGCCATTGCAAACCTTCCGGAAAGGGACAGGAACAACAAAAAAGTTATGCAGTGTTTGGGTATTGCCATCAAACCCTTCTATGGCCTCTGCTAAAAATGGTTAGATGGGTGTGTCCACCTTGGCCATCCCTCAAACTTAATACTGATGGTGCCTATAAACACAACGGAATTTCAGGAGGTGGGGGGGCCATTAGAAACTACTGTGGTGACATTATCTTTGCCTTTTCGCACTTCTACGGTCAATCCAACAGCTTAATTGCAGAAACCGGAGCTCTTCTGGATGGTATAAAGTACTTACAAACCTTCAGTGACCAGCCTGCTCACCTTGAATGTGACTCTTACATCCTTGTTATGATCATTAAAAAGAAGTTTCAATGCCCTTGGTCTATCCTCCCATATGTTCGCCAAATTTGGAGCTTAATCTCACAGCAAGACACAATTGTGCATGTTTATAAAGAAGGGAATAAAGTTGCGGATTCTTTGGCCTCCCACGCATGCAATACAAAATGTAATCTTTTCTTTTCATTCAAGGATCTTCCCAGTGTTATAAGGGGAGAGGCCCGGCTTGACAAACTAGGCATGCCTAGTTTTCAATTGATGTAATTCTTTGCTTTAACCATATAAATAAAACTTACCTCCTATGGGGATGATGGTGGAGTGGTTCATCTCTTTACCCCTAGTAAATGGAGCACTCTCCCACCAACTCCTAGGCAGGGTTTCTTTAAAAAAAAATGGCTAAGCCGAAAAGGCATTGGATAGCGGGCCATATAGGCAAAAGATATTAGGATAATGAGACGAATGAGTCATAGGAAATCGGGGTAGTAGGTTGGACAAGCCAAAGGGTAGTGGAAAGTGGGCTTTGCGAGCTGAGAGTGGAGGGAGCAGGCTATGGGAGCCGAGGGCTATCAAAAGGCGCGTTATAAAGTCGAAAGACATCGAAAAGTAGGCTATAAAGCCAAAAAGGTACTATAAGTAGGCTATGAAGTCAATAGCATTGGGAAGTGGGCTATAAAGCCGAAGAGTATTGTAAGTAGGCTATGAAGCCAAAGGGCATCGGGAAGCGGGCTTGAAGCCAAAAGGATATTGGAAAGCAGGCTGTAAAAGCCACAGGATAATGGGAAGCGGACCGTAGAAACCCAAGGATAGCTAGAGAGTAAGTCGTAAAAAGCTGAAGGATAGCGGGAAAGCAGGCTATATAATCCAAAGGATAGCTGGAAAGCATACTGTAAAAGCCCAAGGATAGCTGGAGAGCAGGCTGTAAAAAACCGAAGGATAGTGGGAAAGCAGGCTATATAAGCCAAAGGATAGCTAGACATCAGGCTAGAAAAGCCCAAGGATAGTTGGAGAGCAGGCTGTAAAAAGTCGAAGGACAGCGGGAAAGTAGGTTGTATAAGCCATAGGATAGCTGGAAATATATATGGTAGAGGCTTTGGCCGGAATGACTAAGCTGCAATGCAGGGTAGTTGAGAAATAGGAGAGCAGGCTTTGGCCAGATATGAGAAGTGTGAAACTTCCTCATTTGGGTAGCTCTGTGATTAGAGGCAAATTTTTAAGCAGCATATAAGCTGTACAGTTGTCTGTAATTGCCCGGCCTTCGATGGGCTTATATTGTCATTTTCTATTTATTGTGTTACATCATCATTGCTCCCCCCTCTCCTATCTGGCATGAGAGGTTGCAGTAGGCGGGAGCACCCCTTCCTAGAGGAGAGTTATGAGTGTCCTTTACCATGTGGTGACACGTGCAATGTAGCAGTTGCATCATGCTGGATCTTTTCTTCCAGAGAGATCATTTATCATAGACTCCTCTCCACAGCTTCATCATCTAGCTGTCGGTCCTGAGTTCGGCTGACTTCGTTTGAATTGGTTGGCTCGAGTGAAGTTGACCGATAAAGCGGAGCAACAGCGCTTGTTTTTGTCTTCAGATTTTATCTTCAACATTTTCCCCCAGAATAGAGCACCATCTGTAACTTATATTTCTTTTTCTGGCTTCCTGCCATAGCTTGAGGGGCTTAGAATGCCCTTTAAAGCATGTATTGTTCTAGCTGGCACAGCGAGGCCATAGTGGCCAACATTTTGAAGACGGGCAATTGGTGCGAGCATGGTGGGTCCACCTTGTATCCACCCATTTGTAATTCACCTTTTTGAATCAGGCTTTTAATGATATCTTTGAATACACAGCAGGCCCCAATGTAATGCCCCCTCTGTTGGTGATAGGGGCAGGAATGAGGATCATCTTTCCATCTGACATCAACTGACCATTTGGGCTCTGGGAGGATGACATTGTCGTATTCTCAGGCCCATTCAAATAGCGCCCGAGTTTTGTCCTTCGGAAAGGAATATGGTTTCTTCATATTCCCCTTAGTGAGAACTTTTGTTCTGTGAACTTGGTGGCAAAAGGGCCAGCTGCCACTTTTGATTTGTTCCTCTGCTACTCGAAAGCTGCAAAATCGACAGTGTGTATTTCTTTTTGCATCGGCTGTTCGCCAGCTAGTTCATTCTTATGAATCGGGGTAGATATAGCCAGGCAGTGCTTTTCCAGAAGTGCTTTGATATCAGTTGCAAGATTGCTTAATTGGTCAAAGGACTTGACCTCAATGCCAATGGCCTTTAGTAGGCTGTTCATCTTCACACTGCATTTACACAGTTGGATAGCATCCCTGTCGTCGGACCCATATCTGCATCTTGCACTGAGGTTTCTCCATCGTCGGATGTAGACCGAAGCGGACTCACCATCCTTTTGCTCGATCATATACAATTGTGCATCGATAATTTCCTCCTTGGCTAGCTCTATTTTAGCTGCTTGTTCCATCTTTAGCTTGTTCATTACTGCCGGAGCTGGCGAACTCGCATGCAAGCCGGTTGGTTGTAGGAGTTGGTTCATTGGCGGGACTGCCTAAGATGATGTAGCTAACCCTCGGTATGCCTGAAAAGTTGAAGAATGTGCCAGGGGCGTGTGTTTTAGCTACGGAGGGGGGGTGCCCCCTGCCTGGTTATGCATCATTCGAGGCATTGCAGTTGCAATGAGGCTTCAAGTGGTTTAGTACTGCCCTGCAAAGCCTCGGATGATGACCCGACTGTTGATATTTATGTATCACCCTTTTTACCCCACCCCAAACTATGATAATATCATGATGAACATGAACAAGCATGAACCAGCATGAAAGTATAAAGGATGGGGCAATAACTAGATGAAGAAACTGACCGTGATCGCCACCAAGGTTGCAACAACGCCAAGAGATGAAGAAAGTGGTGCAACAGCACCGTGTACCTTGGAAGAGATGAAGACTTGATCGTGCTTAAGGAACGGGGTGCTGGGAACGTCATGCATTCAACCTCCTCTCCTTCCAGTCGGCTAGAGGAAGAGGGCCTCACGTTCAATTATGCTCTCTTGTAAAACAAAGCAAAACCACAAGAGAAAAACTCATTAGAAACATGTAAGTGTAGTATCCATCCCGTATGTGATAAAATAGCATGAATACAAGGGGGGAACACATCGGGGGGAGATTTTTAACCCCTGTGGAAGGGTGAAAATAATAGGTGGGTGTGTTGTGAAGATGTATGAACAAATAGATTGAAAAATCACATAGTACAACTACGGGAATATGCTATGCAAAATGGATAAAAGTGCAAAAGTGTAGAAAACAGAGATTTATGATGATTTCTGAAATTGAGAGGGAGAGAACTAAGAAAAGAGACAATGAAATCAAGCCCTTGGATGTGGAATTGAAAGCTAGTACTTCCACCTTCAGGTTGAGGTTGAAGATGTGAGTCGGAGATGCGGCATGGCTTTGCCTCGAACCGAAGAAGAGCCCCCATTCGCGACCTACAAACTTGGGTGCTATTTATAGGCGTAGTTAAACCCTAGGGTTCAAATCTGAGATAAACACCCAATTTTCTGGATTTAGATACATAAACCTCCAGATAATAGTGAGGGGAAGAGTCTCAGATTGAAGGAAATCGAGGTGGAGGCTTATCTCCCTCGAAAATGGATCAAACAAGGAGTCCAAAGAGTCCCGCGGTGAAGAAATCAGAGTTCAGGATCATTGGGACTCTCTGTTTCAAAAACGGTCTATCGCAGGGCCGCTAGGGAATGAAAATAGTCATAGTAGGACCGCAAGGGGATGAGAAATGGTCTAGGGGTGACCGCAAGGCTTCAGCTGCTAAATGGGCTCAAATGGGCACTGTTTGGGGGAAAACGGTCTAGTGAAGACCGCAGGGGGACTGCAAACAGTCATGGGGGTGACTGCAAGGTAATAGGAGGTGAAACGGGACAAAACGGGCGCTATTTGAGGCCTAGCGATCTTGGGAAGATCACCACCATCACCTAGCGGTCTTCCAAGGATCGCTAGGCTGATGGAGAACATTTTCTAGGCAGGATGTTGGAAATTTTGAAAATGGGAGCTTATCTCAAAAACAGTGCAAAACTAGCGAAAGTGGTAGAGGAAGAAATTGTAGATAACTGAAAAAGGAATAACTTTCATGAAGAGAAGAAGATGAGAAAACGAGCAGAAGAGCGAGAAAATAGGGAGAGAACAGAGAGAAAAAATGTTGGGACGCAGGTGAACAGTGCAATCTGCCAGAAAAATGCAAATAACTTGAAATTGGTGGAGATCTGGCCAATAGCATAGAAGAAGAAATTGTAGAGCTTTAAAAAGTGAACAACGTTTGTGAAGGGCACTTAATGAATAGAGGACCAGAGGAGGATGAAAAAGTGCTACGTTCAGGAATGCGCAACGAAAGGGGCCGAATGCCCGATGGAAGTTGACCTAAATGGGCCGTAAGTTGACTTAGAAAGCTGGAAGCTGATAAAATAATCCCCAGAGCTCTAAGAAATCATGGTCTTTGAAGTCCAAAGGCCGGGGAACAATGAAATGGACTTGAGATCTATCCAAGGAAGGATCCAAAATAATGGGTAATTCGGGACATCAAAAATGATGAATAAGAGAAACAACGTAACTTGCAGGCTAAAAATGGGTGTCAACAGATGCCCCTCCTTGATGTCTGCTTTGCAAGGGAACGAGCGAAAGCGACGTAGAGGTGAAATGGAAAGGAGATGGAGTGAAAGCGATAGTGACGTGAAATGGAGATGAAGTAGAGATGAAGCGGAGAGAACTGAAAAATGGGCATCAAGATAAAAGACACCCGTCATAACCAACAAGTGACAGGAATTCTCTTGAAAATGCCAAACTAACCACATGGAACGGATGACAAGGATGAGACATGCTTCGATAACTAACCAAAGGGAAAAGAAGAAAACACGACCAACTTCATCAGGGGACACAATCCACAGATAATGAGGGGATCAGAAATAACATAGCTAGAAAGCTGGAAAAGAGAAATAAAAGTGAGATAAAATCCAAACAGGAATCACGCAGGCCAACCAGACCAAGCTGGCAGATCAGAGAGATCGTTCAAATTTGGAGTGGAATGCAGATCTCTTATCCAAGAGAGCTGAAGTCCAATCAACCATTGTTGTAGAGAAACCTTGAGAAAATCATGAGGCATGAGTGCTCAAAATGACATGATGCATGCTGTGCTAAAATAAAGAAATCATCAAAATGAATGTAAAAAATGAATAAAATAGAAAGTACTCAAGGATACTATTGCTAGACCGAGCCAAGATGGGGTCAAGAGTCTTCTTGCAACCACGGCATGCGAGACAGAGTCCATCATCCCCCACCCGACTCAACCGAGCGGCCTATGGCAAGGCGTCCCTGAACGGTTTCCAAAAGAACGGTTTCCAAAAGAACGTCCTCCGCAGCTTGGCTGGGACAATGGCAAGGCGTCCCTGAACGACTCCCTGAAGGGGCGGCTCCTGAAGTTGATTTTTGATATTTATTTCTGAATATCTTCTGGACTGCAATTTCAGATCTGTACAGGGAACAGATCTGCAGGCCTCGGCGACACGAATAACGATGCTCAGATCCGGAGGCTGATCGAGGCGTGGCTGGTACTGTTAGAAAGAGCACTCATAGATCTACAACGTATAATTTTGACGGTTCCATCAAATAGACGGATTGAAAATAAAAACGACTGTATGACTGTTTCTTTTTCTGACTCGGACTGACAGACACACAGGGCAGCAAGGGATCTGCCTGAGACTGACCTTTGACTGAACGGGAAATGATTTTTCTAGACTCCACGAAAATTATGGTGGAAGGGGGTATGTGTGAGGAACACTGAGGAATGTTTGTGATTTTTTTAAAAATTTATAGGTGGGTGGGGAAAATACGACAAGGTGACTCTGTCCCTTAGATCCGCAAAATGGCAGATTACTGAGAGGACAAACAAAAATATGAAAAAAATACCAAATGACTTCCAAATAACACAAAATTTGAATTGGATGTTAAGGGAGATGGACAGAACAAAACCGCAAAATTAGGATTCGATCAGAGAACAAGAACCAGAGATAAAAATCCGGAGGTGAGGTTCTGTCCTGATGGAGACAGAACTCCGATGTAGCGATGATGGCGGCGCGATGGCGGCACGAACGGCGGCGGCGACGACGAACTCACGAACTGATAGAAGAGGCTTCACACCACTGATTCACAGCCTTCCCAGCTGTAGAAGGGGCGGGAGAGGAGAGAGATAGGGGACAGCCCTTGCTTCCTCCAATAAAATTCAGATTTTTCTCTTCATTAATTCTTGAAAATAGGAAATACAACCCTTTTATATGAAACCCATGGATCTTGGTTTACGTAGAGGAGATGCCAAATGCTATTTCCCCCATGTGGTCAAGCCTAATTAAAAAAATTTTAGCCTAATGAGGCCAAAAGAGGGGGGGCACCCCCCTTATTTTAAGGGGAGAAAGTGGGCTTTTCTTCCCACATTGTCTCCCTCGGTCAACAAGAGAGGTTTGGTCCAAGTTGGGCCATAGACCAGCCAATTGGGCCTTCCAATCTAGGAAACCCATGAGAAAGAGAGAAGCCCAATTGGGCCTTAAGTCATTTAAAGACCCATTATGAAGTCTAGTGGTCCAATATGGCCGCACTTCTTAATGGACTCTAAAGGGCTTAATCCCAATGGCTTATTAAGAGCCTTACAAAGAGCCCAACATGAAAACCCAAAAAAAGACACACATTACAAGCCCAAATACAATTCAAATAAATGCTAAAAAAGTGTCCAAACTCATGGCGGAGACTCCAGACTATCTCCGAGCCAATGAGAAGTTGATGTAGCTCGAGTGGTGCTCCGCGTACGGTACTGACGGCTCGCCGATTAGTGCTTCTCGCTCGCTCTGGTGTCCGCACCAATTCTCCCCGGGTGAGAGAAACTCGACCCTGTTGAGTAAGGGCCTGCATCGCTCTGGTAGCGCTCCAGTAGGTCCGGATCTATCCGCTGCAACTCTCCACGGGTGATCCAAGTATCCTCGGTGGCGGGTCACCCTCTCCAACGCACTAGGTAGCGCGGGTAGGATCCACTCCTAGTAACTGTTACCTGCTCATCTAGTATATGATCTATATGCTCTCGCAGCCGTGGAAATGTGGCTGGTGGTGGACACTCAGGTGTGGGATCACTCACAATGGGAGGAGATGGCTCGAAAGGCTCACTATGGATCACCGATGGGTCCCTATATGCAACTAGATCCGACACATTGAAAGTTGAGCTTATACCATATTCCTCGGGCAGGTCCACAACATACGCATTGGATCCAATGCGTTTCAACACTCTAAATAGACCGGCTCCGTGAGCTTGCAATTTCTTTACGGTTCTAGAGGGAAACCGTTCAGGTATTACCCAGATCATGACATATTCACCCTATTGGAACTCACGGTGGTGTCTATGGTTATAGGCTAGCTCCTTATACCGTGCATTGTTGGCCTCAATGTGACGACAGACGTCATCATGTAGACTCCTAACATGCTTAGCAAAAAGAAAAACACACGGATGCACACACGACCCTAAACAACCCTACGGTTAGTCCAACCCAATCATATGCAAGGTGGTCCAGGACATCCGAATGTGTGCCATGCATGCATTCTACGTAACCGAAGGTTAACGCCATGGTGGACTCCTAGACATCCTACGATGCACCAATCATGGACATTAGGCTTGGATGTGGGAAGTCCGAGAGGTTCGGGTGGTTTAGGTGGGCCGGGGGAACCAAAGTCTTCATTACCCCCAAATGACGGTTCAGACCTATTGCCATGTGAAGGTTGCCAGGCCCGAGTGGGAGGGGTGTGGTAGTGGACTCCCTCGAAGAAGTGAAGTATATATGGTGGGTCTAGGGGTCCACTAGGGGATGGGTCAAAGGATCAAAGAAGGTATGACCCCTTGTGGTGGGTTCCCACAAGTCACGGTCCCATGTGTGGTAGTCGTGAAGGTGTGGATGATCACCTTCATGCATTGTGGTGGGTGGGACGGTGATCATGTGTAGAAAATAAGATTCCTCCCTTGGGCAAAAGGGAATGAAGTCGGGCTCGACCGGCATAGGGAGGAATAGAAGAATCCTCGTGGTGACACAACCCACGGTGCACACAGAGGTAATGGACCCTAAGGCCGGATGGGTGAAGCTAAGACTAGTGGGTTGGTCGAAGCCTCGGGCCAATGAGTGCGTCAACGTCCATTGCCGGTGTAGACCCATAATAAGGTCACCCAAGGTATCAACGTGGTGACTAGACCGGAATGTCGTGTGGTAGGAGTTGACGGGCACTATAGGTAAGGTGGGGTCCATGGGTGGATAGCAAGGTGGGGTAGGGACCAAGCCATCCTTGAGCTAGCTAAGAAGCGGCTGGGCTATGAAAAGCGTTCCCGTTAGAAACACCGGTGGCTCGGGATGAGGTGGGTCCAAATGAGATGGCTCCAAATAAAGATGTGAGGGTGGCGACAAAGGAGCTCTCATGGGCGATGAAGGCATGTCCTCCTGGAGGGGAAGTGGTCCTTGGGACCCCGTAGGCGGGGCCGGGTTGGGGCTACGGGCTATGGCCTCCCTAGGCTCGAGTATGGCTACCTCCTGCCTCAGAGGTGGGCAAGGGGAGACCAACGACTCAAAATAAGCGCACGTTCTATCCACCCGTTCCGAAATCATTTGCACAAGTTCGGCAATGGTATGGGTTGGAGTAGGGGTATCGCGGTGGACTCGCCCGTAATCAACCGACCTAGGCTTGGGTCGGGGCTCATCTAAGAGCGGGGCTCCTTACCTCCCATTATGACCCACTTGGTTGGAAGTGAGTTGGTGGGGTCGGCTGGAGGTGTGACCCACGGGGTTGGAAGTGAATGGGTGGGACGGGTTGGAAGGGACCGGATGGGGAAGGTAGACCCTCCTAAGCTCTCTCTTCATGTCCCACCATGATTCAATGGGCCATTGCCTCCTAACCACTCTCAAGCCTTCGATGTCTCTCCACTTTTTGGCCACCTCGTGGAGGAGCCTCTCCTTTGCAAAATAGAATTGCCCAGCTTCGAACATGGTATAACAATCAAAGTATGTATGCATGGCGGTCTCCCACTTGAGGTAGTCGCCCGGGTCATTGGTGGCATAAAAATCTGAGGCTTCGGGCCTACGGAAGTGGATAGGGTGGTTGCCAAGTCCATGGGTGTGCCAACGGTCATATTACCTAGGCGATCGAGATTCCATTGGAAATGGGGAACAACAAGATGAACATGCTGACACTTGGACAAGACACTAGACATGACTATGCAAGGTTGGAATGTACTAACTAATGCACACTAAGGACCCTAGACTTAAACCAATATCTAATACGTTGGCGGAGTTAAGGGATCCGAAGATCCTCTCGCGCAAGTGTGCGGTCTTCCCGATAGGCATAGCCTAACGTGCGGACAACACACTTTAATATACCGAATAAGGTATGCGATGCAACCTTAGAATGACTTAGACAATGACTAATGACTAGACATAAATGACACTCTTTTTTTTTTATTTTAGACACCCTAGACTCAACTGGCGCTCTGATACCAAATTGATGCGGGGCGGACACGCGACCTGGGACTCTAGCTCGCGGGTGTCCCTAGCGAGAGAAGACGTGGGAGCGTGCACGGTTGAGAAACCGGCAGTGAGTCTCGGGTATCGGCCTTTCCGCGTTAACTCGGGTCGAGTCACGGGACGGTCACTCACTCTTGCTCTCGCAGCGGTGATAAAATGATAACAAGCTAGATAATCTATCACTCATGCAGTGACATATACAAAAATATACGAGTAAAGTAATGCCTACGAGGAGGGTGACGAGTGTACCTCCACGCTCCGGGCGTGGGGAAGACGACCCCGCCTAGTTATGGTAACTCCCGGTAACAATAGTAAAAGTTAATTACAACCGTGAATTTTCTTACCCACTCCACGCAGGGAGGTAAAGGGCTACAAGTGGGGCCCAGGAGGACCGACCCTGGGTTGTCGGGCGGCAATCTGGAGGTGCGAACGGCACGAACTCGGCCTGTTGGTCCGACTCGGCACTATTCCAACTCGGTGTTGCGCCAACTCGGTTGTTGACTCACTGGACAACAAGCAACGGTTTCCAAAACAACGTCGCCTTCCTGAGATCTTACGGAGGCGCCGCTCGGCTGGGACGATGGCAAGGCGTCCTTGAACGACTCCCTGAAGGGGCGGCTCCTGAAGTTGATTTTTGATATTTATTCATGAATATCTTCCGGACTACAATTTCGGACCTGTACAGGGAACATATATGTAGGCCTCGGTAACACGAATTACGACGCTCAGATCCGGAGACCGATCGAGGCGTGGCTAGGACTGTTGGAAAGAGAACTCATAGATCTACAACGTATAATTTTGACAGCTCCATCCAGTGGACGGATTGAAAATGAAAATGACTGTATGACTGTTTCTTTTTCTGACTCGGACTGACAAACACACAGGGCAGCAAGGGATCTGCCTGAGACTGACCTTTGACTGAAGGGGAAATGATTTTTCTAGACTCCACGAAAATTATGGTGGAAGGGGGTATATGTGAGGAACACTAAGGAATGTTTGTGATTTTTTTGGAAATTTATAGGTGGGTGGGGAAAATACGACAAGGTGACTCTGTCCCGTAGATCTGCAAAAGGGCAGATTACTGAGAGGACAAACAAAAATATGAAAAAATACCAAATGACTTCCAAATGACACGAAATTTGAACTGGAGGTTAAGGGGGATGGACAGAACAGACCCTCAAAATTAGGGTTCGATCATAGAACAAGAACCAGAGATAAAAATCCAGAGGTGAAGTTCTGTCCTGATGGAGACAGAACTCCGATGTAGCGGCGGTGGCGGCGCGATGGCGGCATGAACGGCGGCGGCGACGGCGAACTCAAGAACTGATAAAAGAGGCTTCACACCTTTGATTCACAACCTTCCCAACTGCAGAAGGGGGGGGAGAGGAGAGAGATAGGGGGCAGCCCTTGCTTGCTCCAACAAAATTCAAATTTTTCTCTTCATTAGTTATGGAAAATAGGAAATACAACCCTTTTATATGAAACCCATGGATCTTGGTTTACGTAGAGGAGATGCCAAATGCTATTTCCCCCATGTGGTCAAGCCTAATTAAAAAAGTTTAGCCTAATTAGGCCAAAAGAGGGGGGGGCACCCCCCTTATTTTAAGGAGAGAAAGTGGGCTTTTCTTCCCACTTTGTCTCCCTTGGTCAACAAGAGAGGCTTGGTCCAAGTTGGGCCATAGACCAGCCAATTGGGCCTTCCAATCTAGGAAACCCATGAGAAAGAGAGAAGTCCAATTGGGCCTTAAGTCATTTAAAGACCCATTATGAAGTCTAGTGGTCCAATATGGCCACACTTCTTAATGGACTCTAAAGGGCTTAATCCAAATGGCTTATTAAGAGCCTTACAAAGAGCCCAACATGAAAACCCAAATAAAAACACACATTACAAGCCCAAATACAATACAAATAAATGCTAAAAAAGTGTCCAAACTCATGGTAGAGACTCCAGACTATCTCCGAGCCAAAGAGAAGGTGATGTAGCTCAAGTGGTGCTCCGCGTACGGTACCGATGGCTCGTCTATTCGTGCTTCTCGCTCGCTCTGGTGTCCGCAGCACAAGTGAACCAAGATTAACATGAACTATAACATCATAAAGGTGAACAAAACATCACAAAGATGAACGTAACAATGATGAATATAACATAACATGGCATCGTAGATGAAATACCACAAGAACAAACAACGAGCGTGCAGGGGACTGAAAACACGGTGGGATAAGGACAACACGACATGGCGGGACAACACATGCGGTGGGACAAGGACATAGTGGGGCATAGGCGTATGGGACAACAACCACGGGGAACAAAAGATAAGGACAACACATGTGTGGGATGACAACAACAACACATGGCATAGTGACACAGTGAGATGAAAACATAGTGGGATGAAAGCATGACAGATATGGAGGACATAACAATACGTGTGACGATAACATGGTGGGACATAGACACGAGTGATGAGGACACGGCGGGACATAAACACGTATGACAAATATGCTCTTCAATCAAAGTCCAAGATCAAAATGAAGCAAAACCGCCAGGTTCGTAATCGTGAGGCAAAGCCCTCTCATGGAGATATTATGAGATAAAGTGAAAGCTGAGAAGGACATGAGCTTCAGCGATCGAGAGAATAGATCAAAAAATGAAGGAACATATCAGAAAAATATGAATAGGAGGCAGAGCGAAAGATAGAGCAAAGATGCTTTGAGCACCTGCAACCTGTATACTTAACAAACAGCTCATATCTGTCCTCAAAAACAAATAGAACGTACAGAAAAAAGATAAATATTTTTAGATTTTTTATTTTTCTGATTTTTTTTGGATTTTGACGATATTTAGATTTTTTTGATTTTAATAATGTTTGATTTTTTTGGATTTTTGAGAATATTTAACTTTTTTTGAATTATTGAGAATATTTGATTTTTTTGGAATTTTGAGAATATTTGATTTTTTGGATTATGAGAATATTTGATTTTTTTTGAAATTTCAAGAATATTTGATTATTTTGGAATTTTAAGAATAATTGATTTTTTTAGAATTTTTAGAATATTAGAATTTTTAGAATATTGAGAATCTTTGATTTTTTTTAGAATTTTTAGAATATTTGATTTATTTTTATTTTTGAGAATACTTGATTTTTTTAAATAGCAATCCGCAGCACCTAAAGACAGGCTCAAACTACTGGCCAGGGGTCGTCATCTCGTCCCCTCTCTTTAAAGACTTCGCTTAAGTAAGGCGTGCATATGAGGGTGGTTTACGACAACTAACCGCCTCTAAAGAACGGTGTCCGTACTAAGGCCATACTCGGGATACAACCCAGCCTAAGATAGAGAAGTAGAAGAAAAATTGGGGATAAACTTTTTGCAGGATAGGAGACATCAGAACTTGAATTCCTTCTAGGGCACTCCCCCTCAAAGATACAGTTTGTTGCGCCGGGGCTTTGTGTCTTTGATTTTGAGACCCATATTTATAGGCACCTATGCGACCGGGCTCATGACGTCCCGCAGGGAACTATATTGCCACTCTTTCCATGCCTTTGATTCATAATTTTACATATTGATTCATTGAATTTGAGAGCCCTTATTGGCTAGATATTGTAGGAACGCTCATTTTTTAGGGTCAAGAATACCCCTATTTGAGACCTCTCTCGTATTAGGGAGCGCCTAGGTTGGTCATCTCATCTTTCCATCACTTGCCCCTGCACTCGACCGAGCAAAGAAAAGAAAAGACCTTTGTGCATACCCAGAGTATGGCCAAAGCAGCAACGATGTTGCTCAAAGAAAAATCAGCTACAACTTGTCGTGAAGTGTGTGAAGAACCCATGCTTAAAGGTCACCCTCAACGATCGATGAAAGAACTAGACTCCCAGTGTGTAGCTAACACTAGCCTAAGGGATGTTGCAGAAGCGACTTCATTTTGACTAAAATAAGTAAACTCAACTAAAGCCACTCAAACCATGTTGAGGAATAGCATTATAATCAAGTGCATGGAAAAAACATAAGGAATAGAATGATAGCACGTTCTTGCACAAAATGTAAGATACCTTGCATATCCATAGCGTGAAAGTAGCACCCTGAAGTGAGAGCTTGGTCATCAAGCTTTGAGGAGCGTGAGTAGCTTTGTATTCCTTGCTTGACATGACAAAGATGGAAGGATAGCAAAGGATTAGATTCCTTGACAGAGAAGAGCGGCAACCATCAAACTGGACGAAGAATGATAAAAAAAAGAGAGACGAGGGCTAGAACACCCTCGTTAATGCACGGAGACCCTGATAACAAGGAACCGGATACAGAATAAGTAGGGATTGAGTGAGATCAAGACAGACTAAAGCCTCGAAAATAACATGAAAAAGGGTGAGAACCCCGAAAGGGTGAAGAGGTGAGAATATAAAACTGGGGAGAAGACGATTGCAAAGATGAAGGAGAAGAAGAATGATCATCCGACGAGGTCAGAGAAAGAGAATAATGGTCATCCGATAGGGTCGGAGAAGGAGCATAGTAATCACCTGACAGAGTCGGGGGGAAAATGGTAACCACCCGACAGGGTCGGGGATGAATCAGAAGCAGAATCCAAATATATCGGAGGAGAAGAATCGGGGGATGTCTCGAGATCGGGATGAATGGATATAGTCCGAGGACTAGAAGTACAGGAAAATGGAGAATCCGTAGGCCCCGGATAGGAAGATGAGCAGTGAGGGTTCATGAACTTAGGACTAGATGAGAAAATTATGGAAGCGGGATTGGAGGAAAGGAGGAACACCACCCAAGGGTGGGTACCGAGCAGTAGAAATGATGAAAGAGAGGAAGGAGAAAGAGAAATGGACCCCTGAGTGCACAGCATGTTGCCTTTGTACTTCCGCCGCCGCCTTTTCTTAGCTAAAATTTCCTGAACACGGGCCCGCCTAGTGCAGACTCAGACCGTTGGGCTTCTTGATTTGCAATGTCTTCTCAAATAACGAGCCCATCTGGAAGACGGCCTGGCCTGGTTAGGAACATGCAGCTTCATCGGGGTGATTTCCCCTAGACACCTGGTGCTAACGATATGCGGACATTCTCGGACAAATAACTCCTTAGATAGATCAGCATTGCAGAAACATGGAGTATTGTCACTCAGCATAAAGAGCATGACATTTGGCAACGCCACTCGAAAATCAGTCTTGAAGTACAACTCCCTTGATAGAAGGACTGGGGGAATTTGAGGGAGGTTAATACAGGGCGTTGACGTGGCCGGCGCACTGATAAACTGAGAGAGATTGCATAAGGTGTACAGAATGTCCTTGGAGAATGTTGAGAATACGGCCAATTGCCCCTCGAACATAGAACTCATAATCTGCTTAGCAGCCGTACTGTTGAATCAATGAGATGGTGCAAACAAGATTAAGAGAGGGGGTGAATGAATCCCCTTTTAAATTTTGGCCAATTCAAAACTGCACTTATAAAATCTTGCGGAATTAAAGACCAACTAGCTTAATTGAATATAAACTAGCTATGATGAGACACACTATCAAATAGATGGTCAGCGTAAGCAGCGAACTACACAGCAACTTCTAAGATGTTTGCAGAAACAAACCTACCACACAATGAGCTCTAAAGAAACTCAGCAGAATAGTCAATTTGGAAGCGCACCTAGGCATTCATCTAACGTAAATCAGATAAGCATCAAACCACAATAGACAGAGAATTTCTAGGTGGTTCGGTCCTCCAGACCTACATCCACCCCACACTCCAACCAGAGTGTGGATTCCGCTGCCAAACAGCTTGAACGACTAGGTCTCACAGCTTGCCAACAACAGCTGAGCTTCACAGCTTGGTTAACCGCTGACTAATAGCTTGACTGCTGGGCAATACAGCTTTGCCATGGCTGGGTATTACAGCTTAGCCACCGCTGATACATAGCTTAATCCGCTAGGCCTTACAACTTAGCCTCCGCTGATACAGCTTAATCTGTTGGGCCTTATAGCTTAGCCTCCGCTGATACATAGCTTAAAACAAGAGTTCAAAGGAAAAAAAAGAAATGAAAACGACAGCACCGAAAAGCTGGAAATAAAACACAGATAGAATGTAGCTCTCACCGGAGCAGACTGGATTGGATCTGATCTGATGGCCTGTAGAAAAGATCTTCAGGAACTTCAATCTCTTCTCTCGATCTCTCTCTCAATATCTTTTCTCGATCTCTCGATCTCCCTCTTCTTCTTCTTCTCTTTCTCTCTTCTACGATACTCTGTTTTCTCTCAGAAAATGACTCTCGCCTTCTTTCTCTCTCTCCTCTTTCTGAACTCTCTTCTTTCTCTCAGCTTCTCTTGCTCTATCTGCCTTCACACCTTTTTCTCTTCTGCCCTCTAATCCTCTTTTATAAGCAGCAGACAATGAGCGTGTGGATACCATGTTTCCCGCCCAATCTTTCACGCAGATCTGATCCTTCGAGGTTCTGTAGATGTCGAAAAATGTCGATGATGATCATACGGCATGCGCGTCTCGACACTCAAGAGCAAGTCGAAGACGAAAATGCCAAATAAACTTCATGCCTCACCCGATCAGGACGAGAACTCGCTTGGTGGTCTGCTACCCGCTAAGGAAGCCCCCCAGGCGGAAGATATGGCTACAACTCTCCGACCGGCCATGCCGAGAGCATAATCAGAGAAAACTCAAGAACTCCGGCACATTCTCGGCATGCACCGAAAGTCACGTAAAGTCTGGGACTGAGCCCCAGAGGCTGTGAACAGAATATTACGGAGGCCATACATTGCATCTAGAACATTCCGGGAACGCCAACATTCGAATAAATGGCTGCGACTTCGAAAAGAGTCCATTTCAAAATGGTGCGGAAGGGCCTTAGACCGGCGCGCTCTAAACCGGCGTGCCCCTTCAACATCCTAATCCGGTGGCCCTAAAACTAACGCGCCCCATTTCCCATTTTCCCTTGCTATTGCCTTAATACGGTGCGCTACCTTTGCTTGGCATACCCGGTGCGCCCCTTGCAAAGCTCTAATCCGGCACGCCCCCGGCCGCGCCGTGTTAACCGAAGGGCCCGTCATGCCATTTTTAAAGCTTTGTTCATCAAACACTTATACGGTGTGGCCCTTTGAAGGTTATTATTAATCAGGCGCGGTCACTATTCCCCCGCGCCAATTTAACCATATTCCATCCCATCTCTGGCACGATGCTCTGTTTTGTTTAAATGTGGTGCGCATAGAGCATTCAATGTTTTGAAGCCGTGCCTCCGTCTCCACTCGACAACGCATTAACATCATCGGCGAAGGCATGTCTTCGGACGAAGATCTCCCGACAAACCCGCAATCGTGCCGTCCTCGGACGAATGACAGTGTATGGCACGAATCGCCGGATGCCAGCGACATGCCAACCCTGTTCATCTGGCAGAGGAATAAAGTGGCGGGAGTTTCTTCCGTTCGAGCAAAGAAAAGGCAACCCATTATATATACTCTGCAGGCCTGACAGAGCAACGCCCTGGCTTCTCTCTCCGGGCTGGCCATTTTTGGAGGAAAAGGCTCTCGGCTGTGGGCAGTAAAGAGAAGAAGAAGAAGAGAGAAGGAGTTTGGCCCTCCGGCGCTGGCAAGGTGAAATGAAAGAAAGAAAGAGTGTGTGAGAGAGGGAAGGTGAGTCTGGAGGGGGGGAGGAGCTTGTGCTCCATCCCCTCTCCCCCACCGGTGTATCTCCTTCATCCCCCGTCGATGTATTTTCCCTCTTCTCCCTTGCAATGTTCCCTTTTTTTTCTTCCCTTGAGGATGAATGAAAAGAATGGGTTCTCTGAGCATGCGTAGCCTTCCACTGTTGTGATCTCTTCCCTTTCCTCTCGATCTTCTTATCATCCAGGGGCCTCGGAGGTCTGCCTCTCAGTGGCGCGACCTTTGGGGAACCCGTCCGTGGGATGAAGAACTACATCCTCCTATGGTGAACATCTAAATGACCGCCCGTGAGTCGTGGCCCCTCTCGTAGGCTGGCCCTCGAGCGTTCCACATTCACACTTGGGCTAATGGACCGCCATGAGGCCGTTCCGCATTTTGAGAGTTTACTCGGGAGTAATCCGTGTGGTGGCTTTCACTTCTCCCTGGCAAGTTCCGGTCCGGGGGAGGTGCTGCCCGATTTTTCCCAGGGGCCAAGAACATACAAGAACACCAAGAACAATGAACAAACGCATCAGAAAATCCACTTCTGGTGAAAGAAAAGAAACACACAGTCAAAGCAATAAACCCTCGAGAGAGTTTAATACGGCGCGGTGACTATTCCACCGCGCCGATTTAACACCACTCTCATAACCCCAATCTCCCCATTGAACCTTAAAACGGCACGCCCCTCTCCCCTTGCGTGGCCTTAATATGGTGCGCTCCTCCTCCCCTGTACCACCTTAAAACGGTGTGCCCCTGGCCGCGCCGGTTTAGCCCCCTTTTTTGTTCTCCTGTTATGGCATGCCCCCCATTGTTCCTCTACTCGACGCGCACCCATTCATCACTGTTCACCCCAAATACGGCGCACCATCCTTGCATCACTGTAGCTCCAATTCTGGCGCGCCTCTAAACAACTTGCTTAAATAAAAAGGTTCAAAACAAAAAAAATGAAAATATCAATAGTAATAAATGAAATAAAAAAGGGGAATAAACAAGCAAAAAAATAATAATAAAAGATCAATGCCATTAAAAAAATAAAAGGAACTCTATCATCCGTGCTTTAATTAAAATTTTGTTCCAGGGGCACTGCCCTCTTGACCCCCGCGACCTGACCGCGCAGGTCGAACCCCGTGACGTGACCGCGCAGGTTGATCTGCGTGCGAGGGCACATGATGTGGGACGGACACGGGGACCGACTCTACGTGGTATGGACCTCGGACTCTAGACGCGGACACGACCAGCAACGCATGATGGGAGAGACATTAGGCCCGACACGGAGAGCTCCTTTGGGCTATACGTCGCTAACAGAACGCAAGCTCACTCGTCATCCCAAGCGAGGGAAACGCGGATCGTGCGCGGTTGAAGAATCGGCAGAGTTCAAGGTAGTCAGACTCACTTCCGGACTCGGATCGAGTCGCGGGACGGGTCACTCTCACACTCACAGTGGTGACATGAACACACGGGCTAGTACCTATCGCTCTCGGCAGCGGCAAAAGACCATATACTAGCTAAGCAATGTAACGCCAAGTGGTTAAGACCATTACCTCCACGCACCCGACGTGGCGAAGATAACCCCGGCCGAATTACGGACTCCCAGTTAACAATGATTACAGCAATACACTAAGTCGACCCACTCCACGCAGGGAGGTAAAAGGTCACATGTGTGGTCCGAGAATCACGCAACTCGGGTTGACAGGCAGCATCTTGATGTCGCCCGGCGGTGCCGAACTCCGCGTTTTCGTGCTTTCCGAACGGCAGCTTCTACGGGCCCGTGGGGCCCACGGGCGGCGCTGTCCTCCGGATCTGCGGGGGTGGGACCCACTGTGATGGGGACCCCTGGTGGCGCGCCTCCACGGACGGCGGTCGGCCGGGAACACCGATCGGGGGTCGATCGGCCCCGATTCCCAACTCTTGAACTAATAACCCACGGATTTGGGTTGCTGTCTTCCGGCGCGCGCTCCGGCAAAAATGGCCGCTGCGGTCAATCCCGATGTAGGATCGGGACGCATGAGCTATCGTTGGAAAGCTCTCTTCAAATGTTTCAATCTAGACCCAGAGACATCTTCTGGATCTGGTCGGATCAGAACGTTATTGAATTTACAAGTCCCTATTGTACAGTAGCCGAAATCTCATATCTGCAGGGCACTTGTCTAAGAACCACCGTTGACCGCCTAGTAAACCTCCGATTCAACTCTTGAGCTCTTCTTATAAGTTGTAGGGAATCCAACTACGGAATGGGGACTATTTTTAGAATTTGATGTGGAGGTGGCTGCGATTTTTTGTGATTTTTGGGGTGACTGGTGGTCGGATCTGGGAACCGGTTGACAAAATTGTAGATGGTTCTGAAAATGATTTTTAAAAAATATGAGATGGGCGAATCAAAAATTGAGAAAAATTGTGGATGAAGGGGTGGATAGATGGAACCCCCATTAAAATTGGGCGAACTAACAGAAATCAAAAAGTGGATCTAAGATGTGAAACTCAGGACGGAGGTGAACCTGGACATAACTCTGGCAGAACCGAAATGGAAGAGTGGACGAAAATCATAAATTAGGAAACGTGATCTGAATGCTGGCCTGATTTTTTTGGGAGGAGAGGAGCATCCCAGGAACAACTCCTCCAAATTTGGTAGCCAAATGAGCTCGGGGAAGACCTGTGAATTTCGAACAAGCTGCTGTGGTACTGCGCAGGCAGAACTCTGTTGATGGCGATGGCGGTGCGGTGGCGGCTCGTGGCGACGGCGGCGATCGTCGGAACCGATACACGAGGCGTCACACCTCAGAATGGAAGCCTTCACAGCATCCAAGGGGAAGAGGGAGAGAGGAAGGGGGCGGCCTAGGCCATGCTCCAACAAATTTCAATTTCAAAATGGCATTAATTCTTCCAAAATGGAAAATACAAGCTTAAATAGGTTACATCTCACATCCATCCACAACCGTAGGATCTAGGGGAGGGGAATGGATGGCTGGGATTGAGTGTGATCAACACATAAAATTTACAATAAAAAAAACAAGGGGAGGGGCGCACCATTGACTAGAGGGAGAAGCTTGACATGGTAGGTGGGGTGGGTGGCCAAAATGTGGACTTTCCAAGCCAATTGTCCCCCACTTGACCCACCCTTCTAGAAGCCTCCATGTGGAAGGTTGACTGACCCCACATGGGACCCTAGGCTGAGGTGACTCAATGGGATGGGGCCTGGGTGGCCCGTGGGGCCCACGGGGTCCAAATTGCACATAAGCCCCTCTTACAATCAAAATTGCAAACCAAATACAACGAAATAAACACAAATTACACACACATAAAGTCTAACTAAATATGATAAATGGGGAGGCTCAAGGCGGAGTCTCCAGGCTGTCTCCGAGCCAGATGGACGCTGAGGTGGCTCTAGTCGTGCTCCGTGTGCGGTACCGGTGGCTCGGCGTATCACGCCGCTCAACTGCTCGGGTGTCCGCACCAATTCTCCCCGGGTGGGAGAAACTCGACCCTGTCGAGTAAGGGTCTGCATCGCTCCTGTATCGCTCCATAAGGTCCAGATCAATCTGCTGCAACTCGCCATGTGTGATCCATGTGTCCTCGGTAGCGAGCCGTCCTCTCCATCGCCCTAGGTAGCGCGGGTAAGATCCACTCCTGGTAACTGTCATTTGCTCGTCCAGTATACGATCTATATGCTCACGCTGCCGTGAAAAAGGGGCTGGAGGTGGAAGTGGACACTGAGGTGTGGGATCACTCTCAAGGGGAGGAGATGGCCCAAAAGGCTCACTAGGGATCACCGCTGGGTCCCTATATGCAACAAGATCCGATACATTGAAGGTAGAGCTTATACCATATTCCTCGGGCAGGTCCACAACATACGCATTGGATCCAACGCGTTTCAGCACTCTAAAGGGACCGGATCCGTGAGCTTGCAACTTCTTAATGGTTCCAGAGGGAAACCGTTCAGGTCTTACCCTGATCATGACATATTCACCCTCTTGGAACTGTCGGTGGTGTCGATGGGCATCGGCTAGCTCTTTGTAACGTGCATTGCTGGCCTCACTCATGCAGACTCCTAACATGCCTAGCACTAGACTCGGCAGACTCACTATGCACTCCTAAAATGCTTAGCAAAATAAAAATACACGGATGCACACACAACCCCAAACAACCCTACAGTTAGTCCGACCCAATCATATGTAAGGTGGTCCAGGACATCCGAATGTGTGCCATGCATACCCTAGGTGTGACCGAGGGTCGGTACAATCATAAGACGGTCCTTTGGATTTGGGAGGTTTGGGTGGGACTGGAGGGTAGGGTGTCTCTCGCCCGTGAACGGACTCGGTGGGTGCCGATGGCCCGGTCCATGGGGGAGGGGTATAATGGTGACCTCCTTTAATGAAGTGGAATGGAGATTGTGGACCAAGGGGACCACTAAGAAAGGGATCGAAGGGATCAAAGAATGTGTGACCCCTCGATATGGATTCCCTCATCTCCAGATCCCATGTGTGGAAGTCTAGAAGGTGTTGTTGATCTCCTTCATCCATGAAGGGAGATGAGACGGTGGGGGTATGATGGTGGACTCTCTCGAAAAGGTGGAGTAAATATGGTGGGTCACGGGGTCCACAAGAGAATGGGTCGAAGGGATCAAAGAAGGTATGACCCCTCGGACTAGGCTTCCACAAATCACTGTCCCACATTTAGAAATCTTGGAAGTGTAAATGATCACCTTCATTCATTGTGAGAGATGGGACGACAGTCGTAGGTAGAAAGTAAGATTCCTCCCTTGGGCAAAGGGGAATGAAGTCGGACTCGGCCGGCAAAGGGAGGAGTAGAAGAACCTCCGTGGTAACATGACCCACGGTGTACACGGAGGTGATGGACCCTAAGGATGGATGTGTGAAGCTACGACCTGTAGGTCGGTCGAAGCGTGGGGCCAACAAGTGCGTAAATGTCAACTGCCGGTCTAATCCTTTAAGAAGATCATCTAATGTATCCACATGGTGACTAGACCGGAAGGTGGTATGGAATGAGTTGACCGGCACTAATGGTAGGGTAGGGTCCATGGATGGGAGGAGAGATGGGGCCAAGCCGTTCTTGAGCCAACTAAGAAGTGGTTCGGCTATGAAAAGTGTACCCGTTAGAAACACGGGTGGCTCGGGCTTTGGCGGCTCCAAATGAGAGGGCTCCGAAATAAGATCGGAAGGTGAGTGTGATGGTAATGGAGCTCTCATGGGTGGGGAAAGAGGATCCACTATGATGGGGAGAGGACCTTGGGATGGCACCTTAGATGGCATTGGGTTGGGGCTACCAGTTGCTACCTCCTTAGGCTCGTGTAGGAGTACATCACTAGGAGTACGTGTCCTATCCACCCCATCCAACTGGTCCAAAATCATTTGCATAAGTTCGGCAACGGAGTGGGTTGGAATAGGGATATCATGGTGGACTCGCCCGTAGTCAACCGTCCTAGGATTGGGTCTTGGCTCATCTACGTGTAGGACTCTTTGCCTCCGACTAGAACCCACTTGGTTGGAAGTGATTGGGTGGGGCCGGTTGGAGGTGACCGGTTGGGGCACGTAAACCTTCCTAAGCTCTCTCTTCATGTCCCACCATGACTCGATGGGCCATTGCCCCCTAACCTCTCTCATTCTTTCGATGTAATCCCACTTTTCGGCAGCCTCATGAAGAAGCCGCTCTTTGGAGAAAGAGAATTGCATTGCCCCGGACATAGTATAACAATCAAAGTAGGTGTCCATGGTGGCCTCCCACTTGAGGTAGGTGCCCGGGTCATTGGAGCCAAAAAAATCTGAGGCTTCAGGCCTACAGAAGCGGAGAGGATGGTTGCCAAGCCCATGGGTGGGCCAACGGTCATATCGCCCGGGTGATTGGGACTCCATGAGAAACTGGGGAACTACATGTTAGACATGCCGACACTTGGACAAGACCGACTGACTCTTATAGGACTACACACGAACTAGAAGACACCGACTAATGCAAACACTCACTAAAGGATGCACTTATACCTAACCAATATCCGATACGTGGCGGAGATAAGTGACCCGAAGATCACTCGCGCAAGTACGCTACCTTCCCGATAGGCATAACCTAATGTTCGGGCAACGCCTTTTAATATACCGAGCTATTGGATGAAATGCAATTTGAAACACTCTTTTTTTTGTTTTGAAAATAATGATGATTCTAGACTCGACTTAGGCCATGATGCATGACTTATGCAATGACTACCCTAGACTCAACTGGCTCTGATACCAAACTGATGCGGGACGGACACGGGGACAGACTCTACGTGGTATGGACCTCGGACTCTAGAGGCGGACACGACCAGCAACGCATGATGGGAGAGACATTAGGCCCGACACGGAGAGCTCCTATGGGCAATACATCGCTAACAGAACGCAAGCTCACTCGTCGTCCCAAGCGAGGGAAACGCGGATCGTGCGCGGTTGAAGAACCGGCAGAGTTCAAGGTAGTCAGACTCACTTCCGGACTCGGATCGAGTCGCAGGACAAGTCACTCTCACACTCACAGCGGTGACATGAACACACGGGCTAGTACCTATCGCTCTCGGCAGCGGCAAAAGACCATATACTAGCTAAGCAATGTAACGCCAAGAGGTTAAGATCATTACCTCCACGCACCCGGCGTGGCGAAGACAACCCCGGCCGAATTACGGACTCCCGGTTAACAATGATTACAGTAATACACTAAGTCGACCCACTCCACGCAGGGAGGTAAAAGGTCACATGTGTGGTCCGAGAATCACGCAACTCGGGTTGACGGGCAGCATCTTGATGTCACCCGGCGGTGCCGAACTCCGCGTTTTCGTACTTTCCGAACGGCAGCTTCTACGAGCCCGTGGGGCCCACGGGCGGCGCTGTCCTCCGGATCTGCGGGGGTGGGACCGACTGTGATGGGGACCCCTGGTAGCGCGCCTCCACGGACGGCGGTCGGCCGGGAACACCGATCGGGGGTCGATCGGCCCCGATTCCCAACTCTTGAACTAATAACCCACAGATTTTGGTGGCTGTCTTCCGGCTCGCGCTCCGGCGAAAATGGCCGCTACGGTCAATCCCGACGTCGGATCGGGACGCATGAGCTATCGTTGGAAATCTCTCTTCAAATGCTTCAATCTAGACCCAGAGATATCTGCTGGATCTGGTCGGATCAGAACTTTATTGAATTTACAAGTCCCTATTGTACAGTAACCGAAATCTCAGATCTGCAGGGCACTTGTCTGAGAACTACCGTTGACCGCCTAGTAAACCTCCGATTCAGCTCTTGAGCTCTTCTTAGAAGTTGAAGGGAATCCAACCACGGAACTGGGACTATTTTTAGAATTTGATTTGGAGGTGGCTCCGATGTGTTGTGATTTTTGGGGTGACTGGTGGTCGGATCTGGGAACAGGTGGACAGAATTGTAGATGGGTATAAGAACGATTTTTAGAAAATACGACATGGGCGAATCAAAAATTGAGAAAAATAGTGGATGAAGGGGTGGATGGATGGAACCCCCAGTAAAATTGGGCGAACTAACAGAAATCAAAAAGGGGATCTAAGACGTGAAACTCAGGACGGAGGTGAACCTGGATAGAACTCTGGCAGAACCAAAATGGAAGAGTGGACGAAAATCAAAAATTAGGAAACGTGATCTGAATACTGGCATGATTTTTGTGGGTGGAGCGGAACATCCCAGGAACAATTCCTCCAAATTTGGTAGCCAAATGAGCTCGGGGAAGACCTGTGAATTTCGAACAAGCTGCTGTGGTACTGCGCAGGCAGAACTCCGTTGATGGCGATGGCGGTGCGGTGGTGACTCGTGGCGGCGGCGGCGATCGTCGGAACCGATACACGAGGCGTCACACCTCAGAATGGAAGCCTTCACAGCATCCAAGGGGAAGAGGGAGAGAGGAAGGGGGCGGCCTAGGCCATGCTCCAACAAATTTCAAGTTCAAAATGGCATTAATTCATCCAAAATGGAAAATACAAGCTTAAATAGGTTACATCTCACATCCATCCACAACCGTAGGATCTAGGGGAAGGGAATAGATGGCTGGGATTGAGTGTGATCAACACACAAAATTTACAATAAAAAAAACAAGGGGAGGGGCGCACCATTGACTAGAGGGACAAGCTTGACATGGTAGGTGGGGTGGGTGGCCAAAATGTGGACTTTCCAAGCCACTTGTCCCCCACTTGGCCCACACTTCTAGAAGCCTCCATGTGGAACGTTGACTGACCCCACATGGGACCCTAGGCTGAGGTGGCTCAATGGGATGGGGCCTGGGGGGCCCGTGGGGCCCACGGGGTCCAAATTGCACATAAGGCCCTCTTACAATCAAAATAGCAAACCGAATACAACGAAATAAACACAAATTACACACACATAAAGTCTAACTAAATATGATAAATGGGGAGGCTCAAGGCGGAGTCTCCAGGCTGTCTCCGAGCTAGATGGACGCTGAGGTGGCTCGAGTCATGCTCCATGTGCGGTACCGGTGGCTCGGCGTATCACGCCGCTCAACTGCTCGGGTGTCCGCACCAATTCTCCCCGGGTGGGAGAAACTCGACCCTGTCGAGAAAGGGTGTGCATAGCTCCTATATCGCTCTAGAAGGTCCGGATCAATCTGCTGCAACTCGCCATGTGTGATCCATGTGTCCTCGGTAGCAGGCCATCCTCTCCATCACACTAGGTAGCGCGGGTAAGATCCACTCCTGGTAACTGTCACTTGCTCGTCCAGTATACGATCTATATGCTCACGCTGCCGTGAAAAAGGGGCTGGAGGTGGAAGTGGACACTCAGGTGTGGGATCACTCTCAAGGGGAGGAGATGGCCCAAAAGGCTCACTAGGGATCACCGCTGGGTCCCTATATACAACAAGATCCGATACATTGAAGGTAGAGCTTATACCATATTCCTCGGGCAGGTCCACAACATACGCATTGGATCCAACGCGTTTCAACACTCTAAAGGGATCGGCTCCGCGAGCTTGCAACTTCTTAACGATTCCAGAGGGAATCCGTTCAAGTCTTACCCTGATCATGACATATTCACCCTCTTGGAACTCTCGGTGGTGTCGATGGGCATCGGCTAGCTCTTTGTAACGTGCATTGCTGGCCTCACTCATGGACATTGGGCTTGGGTGTGGGAAGTCCGAGAGCTTCGGGTGGTTTAGGTGGGCCGGGGGAACCAAAGTCTTCATTACCCCCAAATGACGGTTCAGACCTATTGCCATGTGAAGGTTGCCAGGCCCGAGTGGGAGGGGTGTGGTAGTGGACTCCCTTGAAGAAGTGAAGTATATATGGTGGGTCTAGGGGTCAACTAGGGGATGGGTCAAAGGATCAAAGAAGGTATGACCCCTTGTGGTGGGTTCCCACAAGTCACGGTCCCATGTGTGGTAGTCGTGAAGGTGTGGATGATCACCTTCATGCATTGTGGTGGGTGGGACGGTGATCATGTGTAGAAAATAAGATTCCTCCCTTGGGCAAAAGGGAATGAAGTCGGGCTCGACCGGCATAGGGAGGAATAGAAGAATCCTCGTGGTGACACAACCCACGGTGCACACAGAGGTAATGGACCCTAAGGCCGGATGGGTGAAGCTAAGACTAGTGAGTTGGTCGAAGCCTCGGGCCAATGAGTGCGTCAACGTCCATTGCCGGTGTAGACCCATAATAAGGTCACCCAAGGTATCAACATGGTGACTAGACTGGAATGTCGTGTGGTAGGAGTTGAAGGGCACTATAGGTAAGGTGGGGTCCATGGGTGGATAGCAAGGTGGGGTAGGGACCAAGCCATCCTTGAGCTAGCAAAGAAGCCGCTCGGCTATGAAAAGCGTTCCCGTTAGAAACACCGGTGGCTCGGGATGAGGTGGGTCCAAATGAGATGGCTCCAAATAAAGATGTGAGGGTGGCAACAAAGGAGCTCTCATGGGCGATGAAGGCATGTCCTCCCGGAGGGGAAGTGGTCCTTGGGACCCCGTAGGTGGGGACGGATTGGGGCTACGGGCTATGGCCTCCCTAGGCTCGAGTATGGCTACCTCCTGCCTCAGAGGTGGGCAAGGGGAGACCAGCGACTCAAAATAAGCGCACCTTCTATCCACCCATTCTGAAATCATTTGCACAAGTTCGGCAATGGTATGGGTTTGAGTAGGGGTATCACGGTGGACTCACCCGTAATCAACCGACCTAGGCTTGGGTCGGGGCTCATCTAAGAGCGGGGCTCCTTACCTCCCATTATGACCCACTTGGTTGGAAGTGAGTTGGTGGGGTCGGCTGGAGGTGTGACCCACGAGGTTGGAAGTGAATGGGTGGGACAGGTTGGAAGGGACCGGATGGGGAAGGTAGACCCTCCTAAGCTCTCTCTTCATGTCCCGCCATGATTCAATGGGCCATTGCCTCCTAACCTCTCTCAAGCCTTCGATGTCTCACCACTTTTCGGCCACCTCGTGGAGGAGCCTCTCCTTTGCAAAATAGAATTGCCCAGCTTCGGACATGGTATAACAATCAAAGTATGTATGCATGGCTGCCTCCCACTTGAGGTAGTCGCCCGGGTCATTGGAGCCATAAAAATCCGAGGCTTCGGGCCTACGGAAGTGGAGAGGGTGGTTGCCAAGTCCAAGGGTGTGCCAACGGTCATATTGCCTAGGCGATCGAGATTCCATTGGAAATGTGGAACTACAAGATGAACATGCTGACACTTGGACAAGACACTAGACACGACTATGCAAGGTTGGAATGTACTAACTAATACACACTAAGGACCCTAGACTTAAACCAATATCTAGTACGTTGGCGGAGTTACAGGATCCGAAGATCCTCTCGCGCAAGTGTGCGGTCTTCCCGATAGGCATAGCCTAACGTGCGGACAACACACTTTAATATACCGAATAAGGTATGCGATGCAACCTTAGACTGACTTAGACAATGACTAATGACTAGACGTAAATGACACTCTTTTTTTTTGATTTTAGACACCCTAGACTCAACTGGCACTCTGATACCAAATTGATGCAGGGCGGACACGCGACCTGGGACTCTAGCTCGCGGGTGTCCCTAGCGAGGGAAGACGTGGGAGCGTGCACGGTTGAGAAACCGGCAGTAAGTCTCGGGTATCGGCCTTTCCGCGTTAACTCGGGTCGAGTCACGGGACGGTCACTCACTCTTGCTCTCGCAGCGGTGATAAAATGATAACAAGCTAGATAATCTATCACTCATGCAGTGACATATACAAAAATATACGAGTAAAGCAATGCCTACGAGGAGGGTGACGAGTGTACCTCCACGCTCCGGGCGTGGGGAAGACGACCCCGGCTAGTTATGGTAACTCCCGGTAACAACAGTAAAAGTTAATTACAACCGTGAATTTTATTACCCACTCCACGCAGGGAGGTAAAGGGCTACAAGTGGGGCCCAGGAGGACCGACCCTGGGTTGACGGGTGGTAATCTGGAGGTGCGAACGGCACGAACTCGGCCTGCTGGTCCGACTCGGCACTATTCCAACTCGGTGCTGCGCTAACTCGGTTGTTGACTCACTGGACAGCAAGCAACGGTTTCCAAAAGAACGTCGCCTTCCTGAGATCTTACGGAGGCGCGGCTTGGCTGGGACGATGGCAAGGCGTCCTCGAACGACTCCCTGAAGGGGTGGCTCCTGAAGTTGAATTTTGATATTTATTCATGAATATCTTCCGGACTACAATTTCGGACCTGTACAGGGAACAGATATGTAGGCCTCGGTGACACGAATTACGACGCTCAGATCCGGAGACCGATCGAGGCGTGGCTGGGACTGTTGGAAAGAGCACTCATAGATCTACAACGTATAATTTTGACAGCTCCATCCAGTGGACGGATTGAAAATGAAAACGACTGTATGACTGTTTCTTTTTCTAACTCGGACTGACAAGCACACAGGGCAGCAAGGGATCTGCCTGAGACTGACCTTTGACTGAAGGGGAAATGATTTTTCTAGACTCCACGAAAATTATGGTGGAAGGGGGTATATGTGAGGAACACTAAGGAATGTTTGTGATTTTTTTGGAAATTTATAGGTGGGTGGGGAAAATACGACAAGGTGACTCTGTCCCGTAGATCTGTAAAAGGGCAGATTACTGAGAGGACAAACAAAAATATGAAAAAATACCAAATGACTTCCAAATGACACGAAATTTGAACTGGAGGTTAAGGGGGATGGACAGAACAGACCCTCAAAATTAGGGTTCGATCATAGAACAAGAACCAGAGATAAAAATCTGGAGGTGAAGTTCTGTCCTGATGGAGACAGAACTCCGATGTAGGGGTGGTGGCGGCGCAATGGCGGCATGAACGGCGGCGGCGACGATGAACTCAAGAACTGATAGAAGAGGCTTCACACCTTTGATTCACAGCCTTCCCAACTGCAGAAGGGGGGGAGAGGAGAGAGATAGGGGGCAGCCCTTGCTTGCTCCAACAAAATTCAGATTTTTCTCTTCATTAGTTATGGAAAATAGGAAATACAACCCTTTTATATGAAACCCATGGATCTTGGTTTACGTAGAGGAGATGCCAAATGCTATTTCCCCCATGTGGTCAAGCCTAATTAAAAAAAGTTTAGCCTAATGAGGCCAAAAGAGGGGGGGGGGCACCCCCCTTATTTTAAGGAGAGAAAGTGGGCTTTTCTTCCCACTTTGTCTCCCTTGGTCAACAAGAGAGGCTTGGTCCAAGTTGGGCCATAGACCAGCCAATTGGGCCTTCCAATCTAGGAAACCCATGAGAAAGAGAGAAGTCCAATTGGGCCTTAATTCATTTAAAGACCCATTATGAAGTCTGGTGGTCCAATATGGCCACACTTCTTAATGGACTCTAAAGGGCTTAATCCAAATGGCTTATTAAGAGCCTTACAAAGAGCCCAACATGAAAACCCAAATAAAAACACACATTACAAGCCCAAATACAATACAAATAAATGCTAAAAAAGTGTCCAAACTCATGGCAGAGACTCCAGACTATCTCCGAGCCAAAGAGAAGGTGATGTAGCTCAAGTGGTGCTCCGCGTAGGGTACCGACGGCTCGTCGATTCGTACTTCTCGCTCGCTCTGGTGTCCGCACCACATGTGAACCAAGATTAACATGAACTATAACATCATAAAGGTGAACAAAACATCACAAAGATGAACGTAACAATGATGAATATAACATAACATGGCATCGTAGATGAAATACCACAAGAACAAACAACGAGCGTGCAGGGGACTGAAAACACGGTGGGATAAGGACAACACGACATGGCGGGACAACACATGCGGTGGGACAAGGACATAGTGGGGCATAGGCGTATGGGACAACAACCACGGGGAACAAAAGAGAAGGACAACACATGTGTGGGATGACAACAACAACACATGGCATAGTGACACAGTGAGATGAAAACATAGTGGGATGAAAGCATGACAGATATGGAGGACATAACAATACGTGTGACGACAACATGGTGGGACATAGACACGCGTGATGAGGACACGGCGGGACATAAACACGTATGACAAATATGCTCTTCAATCAAAGTCCAAGATCAAAATGAAGCAAAATTGCCAGGTTCGTAATCGTGAGGCAAAGCCCTCTCATGGAGATATTATGAGATAATGCGAAAGCTGAGAAGGACATGAGCTTCAGAGATCGAGAGAATAGATCGAAAAATGAAGGAACATATCAGAAAAATATGAATAGGAGGTAGAGCGAAAGATAGAGTAAAGATGCTTTGAGCACCTGCAACCTGTATACTTAACAAACATCTCATATCTATCCTAAAAAATAAATAGAACGTACAGAAAAAAGATAAATATTTTTAGATTTTTTATTTTTCTGAATTTTTTTGGATTTTGACGATATTTAGATTTTTTTGATTTTAACAATGTTTGATTTTTTGGATTTTTGAGAATATTTAACTTTTTTTGAATTTTTGAGAATATTTGATTTTTTTGGAATTTTGAGAATATTTGATTTTTTGGATTATGAGAATATTTGATTTTTTTTGAAATTTCAAGAATATTTGATTATTTTGGAATTTTAAGAATAATTGATTTTTTTTAGAATTTTTAGAATATTGAGAATCTTTGTTTTTTTAGAATTTTTAGAATATTTGATTTTTTTTTGAATTTTGAGAATACTTGATTTTTTTAAATAGCAATCCGCAGCACCCAAAGACGGGCTCAAACTACTGGCCAGGGGTCGTCATCTCGTCCCCTCTCTTTAAAGACTTCACTTAAGTAAGGCGTGCATATGAGGGTGGTTTACGACAACTAACCGCCTCTAAAGAATGGTGTCCGTACTAAGGCCATACTCGGGATACAACCCAGCCTAAGATAGAGAAGTAGAAGAAAAATTGGGGATAAACTTTTTGCAGGATAGGAGACATCAGAACTTGAATTCCTTCTAGGGCACTCCCCCTCAAAGATACAGTTTGTTGCGCCGGGGCTTTGTGTCTTTGATTTTGAGACCCATATTTATAGGCACCTATGCGACCGGGCTCATGACGTCCCGCAGGGAACTATATTGCCACTCTTTCCATGCCTTTGATTCATAATTTTGCATATTGATTCATTGAATTTGAGAGCCCTTATTGGCTAGATATTGTAGGAACGCTCATTTTTTAGGGTCAAGAATACCCCTATTTGAGACCTCTCTCGTATTAGGGAGCGCCTAGGTTGGTCATCTCATCTTTCAATCACTTGCCCCTGCACTCGGCCGAGCAAAGAAAAGAAAAGACCTTTGTGCATACCCAGAGTATGGCCAAAGCAGCAACGATGTTGCTCAAAGAAAAATCAGCTACAACTTGCCGTGAAGTGTGTGAAGAACCCATGCTTAAAGGTCACCCTCAACGATCGAGGAAAGAACTAGACTCCCAGTGTGTAGCTAACACCAGCCTAAGGGATGTTGCAGAAGCGACTTCATTTTGACTAAACTAAGCAAACTCAACTAAAGACACTCAAACCATGTTGAGGAATAGCATTATAATCAAGTGCATGAAAAAAACATAAGGAATAGAAATGATAGCACGTTCTTGCACAAAATGTAAGATACCTTGCATATCCATAGCGTGAAAGTAGCACCCTGAAGTGAGAGCTTGGTCATCAAGCTTTGAGGAGCGTGAGTAGCTTTGTATTCCTTGCTTGACATGACAAAGATGGAAGGATAGCAAAGGATTAGATTCCTTGACAGAGAAGAGCGGCAACCATCAAACTGGACGAAGAAGGATAAAAAAAAGAGAGACGAGGGCTAGAACACCCTCGTTAATGCACGGAGACCCTGATAACAAGGAACCGGATACAGAATAAGTAGGGATTGAGTGAGATCAAGACAGACTAAAGCCTCGAAAATAACATGAAAAAGGGTGAGAACCCCGAAAGGGTGAAGAGGTGAGAATATAAAATTGGGGAGAAGACGATTGCAAAGATGAAGGAGGAGAAGAATGATCATCCGACGAGGTCAGAGAAAGAGAATAATGGTCATCCGATAGGGTCGGAGAAGGAGCATAGTAATCACCTGACAGAGTCGGGGAAAAAATGGTAACCACCCGACAGGGTCAGGGATGAATCAGAAGCAGTATCCAAATATATCGGAGGAGAAGAATCGGGGGATGTCTCGAGATCGGGATGAATGGATATAGTCCGAGGACTAGAATTACGGGAAGATGGAGAATCCATAGGCCCCGGATAGGAAGATGAGCAGTGAGGGTTCATGAACTTAGGACTAGATGAGAAAATTATGGAAGCGGGATTGGAGGAAAGGTGGAACACCACCCAAGGGTGGGTACCGAGCAGTAGAAATGATGAAAGAGAGGAAGGAGAAAGTGAAATGGACCCCTGAGTGCACAGCATGTGGCCTTTGTACTTCCGCCGCCGCCTTTTCTTAGCTGAAATTTCCTGAACACGGGCCCGCCTAGTGCAGACTCAGACCGTTGGGCTTCTTGATTTGCAATGTCTTCTCAAATAACAAGCCCATCTGGCAGACGGCCTGGCCTGGTTAAGAACATGCAGCTTCATCGGGGTGATTGCCCCTAGACACCTGGTGCTAATTGTTGATATTTATTTGCCTATCTTTTATCTTTTCTTTTGACGTTTGCAAAGTAATATGGCAAGATGACAAACAAGCAATCAAAGATCTACTCAAACCTGTGAACATGTGAACATGAACCTAGGCAATCATAGCTAGCTCTAGCATGGGCATGCTATCTCAATCAAACTACGCTAAGGAAAAGAAAAACACACGCCGGGGCGTGGAGCAAGGAATAAGTAAAAACACACCGTGAAGGTGGAGCAAGCAAGGAAAATAAAGAAGATATGATGAAGAAGACAACTAATGCCCAATACCAAGGAAAGATGTGATCGCCACCAAAGTAAACACAAGTCAAAGACCTGAATATACCTTGGAAATAGGTGGATGAAACACCCGCCCACGGGAGAGAAAATCAGAGAAAGCCTGCAGATCAACTTGGAAGTAACGGCCAGAACCCCGTGCGTCGCTTGGAAGCGACGGCCGTACGATAGACCGCCGGAAGATAGTGACGTGCCTGCACCAGACCGTCAGGTAACCTGCAGTAACAAAGCTTGAATTCTTTTAACTCCAACTCTTCCAGCCGACTAGAAGACTTGGGCCTCATGCTAATGAACCCGTAAACCTGCCAAAGATGTAGAAAGACAAGACAAGACAACCTCAATTAGCCCTTTTCACAAGCATAGCATCAATTCTTGAGGAGTTTAAGAACATCAAAAGGAGAGGGAATTACTGGGGAGTTTTGATTTTTTAACCCCTCTGGGTGTTTTAAAAGTTTGGGAAGATGTTTGTATGCTTAAAGAACAATGAAAAACGTGGAGAAAGAGGAGGGACAATGTTTGGATTGAGGAAAAACCAAGGAAGGACTCAAACATGCAATGATGAACTTGAAAGACCAAAACTAAAGTACTCCCTTGATTATGAGATGGATGGACGTGGGAAGCAGTTCCTCTTGGATGAAGATGGCTCCTGAGTTTGGCAGCACTTCGTCGTGAATTCGAAATCTCCCCCCCTTTGGCCATGAAGTCAAGGGTTCTATTTATAGACCCTCAAACTCTTAGGTCGAGCAGAGGATAATTCAGACGTGAAAGGAGATAACTCTTAGCAAATCCTCGAAGATAATATCACCAAGAGTCCATAGGATCGAACGGGAGATCCTGAGGATCAGATTTGAAAGAGATAATGTCAATCCAAATCCTTATCTCGACCACGGAGTAGCAGAAAAAAGGCCTGAACTGCCAGGACTCTCGGAAGGAAGTAACGGCTGCACGACAGACCGCCACTTGGAAGTAACGCATCAAGGAACGACCGCCATTTTCAACCCTACCCCAAAGAGATAAGATCAACGGGAAGAAGATCCAAACAATAGGACTCTTCAAGGAAGCGACGGCCAAGGCATAGGGCGTCAGAATGAAACGACGACTGCACGACAGACCGTCATCATCAACGTGGAAATTAAGGGATAAGCTTTAAAACGAGGCCTTAAGCCTTAGGACTCTTCAAAGAGTAACGGTCCAGGACCTATCCGTTAGAATGAAACAACGCGCCTAGATCCGACCGTTATTATCATTGAGGTTCAAGAATGAAATGAGGGGCTTGCTAAGATTCATCCAACGAAATGCCACCGGGAGCCACATCTTAATCCAGGAATTAAGACCCAACAAACAGGCTTCAACTGATCAAGAGACTCAATGAAGAGTGAACAACTCGGAGCATCATATAGAATGAAATAAGGAGATGACCCGACTTATTGGGTATAAAACGGGTGTCAACAGATGCCCCTCCTTAACGTCCTCTTTGCAGGGGAGCGAGTGGAGGTGAGGCGGAAGTGAAATGGAACATGGAGATGAAGCGGAGATGAAGCGGAGTGTATCAAAAAGAGGGCGTTAAGGTAAACGACACCCGTTTTTCACCAACAAGCGATAGGAATTTTCGGGAAAACTTCAAACTGATCTCAAGGACATAGCCAGCCAAAGGACGCGAGTCTGGAGGAACTAATTAACTAAGGAAAGGAAACACGGCTAGCCGCCGGAGGCAACGGAAAGGAAAGAGACTAAACTCCAGACAGGAATCTTCAGTAAACCAGATCAAGCGAGCAGATCGAAGGAAACCTTCTAATCCAGAGTGGAATAATTCTCCTTATTTGGGATAATCAACACAGCCGTTCACCATCAACGAGACACTTTGAACAAATGAAGCTTCATGAATGCTCAAAGAATGCGTATAATGCATGCTGGGTTAAAGGAAAAGAAATCTTCAAAACAGATGCAAAGAAAGATAAAATATCAAATACTCGAGAATAATATTGCTAGTTTGGAGAAATCGGAGTCAGGACACTATCTTCAACCACGGCATGCAAGATAGAACCATCGTCCCCAAATTTTCCAATCTAACGGCCTATCCAACGATTAATCATGTGAACTTAGATCATCATCATTTTTGTTTAAGGGGAACATCAGATCCCAAGACACGTGAATAACCAGCCGGTTCTCGAGGTAATATATCATAGGTAACATATAGTAATGCATTAAGGGAGTGAGGGAACAAGATACAATACCTGACTTACCTGCCTGACGGACGATAAAGCACGACTTCACTCATAATTCCTTCATGAAAGATAGGTTAGCCAACAATAAAAATGATCATGTACCAAGTCGTAACCATTTGTACATGCGAGAGGCATCAATAAGGAACAACATGGAAGAAAATGGAACCATTTTGACATTAATTAGACCATTTAATTCATCAAGAAACTTGCAAGTTTGTAACGATCTCATGTACGTGCGTTACATAAAGTAACGGACCACCCCTAGTCCGTCATAAACCAGGCGGTTCACATTCTACAATAAAACAGTGCCAACACATGTAACGGCCTATGAAAGAGGCGTCAGAATGATGTGACGGCTGGTCGATAGACCGTCGCATTCCCTGAGTTTTCAAAAAAAAATAACCGAACGGTCACGGCCCGTTCATTCCAACACTCAACGCCCAAAAAACCTCAAAACCGAGAGCTCTGGCGATTCCACCCCCACCGCTCCAATGGCCGGCGACGAGGCACCCCAGCCGCCACCAAAGAAGAGAGAGAGAGGGAAGAGGATGGCAATACGGCGGTTCCACCGCCGTCTTGAACGGGAGGCGATCCCGCCGGTGGAAGAAGAACGGCCGGCGAGAAGAAGCCCAACAGAAGAAGAAGAAGTCCCCACGGCTGAGGAGGACCAAGGGGAAACCCCACTGGGTGCAGAGGAGCCCAAAAAACCAGAGAAAAAGAGGAGGAGAGACATGGACCGTGAGGTAGGCCCCCGCCCTAATTTTCCAATTTTTGATTTTTTCGTGTTTATTTATGGATGCATGTGAGGGAAAAGGGTAGAAATGGGTCTACGAACCCACTAGGAGCAATTGTAGGCCATTTGGCCATAGTGGGAGACCATGGGGATGCAAGGGAAAAAATTCCCAAATGTAGATAATGTGACGGTCCTGCCAGCGACCGTCACACACCCGACGCATCAGGCTACATCCGTCAGAGTCAAACGACGCCCCACCCCAGGGCCGTCACTTTAGCCAGGGAATTAAACTATTTTTTAGGGTTTTCAATTTTCAAATTTTTGTTTTGTTTTCAATTATGAATGATTATGCAATGATTATATGATGCAATTGGACTAATGAATGATCTAATATGTAATGCAGGGGAAGAGACGGTCGCGGATCTCCTGGCTACAGATCCGGGCAGTGTACCAGGCATTGCCCGACTACCAGAGAGAGAGATTAGCCGGCCTGGGAATCGCCGAGGTGCTCAGCATCGAGGTGATCCGAATGGACACGCCGCTGCTGTACGCCTTGCACGAGAGATGGGACCCGATCAGCAGGGCGTTCATCTTCCCGTGGGGCCACATGATCCCCACGCTAGAAGACATAGCGAGGATTACCGGATTGAGAGTCCATGGAGCCGCGGTGACAGGGTGGACATACGGCGACTACCGAGAGATGGCGCAGCAGCTGCTCGGGCTGGATTTGATCAGGCCGGGACAGTCCTCCTCTCAGCTTTCGAGGTCAGTGCTGTAGGAGAGCTTAGGCTTGAGAGGAGCGGCGATCACCGTGGGAGAGCTACCCGAGGAGCATCTGGGCAGAGTGATAGACCAGGTGCGCCCTCGCGTGGCGGCGGAGGCTGGACCAGAGGGAGACAGGGTGCTCAGACGCTTCCTGATGCTGCTATTCGGAAAGCTCCTCTTCGCGACCCGGGCGGATGTCATCAGCTGCAGACTGCTGCCGATGATAGAGGATTTGGGTAGAGTCAGGAGATACGCCTGGGGAGCGGCAGTGCTCACATTCCTGTTCGAGTCCCTCAGCACCACGGACCGGCAGACGATGCTGGGCGGCTTCTCGCCCTTCCTACAGGTAAATGCACTTCATATGTGTTCTATTATACCATGAATATCGATGCCATGATTTATGCAAATGATTTATGCAATGGTTCATGCAATGATTTATGCAATGATGTGATTGACTCGATTTCTAAATGCAGATCTGGAGCTATATGTACCTCCCGGGCATCGGGAGAGGCGCATTACTCTATCCCGGCCGCATACCGATCGCGAGGCGTTGGTCGGTGACGAGGGACACAGGGTCGATCATTAGACTGACCCGGACGATCCAGGACGACCTGGACTCCTTCCCGCATACATCGGTAAGTCCAGAACTCAAAAATGATTTCTATATGCTTCTAAAATGCTTCCTAAATGCTTCTAAATGCTTTCTACCTATCTCTAATATCTTTAATGCTTTTATATGCTAATGAATGAACTAAATGCTCTCAGGTGAGATGGACCCCATACCGCGACAAGGGTTATACGGGACAGCCATGGGTGGAGGCAGCCTTATCGTACCGGGGGCGAGACATATGGTTGCATTGCATCCATATCATCGAGCCTCTGCACTACAGGCTGATCCTGCGGACCCGGGGACTACACCAGCCCGAGGTGACCTTTCCACGCCACAGCGATGACCACCCCGGCAAATCAGCAAGGGGCATTAGCGGCAATGTGGATTGGTGCGCCCGGAAGGCGAAGTACGTCCACGATTGGAATAGGCGGGGCCAAGCGGTGAAGGAGCGAGACGAGAGCGACGAGGCATATCTGAAGGCCTTCGCTCGACTCTACGGCGACCGGGTGTACCGAGGTACCCGACGACCGGTATGCAATTCTAAAACTCTAAACTTTTATTATGCAATGTGCAATATGATATATGTTGACTCATGCTTTCTAAAATGCAGCTAGACCCCGAGGGACGGATAGCCGAGCTGGAAGGGCTACTCCACTCCACCATCCAGCAGCGGGACGGGTACCGGTCTGCCCTAGGGCTCCTGGTGAGACTAAAAACTTAAATGCTCATGATTTATGCAATGATGTTCATGATGCAAATGCCAATGTCAACTAACCATGACTTCTAAATGCAGCGGGCCGAGGGAGCCCAACGCGCTGGACCGGATGCCCCATCGTCTTCCTCGCAGCCTGCGGGAGGCAGGGCTGAGCAGGAGGCCGATTTTGCTCGGGCGGTTGCCCGGGCCGAGGAGGCGGAGGCCACCCTCGCGGAGCGGGTAAGAGACTAAAAATGCTTATGATTATGCCTAATTAAATGCTTCATGACTAATGATATAAAATGCAATCTAAAGGCGAGGGATCTAGCAGCAGGAGTGGCCGAGGCCAGCCAGGCGAGAGTAGAGGTAGAGAGAAGCCGGGCCGAGACCGATCAAGCCCGAGCAGAGACGGAGCTGGTACAGGCAGAGATGGCCCGGCTGAGAGCGGAGACCCTGCGACGCCCAGATGATGCAGAGATGGAACAACTCCGGAAGAGTTAGCGCGGGCACGAGCTGAGGTGGAGGAGCTTCGGATCGGGACGGCCGACTTGGATCGCTACCGGACCGAGGCACGGGAGACACGGCGTCAGATCTTTACACTGAAGATCGAGCTGCGGACACTGGAGCGGACGGTCCGGATGATGGGCCGGGGACCGGAGCGGAGTGCCTCCCAGAGTGGGGTACATAGGAGTGCCGCCCCGAGCGGCTCAGTAGGAAATTTCCTTGTCAGCTCCTCCGCCCAGCGGAGGAATGAGAGGACAGAGAGAGGACAGCAGGAGGAGAGTGCTTCCATAGCACCGCCACCCGTGAGGAGACCCAAGGATAGAGAGGATGAGGGTGGTCCGGCGGATAAGCCGACCGAATGATGTATTTATGTTTTTTTCTTATCTTTTGTATAGAACTTTGGCAAAATGGAATGAGATCCCTTCTTTTTAGTTTTCTGTTTTGTTTTAATTTTATGCAAGCGTGAATGAATGAATGTGAAAAATACAGGATGGACGAAATGTGAATGAATGAATGAGATGTATGCAGGAATGTGTGAAAATGGGAAGAGGACGAGGTGTACAATGTGAAAGACCGCCAGGTCTAGGCAAGGGCAGAAGGAATAGCCCGAACTCAGTAGCAGAGAAAGTGACGGTCTAAGATCTGACCGTCATAATCAAACGATGCTCTGGTGAGAGACCGTTAATCATCAGAGGCCCACTCTGGCAGTGGGGCATCAGGATAAACGACGGCCAATCGAGGGTGCGTCAAAGACAAATAACGGCCAAGGATCAGACCGTTGATCATGGCAGAACGATAGTTGGTCAGGGCAACCAGCAGGAAATGCGACGGTCTGAAGGTGACGTGTCAGACTTAAGAGACGGTCATAAGCAGGACCGTCAGGAAGTGTTTAGCCCAGAAGAGAAGGAACTGAGTGCTGGGAATACGACGGCTCAGGGTTTGCGCGTTACAGAAAGCAACGGTAGACCCGTAGACCGTCACTCTCCATAGAACATGATTCGGGGAATTGAAACCCACAGAAAATGTGACGGCCAAGGGCTGGCGCGTCGGAATGAAGTAACGGCCGCACGATGGACCGTTAGAATCTGGGTTGTAATCCGAAACGGATTGAGCCGAGATAACTAAAACCCGAGGTTTAGCCACTTAGTTCATCATTAGAACTTATCCTGATTGAAGATAAAGCCTTCTAGTCTGAATCTTATCCTTCCAAAGTTAAATATAAGCCTTAGCAACTTGGAACCTTAATCAAAATCACAGTTTTGCTGAAACCTCTGTTCTAGGGTTTGAAGAGCTCTTCCAAAGAGCAGAAAGCATGTTGAAGAGGAGCTTCGAGGTGATGGCTATGGAGGAGAAAGCTTACACCGGCCCCAAAGCTGCAAGAAAAGAGTATGGAGAACTCCAGCGGCTGACATCAATTCCCAAGCACTTAAGCTCCAATGCCCAAAGAGTGGTAAGTTCTTACAACTCACCCAAAGTTCAGAATTTTGCTGCACTTATTCTTTTCATGACTTCCTTCTTTCTTTTCTCAAGCCCCTTCCTGGTCCAAGGTGCTATTCCAATCTGAAGTGGGTGGCTCCCATGGTAAAGGCACTTCCCATAGAGATCACCTCAATCCTTAAGGCATGGCATCTTCAACCCCTCTTGGTTTTAGGCAAGAATTTCCAGAAATTATCCTTCGATTGGCCAAGCCTTTCAGCACTTGTGGAACTATGGCATCCACAAACCCATACTTTTATCTTCCCTTCCTTTGAAGCAACCGTCCTTTTAGAAGAGGTAGAGACCTACCTAGCCCTTCCTAAGACTAAGGTGGGGGATGAAGACCGGGTTTGCTACACAATAGAGCCTATCGACCCGTCCTTGATCTTGAGTGATTTCATTCACAATCCAAAGGACGTGAGGACCATGATCAGCCCACACCACATTCACTTGATACCCTTGGCGCAATGGATAGTGTCTCATTGTAAAAATAAGTGGGAGAGACATGAAGCAATAGCCAAGGCGGTGGCGGTTTGCTTGTGTGGAGTCTTTCTTTTTACTACTACCGACCACCTCTTAGACATCCAAAATCTTGGCATTATTAGCGGGCTGTGGCGGGGAATGTCTATCTCTCAAGCGGTCCTCTCATACCTTTATGAAGGACTAAGCTCGGCTTGCATAGGGGGCCCCTTGTTTGGTTCCATGATACTCCTTGAGTGCTGGATGGGAATAAGAATCAAATTCCTTCCCAAGGAAGACATAATTTCAGCAAGCCGGATCTTCGGGAGGCACCCTCTCTTCTTCATCGGAGGGGCATTCGGATATTTACCTCAGGTTGAATGCAAGACGGCGGATAAGAAAACTCGGGACGAATGGCGCCTCTTCCTTAACATTCTTCCCATGGACAAGTTCATCATGCGACCAAGAGTCCTCCGAAGCACTCTTCTCAAAATACCGCGGCGTCAAGGCCTGGACCTCCAGCTAGTAAGGAACACTACCATGGCGATCTACAACCTGCACCGATGCCATCTTCAGATCGGACTACCTCGAATCATCGTTTCTGCACTATCACACTACCCTCCCCTTCTACCTAGGAAGATGGGGACCGAGGAAGATGAACGAGCAGTCCGGAACGCGCTGACCATGTGGGAGATCAGCAAGGTGCGTCCGTGGCAAGCAGAAGTTGAAGAGAACGACGAAATATGCCGAGATTATATGAAAGAGTTGAGAAGAATCCGCCCTCTTGCGGATAAGAAATTGAATGTATCTTGATTTTTCTTTTTGTTCATGAGAGATATCACGTAATTGACAATCGAAGTTGAATTTATCAAGAATTATATTTCATTAATCTTTGCTTGAATGAGATGAGATTGCCATATTTGAATGATCTTGAGTTCCATAGTTTGAAAAGGCTAGAATGATGTGAGCAGACAGGGCTTCTGGAGTAAGAGACGGATATGCACTGGGCCGCCATAAGAAAATAACGGTCCTACGGCAGGCCGTCATAATGAAAATAACAAGAGCCCTGTCTCTGAAGGATATGACGGGTGGGTCCTGAGCCGTTATATTCAAGTAACGGTAGATCTCAGACCGCTAAAGTGATGGTTCAACGAAAAGGAAGAAGGCCCATGCCTGAAGGGAAATAACGGTCAAAGATGGGCCCGTTATATGACTGTAACGGTCTGATGCTGGTGCGTTACACACTTTGAACCTGCATAGTTGTGAGCTTTTGCTTTTGGACTTGTCCCTGTATTCTGCATATACTCAAATATGAAACAAGTTAGATCTGTTCTTAGACTCAACCCCTTGCCTTGAAGCAAGTTAGATAATGATCGTTTCTTGATATTTGGTCAAGGGGTGGAGCCTTATTAAATAGGCGAAAACATAATAAAAATGCGATGCATGCTATGCATATGATGGTATTTGTGGGAGTTTTGGAAAATATTCAATGTTTTTGGATTTTGGAAATATTTGTTTTGTTTTGGATTTTGAAAATATTTGATGTTTTGGATTTTTGAAAATATTTAATGTTTTTTGGATTTTGAAAATATTTGATGTTTTTGGATTTTGAAAATATTTGATGTTTTTTGGATTTTGAAAATATTTGATGTTTTTGGATTTTGAAAAACCAGTGCCTCTCTAGCAACACGAGACCTTCCTTGTTTTAGGTTGAGTCTTGAGACCGGCGTGCAATTAAGTATGACAACCCCTGGCCAAGACCTAATCATTGTGACGGTGTTTTTACCAATGCCATACCTAGGGTACTCATCTCAGTCCTAAAAGGAAAAAATGACCATGGGGGTAAGCTTAGGCCAGATATGGGAGTTTTAGAACTTGATTCCCTCACCGTACAACCCTATTAGAGATTTGGTCTGTTGTGCCGGGGCTTTTATGTCCGTCATCGAACCTTTGTCCACTTAGGCATGCATGCGACCGGGCTCATAACGTCCCGCGGGGAACTGTACTGCCACTCTTGTCATGCCTAGTTTTCTTTTTTTTCTTTGGAGCTTTTGAAAATTCATTCACAGACTTTGAGATGATGCTTTTGATTTTGTTTGTAAAGAGCACTCCTTTTCTTTTCTTGTCCTTTCTTTCTTGTGACGCCAGGTCATAACGGACTTGCCCCTGTTTGAGACCTCTTCTCGTTAGGGAGTTTGGATTGGTTGTCGCCTCCTTATTTACCCCTTGCCCCTGGATTCAGCCGAAGAATGAAGCGGACAGGGACTTTGACTTTCCCCTAAAGCATGGCCGAGGAAAACGGTGTCTTATAAGCAAGGAACCCGACCAGGGATGCCGTGTAGTGTGTGATTGCCTTACTCGGGACCCTCTTTTCAAAGATAGGGAGGAAGTTCTTATTACCGGAGAAGCACATGGTTTAGATTTTAAGGAAAGAAACGCTTAAGATACAACCCATTCCATGGGTGAGAGAGCTCCTCACCTTCCATGTTTACTAAATGATAAGCATTTCCTGGATAAGCCTCTTTTACTACAAAAGGCCCTTCCCAGTTAGGTTGCAACTTGGACCTAGGACCCACAGACCGAATGAATCTGCGTTTCAAAACAATATCACCCGTCATGAATTTACGTTCAATTACCTTCTTTTGAAAATAACGTGAAACCCTCTTTTGATAAACAAAAACATGATCAGCCGCATTCATCCTCTTCTCATCCAAGAGTTCCAACTGGACCAGCAACGCCTCCCGACGCTCATCGAGATTAAGTTCCTTATCGAGCTGCACTCTAAGGGAAGGGATTAAGATCTCATATGGGAGCACCGCCTCCATCCCATAGGTTAGGGAATAGGGAGTTTGCCCCGTAGGGGTACAGACGGAGGTGCGGTAAGCCCACAGAGCTTCCACCAATCTTTCAGGCCAATCGGAAAATTTATGTGCTTCGCATGTTTTCTTGATGATTTTAAGAAGGGTTTTATTAGTGGCCTCGGCTTGACCGTTGCCTTGAGGATAATATGGAGATGAATGATGCAGTGCAATATTGAACTTCTTACATAGGTCCTTAAGCTCTTGGGAGACGAACTGGGGTCCGTTGTCGGTGATGATGCTGTTTGGCACTCCGAACCGCGAGATGATATTCTTCATGATAAAGCAGCACACCGTTGTAGCTTTGATTTCTGCATATGCCTCGGCTTCGGCCCATTTGGTGAAGTACTCAGTAGCGGTGAGGATGAAGGATTTTTGCTTGATCTGAGAATTAGGATCACCGAGCGCGAAAGCCCACATAGAGAATGGCCAAGGAGCACTCATAGGATGGAGGGACGAAGCTGGAGAGTGAATTTTATCAGCATGGAGTTGGCATTTAAGACACCTCCGGACATAGAGGGAGCAATCTTCCTCTAGAGTGGGCCAATAGTAGCCCTACCTAAGGATCTTCTTCGCTAGAGCCTGGCCATTGACATGACCTCCACACTCACTAGAATGGGCCGCTTCAGCCACTTTCCAAGCTTCTACATCATCCAAGCATCTCATGAGCATTCCATTGGTAGCGCACCTATACAGTTCTCCTGCAATGATAGTGTACCTTGCGGCGGCTCTTCTTATTGCTTTACGCTGCTCGGCCTTTGCCCCTTCTGGGAATGACCCTTCTTTACAAAATAATTCGATTTCATGATACCAAGGCAATTCTTCTTCGTCCAGAATCTCCTCCAGTTCTGTTAATGAAACTTCCTTGAGATCTTCCTTCTCAACTCTCGCCTCTACAGATTTCCTGAGGTTGATGAGCCAAGGATCTTGAAGAGAAGGTGCGTCCAATCTCTGGATGACGATGGTCTCAGTACTACGACTGAGAGGAAAAGATAAGGAGGAAGCAAGAGATGCCAAAGCATCAGCTAGAATGTTCAGAGAACGGGGAGTATGGATATAGATCAGCTTACGGAATCGCTTAGCGATGAGCGTGACCAAATCTTGATAAGGTTTGAGCTTGGGGTCACGAGTACGGTAAGTGGACAGAACTTGCCGTAGAACGAGCTGAGAGTCTCCTATGATGTTTAAATAGCGCGCGCCTAGGAGATAGGCGTGCTTCAAGCCGACCAGGAGAACCTCATACTCAGCGATGTTGTTGGTGGCAGGAAATCGAAGTTGATAAGCGAAGGGGATGGTTACTCCCTCTGGAGTAAGCAAGACAGCACCGATCCCTTGGCCTTGGGAGTTGAGCGCACCATCGAAGTGCAGAGACCAAAAGGGATGATGAGAAAGGACAGAGAGATGCTCATCAGGGAAATCATCCTGAATGGAATCGGTATGAGGAATAGAGAGATGTGCCAGATGCTCAGCAATGGCATATCCTTTGATTGCCTTATGAACGACAAAGGTGATGTCGAACTGAGAGAGGAAGCTCTGCCAGCGAGCTAACCTACTAGAAAGGATGGGTTTTCCTAAGAGATAACGGACCGGGTCCATTCTAGAGATCAACCTAACTGGGTGGGCGAGAAAGTAATGTTTAAGCTTCTGAGCCACCCACACTAAGGCGGCACAAGTTTTCTCCATAGCGGTGTACTTGGACTCAGCTGGATTAAACAGTCGAGAAAGGTAGTATGCAGCCCGCTCTTTCCCTTCATCATCCACTTGTCCTAAGACCGCCCCTAGGGAGTCCTGAATAACCGAGATGTATAGGATTAGGGGTTTCCCTGGGACAGGAGGTTGCAAAACCGGGGGATTGGACAAATACTCTTTGAGGTTATCATAGGCCTTTTGACAATCTTGATTCCATTCGAACTTGACACCTGCCTTAAGCAATTCATAAAATGGACGACACCTCTGAGAATGCTGAGATATAAATCTTCTAATGAATTGCAGTCTACCAATCAATCCTCGAAGTTCCGTAATGTTCTTTGGCGAAGGCATGTCCATGACGGCCTGTGCTTTATTAGGATCAATCTGGATCCCCCGTTTGCTCACTATGAACCCTAACAACTTCCCTGAGGAGACTCCGAACACACACTTCTTCGGATTCATCTTAAGCTTATACTCCCTGGCCCTCTGCAGCACTTTAGCCAGGATAGAGGGGTGCTCTTCTTTTGTCCTTGACTTCACCAAGATGTCATCCACGTAAGCTTCCATGTATATGTGCATCATGTCGTGAAAAATGGCCATCATCGCCCTTTGATAGGTGGCACATGCATTTTTCAAACCAAATGGCATAACTACGTAACAATACGTGCCCCAGGGTGTGGTGAAGGAAGTTTTCTCTTGGTCTTCCGGAGCGAGACGGATTTGATTGTAGCCCGAGTACCCATCCATAAACGACAGAGCTTCGTACCCGGTAGTGTTATCCACTAGAACATCTATATGAGGTAGCGGGAAATCATCTTTGGGACATGCTTTGTTTAGGTCCCTGAAATCAATGCATATGCGCACTTTTCCATCCTTCTTGAGAACATGGACTATGTTCGCCACCCACTGGGGATATAAGACTACTTTGACGAACTTGGCCTTGTATAGCTTGTCGACCTCTTCTTTGATCCTCAAGGCCATGTGGGGGTGAAATCTTCTTGACCTTTGTTTAACAGGTGTTGCCCCTGGTTTAAGCACGAGTCGATGTTCCACTAAGGAGGGGTCAAGACCTGGCATGTCCTCATAAGACCAGGCGAAAGAATCGCTATACTCCCTTAGTACTTTAATTAGACCCTCTTCTACCTGTGAAGGGAGATCAGCTGAAATAATGATGGGCCTTGGGTCTTCTTCTGTTCCCAAGTTGATTTCCTTTGTAGGTTCATCCACTACCGTCGACGGCTGGTCGAATCTTTTTAGTCCTTGTGCATATAAGTCGACAGTGTCATCTACATTGTTGTCTTCATCTATTGGATCCTTCTCATCCAAAATCTCATAGACGCCTAATCCGTCGTCGCTCCATTCCCCTTCTATTTCCTCTTCATCCTCAATCACGATTGCTGTAGCGATGAATTTCGGACACTTCAAAAGAGCATGACACCGCTGAGCTATATCTTGCAACAACCTATCAGAAACAGATCGGGACGGATGCGCAAGCGAGCGCGGTTCAGAATGGGAAGGGTTGGATGACCCAGAACAAGACCCTACTTCTCTAGACCTAACGGACTCTACTCCTCTAGACTCGACGGACCCTAATCCTAACCTAGGGGACAGAAGACCTAGTGGAAGGGGAGGAGCAGGGGACTCGTGCCCTTGGGAGGATGGAGACAGGATAGCGTAATCTTCCACTGAAATCTCCGTTTCAAGTTTGACGTTTTTTTTTGGAGATCAGCAGTGACTACACAGCAAGATGGAGGAGGTGGGAGCTGCATAGGGAACAGCTCGGGGAAGGTGCAGTCAAAGAAGGGATCAGAAGAAGAGAACCACATCTCATGGAGCTGAGCGTTGGGAGGAGGAGGAGTAAACAGAGTGGATAGATCAATGCGTGGACACTTCTCGCTAGTACAAGGAATGAATAGAATCTCTGGTGGATCAATAAAAGATGAATTTACCATGACAGGAGGAAGGCGGGGTACGAATTCCTTTTGTTGAAAGATAGATTGGAAGCGTGAGAGAGACCAAGAACAGACAACTGGAGAGCTCTCCTCCTTCTGTAGATTAACAATAAGCTGCTTCTTCGGCCTCCACTGCATAAGCCGAACTTCTTGTTGCTTCCTCTGAGATTCTTCCTCATAAAAGAGCCCCTGCAAGGCCTGACTGTAGTCGAGCATGTCATCATCTGACCCTCTTGGCAAGGGAGGCGGACTGGCAATTGGACAAACTGTATTCCTTTCTTGTTGAACTGGCTTTGGAGCTAATGTGTCAGGCTGGAGAGGCCCTTTGACAAAATGCTGACGATAATCCAAGGTGAGCGGCCTAGAATCACTTATCATAGATAATGCTGTCTCCTTGTAGCCGAGACCTCTCCTACCCATTTTCCTTCCCTTAGGTATAGGCTTAGTCATCCCTTGCAGTTGCGCACCGAGGCCTCTCCCCGGTTGATAGCCCAGTTTCAATATAATGTTCCACCCCTTTGAATCCCGAATCTGCGGCTTCACTTTGACATTAACTGGAGTAGCGACGTGCTTAGGGGATGTATAAGCCCAAGAAAAGTTTAAATCCAGCACTGACAGAACGGGCCGGCTGCTTGGCCAAAGTGTGGGAAGAACTTGCTCTGAAATAGCCTTTACTGACTGCACTGTGGATAAGCTCTTAACTTTGACGACCCTCCCTTGAAAGGGGAACTTAATGCACTGATGTGCGGCGGAGGGCACGACGCCAAGTGTGTTAATCCAGGGACGACCCAAGATAGCCTTGAACATAGGGTCGATATCAAGAATATAGAATTCCACGGCCATAGTAAGGGGCCCGAGCTCTGCCTGAATGGTGACTACCCCGTGACATGCCCGCCTTGAGTTGTCATATGCCGCTATAGTGGTGGGGGTAGGCCGCAGTAACTCTTCAGATATGTTGCATGCCCGGAGGGTGCTGAGTGGGCAAACATTAATTGAGGCCCCTGTGTCAACCAGTGCTGCCTCAATGTCGACTTTGTTCAGAGTAATTGTTATGCAGAGCGGCATTTGCCGAGCCCCCGGAGGTGCAAGCTCGGTTTCAGAGAACGTGATTGACGGCCCTTTGGAGATGGTTGCCAGTGCCGTCGGTAGGCTATCAACTGCCATGTCTTCGCTAACCATTACCTTCTGTAGAAAATCCCTCAGTGCATCTTGATGAAGGGTAGACCTTTTGATCAGCTCCAGCACTGATATTTTGGCGGGCACTCGATCCAGATGATGCAGCAAGTCATATTGAGTACCCGGTAAAGGTCCAGTTTCTTCTTGCTCGGCCACCAGCTGAGAGGACTGGGGATTAGAAGTAACGTAATTCCGATGGAACATCTTCCCGCTCCTCAAAGCACAGCTTGCTGCGGCATCTGAAGATAGTATGATGGGCCCTACGGGATGGGTGAATGGAACTGGTGGTGCGGGGGAGGCGGTTTGGTGGAGCGTAGGGTTGGTGAGTTTAATGGGCGGTGCGCGGATGATGGATGAAGGATTGGTGGAAGGCAGGGTGGTGATGGATGTAGATGTGGGTGGAGGGAAGGCTAACGGATGTTTGAGAGTGGGTGAAGGATTAGGTGGTGGTGTGATGATGGCGAGGGGAGTAAGTGTTGGAGGGTATGATGGGATGGAGAGCGGTAGAGGGTTTGCTGGAGCGGGTGTGGATGGCAGGACGAGCGGAGAGGGTGTTGGTTGTGTAGGGAGGATTAAGGAAGGGTTGCGGGGGTTGTGGTGGAAGGCCATTACTTGCGGTGTGGCGCCATCATCATCAAAAGACCACCCGGCGTTGGGGGCCGGTGGTTGAACCATGTTTACTTGTGCTGGTGCCGGCCGCTGCTGCTGAGGAGCGGGTGGATGATTCGGCATCGGGTTCTGATGGATGCCCAAGTCTTGTACTTGCTGCGGTTGCTGCTACTGTGGTGGCTGCTGCGGCTGTGGCGCTTGATGCTGCTGCACTTGCTGCCCCTACGGCTGCCTTCTTTTTTCTTTAATCTCAACAATGGCCCTATGCATTTCGGCCCAGTCGATCCTCTGCCCCTCATGTAGGTCATACACAGGATCTCGGAACTGAAAACATCCTACTATGGTATGGCCTGGCTGCCGATGGAACATACAATACTTAGTCTGATCGACTGCCGGGTTCCAAACAGGCCGTTCCGGAGGAAGTTGGATTGCATTCACTAACATGAGTGCCGAGAAGATATCCGTAAGTGTCTCGGGCAATGGAGGATACTGGGCTCTCCGGGGAGCCGGGCGCTTGCTATTTGGATTGTTGTTGTTGTAGCCGTTGGGTGGAGGGACGTTATGGTATTGTGGTGGCGGTGATGGTTGTTGTGGTGCGGCGAAGGTGTTTTGTGGAATGGTGAAGGCGGGTGGAGGGTTTTGTGGAGTGGCTTGGAAGTTTTACGGAGCGGCGTTTTATGAATTGCGGGGGTTTTGGTTGTAGCGGAAAGGTGCGGCCTGATATGGAAAAGCAACGGCTTGTACTTGCTCATTTGTTTGGACTCCCTCAGTAACCGGCCCTTGGGGTTTCTTGTGGTACTTGGGCTTTTGGTTTTCGAATAGAGAATGGATAGGGGAGTCCTTGAATTGAGTCTGTATAAAGCACGCCCGGCTGTAGAGTTGATGCATGTTAGCTATATCATTCATTGCCAAGATGTTGCGGAAAGTCGGCGTGGCATTGGAGATCAGCAGTTTGACTTTCTCTTCCTCCGGAATATGGCCAGGCACTCTAGCGGCCATCTGCCTCCACCTGTCTGCATAGGTGGCGAATTCTTCTTCCGGTTTCATTTTTTCGGCTACTAGGTCTGTGAATGAGTATTCTGGTCCGACCCTATCTTGAAACCGCTGAATGAATTTGTCCTTAACTACCTTGAAACTCTCGGCCTCTTCCAGTGGCAGAGAATAGAACCATTCCAGAGCAACTCCTTCTAAGGATCGGCGGAATAAATACGCCATGAGGCGATCATCATATTGGAACTGCGCCGATTCATATAGAAAATCCCTCACATGGATAAAGGGATTGCTGTTCCCATCGTACCTGCGATAGTTGGGGAGCTCTGATTGCGGAGGGAACCGAATGTTCTAGAAGCTCGCAATAGGAATATCGGCCAAGGATTGTGGGCCAACCCTTTTCTGGAGGAAGTCGAGTTGTTGCTGCATGGCGGCCCACTTGTCAAGCAAGTCCTGCTCTTGAGAGAGAGCAGGGGTAGCGAAGGACGCCGATTGTTTTTGAGGAGCGGATGGAATGACTGTAGTAGAAGGGGGAGGCCCATAGGCATGAGTAGAAGGATAGACAGTGGAAATAGGGGGCCCGTAAGAAGGATATTGGGCCTGAGATATACCCGGATGGGAGTGAGTTTGGGCCACCCCTTGCTGAGGGTGTAAGAAATCAGAAGGGTTCATGAGAAGCTGTGAAGCCACCGAACCAGAATTGTGATGATCCACCTGGACAAAAGAAGGGATAGGCGATTCCCTTTATCAAAAGACTGATGGGCTGAATTGGAAGATTGGCCCATCTCCATGCCAGCGAAAGTGATGGTCCGGGGTTGGACCGGAGTGAGGTCAATCGGAGTGGGCTGAACGGGCAGCCCAATATTGGAAGGATTAGATTGACCTTGGATAGTGGCAGAGGGAGAAGTATTGGACCCTTGCATAGCTTGATATAAAACTTGGAGTTGGGTCGGATCCAATTGGGCCATCATATGAAGGACGGAGCCCGCGGAAGGCGTAGAGAGAGAAGGGGTAACTTGACTTCCTTCCACAGAGGTGGAGGATGGGAGGGGGGCAGTCCCCTCTCCAGAGGAAAATGTAATAACCCTGGGGGGGTTTTCAAGGAGCCCTTGAGGAAGAGAGTCCTAATGGGAGTAAGGAGGATTGAAAGATGCCATGGTGGACTCGAAGAGGGGATTAGAATAGAACGTGAAGGAGGGAGTGACTCGAGGAGACGATTCAGACGGACGAAAACAACCTCACATGCAACGGGCAACCTTGACAAAATGCAAAACAACCAACACAAAACACACAATAAGCAACCAAACTTAGGTGATTCTTACAAGATGTAAGTGATAAAAGATGAAGACACTCAAATATCAACCAAATTGTTTTAAGATGATGCAACAAGGTTCTTATGATTTCTCCTTTGGAACTTTAGTGGATTGATTGATATGTGCTATCAACAATGGGTTCCTAGTAGGAGATGAATATGGGACTTGGTTTGACTCTAAGTGTGACCACTCCTTCACCTATGCAACCCTAGACACGGGGTGGGAAGGGTACAACCAGCCCGACGTCCGTGTGGGAATCCACGGCTCGCGGGGACTTACAGAGGTCCCTGTTATGATTTCATGGTCGGCTCCAAGGAATATGGAGACGAGAGGTCCTCACAACAAGGTAGGAAAATGCAAGCTAAGATATGACAAGATGAATGACCCTATGTGCACCGGAGTGCATGCAAAGTCTAACCTAAAATCTAGCAATCAATGATGCACACAATGATATGGAGATATGAGCAAAGCAAGGAGGAGGTCAAGTATCACCCAAGCAATAAATCACAGCAAAAACCGCGAAATAAATGCACCTCGGATGTGTACCTGCCAGGAGAATAACGGTCGAAGGACCCTGCGTCAGAGAATAATAACGGTCTAAGGCTAGACCGCCAGATAAGATATAACGCAGGGGGATGAGACAGTCAGATGAGCCAGGGAACCAAAACCAGACAGAAGTAACCGGAAAGCCCGTGGAAGCTCACACAGCAGAACCAAAGTGGCGGTCTAATGCCCCTGTGTTAGAGAACTGTGACGCGGGGACACCTGGCCGTTAGAGAACTTAGAAAACCAGAATGAGCAGTAATCAAAGGGGAAACAAAAGGCAACTCCACAAGCAGATGATGGCAGGTTTAAACAAGAATCAAAAGCACAATTGGCACAAGCTGTCCCACCGTGATCGCCAAAAAATTATCTGTTGATATTTATTTGCCTATCTTTTATCTTTTCTTTTGAGATTTGCAAAGTAATATGGCAAGATGACAAACAAGCAATCAAAGATCTACTCAAACCTGTGAACATGTGAACATGAACCTAGGCAATCATAGCTAGCTCTAGCATGGGCATGCTATCTCAATCAAACTACGCTAAGGAAAAGAAAAACACACGTCGGGGCGTGGGGCAAGGAATAAGTAAAAACACACCGTGAAGGTGGAGCAAGCAAGGAAAATAAAGAAGATATGATGAAGAAGACAGCTAATGCCCAATACCAAGGAAAGATGTGATCGCCACCAAAGTAAACACAAGTCAAAGACCTGAATATACCTTGGAAATAGGTGGATGAAACACCCGCCCACGGGAGAGAAAACCAGAGAAAGCCTGCATATCAACTTGGAAGTAACGGCCAGAACCCCGTGCGTCGCTTGGAAGCGACGGCCGTACGATAGACCGCCGGAAGATAGTGACGCGCCTGCACCAGACCGTCAGGTAACCTGCAGTAACAAAGCTTAAATTCTTTTAACTCCAACTCTTCCAGCCGGCTAGAAGACTTGGGCCTCGTGCTAATGAACCTGTAAACCTGCCAAAGATGTAGAAAGACAAGACAAGACAACCTCAATTAGCCCTTTTCACAAGCATAGCATCAATTCTTGAGGAGTTTAAGAACATCAAAAGGAGAGGGAATTACCGGGGAGTTTTGGTTTTTTAACCCCTCTGGGTGTTTTAAAAGTTTGGGAAGATGTTTGTATGCTTAAACAATAATGAAAAACATGGAGAAAGAGAAGGGACAATGCTTAGATTGAGGAAAAACCAAGGAAGGACTCAAGCATGCAATGATGAACTTGAAAGACCAAAACTAAAGTACTTCCTTGATTATGAGATGGATGGACGTGGGAAGCAGTTCCTCTTGGATGAAGATGGCTCCTGAGTTTGGCAGCACTTCGTCGTGAATTCGAAATCTCCCTCCCTTTGGTCATGAAGTCAAGGGTTCTATTTATAGACCCTCAAACTCTTAGGTCGAGCAGAGGATAATTCAGACGTGAAAGGAGATAACTCTTAGCAAATCCTCGAAGATAATATCACCAAGAGTCCATAGGATCGAACGGGAGATCCTGAGGATCAGATTTGAAAGAGATAATGTCAATCCAAATCCTTATCTCGACCACGGAGTAGCAGAAAAAAGGCCTGAACTGCCAGGACTCTCGGAAGGAAGTAACGGCTGCACGACAGACCGCCACTTGGAAGTAACGCATCAAGGAACGAGAGCCATTTTCAACCCTACCCCAAAGAGATAAGATCAACAGGAAGAAGATCCAAACAATAGGACTCTTCAAGGAAGCGACGGCCAAGGCATAGGGCTTCAGAATGAAACGACGGCTGCACGACAGACCGTCATCATCAACGTGGAAATTAAGGGATAAGCTTTAAAACGAGGCCTTAAGCCTTAGGACTCTTCAAAGAGTAACGATCCAGGACCTATCCGTCAGAATGAAACAACGCGCCTAGATCCGACCGTTATTATCATTGAGGTTCAAGAATGAAATGAGGGGCTTGCTAAGATTCATCCAACGAAATGCCACCGGGAGCCACATCTTAATCCAGGAATTAAGACCCAACAAACAGGCTTCAACTGATCAAGAGACTCAATGAAGAGTGAACAACTCGGAGCATCATATAGAATGAAATAAGGAGATGACCCGACTTATTGGGTATAAAACGGGTGTCAACACTAACGATATGCGGACATTCTCGGACAAATAACTCCTTAGATAGATCAGCATTGCAGAAACATGGAGTCCTGTCACTCAGCATAAAGAGCATGACATTTGGCAACTCCACTCGAAAATCAGTCTTGAAGTACAACTCCCTTGATAGAAGGACTGGGGGAATTTGAGGGAGGTTAATACATGGCGTTGACGTGGCCGGCGCACTGATAAACTGAGAGAGATTGCATAAGGTGTACAGAATGTCCTTGGAGAATGTTGAGAATACGGCCAATTGCCCCTCGAACATAGAACTCATAATCTGCTTAGCAGCCGTACTGTTGAATCAATGAGATGGTGCAAACAAGATTAAGAGAGGGGGTGAATGAATCCCCTTTTAAATTTTGGCCAATTCAAAACTGCACTTATAAAATCTTGCAGAATTAAAGACCAACTAGCTTAATTGAATATAAACTAGCTATGATGAGACACACTATCAACTAGATGGTCAGCGTAAGCAGCGAACTACACAGCAACTTCTAAGCTGTTTGCAGAAACAAACCTACCACACAATGAGCTCTAAAGAAACTCAGCAGAATAGTCAATTTGGAAGCGCACCTAGGCATTCATCTAACGTAAATCAGATAAGCATCAAACCACAATAGACAGAGAATTTTTAGGTGGTTCGGTCCTCCAGACCTACATCCACCCCACACTCCAACCAGAGTGTGGATTCCGCTGCCAAACAGCTTGAACGACTAGGTCTCACAGCTTGCCAACAACAGCTGAGCTTCACAGCTTGCTTAACCGCTGACTAATAGCTTGACTGCTGGGCAATACAGCTTTGCGATGGCTGGGTATTACAGCTTAGCCACCGCTGATACATAGCTTAATCCGCTAGGCCTTACAACTTAGCCTCCACTGATACAGCTTAATTCGTTGGGCCTTACAGCTTAGCCTCCGCTGATACACAGCTTAGAACAAGAGTTTAAAGGAAAAAAAAGAAATGAAAACGACAGCACCGAAAAGCTGGAAATAAAACACAGATAGAATGTATCTCTCACTGGAGCAGACTGGATTGGATCTGATCCGATGGCCAGTAGAAAGGATCTTCAGGAACTTCAATCTCTTCTCTCGATCTCTCTCTCAATATCTTTTCTCGATCTCTCAATCTCCCTCTTCTTCTTCTTCTCTTTCTCTCTTCTACGATACTCTGTTTTCTCTCAGAAAATGACTCTCGCCTTCTTTCTCTCTCTCCTCTTTCTGAACTCTCTTCTTTCTCTCAGCTTCTCTTGCTCTATCTGCCTTCACACCTTTTTCTCTTCTGCCCTCTAATCCTCTTTTATAAGCAGCAGACGATGGGCGTGTGGATACCATGTTTCCCGCCCAATCTTTCACGCAGATCTGATCCTTCGAGGTTTTGTAGATGTCAACAAATGTCTGATGGGGACATCAACGTCATCCCGCTCACATTGTGTTTGCATCTACGTCCTTTTATATTTGTATGTATACCCTTGTGATATATGGGTACACAATAGTAGGTCTGAGTGGGTTTATTTGCAAAAGGCCATTGGGTCTTTTTGCAAAAGTGCATGTAGGCCCTGCAGGGGCCCCCTCCCTCCTCCTTATTGGTCCACTTGGACTCCCGGGCATGGTCCAACCTTGGACTTGGACCTAGATTTAATTCAAGAAGACAAAATCAAATTGCCTTCTTTAAAGGGGGGGGGGGCGAACCTTGTATTTTATTGTGATTTATTGTGGTTGTTCAAACCACATCCCAGCCCTTCACTCATCAACCCTTGATCCAAGGGTCTAGACTTAGTTAGAGACCTAGTCTATATAATGTTGTATTTTTCATGAGAAATTAAATGGAAAAATCAGAATTTTTGTGAGTGTTCAAGGAGCTTGGTGCGCCCCTCTCTCCTCCCTTGCTGTTCTTCCTTCCCCAACCCCAGATCTAGAGTGTATCCCTCTTCTATCATCCCCTCTCAACCTCCCGGTGATCGTCTGTGCCGCCGCCGCCGCCGTTCGTGCCGCCTTCGAGCCGCCGTGGAATCGTCATCAAGTTTCTATCCTGCTGGATAGAGGTGTAGTTAGAGAATTCCTAAAGCCCGCCACGAGTTCTGATCGATTTGAAATTTTGAGGGTTGGTTCCTATCTTCTAGGCCCTTCTCCACAAAAAAATTGAGGTTCAGAATCCACCGTTTCGTATCCTTACCATTTCGTTCAACTCTCAATCTCAGATCTGTTCTGTCACTGTCTACAGTGACAGTAGCCCTGCGTTCTCCACCTTCGACCACCCTTTTGATTTTTTTTAGACCTCCCAATTTAACTGGGAGTTCTGTCCATCGTCCCCTACCACCATAATTTTTCTTACATTTTTATCATCCTTCTACCTATTTTTAAAAATTCATGTTCTACTGAAGCTACAGTACTCTCAGCCAGATCCCAGATCCGACCTTTGTCCACTAAACAAATCACAGAAAATCATAGATACATACAAACGGGTCCAAACCAATTTGTCTGTCTTCCCAGCTCCAATTTCAACAACTTTTTTGAAGAACACAACTCCTGATTCGAACGTCTCCCTCGCGGTCAAAGGCAATCCATAGGGAAGTTCTCTGCTGACCTATGATTTCAGGAACTGTACAACAGAAGATTGAAAATTCCATAAGTCAAGATCTGAGCGGATCCAGGCCAGATCTTTAGGCTTAGGTTGAAGAACTTCAAGCTAGCTTTCCAACGGCGCCAGTCTCGTGTCGATCCGACGTCGGGGCTGATCGCAGCGTCCATTCTCGCCGGAGCGCGCGTTGCAAAACAGCAACCACCAGTCCGTGGACAGCAAACCCGACGGGTGCCGATCGGAACCGCCCAACCCCCGGGTGACGTTCCGGTGTGCCGCCAGCCCAGGGAACACTTCCCTAAGTGTCCACACTACAGCGGCGCCACCGGGTCCCACACGACCCCTCCAGACAGCACGTGGGCCCCACGGTCGTGATCACGCGTGTAGCCGAATCAACACATGAAGCTGCCCGTCATCCCGAATTCGGTCCTCCCGGGCCCCTGGTGTCGCCCTTTACCTCCCTGCGTGGAGTGGGCATATTTCCATTGCTGTAATATTCATGTATTAACTGTCCCGGGAGCACGAGTTCGGCCGGGCCCGTCGTCCCCACGCCGAGCGCGTGGAGGTATCGCATTCGCTCCCTTACTTGGCATTTTGCTTAATTTTCATATATACTTGCTTATGCCACTGCTAGAGAGCATGATAAGGTAATTAGCTCGCTTTCTATTTATATCACCGCTGCTGCGAGAGAGAGCGTTACCGTCCCGTGACCCGATCCGGGCACAAGTGAGAGCCGACCACCCTAGCTCACAGCCGGTTTCTCAACCGCGCACATCCGACGCTTCCCTCGTTAAGGGGCAGTCACGAGCTTGTCGTGTCCGTGGTCTCGTCCCGCATCAATTTGGTATTAGAGCGAGTTTGAGTCTAGGGTGTCAAAAAAAAAGACTGTCATTTACATCGAGTCATTAGTCGGTTTAAGTCGAGTCTAGGATCATCATTGTTTTAAAACAAAAAAAAAGTGTCTTTTGCATCGCATCCCAATAACCCGGTATATCAAAAGGTGTTGTCCGAACGTTAGGCTACGCCTATCGGGAAGGCCGCACACTTGTGCGAGTGACCTTCGGGTCGATTATCTCCGCCGCGTACCGCGTTTTGGTTAAGTCTAAGCGCATCATTTTGCATTAGTGTGTTTTGCTTTAGTCGGCGTCTTCTAGTCGGTGTGTTTGCATGCCCACTCGTCGGGGTACTCAGTACTCACCCCCACCACCACCTATGGCCAACCCATGGGATACCTCGGGAGACTTCCACTCCCTACAAGAGGCGATGATGGCCATTATGACTAGGTTGGACCAATCCGATGCTAACTTTCGGACTTTCTCCGATAATATGGATGGTCGCCTTAGAGCCATGGAGGGGCGCTTGGAGACCTCCGACAGGTCGGTCCAAGACCTCGTTGGGCGGTTAGATAGGATGTCACACGGGGACCCTCCAGGGGTAGCCCAAGGCCCACCCGCACCTCCTCCCGCGGTGGCCCAAGTCCAACCCGCTCCCATGGCCCAAGTCCAGGCCGCTCCCGCAGCCCAAAACCAGCCACCACAGGCTCCTCCACCCGTCCTTCCTCGGGTTCCCCAACTACCGCACCGTGACCTTGGTCTCGAGGACTATGGTTCCGACAATGCCTATGAGGTATATGGTCAACGCCGTCGTTGTTTTCAGCCACAACGAGATGAGGATGATGACCGGGTCCTTAAGACCATGCGAGCGGACCCTCCCGCTTTTTACGGGTCCTTGGATCCGAAAGTCTACCTAGATTGGGAGTTCGGCATGGACCGTTACTTTGAGTGGTATGATATGTCGGAGCGTCGAAGGGTCCGATTCGCCACCATGAAACTCATGGGGCAGGCACAAACCTATTGGAAGAATGTGGAGAGCCTGCTACTTCAGCGGTTAGAACCCCCGATCGACACATGGGCCGAGATGAAGAATAAACTTCGGCAAAAGTACCTTCCTCCCACATACCGCCAGCGACTCATCGATAGATGGCAAAGTCTTAGCCAGGGAGACTGGTCCGTCTCCGAATACATCGCGGAGTTTGATGAGTACTTTCTACGATGTGGTGTCACGGAGGAGAGTACCATGCCCGTGTCCTGCTTTCGACGTGGTTTGCGGCCACACTACCAGTATGAGCTTTTCCGCCGCAATGCCAAGACGTTGGAAGAGGCATACCAGGTTGCTCTCGAGATGGAGCAATTTGAGGGAGAGTTTGAGTCTAGCCATCGGTTGGGCCCCACCCCTCTCCGTAGTGCCGAGCCCCGTCACTCCATAGGCCCACATCAGCGGCCTCCCATGGCTCGACCTCAGGAGTCCACCCGTCAGGAGCACTTCACTCCACGGCCTCGTCCTCCTCCACCCCGGGATCTATTTCCACCCCAACCACCGGCACCCGTTGCCCGTTCCCCGACTCCTATAGCCCGTCCTCTGGCACCGGCACCCCCTCCACTATTGTCCAAAGCACCTACATCTCCCCCATTACTGCCTACACCCCCTACCCGACGGGATTATAAGGGTAAGGCCCCTTTTATAGGAGAGAGTAGTCGGTCGAGAGTGCAGTGTTTCCACTGTCATGGGTTTGGCCACATTGCCAGCGAGTGTCCCGCTCGCACCACCCTAGCCTTAGGTGTTGGAGGGTCCGTACCTCCCGAGCCTGAGTGTGTTGATTACGAGGCCGATGAGGCACTAGCCGAGGAGTACTATGCCTTGGGAGGGGAAGAGCAGGATGGCTCTCCTGCCGCCCAGGATGCAGCCACCTAGTGGGCTTGATGCTACCACCTTCGTCTAGAGTCATGCATAAGTCGGTGTATTTTCCTTGTGTGGTTTGTTTTGAGTGGTGTGTTTTGAGTCGATTGTTTGCGTGGTTTGCATACGTGTGTTAGTGCATGGTGAGTCTGCATGTGTCTTGTGCAAGCTCGTTGTCGTTCTCTTATGAGTAAGAGGTGATTGGACTCACTTGATGAGTATGGGATCGGTTATACTTCTATACCCGGATCAGTCACCTATAGGGACTCAGCGGTGATTCCTAGTGAGTCTTCGAGCTATTTCCTTCCTTTTGAGAGTGCCCTTCGGAGTGACCACCTTTAGCCATAGCAGTTCGCATATCGAGTATATATGGAATGAGCAGGTGCCGATCACTTGGAGTGGAGCATACCTGCGCTACTTGGTTCGGTGACGGATCCGCTGGCGCTATTCGAGCAGCAGCACCCCTTACTCGACGGGGTCGAGTTCCTCCTGCCCGGGGAGAATTGATGGGGACATTAACGTCAGCCCGCTCACATTGTGTTTGCATCTACGTCCTTTTATATTTGTATGTATACCCTTGTGATATATGGGTACACAATAGTAGGTCTGAGTGGGTTTATTTGCAAAAGGTCATTGGGTCTTTTTGCAAAAGTGCATGTAGGCCCTGCAGGGGCCCCCTCCCTCCTCCTTATTGGTCTTGGACTCCCGGGCCCAAGGGGGCTGGTCCATGGTCCAACCTTGGACTTGGACCTAGATTTAATTAAAGAAGACAAAATCAAATTGCCTTCTTTAAAGGGGGGGGCGAACCTTGTATTTTATTGTGATTTATTGTGGTTGTTCAAACCACATCCCAGCCCTTCACTCATCAACCCTTGATCCAAGGGTCTAGAATTAGTTAGAGACCTAGTCTATATAATGTTGTATTTTTCATGAGAAATTAAATGGAAAAATCAGAATTTTTGTGAGTGTTCAAGGAGCTTGGTGCGCCCCTCTCTCCTCCCTTGCTGTTCTTCCTTCCCCAACCCCATATCTAGAGTGTATCCCTCTTCTATCATCCCCTCTCAACCTCCGGTGATCGTCTGTGCCGCCGCCGCGGCCGTTCGTGCCGCCTTCGAGCCGCCGTGGAATCGTCATCAAGTTTCTGTCCTGCTGGACAAAGGTGTAGTTCGAGAATTCCTGAAGCCAGCCCCGAGTTCTGATCGATTTGAAATTTTTAGGGTTGGTTCCTATCTTTTAGCCCCTTCTCCACAAAAACATTGAGGTTCAAAATCCACCGTTTCATATCCTTACCATTTCGTTCAACTCTCAATCTCAGATCTATTCTGTCACTATCTACAGTGACAGTAGCCCAGAGTTCTCCACCTTCGACCACCCTTTTGATTTTTGTTAGACCTCCCAATTTAACTGGGCGTTCTGTCCATCGTCCCCTACTACCACAATTTTGCTTAAATTTTTATCAACCTTCTACCTATTTTTAAGAATTCATGTTCTACCGAAGCTACAGTAGTTTCAGTCAGATCCCAGAACCGACCTTCGTCCACTAAACAAATCACAGAAAATCATAGATACATCCAAACGGGTCCAAACCAATTTTACTGTCTTCCCAGCTCAAATTCCAACAACTTTTGAGAAGAACACAAAGCCTGATTCGAACGTCTCCCTCACAGTCAAAGGCAATCAACAGGGAAGTTCTCTGCTGACCTGTGATTTCAGGAACTGTACAACAGAAGATTGAAAATTCCATAAGTCAAGATCCGAGCAGATCCAAGCCAGATCTTTAGGCCTAGGTTGAAGAACTTCAAGCTAGCTTTCCAACGGCGCCAGTCTCGTGTCGATCCGACGTCGGGGCTGATCGCAGCGTCCATTTGCGCCGGAGCGCGCGCTGCAAAACAGCAACCACCAGTCCGTGGACAGCAAACCCGACGGGTGCCGATCAGAACCGCCCGACCCCCGGGCGACGTTCCGATGTGCCGCCAGCCCAGGGAACACTTCCCTAAGTGTCCACACTACAGCGGCGCCACCGGGTCCCACACGACCCCTCCAGACAGCACGTGGGCCCCACGGTCGTGATCACGCGTGTAGCCGAATCAACACACGAAGCTGCCCGTCATCCCGAATTCGGTCCTCCCGGGCCCCTGGTGTCGCCCTTTACCTCCCTGCGTGGAGTGGGCATATTTCCATTGCTGTAATATTCATGTATTAACTGTCCCGGGAGCACGAGTTTGGCCGGGCCCGTCGTCCCCACGCCGAGCGCGTGGAGGTATCGCATTCGCTCCCTTACTTGGCATTTTATTTTATTTTCATATATACTTGCTTATGCCACTGCTAGAGAGCATGATAAGGTAATTAGCTCGCTTTCTATTCATATCACCGCTGCTGCGAGAGAGAGCGTTACCGTCCCGTGACCCGATCCGGGCACAAGTGAGAGCCGACCACCCTAGCTCACAGCCGGTTTCTCAACCGCGCACATCCGACGCTTCCCTCGTTAAGGGGCAGTCACGAGCTTGTCGTGTCCGTGGTCTCGTCCCGCATCAATGTCGATGATGATCATACGGCATGCTCGTCTCGACACTCAAGAGCAAGTCGAAGATGAAAATGCCAAATAAACCTCATGCCTCACCCGATCAGGACGAGAACTCGCTTGGTGGTCTGCTACCCGTTAAGGAAGCCCCCCAGGCGGAAGATATGGCTACAACTCTCCGACCGGCCATGCCGAGAGCATAATCAGAGAAAAGTCAAGAACTCCAGCACAGTCTCGGCATGCACCGAAAGTCACGTAAAGTCTGGGACTGAGCCCCAGAGGCTGCGAACGGAATATTACGGAGGCCATACATTGCATCTAGAACATTCCGGGAACGCCAACATTCGAATAAATGACTGCGACTTCAAAATGAATCCATTTGATGCTTAAAATGGCGCGGAAGGGTCTTAGATCGGCGCGCCCCTTCAACATCCTAATCCGGTGGCCCTAAAACTAACGCGCCCCATTTCCCATTTGCCCTTGCTCTTGCCTTAATACGGTGCGCTACCTTTGCTTGGCATACCCGGTGCGCCCCTTGCAAAGCTCTAATCCGGCACGCCCCCGGCCGCGCCGTGTTAACCGAAGGGCCCGTCATGCCATTTTTAAAGCTTTGTTCATCAAACACTTATACGGTGTGGCCCTTTGAAGGTTATTAATCAGGCGCGGTCACTATTCCCCCGCGCCAATTTAACCCCATTCCATCCCATCTCTGGCACGATGCTCTGTTTTGTTTGAATGTGGTGCGCAGAGAGCATTCAATGTTCTGAAGCCGTGCCTCCATCTCCACTCGACAACGCATTAACATCATGGGCGAAGGCATGTCTTCGGACGAAGATCTCCCGACAAACCCGCAATCGTGCCGTCCTCGGACGAATGACAGTGTATGGCACGAATCGCCGGATGCCAGCGACATGCCAACCCTGTTCATCTGGCAGAGGAATAAAGTGGCGGGAGTTTCTTCCGTTCGAGCAAAGAAAAGGCAACCCATTATATATACTCTGCAGGCTCGACAGAGCAACGCCCTGGCTTCTCTCTCCGGGCTGGCCATTTTTGGAGGAAAAGGCTCTCGGCTGTGGGCAGTAAAGAGAAGAAGAAGAAGAGAGAAGGAGTTTGGCCCTCCGGCGCTGGCAAGGTGAAATGAAAGAAAGAAAGAGTGTGTGAGATAGGAAAGGTGAGTCCGGAGGGGGGGAGGAGCTTGTGCTCCATCCCCTCTCCCCCACCGGTGTATCTCCTTCATCCCCCGTCGATGTATTTTCCCTCTTCTCCCTTGCAATGTTCCCTTTTTTTTCTTCCCTTGAGGATGAATGAAAAGAATGGGTTCTCTGAGCATGCGTAGCCTTCCACTGTTGTGATCTCTTCCCTTTCCTCTCGATCTTCTTATCATCCAGGGGCCTCGGAGGTCTGCCTCTCCGTGGCGCGACCTTTGGGGAACCCGTCCGTGGGATGAAGAGCTACAGCCTCCTATGGTGAACATCTAAATGACCGCCCGTGAGTCGTGGCCCCTCTCGTAGGCTGGCCCTCGAGCGTTCCACATTCACACTTGGGCTAACGGACCGCCGTGAGGCCGTTCCACATTTTGTGAGTTTACTCGAGAGTAATCCGTGTGGTGGCTTTCACTTCTCCCTGGCAAGTCCCGGTCCGGGGGAGGTGCTGCCCGATTTTTCCCAGGGGCCAAGAACATACAAGAACACCAAGAACAATGAACAAACGCATCATAAAATCCACTTCTGGTGAAAGAAAAGAAACACACAGTCAAAGCAATAAACCCTCGAGAGAGTTTAATACGGCGCGGTGACTATTCCACCGCGCCGGTTTAACACCACTCTCATAACCCCAATCTCCCCATTGAACCTTAAAACGGCACGCCGCTCTCCCCTTGCATGGCCTTAATATGGCGCGCTCCTCCTCCCCTGTACCACCTTAAAACGGCGTGCCCCTGGCCGCGCCGATTTAACCCCTTTTTTTGTTCTCCTGTTATGGCATGCCCCCCATTGTTTCTCTACTCGACGCGCACCCATTCATCACTGTTCACCCCAAATACGGCGCGCCCTCCTTGCATCACTGTAGCTCCAATTCTGGCGCGCCTCTAAACAACTTGCTTAAATAAAAAGGTTCAAAACAAAAAAAAATGAAAAGATCAATAGTAATAAATGAAATAAAAAGGGGAATAAACAAGCAAAAAAATAATAATAAAAGATCAATGCCATTAAAAAAATAAAAGGAACTCTATCATCCGTGCTTTAATTAAAATTTTATTCCGGGGGCGCTGCCCTCTTGACCCCCGCGACCTGACCGCGCAGGTCAAACCCCGTGACGTGACCGCGCAGGTCGATCTGCGTGCGTGGGCGCACGTTGGCGAGTTCGGGCTTCACACTTAACAATTCACTTCCCCGGACTGTGCGTGAAGTGAAAAGCAACGATGCCCCATGGTATCAGATGTGGACCTCGGAATCCCCGACATGGCCATAGTCTGAAACCGTCTCAGGCCAATAGTCCATCAACTTGACCACTTCTATCGAGATCCAATCCCGCAATCCCATTAAACTTGACGTACTCGCGGACTCTCGTCCGAACGACGAATGGTCTGTTAGTGACCGACATATATACCGGGATCTAATCCCGCACTTGCATTAAACCTGCCGTACTCACGGCAGACATTTGTACGGGTTTATTTCCGTTTACGTCGTAGCCTTTATGGTACGGCAAGTTTTAGTCCCGACACGAACTACACAATCGTCTCATTAGTCATATCAAGCGCACAATAAATCGTCACCTAGGTGACTGGCACGCCCACGCACTTAATAAGCCCAATAAACAAATAAATAAAGATCTTAATAAAAAGTGCATCCACAGGTTCCACATGTCAGAATCGTGGTACTGTAGCAGTCCATGTGGAAAGATTATCTGATCCGCTCCTTGCCTTGGATCATGTGCCATTGGGTAAAAGTCTTGAATCGCGTGACTCCATTAAGTGAAAGGCTCCCTGCTCGAAACTGGGTTCTTTAGTTGACTTAACCCTGTCAAGAAGGAATAAAACATTTCATAAAACACCTTATAGCCATAGCATCAGAGTGAGAATATATGCTTAATCAATATTCAGAAACCTTAATTTGATCAGATCAAGCCTAGTACGTGTGCACAGACCTTACCTAATGCGTGTGCACAGACCTTGCCTTATGCATGTGCTCAGACTTGGTATCATTGCAAGTGTCGACACTCCTAGTATGCATAGACCTTCCAATGTGTATGCACAGACCTGAACAAGCACAATCCAAATGTGCATAGACTTGAACACTGAACATGCATAGACCTTTATACGTTGAAATAAAGTGTGCACAGACCTGAAACCAAATGTGCGCACACCTTGAGGTGTAAGCGTGCAAAACCTGCACCGACCTTATATGTGTTTCTATAGAGACGTGTGTAGCACCCCTGACAATTAGAGGAATAAAAATTTTTCCTAAATAAATTAAAAAACTTTCATAGAAATAACCAATTATATGCTTATTGGGCCTCGACCCACAAGCTTCAGTTTATTATGACGGCCAAATAATAAATGAGCAGCGTTATAAGCTGGCCCACTAGCTAATTATCAAGTCTAGGCCAAAATACAATACAAATGGGCTTTTACTAAATCCCACTATAGCCCACCTCTCCTTTGAAACCCACGAGCAAGCCAAGTTAACCAAAAGCCCAACCCAAAACCATATATTTAAACCCTTTTAACTATATAAATGTAACCACGTGTATGCAGCCCACAAAGCCATTCGGTTAACCTCACAGCAAGGCCCAACCACATACCCACGTGAGTTCCCTCAAGGGCCAACACAAAGCCATAAACTCAAACCCAAACCACTCACTGCAAGGCCAATATACATGCGCCCATGAGAGCCTCACCAAGCCAACCGAACCTCCTCCCGCATGCCTACACATGCATGAACCAAACCACCCATGCATACATGCCCGAACATGCGTGAGTTAAGATTTTAGGGTTTTCTTCGAGAGAGTGTTAGCATGCGGCTGTTTATATAGCAAGGCAATGGCCGCGCGTGGAAGGTTTTTAAAACCCTTCCATTTTGCAAGCCTTCGAATCTTCCATAACTGAGCAACCTTATAAAACCACCATTCCAGCAAATGAAGCAGCCCTTGTTGCACTGCTGCTCGCTGGTCGTCGTCCTGTTCCTCCGCGTTTCCATCTTCTTCCTATTGGGTGCAACGTGAAGAGAGTTCTTCACGTTCTTCTTCATCCGGTTGCCAACGTGTGAAGGGGGGGGGGGAGTGTCATCCTCTGCTTCCTTCATCGCATCTTGCAGAGGCTTCCTCTTCTTCCTACAAGTTTATTGCGTCTACAAGCAGACATCTCCATCTTCATCCTCAGGCGATCAGGATACTCTGTTCGAACCAGAGTATCGTTCTTCATCCAGTACATCGTCTAATCATCCAAAAAAGGTAGGTTTTCTCAAGTTTCGTAGCCCAAACAAAGTTAAACCATGATTTAGGGTCAATATGCTGGACAATAATCATCTTATTTCATGCATTTATATCTTATATATCATATCTATGCTTATCGTTGCGTTCAGTTGAAATTAGAAATTTTCAGTAAATAACGCCTTTTTTTAGGGCGCTATTTTATTTTGACGCCCATCGAAAAGGTCGTCATCTTTCCATTTGAAATTAACGTCTTCACATCTGTCGTGTGTTCTGGAATTGACGCCTTTTCTAAAGGCTTGTTAATAAAATGAGACGGCAGTTACATCGTCGTTAGTTAATTGAAATAATAAAAAAAAAGGAACGACTAACCAATAGTCGTCAATTTTATATATATATGGTTTATGAGATTTTCGCATTCATAGTCGTTAATGGTTATAGAAGTACCCTTTGGCCATGAAAATTTACTGGCATACTATTGGGGTAGAGACGAAGGTAATGAAAGTGGTTGCACCATTTTTCGTGCCCCTGTCGTAAGATCTCCCGTCTCTCGTCGAAATTTTTTTTTGAACATATGGTTAGGTAGAGTTTTTCGAGCCGGTCATTTCGGTATATTGTAGGCCTGATTCCGACATCATTTAGTATAGAAACGAGAGGGTTGAAAAAAAAATGATAAATTTTTGAAAAAGAAACGACCCATGTTCAGTCGTTAAAATAAAAATTGACGACCTTGCTTTTAGGCGTCACTTTTGAATATTATATATATATATATATATATATATATATATATATATATATATATATATATATATATATATATATCTCGTGTACATGTATCTTTGAAAATCTATATTTATTAAAATATGTAACAGAAAATTATAGAAAAATTATATTTGGAATCCTTGTATTTTCCTCCTAATTATCATATATTCTATTTTCTTAAATTATTTTAAATAAATCAATGTGCCTTTTAATGTGTGTTTTTGAATTTATTCAATTAAATAGGTATAAGTGAAAATTCTTGCTAAATAAATTGAGTTAAAAATCATGAAAATTAACGTTCCCCAAGAGGATGCTAATTAATAAATGACGGCACCCACGGGCGTTAAATAATATAAGTTTATTAAGTTATAGTTAATTATAGAATAGGTTGGACATGAATTCTATGATTAACGTATACTTGTTCTCACCGTTTTTTTTTTCCGTACTTGACCCATACCGCGGGTCTTTTGGCACTCTCATCTCATGCCCGTAGATGGAGTCCCTGTTTCATGATTGGTTCACGCATACACCTCAACTCTTGGTGACATACGAGCCCTCCGTTGGACATTCCGTTCCTTCGGACTGGCGAGTTAGTCATTGGGACCTCCGTAAGTCTCCTCGTAGCCTTGGATTCCCTCAAGGCCGACTGAGCTGGTTGTACCTTAAACACCTTGTACCTTTTGATTGTCACGTCTTGTGGTAAACCGGCCCTCTCATGTCGCCATCTTGGTCCATGAGAGAATAATATTTGCCATTGGAATGATGATATTCCACTAGGCGGTATCTTGGATTGAGTCCCTTAGAGATAGGGTCAATCTCTCAGCTTGATTCATGTCCCTTGATTGATGATAGGTATAGTCATCCACTCAAGTTATCACGGCTACCTAGTTAAGGTACCGATTCTACCCCGGGTTATCGACATGTCATGGTTCTCGTTGGTTTTAATCATTATCCATCTAATGTTCTTCATTGAATTCCGTGGAACCTATCCATGAATCTACCTTGAAATCCTACATGAGTTTGTTCTTGGAATTCCATGGCTATCACTAAAGTGGTTGTCTAGATAATTACTTGTAACAATGTCTGCGCATATAGGGCCCGATCTGGTCCTAGGAGGAGCACCCGAAAGTACTTGTGCCCATGGGAGTTATATTGATCACGGTGTGACATTGCACCGAAGTACTTGCTTGAACCTACGACAATTCACTATCTATCTATCTCTCGCGTGCTTGACTTGACATGACTTGCGTGGCCCGGAATGGGCAGAGTACTTGCTTGTTAATAGCCATTATCTCATGACATAAATGACTTTATTGATATACTTGGTACTCGTTCTTGAAATCTTGATTACTTAAAATTCCCTATCTCGGATCAATAATACATGTTATTTCCTCGCGTTATCATGTTCAAATTCTATAGCGTTTCGTTTTACATGTTTTACATGATTAGACTTGCATTTTCATTGGAAAAATGTAATTACTTAAACAAATTGCTAGTTCTTGAGATATAATTCCTACTGAGCGTTCGCTCATCAAGTTCTTGTCCCCAAACTTTTCAGGTAATACGGACCATGACTCGGACTCGGATGGGCAGGAGCAAGAGTGACGAGCGTAGAACCTGCAAGCGTCATGCTGCTATTACCAATTATCGTGTCTTGTCATCCTTAGTTCATTCTTGGAGTCTTGTCATTGGATATTGTGTTATGTCAGTGTGTTGTAATGATTAAGGCTTATGGGCCTGGTTCGTATGGTTAAGTCTTGGGGTATGTGACTTTATTTATGGGTTGTTATTTTCACTGGTATCAGTGTTTGATTATGTTTCAAAATCTCTCTTTTGCGCACTTTATTTTGATGTCGAAATTCTACTTGCTCTGATTGACATGATTGATATAAACTAGTCACGTTCTCCCGGGTTCCTTCCGCGCTCGGGGCGTGACAGTTTTTGTGGTATCAGAGACTAGGATTTCAAGTCCTAGGAAACCCAAGTCCAAGGGTAAGTCTATCCCAACACGTGAGGGTGGGTAGTGCCGTGGGTATAAGTCCTTGTAGGGCATCCGACTACAAATCCAACTTGAAAACTAATTAAGGTAAACTCCTTGCAGGACTATGGCTGCTGAACGCGCACAATGGCGTGAGATGCAACGAACTGTTCAGGGCTTGACCCAGGCTTTACAACAGGTGGCTCAGGGTGGGGCACACCATGGAGCCGGTGACCTCCATCGAAACTTTAGAAATCTCAACCCTCCGTGATTCTCTGGTTCAACAAACCCCGAGGATGCGGAGAATTGGATTAAGGAGATTGAACACATCTTCCGCGTCATGCAATGCGCGGATGGCGATAAGGTGCTTCTGGCCACGTTCCAACTGGAACGGGACGCCCGTGCTTGGTGGGAGTCCGTAGAGGCCACCTTGCCTGAAAATCACATTACATGGGCCGAATTTGTCGAGCACTTCAATGGCAAGTATTTCTCCGACCGTGTTCAGGAGAAAAAGGCCGCAGAATTTGCCGCCTTGAAGCAACGATCTCTCTCGGTAGCTGATTATGAAGCCCAGTTCTCCCGATTATCTAGATATGCACCACACTTAGTGTGCACTGAAAAGACGAAGGCAAGAAGGTTCTTGAACGGGTTACGACCTCAATATATCACCCAGCTCGCTCCCTTAGATATTCAAGTGTACTCAGAGATGGTACGTCGTACTCAGCTGCTAGAAGACGCCACAGAATTGTCCGACAAAATCCGTGGTAAGGATAGAAGGGAGAATGTCACAAGCCCAAACACTTTTAAACCGTCTTTCAAAAAGCGGACCAATAATGGAGGCGAACCCTCCAAGGAGAAGAAATTCAAGAAGGGCAACAACAAACCTTTCTCCATCACGGCACCGCCAAAGGAGAATTGTAAATATTGTGATAAGCCAGGTCATCAGGCTGCGGAATGCTGGAGAAGGCTCGGAGCATGCCTTCGATGTGGGAGTAAAGAACACCGTATTCCCGATTGTCCGATGATGAACGAGCAAAGTGAGCCGGAGACAAAGGAAGAAAAGCGTCCGGCAAAGAAGCAAGGACGTTTACAAGCTCTCCACGAGACAGAACCAACCGAGGGTTGGTTGGTGGAAGGTATTTTGACTGTCTGCTCTAAATCTGCTCAAGTACTGTTTGATACTGGCGCCACACATTCTTTTGTTTCCAAGAAGTTTGCTGCTTCATTTTCTATGGAACCTGAATGGATAGACTTGGTAATTTCAACCCCAATAGGGAAGGAGTCTGATGTCAGTTTCCATTACCCAAGCTGCAAGGTTATGGTTAGAGGTCACAACTTACCTGCAGATCTAATATGCTTAGATTTGAAAGAGTATGATGTAATTTTAGGGGCCGATTGGCTATCCACCCATCGGGCAACTGTAGACTGCCGAAATGGGAAAGTAACTTTTGTGGATTTCCCTGAGCTAACTTATGTTACTCCCCGGAAGAGATCACCAGTCATCTCTGCTCTTCGAGCCCATAAACTTATCAACAAGGGATGCAAGGCATTCTTAGCATTTGTAACTGCCACGGAGGCTAAGGTAGCTAGACTAGAAGACATTCAAGTGGTTCGGGAGTTTCCCGATGTTTTCCCTGAAGACTTGCCTAGTTTGCCACCAGAGAGAGAGGTCTCATTCACTATAGACCTTGTTCCGGGTGCTGGACCTGTTTCTAAAGCACCTTATAGAATGTCCCCCGCGGAATTGAAAGAATTGAAGGAACAGCTTATGGAGCTATTGAAGAAAGGATTTATTAGACCAAGTACTTCCCCATGGGGATCACCTGTGTTGTTCGTCAAGAAGAAGGATGGGTCAATGAGGTTGTGTATTGATTATCGGCAGCTGAACCACCTCACTATTAAGAATAAATATCCACTGCCGAGGATTGATGAACTCTTTGATCAGATTTCTGGAGCAAAGTATTTCTCAAAAATTGATCTTCGATCAGGTTATCACCAATTGAGAATCAAGGACGAGGATATTTACAAAACTGCATTCCGAAGTAGGTACGGGGATTATGAATTTACTGTTATGCCTTTTGGACTAACAAATGCCCCTGCAGCTTTTATGCAGCTTATGAATAGCAGCTTTAGACCACATCTGGACAAATTCATTGTTGTTTTTATCGATGATATCTTGATATATTCAAAGTCTAAAGAGGAGCATGAAGAGCATTTAAGGATGGCATTGCAAATATTGAGGGATAATCAATTATATGCAAAATTTAGCAAATGCGAGTTTTGGTTGGATGAAGTGTCCTTCTTAGGACATGTGATTTCAAGATGGAATCTCGGTGGATCCCGCAAAGGTTGATGCAGTAAAGAACTGGGGACAACCGACAAATGCAACAGAAATTAGGAGTTTCCTTGGTCTTACTGGTTATTACCGGCGCTTTATTAAAAACTTCTCAAGAATTGCAGTACCCCTCACCAGACTGACCCGTAAGGAAGTACCATATGAATGGAATGAGGAATGTGAACAAAGCTTCAAAACATTGAAGGACCGTTTGACCACTGCTCCAGTCTTGTCCCTTCCTATTGAAGGAGAGAAGTATGAGGTATATACCGATGCTTCCGGTATTGGCCTCGGTTGTGTGTTAATGCAACAGGGAAGAGTTATTGCATACTCTTCTAGGCAGTTGAAGAAGCATGAAGAAAACTACCCGGTGCATGACTTGGAGCTGGCCGCGGTAGTATTCGCACTAAAGATCTGGAGACACTATCTCTACGGAGAACAATTCACAGTATTCTCCGATCATAAGAGCCTCAAATATCTGTTCTCTCAGAAGGAGCTTAATATGAGGCAACGTCGATGGCTGGAATATTTAAAAGACTTTGATTTCACTATTCAGTATCACCCCGGTAAAGGGAATTTGGTAGCCGATGCCTTAAGTCGAAAGCCGAGAGCCCTTATAGCCAGCTGTATGATACGGGAATGGAAACTATTAGAGGAATTCTCTAGACTAAATATAAGCACGGACCAGAAAGACGGGTGTATTACTCTCTCTCACATGAGTGTGCATCCGGACTTGCTATCCGAAATCAAGAAGATACAAGATGAAGATCCTGGAATGATTGAAATCAGGGAGAAACTGGATCAAAGAACCGGGTTCAAGATAGCAATTGATGGAAGACTAATGTTTCAGGAAAGGACATGTGTTCCGGACTGTCCTGAGTTGAAAAGGAAGATTTTAGAGGAAGCTCACCGCTCTAGGTATACCATTCATCCTGGAGCAACTAAGATGTACAAAGATCTAAAGAGAACTTTCTGGTGGCCGAACATGAAGAGGGAGGTAGCAGACTTTGTGTCTCGCTGTCTCACGTGCCAACAAGTGAAAGCGGAACACCAAAGGCCCGCCGGAAAGTTACACCCCCTTGATATTCCCAAATGGAAATGGGAAGGAATTGGTATGGATTTCATCATGGGATTGCCTAAGTCTAGAGGCGGACATGATGGTATTTGGGTAATCATCGATCAACTGACCAAGTCGGCACATTTCTTGCCAATTAAAAGTCGATGGTCGGTTGATGTTTTGGCCGCACTATATATTAAGGAGATCATGAGATTGCATGGAGTTCCAACATCAATCGTGTCTGACCGAGACCCTCGCTTCACTTCTCATTTCTGGAGGGGTCTACAACACTCGTTGGGGATGAAGCTCAATTTCAGCACTGCTTTCCACCCCCAGACTGATGGTCAGACCGAGAGAACAAACCAAATAGTTGAAGACATGTTACGGGCTTGCATTATTGACTTTGGCGGAGGTTGGCATGATCATTTGCCCCTAGCCGAGTTTGCATACAACAATAGCTATCAAGCCAGTATACAGATGGCTCCATTTGAAGCCTTATACGGTAGGAGTTGCCGATCTCCTATATGCTGGGATGAAGTTGGCGAGAAGCAACTACTAGGGCCTGATATGGTAAGAAATACAATAGAAAAGGTCGAACTTATTCGAGAAAGACTCAAAGTGGCACAATCCAGACAGAAATCTTATGCAGATAATAGAAGAAGGGAATTAGAGTTCCAAGTTGGAGACCATGTTTACCTCAAGGTCTCACCTGGTCGAGGAATAAGAAGGTTCGGAGTTAAGGGTAAGCTTACACCGAGATTCATTGGTCCATTCGAAATATTGGAAAAAGTTGGCGAGGTAGCCTATCGTCTTGCTTTACCTCCACAACTGTCGGAAGTGCACAACGTGTTCCACATTTCCATGCTGAAGAAATATGTGCACGACCCTTTCCACGACATTGATCATAGCAACTTAGTGATTCAAAAGGACCTCACTTATGAACAAAAGCCAATGAAGATTCTTGATCGAGAGGTCCGAGACTTAAGAAACAAGACGATTCCCATGGTGAAGATACAATGGAACAAATGCTTAGAGCAAGAAGCTACATGGGAAACTGAAGAATCTATACGAAGGAGATATCCGGAGCTATTCTAGAACTGTAAGTACCCTCCATGTCTCTATTCATGCAGTTGAATTTGGGGACCAAATTCTTTTAAGTGGGAGAGGGTGTAGCACCCCTGACAATTAGAGGAATACAATTTTTTCCTAAATAAATTAAAAAACTTTCATAGAAATAACTAATTATACGCTTATTGGGCCTCGACCCACAAGCTTCAGTTTATTATGACGGCCAAATAATAAATGAGCAACGTTATAAGCTGGCCCACTAGATAATTGTCAAGTCTAGGCCAAAATACAATACAAATGGGCTTTTACTAAATCCCACTATAGCCCACCTCTCCTTTGAAACCCACGAGCAAGCCAAGTTAACCAAAAGCCCAACCCAAAACCATATATATAAACCCTTTTAACTATATAAATGTAACCACGTGTATGCAGCCCACAAAGCCATTCGGTTAACCTCACAGCAAGGCCCAACCACATACCCACGTGAGTTCCCTCAAGGGCCAACACAAAGCCATAAACTCAAACCCAAACCACTCACTGCAAGGCCAATATACATGCACCCACGAGAGCCTCACCAAGCCAACCGAACCTCCTCCCGCATGCCTACACATGCATGAACCAAACCACCCATGCATACATGCCCGAACATGCGTGAGTTAAGATTTTAGGGTTTTCTCCGAGAGAGTGTTAGCATGCGGCTGTTTATATAGCAAGGCAATGGCCGCGCGTGGAAGGTTTTTAAAACCCTTCCATTTTGCAAGCCTTCGAATCTTCCATAACAGAGCAACCTTATAAAACCACCATTCCAGCAAATGAAGCAGCCCTTGTTGCACTGCTGCTCGCTGGTCGTCGTCCTGTTCCTCCGCGTTTCCATCTTCTTCCTGTTGGGTGCAACGTGAAGAGAGTTCTTCACGTTCTTCTTCATCCGGTTTCCAACGTGTGAAGGGGGGGGAGTGTCGTCCTCTGCTTCCTTCATCGCATCTTGCAGAGGCTTCCTCTTCTTCCTACAAGTTTATTGCGTCTACAAGTAGACATCTCCATCTTCATCCTCAGGCGATCAGGATACTCTGTTCGAACCAGAGTATCGTTCTTCATCCAGTACATCGTCTAATCATCCAAAAAAGGTAGGTTTTCTCAAGTTTCGTAGCCCAAACAAAGTTAAACCATGATTTAGGGTCAATATGCTGGACAATAATCATCTTATTTCATGCATTTATATCTTATATATCATATCTATGCTTATCGTTGCGTTCAGTTGAAATTAGAATTTTTTCAGTAAATAACGCCTTTTTTTAGGGCGCTATTTTATTTTGACGCCCATCGAAAAGGTCGTCAATTTCCCATTTGAAATTAACGTCTTCACATCTGTCGTGTGTTCTGGAATTGACGCCTTTTCTAAAGGCTTGTGAATAAAATGAGACGGCAGTTACATCGTCGTTAGTTAATTGAAATAATAAAAAAAAAGGAACGACTAACCAATAGTCGTCAATTATATATATATATGGTTTATGAGATTTTCGCATTCATAGTCGTTAATGGTTATAGAAGTACCCTTTGGCCATGAAAATTTACTGGCATACTATTGGGGTAGAGACGGAGGTAATGAAAGTGGTTGCACCATTTTTCGTGCCCCTGTCGTAAGATCCCCCATCTCTCGTCAAATTTTTTTTTTGAACATATGGTTAGGTAGAGTTTTTCGAGCCGGTCATTTCGATATATTATAGGCCTGATTCCGACATCATTTAGTATAGAAACGAGAGGGTTGAAAAAAAATGATAAATTTTTGAAAAAGAAACGACCCATGTTCAGTCGTTAAAACAAAAATTGACGACCTTGCTTTTAGGCGTCACTTTTGAATATTATATATATATATATATATATATATATATATATCGTGTATATGTATCTTTGAAATTCTATATTTATTAAAATATGTAACAGAAAATTATAGAAAAATTATATTTGGAATCCTTGTATTTTCCTCCTAATTATCATATATTCTATTTTATTAAATTATTTTAAATAAATCAATGTGCCTTTTAATGTGTGTTTTTAAATTTATTCAATTAAATAGGTATAAATGAAAATTCTTGCTAAATAAATTGAGTTAAAAATCATGAAAATTAACGTTCCCCAAGAGGATGCTAATTAATAAATGATGGCACCCACGGGCGTTAAATAATATAAGTTTATTTAATTATAGTTAATTATGGAATAGGTTGGACATGAATTCTATGATTAACGTATACTTGTTCTCACCGTTTTTTTTTCCGTACTTGACCCATACTGCGGGTCTTTTGGCACTCTCATCTCATGCCCGTAGATGGAGTCCCTGTTTCATGATTGGTTCACGCATACACCTCAACTCTTGGTGACATACGAGCCCTCCGTTGGACATTCCGTTCCTTCGGACTGGCGAGTTAGTCATTGGGACCTCCGTAAGTCTCCTCGTAGCCTTGGATTCCCTCAAGGCCGACTGAGTTGGTTGTACCTTAAACACCTTGTACCTTTTGATTGCCACGTCTTGTGGTAAACCGGCCCTCTCATGTCGCCATCTTGGTCCATGAGAGAATAATCTTTGCCATTGGAATGATGATATTCCACTAGGCGGTATCTTGGATTGAGTCCCTTAGAGATAGGGTCAATCTCTCAGCTTGATTCATGTCCCTTGATTGATGACAGGTATAGTCATCCACTCAAGTTATCACGGCTACCTAGTTAAGGTACCGATTCTACCCCGGGTTATCGACATGTCATGGTTCTCGTTGGTTTTAATCATTATCCATCTAATGTTCTTCATTGAATTCCGTGGAACCTATCCACGAATCTACCTAGAAATCCTACATGAGTTTGTTCTTGGAATTCCATGGCTATCACTAAAGTGGTTGTCTAGATAATTACTTGTAACAATGTCTGCGCATATAGGGCCCGATCTGGTCCTAGGAGGAGCACCCGAAAGTACTTGTGCCCATGGGAGTTATATTGATCACGGTGTGACATTGCACCGAAGTACTTGCTTGAACCTACGACAATTCACTATCTATCTATCACTCGCGTGCTTGACTTGACATGACTTGCGTGGCCCGGAATGGGCAGAGTACTTGCTTGTTAATAGCCATTATCTCATGACATAAATGACTTTATTGATATACTTGGTACTCGTTCTTGAAATCTTGATTACTTGAAATTCCCTATCTCGGATCAATAATACATGTTATTTCCTCGCGTTATCATGTTCAAATTCTATAGCGTTTCGTTTTACATGTTTTACATGATTAGACTTGCATTTTCATTGGAAAAAGGTAATTACTTAAACAAATTGCTAGTTCTTGAGATATAATTCCTACTGAGCGTTCGCTCATCAAGTTCTTGTCCCCAAACTTTTCAGGTAATACGGACCATGACTCGGACTCGGATGGGCAGGAGCAAGAGTGACGAGCGTAGAACCTTCAAGCGTCATGCTGCTATTACCAATTATCGTGTCTTGTCGTCCTTAGTTCATTCTTGGAGTCTTGTCATTGGATATTGTGTTATGTCAGTGTGTTGTAATGATTAAGGCTTATGGGCCTGGTTCGTATGGTTAAGTTTTGGGGTATGTGACTTTATTTATGGGTTGTTATTTTCACTGGTATCAGTGTTTGATTATGTTTCAAAATCTCTCTTTTGCGCACTTTATTTTGATGTCGAAATTCTACTTGCTCTGATTGACATGATTGATATAAACTCGTCGCGTTCTCCCGGGTTCCTTCCGCGCTCGGGGCGTGTCCCGTGCACCGACTATATGCAAGCATAATGCAGATGATGCACTGACCTTGTATGTGTTTCTATAGAGACGTGCACCGACTATATGCAAGCTTAATGCAGATGATGAACCAACTATATGCAAGCATAATGCAGATGATGCACCGACCTTGGTCTTGCACAAATGGGATATGCACCAACCTTGGTCTTCCATATGCATGAATATGCACTGAGCTTATGCTCAGACATGCAAGGCAAATATGCACTGACCTTGTATAGACACAAGGCGAGTGTGCACCGACCTTTATGCAAGAAAACTAATTGTGCACGGACCTTATATGAGTCTAACAAAGTATGCAACGACCTTGGCAATGCAGTATATAGAAATGTTGCATCGGCCTTCTAAGTGAGCATGCAATTGTGCACCGACTTGGCAAGTAAATGTGCTGGGGTCTTATATGCATGCAGCAGAAGATGCACCGACGTTCTATGCTGAACAACAAAATGTGCATCGGCCATCTAACGACGAAATAAGAAGGTGCGTCGACCTCATATGCAGTCTGGAAAACATGCATCGACCTTAGACAGTTAAACACAAACATGCACCGACCTATATGCTAGTGACACAGACATGCACCGCTATAGTAACATATGGAACATGCATTGATCTTATATGACTAAGCTGAAAATGAGCATTGACCTTACCTGCTAAGGCAAATGATATATGCACTGACCTCTAAGCTTCAATGCAATGGCTAACTGGCGTTGACCTTTTGTCACCTTTTTGAGTGGTCATTAGCGTTGACTTTTTGTCACCTTTTTGAATAGCCAGTACTTTGAGTCATTCTCAGAACCTGTTCTGACATATCTTCATACTGCTGTATAAAGATGATTAGATTAGTAATGAATCCATCAAAATTATATCATCAAGAATATATGTATATAAATAATGAGTCATAATATTTGTCATCATCATAACTTCAGAACCACAGGGACACAACAATCTCCCCCTTTTTTTTGATGGCAATATTATGAGTCATTACAATAATTCCGCATGATGATCAAGCAAGTATAAGTATCAGAATGCAGCAGCATGTACAATAACTCTATCAAAATGCAACAGCATGCATCATAATGACTAATAACCAACAGTTAGAATAACCAACCAATTACTCACAAAAATTCTCCCCCTTTGACAACATCAAAAAGGAAGAAGCATTAAGTATGCTGACAAGATCTCCACCTTTATGTGCTATTAGGTAGAAGGATTCACTGTTAACTAGACTCCCCCTGAACAGATGCTCTCTACAGGGTAGATGGAGTGGAATGAAATAAATGATTAGTGAACCACAAGGACATTCAAATGGAAATCAGCCAATCAGATTGGACAGACAGGTCAGATTGGATATGAGATTTAAGCAGACAGTTAGACATACAGATAAGCAGACATTGATATCAATGGGTGGACATTCAAATTTTAGTAGTCTGCTAAAATAGGTCACAAGTGTAGTCAAGAATAAGTTCAGGTCATGAGGAATGTATATGAAGAGCAACGTGCATAATCTGAGTTTTGAATTTCAATCAGTAAATGCAAACTGAGCACAGGTTTGAGCAAATGAGCTTCAAGCACAGGAAAAATTCAACAAGATTTTCAAACAATATACCAATTTCATAAATCCAAACTTAGGAATTTTTTCAGAATCTCCCGTTATAAGGGTTTATGAATGAAATTTATTGAGGTGCATGGTTTGAAGATGATGTATATATGGGTTGACAATAAAGTTTTGTACTCACATATAAAAATCAAGATTTAATAAAAATGAACCAAATTCTTATATTAACATCTTGATTAACCTCCCTTCATCTTACTCAATCAATTTCAATGACTTCTTTAGGAATTACAACCATAGGTATTGAGGTTAAACAACCATGAAACCATTTGGTTTTGTCTAGGGTTAACAATTTATCCTTTGCATTCATTTTCAGACTTTTCATTTAATCAAGTAGATAATATTTTGCTATCAAATCTTACGAGCAATCTAGTTCAGTACACATCTTGTAACTAAAGGATATACGTTGTTTAGACGCCAATATCCCTAAGTACTTAGTGTGACTAACAGTCATGCTTTACGATAAACAGAGTTAACTTTTCACCTCATGACATACCTCATCATATTTCTTTGATGAGTGAGATATGTTTCTCAGTGTGCCAGCCATTGCTCTGCCTATTTTTCAATTAATTTTTAAGCAGAGTTAACTAAGGCACCTCATTACACAGCCCTTTGGACATGTGTTTCTCAGTGACCAAAGACATTACTCTTAGAAGATTCGACCCTTAGACTTTTTCAGAACATATAGATGTTTAAAAACAATACCGATTTCATGTATTTCAACCAAATAAAGTCATGATTTCAACATTTTCAGATTTCAGAAGATTTGTCAAGATTTAACATGAAGCAGTTGGTTAAGGTTTATTAAAGTTGATTCAGATATTTTCAAGGCATTTATAACCAACCTTAATGAATACAATAAACTTAAACCAATATGATCTTTCAGACATTCATAAATCTGTATAATAGAAGATTCCTCATTGAATTAGTTATTCAGATTTATGAGCAAAGTACATAAATTGAAATCCTCCTAAAATTTAGAGATATGAAAGAATGTTTAAGGAAACAATCAATTTATCAATAGAGGCAGTAGCAGGAAAATGCACCATGTGCAGGAGACTTGAAGTTCATGCATAAGATAGGATCGGCAGGGTTTTCATATTAGTCTCAGAATATGACAAGAATTCCAAGAAAATGACCATCATTGATTAGAGACTTACAACCTCAGAGGTATGACACTGATAGTCAAGATAGCAAGAGCAGACAATTTCAGAGAGACAGTCACAAATTGAAGATATCAGATAGTGAAGACTTCGATTGACCAATCAAGGCAGATACAAGATCAGAAGTAGAAAAATGAGGGTGTCGACTCTTTGTGTCGACATCTGCTCACAAACTCCATAATATAGAACAATTTCAAAGTAATGTTGACTCATGGTGTCGACACTTCTAATCAGGACAATTAAGAAGTGCAACAATTTACTTCAATGATTTAGAGGGTATGAGGATTATTTCAAATCAATGACCTGAGAGCCTAACAAATGTTCAAAGTTCAACAACAAGAAGATTCAGTCAAACTAGCTTGAAACATAAATGACAGAAAGAAAATCAGTCACAAACATGTGAATTGCAAGGTGAATTGATAAACAAAGTCACAACTAGAAACAGTACTTGGCGGAGGTTGGATCCAAGGTTCTACTCATGCAAGGGTTAACCTTCCAGATAGGCCTGACCTATCTTTCCAGCTAGACCTTTTTATATACTGTCTAGTTATTTAAAGAAAGCACATGAATCTTTCAAGGTAGCTCCCCCTCAGCGGCTGTAGGAGCAACAACAATGATTTTAGATCAGATGAAGACGAGTGAAATCCATTGAAACCAACTATTGATTGTGAGTTTAGACCAAATGGAGACAAGGCATACCAACTGATATCAAAAGTTGATGAAGGTTACACGAAGAGCAGAAATTTCAGAATGAACAAGGGTATGGCTAGACAGTGAAGATATCAGTTGACCGAGAAGGCAGTTTTGGTCGACCGATTTAAACAGTTCAGAAACATATGAATAGCCATTTAGTTCAAGAAATTTGATTTAAATGCTCCCCCTGTTGATATGCATTGAATCAATCTATTTTAGTTTTTTCAATATGAATTGTATGCAATTAATCATATGTATGCCTGTACAATGACTCTCACTAGTTAAATGCATTGATAGCAATTGTTAACAAATATGATGAGCATTTATGAGCTCTCCTTATCTAAATGCATTGAACCACTATATGTGACATGACAACCATGCAGGGATTTAATCTGACCAGCTATTCATGATGCACAAGATTTATCTTGACAGACTCCCCCTGATTTTTTGCATTGAATGACTAAGTTTTGAATGCAATTTATGCAATGAGCATTTTGCAAGGAGTTTAATGAATTATACTCATAAAGTTATTGGACTGCCCTATGTGCAATTTTTTTTGACCAATGGTACTGGGTAGAGGACTTGGTCTAAAAACCACCTCATACATAGTAAGACCTTCCAGACCGATTGCATCTGTCTTTTAGTAACTTACCATTTGATATACCATAATGGTCATGCATGATAATGTAGTGCCAATGCAGTCCTATATGCAAATATCCAAGCACATATAAATGCAGATGAGCATCTTATGCATAAGACAACATGCAGGCATCAAGTTCAGTGAATTCAGATTATTGGAAATGCAGATCAGACATGATATGCAGCTATCTAAACAAAATTATAGAAAGTTCAAATAACCAAACCTGTGAAGATGCAGCAAATGGGGTTTTTACCATACTTGGGTGCCTTGGTTTATTGAACCCCTTTTTATTCTCCATCCCCAAGGCACTCCTGCAAAATAGTTTCTCATTTAGCATGTTTAGGTACCCAAGTCTCCTTGGGTCCTAGAGGGTTAGTAGCATCTCTGAAGGATGCTCTCCATAGTCTTTGGACTTGTAAATCACCGAATTTCATTAAATGGCAATCATTCATAAAATGCCCAAAATTTCCACAATAATGACAAGACCTGCCAGCTCTCATGTTCTTTTTACTAACATATGCATAATAATTGTGAATATGATCATGATTATTTCTATTATTATCATGAATGTTTCTCTTTTCATTTTTAGACAACCATCACTCAGCAGCTCTATGGCCTGACTTACCACAGTTGAAGCACACATCATGCTGGTTTGTCAAAGCAGGTTTATTCTTATCAAAGACATGCTGGTTCTCATGAGGATTCACATAATGAGAATGAAACTTACCTTTATTTTTAGCAGACCAGTATTCAGAGGCATGATGGCCTGGCTTACCACAATTAAAGCATGCAAGAGAGTTTTCTTTAAAAGTAGATTTGTGTCTGCCAAAAGCATTTTGTTTTGTAGAAAACTTGACAGATTTAGAATTGACTTTTCTCTTTTGAGCATGCCAATAGTTAGCTGTAATATGGCCTACCTTCTCACAATAGGAATAGTGAATTCTCTTTTTCTTAAATGCATGATTTCTTTCATGAGAATTCCTAGCATGCGTTGCACTTGCATTTATATCATCTTGTTCCATCAATTTACACTCATGCATCAAATGACCAAATCTATGACAATAATGGCATGACATTTTCTTTTTGTGTTCATATGTATGTGTGTTTAAGTTGAGTTCAGCATGCACAGTTCTAGCATGAGTGTTTCTTGACTATTTCTGCAAGTGATCATTCTTTATCACTTTGTTAGGTTGTTTCTGAATTTTCTGAACATTGGACTGTTTAACCTCTGAAGTGGTGGCTACGTTTGATGCAGTGACAAACGGTATCATTAACTTGTTTTTAAAGGCTTTCTTATTAACATTATTGTAGCCCGACCCTTCCTTCCTAAAATTAACCTTTGTTCCCAGCAATTTGTTTAGATTATCTTGCCCACTAACAAATTTAGACAAAGATCTTTTCAAATCTTGAATCTCATTTTCTAGAGATGCAATGTGTATTTCATAACTGACAATCTCTTGTTCACTGCAATTAATAGCTTCATCAATACTTTGTTTGCATTTTCATATTTCTCAATTTCTTGTTCCAGATTACGTAGTTTTTCAGATTCTTCATTGCAAACATTTTTTCCCTTTACTAAAAGCAAGAAGTTTTTCTGATATAGCAGTGTTCAACAGCTTCAGTCCTTCATTTTATTTTATTAATTCTTCATTCTGAACTAGTTCATTGATCAACACATGATCATCATTACTTGAACTCATTTTTTCTTCTAGTTAAGAAAGTTTCAGATTAAGTTCTTCGTTCTCATCTTTTAATGAACACAATTATTTCTTGTATGCATGAACATTAGATAAACATTCATCAATGGACTATTTTAGTTTCAAACAATTTTCACAAGAAATATTAGAACTAATCTGATTATCATTAAATAAGCTCAATGTTTCTTCTAATTTAGAAATTTTTGAATGTAGTTTATCATTTTCATTTTTCAGCAGATAATTCTATTCTTTATGATTGTAAACATCTGGCAAGCACAGATCAGCAGACTGTCTCAGCTTTGGGCAACTTTCACAAGAAAATTTAGAATTGTTCTGATCAATCTTTTTCTTCAGCTTTTTATTCTCAGATTCATTTTCCTAGATTTCTCAAGCAGTTCTTCATACATGTTCACTAATTCATCAAATGATAGTTCTTCGGATCCAGAACCTACCTAAGATGCAGTCTCTTCCTGTTGATCATTGCTATGATCCCTTCTTTTAGCCATAAGACATTCTTCTTCCTTTTTCTCATGGGTAGCTATCACCACATCCAGGATTTCCTTTCCAGAATTGTACTTGAAAATGAAAGGAAATACATCAGTTTTAACTACAGCTTTTAGAATATTGAGAACCATAGTGTTCTCACTATCTTTCAGTCTGTCCTCATCAGACCACTTGATCTGGTCACGAGGCAGTTCATGTGGGCCATTAGATACAAGACTCTATAAATTATGATTAATGGAGTTCATGTAGACACATAGGCCGCCTAGCCAACTGCTAAAGTTAGAACCATCAAAGACCAAAGGAAGATCCATAATGACAATTAGCAACCATATCAAAGCAATAAGCAATCGATAAGCAATGCATCAAAAACTGCACATAGTTCTGCAGATCGTTGGATCTAGACAATCAGAGACACGCTCTCATACCAATTGTTGAATCGATGAGATGGTGCAAACAAGATTCAGAGGGGGGGGGTGAATAAATCCCCTTTTAAAATTTTGCTAATTAAAAACTGCACTTATAAAATCTTGTGGAATTAAAGACCAACTAGCTTAATTGAATATAAACTAGCTATGATGAGACGCACTATCAAATAGATGGTCAGCATAAGCAGCGAACTACACAGTAGCTTCTAAGTTGTTTGTAGAAACAAACCTACCACACAATGAGCTCTAAAGACACTCAGCAGAATAGTCAATTTGGAAGCGCACCTAGGCATTCATCTAAGGTAAATCAGATAAGCATCAAACCACAATAGACAAAGAATTTTTAGGTGGTTCGGTCCTCCAGACCTACATCCACCCCACACTCCCACCAGGGTGTGGATTCCGCTGCCAAACAGCTTGAACGGCTGGGCCCCACAGCTTGCCAACAACAGCTGAGCTTCACAGCTTGCTTAATCGCTGACTAACAGCTTGACTACTGGGCAATACAGCTTCGCCACTGCTGGGCATTATAGCTTAGCCACCGCTGATACACAGCTTAATCCGCTGGGCCTTACAGCTTAGCCTCCACTGATACACAGCTTAATCCGCTCGGCCCTTACAGCTTAGCCTCCGCTAATACACAACGTAGAACAAGAGTTTAAAGGAAAAATAAGAAATGAAAACTACAGCACCAGAAAGTTGGAAATAAAACACAGATAGAATGTAGCTCTCGCAAGAGCAGACTGGCTTGGATCTGATCTGAGGGCCAGTAGAACAGATCTTCAGGAACTTCAATCTCTTCTCTCGATCTCTCTCTCAATCTCTTTTCTCGATCTCTCGATCTCCTTCTTTTTCTTCTTCTCTTTGTCTCTTCTACGATACTCTGTTTTCTCTCAGAAAATGACTCTCGCTTTCTTGCTCTCTCTCCTCTTTCCGAACTCTCTTCTTTCTCTCAACTTCTCTTGCTCTATCTGCCTTCACACCTTTTTCTCTTCTGCCCTCTAAGCCTCTTTTATAAGCAGCAAACGATGGGCGCATGGATACCACGTTTCCTGCCCAATCTTTCACGCAGATCTGATCCTTCGAGGTTCCACGTGTCAGAATCATGGCACTGTAGTAGTCCATATGGCAGGATTATCTGATCCACTCCTTACCTTGGATCACGTGTCATTGGGTAAAAGTATTGAATCACGTTACTCCATTAAGTGTAAGCCTCCCTGCTCGAAACTGGGTCCTTTAGTTGACTTAACCATGTCAAGAAGGAATAGGACATTTCATCAAACACCTTATAGTCATAGCATCAGAGCGAGAATATATGCTTAATCAATATTCAGAAACCTTAATTGATCAGATCAAGCCTAGTACGTGTGAACAGACCTTACCTAATGCGTGTGCACAGACCTTGCCTTATCCATGTGCTCAGACTTGATATCACTGCAAGTGTCGACACTCCTAGTATGCATAGACCTTCCTCTGTGTATGCACAGACCTGAACAAGTACAATCCAAATGTGCACAGACTCGAACACTGGACATGCACAGACCTTTATACGTTGAAATCAAGTGTGCACAGACCTGAAACCAAATGTGCATAGACCTTGAGGTGTAAGTGTGCAAAACCTGCACCGACCATATATGTGTTTCTATAGAGTTGTGCACTGACTATATGCAAGCATAATGCAGATGATGCACCGACCTTGGTCTTGCACAATTGGGATGTGCACCGACCTTGGTCTTCCATATGCATGAATATGCACTGACCTTATGCTCAGACATGCAAGGCAAATATGCACTGACCTTGTATGGACACAAGGCGAGTGTGCACCGACCTTTATGCATGAAAACTAATTGTGCACGAACCTGATATGAGTCTAACAAAGTATGCAACGACCTCGGCAATGCAGTATATGGAAATGTTGCATCGACCTTCTAAGTGAGCATGCAATTGTGCACCGACCTGGCAAGCAAATGTGCTTGGGCTTTATATGCATGCAGCAGAAGATGCACCGACGTTCTATGTTGAACAACAAAATGTGCATCGACCATCTAACGAAGAAACAAGAAGGTGCATTGATCTCATATGCAGTCTGGAAAATATGCATCGACCTTAGACAGTTAAACACAAACATGCACCGACCTATAAGCTGGTGACACAGACATGCACCGCTATAGTAACATATGGAACATGCATTGATCTTATATGACTAAGCTGAAAATGAGCATTGACCTTACCTGGTAAGGCAAATGATATATGCGCTGACCTGTAAGCTTCAATGCAATGGCTAACTGGCGTTGACCTTTTGTCACCTTTTTGACTGGTCATTAGCGTTGACTTTTCGTCACCTTTTTGAATAGCCAATACTTTGAGTCATTCTCAGAAACTGTTCTGACATATCTTCATACTACTGTATAAAGATGATGATATTAGTAATAAATCCATCAAAATTATATCATCAAGAATATATGTATATATATAATGAGTCATAATATTTGTCATCATCAAAACTTCAGAACCATAGGGACACAACACGTACGAGTTAGCACAATACGGGTAGAGTGCCCCTCTCGGCTAGTGAACTGAACAGTAATGGTGCAAGGAGAAATAATAGCATCAATGGTGGAACCACTGGCGAACAATGAGATTGCCCCCAATCTTGCTTGAGAAGAAACTGGCACCAAGGCAAGAGAACTCTTCTTGGCAACCGTCATGGGACATATAGGCTCATCCCCAAAATAGCCCGGGACCCGAACACGAACTGGCATTCGGCAGATGTAATCTTGGAGCTTAAAATGTAAAACCAGCCAGAACCATCCTGACTCGGCTCATCGTCTTCCTGGGGACCCGACCCATGGGGCACCATAGGCAATGCACACCCGCTCCGTGGGGTGGAGATAGGTGGAGAAGTGGCGGAGATAGAAGGCTTGGATGGCATGGAGGCTTCAACGGGGATGGTGATGTCAAGTGAAGGCGCAGGCAATGCGGGTGAAGGCGAGGGTAAAGGCAGCAAAGGTAAGGTGACAATGATAGGCTTGGATGCGGGCGGAGGCAAGGATAATGGTGGAGCTTGCTTAGGCTCGGGCGATGGCAAAGGAGGTAGAGATAGAGGCGAGGGTGGAGATGGAGGTGGTGATGGAGGCAAAAGGGAAGGTAAAGGGGAAGATCGTGGCACCCATCGTCGGAGTATTGATACAATACGTCACGAGGCGTTGGGAGTGGAAGTAGTGGAAGTGGCGGCAGAAGTGGAGGTATCACTAGCCTGAGCAGAGGCTGGGGTTTGTGGATGTTGTGGAGACGGGGTAGGAGATGGCGAGGGTAATAAAATAGGTGATGAGGGTGGAGCAGGGGTGGGTAATGAAGCAGGTGATGGAGCGGGCGCAACGCTAGATGAAGAATCATAGGGGTGCCCCTGGTCTTGAAGTAACGGAGACGGCTGCCTAGGCGGCGCTTCTTATTGTTGCTTGCTGTGATGATCTAAAATAACTTTATGCATGGCGGCCCAATCGATCCTCTTCTGATCTTCCAAGCCATAAAGATAATCCCAGAACTCGGGACAATCTTCAACCAAATGCCCCTGCTGGCGATGAAAATCACAGAACTGAAGCATATTCCCGATCGTGGGTCGACAAGGCACAACTGGAGGAAGCGACAACGCGTTAGTGGCCATCAAAGCCCTGAAAATATCGGTAAAGCACTCCAACAATGAAGGACGAGGAACCCGCTTCGGGCAAGGTGGATGTCGAGGGTATGTGATGGTGGAGAAGGTTGTGGCGGTTGCGTAGGCAAGGGCGCATGGCTAGTGGAAGGACAAGGCAATGGTGCAGGAGTGGTAATATAGTGGATGGCATCTACCTGCTCGGGGTATGGAATTCCCCTGACTGGAAGTGGAGACGGAGACATGTATATGGACGCGAGAGGCTGACTCGTGGAAATTTGATATGTGGAGGTTTGATATGCGGAGGTGGATGTGGCATAAGGCTGACTCATGGGAACGTAAGGTTGGCTTGTGGAGGGTGAAGGTTGATATGTGGAGGTGGAGGTAGATGTAGATGGCGGGGTGTGTGGAGATGTAGAAGGTGGAGAAGACTCGGGGTCAAGTGAATCTTGGAGTTGTTGGCGGATGAAGCGTGCTCAGCTATAAAGCTGTTGCCAGAAGGTAATATCATTAAGCGCCAAGATGAACCGATACTCGGGCGTTGCATTGAAAATGAGCATCTTGATTTGTTCCCCCTCCGGAATGTGCCCCGGGCCTTGCGCGGCAAGGCGGCGCCAGCGGTGAGCAAAGGTGGAGAACTCCTCATCGCGCTTGATCTTCTCATGGCCCAGATCCACCATAGAATATATGGGCCCAACCTGGTCCTGATATTGCTGAAGAAATTTCTCTTGAACCACATGAAAATTCACAATCTACGCTTGCGGCAATGAGAAGAACCAATCCTGAGCCGGGCCTTCCAATGACAGACCGAATAGATAAGTCATCAAGCGCTGGTCATGTCAAAATTGGGCCGACTCATAAACGAACTCCTTTAAGTGCACATAAGGGTCACCGACTCCACCATAACGGCGATATGCGAGAATTCGAGAAGGGGGTGGAAGTCGAAGATCTTGAAATACGAACGGGACACTCAAAGAGGATTTGGGATCGATCTGATGTTCACGTTCATCAAGCTGGCGTTGGGCTTGAGCAATCATCTTTTGGGTAGGGAGAGATCGATAATGGCGTAGGCTAGCTTGAGTAAGATATTGTGACTTTGGACTAGGAGCAAGGTAATGGGCCAGATGAGAGGATCCGGGCAGAGAAGAAGAAGGGCCCATTCCGGGAGTGGAAGGATATGCGGGCCTGGGAGAGACATTGGTATATGGGCCAAATGGGCTAGCAGCAACATGGTCAGAAGGAGCAGGCCCTTTAGGGTGAAATTGGCCATTAGAAATTAGACCAGCAACATATGAAGGAGTAGAAAGAGGCCCATGAAGGGAAGATGGCCCATTATGAGAAGAAGACCCATTAAGATGAGATGCAATAAGATGTTGGGCCTGGGCCAGGTCCATTTGGTGAACAAGGCTTGATAAGTGGGCCATGAGATTAGCCAGTTCCTCGGATGTATCAGAAGGACCACAGGATGATGGGCCCGCGTGGGAAGAGGATTCCACGCGGGAATAGGAAGAAGATTGGGAAGAAGATTGATACAAGGGGTTGGAATGATGCTCCGTGAGGGTAAATGGAGACTTAATACAAGGATATCAAGGAGAATATAAGTGGGGAAGCAAGGGCTTAATGGGCTTGAGGACAAGAGGGGGCTGACCCACTAATGCAAAGACCAAGGAGAAAATAGACCTAGGACAATGGACTAGACAATGGACACACAAAATGGGCTAAACTGAATAGGCCTAACAAAAAAAGCAAATGTAGATGATGAAAGAATGCAACACAATACCACAAAATGGGCTTGGACAAGCCCAAACAACACAAACAATGTGAGAGTTTTCACCCAAGTCAAACAACTTGATATGATTGGAAATATTTTAGAAGTTTTAATAGACCTTTTAATGATTTGAGTTTAGAATAATTGTCTTAAGATAGGAATCCTATGAGAATAAGGTCCGGACTTTGGGTTGACTAAGGTTAGCTCCCTCACATGTATGCAAATGCAAGCCTAAGGGTTGGAAAGGTACAATTGGCCCGGCGTCCGTGTGGGAATCCACGGCTCACGGGGACTTATGGAGGTCCCAGATAAGATCACCTAGTCGACTCCAAGGAATATGGAGGCGAGAGGATCACTTACCAAGGGGGGATGCAACTATGGTATGAAGAATGCATGGCCCTATGTGCACCAGAGTGCATGCAAATTCTAGCCTAAAACTAGAAAATCAAGACAAGTTTAAACTATGCAAACACAATGATATGGATGCAAACAAAGTGGGAAATCCAAGACAATATTAAGGACAACAATGCAAGACCAAAAATAGGCACAATCAGGCACTAAAAGATATGAAAAATCAAGAATATATACGTACCTTTGCATCTGCCCCCGGACCTGCATGCAGATTTTATACACAAAATGCAAAAATGGAGACAAGATTTAACTATGCAAACGTGACCCAAATAACGCAAATAAGATATGGATGGAAAGACAGTAGAAAGGGTAACAAGATGGAACCAAGAAATAGGCAATCAGATCTCAGGAAGCCAATCAAACCATCAATCAAAGCCGTACATGTGAGTCTATCCCTGAACCTTCATGCAGATTTTATGCAGAAAATGCGAAAATGATGATAATATTTAACTATGCAAATGTGACCAAAATAATGCAAATAATATATGGATGGAAAGACAACATAAAGGGGAACAAGATGTGACCAAGAAACAAGTAATCAAACTTCAGGAACCCAATCAAATCATCAAGGAAAGACGTACCTGTGAACCTATCCCTGGGTCTGCCTGTAGACTTTATGCAGAAAACTCAAAAAAGAAGGTAAGATTAAACTATGCAAACATGACTTAAATGATGCATATAATATATGGGTTGAAAGACAATATAAAGGGCTATGCAACGGGCCCAAGAACAAGGCAATCCGACACCGACAGGTCAACTAAATCGCCCAAGAAAGACGCCCCCGTGAGCCTGTGCGTAGACCTGCCAGAATCCGAAAGTGGTCTACTAGATGACCATTTTTCACCCCCTTACGGTCTACCAAACGACCGCAAGGCTACCAGAAAGGCCCTAGCGGCCCTGTGATGACCGCTAGGCTCATCTCGCAGTCCTAAAGACGACTGTAAGGCTCAGATAGACACGAAAACACCCAGAATAGTGGGAAAATGGGAAAAAAAACTATCTAAATATGCACATACACACACCCAACTTGAAAAAAAGTATGAATAACGTGATGAGCACTAGTTATCCCACCGTGATCCCCCAAAAAAAGAGGTTGTTGATATTTATGTATCACCCTTTTTACCCCGCCCCAAACTATGCTAATTTCATGATGAACATGAACAAGCATGAACCGGCATGAAAGTATAAAGGAAGGGGTGATAAGTAATGAAGAAACTGACCGTGATCGTGACCAAGTTTCCAGCAACGCCAAGAGATGAAGAAAGGGGTGCAACGGCACCGTGTACCTTGGAAAAGATGAAGACTTGATCGCGCTTAAGGAACGGGGTGCAGGGAACGTCATGGATTTAACCTCCTCTACTTCCAGCCGGCTTGAGGAAGAGGGCCTCACGTTCAATTATGCTATCCTACAAAACAAAGTAAAACCACAAGAGAAAAACCCATTAGAAACATGTAAGTGTAGCATACATCAAGTATGTGATAAAATAGCAAGAATAAAAGAGGGAGAACGCACCGGGGGGAGGTTTTTAGCCCTTGTAAAAGGGTGGAAATAATAAGTGTGTATGTTGTGATGATGTATGAACAAATAGATTGAAAAATCATGCAGCACAACTGCGGGAATATGGTATGCAAAATGGAGAAAAGTGCAAAAGTGCAGAAAATAGAGATTTATTACGATTTGTGAAATTAAGAGGGAGACAACTAAGAAAAGAGACAATGAAATCAAGCCCTTGGACGTGGAATTGAAAGCTAATACTTCCCCCTTCAGGTTGAGGTCGAAGATGTGAGTCGGAGATGCGGCATGGCTTTGCCTTGAACCGAAGAAGAGCCCCCCTTCGTGACCTACGAACCTGGGTGCTATTTATAGGAGTAGGAAAACCCTAGGGTTCAAATACAAGATAAACACCCAATTTTGGGGATTTAGATACATAAACCTCCAGATAATAGTAAGGGGAAGAGTCCCAGATCGAAGGAAACCGAGGTGGAGGCTTATCTCCATCGAAAATGGATCAAACAAGGAGTCCAAGGAGTCCCACGGTGAAGACATCGGAGTTCAGGATCATTAGGACTCTCTATTCCAAAAATGGTATATCGTAGGGCCGCTAGGGAATGAAAACAGTCATAGGAGGACCGCAAGGGGATGACAAATGGTCTAGGGGGTGACTGCAAGGCTTCAGCAGCTGAATGGGCTCAAATGGGCACTGTTTGGGGAAAAACTATCTAGTGAAGACCGTAAGGGGACCGCAAACAGTCATGGGGGTGATCGCAAGGCAATAGTTGGCGAAACTGGACAAAACGGGCACTATTTGGGGCCTAGCGGTCTTGGGAAGACTGCCACCATCACCTAGCGGTCTTCCCAGGACCGCTAGGCTGATGGAGAACATTTTCTGGGCAAGATGCGATAGATTTTGGAAATCGGAGCATATCTCGAAAACGGTGTAGAACTAGCAAAAGTGGTTGAATAAGAAATTGTAGATAACGGAAGAATGAACAACTTTGAGGAAGAGAGGAAGATGAGAAAATGAGCATAAGAGGGAGAACAGAGGGCAAGAACAGAGATAAAAAATGCAGGGACATAGGTGAACAGCACAATCTGCCTGAAAAATGTAAATAACTTGAAATCGGTGGAGAACTGGCCAATGGCGTAGATGAAGAAATTGTAGAACTTTAAAAAATAAACAATGTTACTGAAGGGCACTTAATGAATAGAAGAACAGGGGAGGATGAAAAAGGGCTATGTTCAAGACTGCGCAACGAAAGGGGCCGAATGCTCGATGGAAGTTGACCTAATTGGGCCGTAAGTCAACTTGGAAAGCCGGAAGCTGATAAAATAAGCCCTAGGGCTCTAAGAAATCATGGTCTCTAAAGTCTAAAGGCTAGGGAACAATAAAATGGACTCGAAATCTATCCAAGGAAGGCTCCAAAATAATGGGTAATTTGGGACATCAAAAATGATGAATAAGAGAAATAACGCAACTTGTAGGCTAAAAACGGGTGTCAACACCAACCTACCCGGGTATAGCTAGGTACAAACCCATCTTGCCTAATTCTCTTCTTAGCACTTTGACTTCTCGAAGTTTTTGATACAACTTTGCTAGCATAGCAGAACTAGGGTGGCAAGAACTGGGCATACTGCTTCCCATCTTGACTTCGGGTGGGGCCAGTGGCACTCGATTATCATTGCGGGATGCATTTAGTCCCCCAGCAGTTGGTGTTTTTGCCCTCAGGCCGTCGGGTGGAGGAGAGGCATAGTAGCATGTCTCTTCATTTGGCGATGGAAGATTCCTTGGGTCCTCCGGGGACCAATTAGCATGATAAGAAGTAGTGGCTTCATCTTGACCCATGTCTGCCAGCGTGAGGCATCCAACTTCATCTTTTTCTTCAGTAGTATGAGCTTTGGGCACCTCTTCGAGTGACCGACGACTTATAGATATCAAGTTGACAGCTGTTTTCAAGTCATGGAGTTCATGAGTGCGTGGAGGATCCACTTTGTATTCGCCCATTTGGAGCTCCCCTATCTTGATCACCCTTTCAATAGCATCCTTGAATGGGCAACAACCTTCAATGGAGTGCCCGGTCATTTGGTGATACAGGTAGAAGCGTGTTGTGTCTCTGTGTTTTGATGATAGCAAACACCATGAGTCAATATGTGTTAGTCGTTTGATGTATGATTCAATATAGGTTTTACTGCATTCTTCTTATGTAATTGGTCATTCCTTTGCTCATTGCATATAGGTCAGTGCATGCATTGTTTCATGCATTAGTCGTCTAGAGCCAAAGTCCGTGCACACTTGCTTGGACTTAGTGTTTGCATGCAAGGGAAGTCTGTGCATTGCACATACTCGGTGCATACCTTACACGAACATACAAGTCCGTGCAGACTACAGCTACAAGTCTATACATTGCATATGTTTGTGCATCAGTCAAAGTCCATACACTGCATGAACGCACACACAAGTCTATACATCTGTTTGCCTTGCTTCATGCACAAAGTCTATACATCTATAGCAAATCTGCACATTGCTTGTCGCATGCAACCAAAGTCTGTACAACGGTCAGTGTCACTCAGCGTCTCATGCTATCAAGTCTATACATTGTCTAGCACACACACGTTCAAAGTCTGTACATCCGACCGTCTCATTCAGTGTCTCATGCTATCAAGTCTATACACTGTCTGCCCTGCACGCATTGCAAGTCTATACACTGTCTCCCCTGCACGCACTGCAAGTCTGTACATTGTCTAGGTTGCAAATCTATACATTGTCTGCCCTGCACACACAAGTCCATACATTGCATTTGGGCATCAAAGTCTATACACGCTATCAAAGTCTGTACAACCTTGTGTTGCACGAACACAAGTCTATACATTGTCTCATGCATACATAAGTCTGTACAATTTGTGTGGCTTGTTCATGCATGTGCTGTGTTGTCAATGGGTCAGCCAAGCAAGTCTATACAGACTTGTTCCATGTGTTAGTTAAGCAACTCTATACATTCATCACATTGGTTCTTAAGTGCTTCGTTGCAGTCTGTACAAAGTTGCATAGTGAAGTATGTACAAGTTTTTAGTCTTAAGCTGATAATTCCTTCTGACTATTTGACAGGTGAATGGCTCGTGGATAAAGGGGCAAACGATTGGCACGTGATCCTAGGAAAAGAAACTTCTATTCCCTGACACGTGGACCAGTGGAATTTCAGTAGACTGCTGCTGCTTGATCCACACGAAGGCCATGTTCCTATAAAGAGCCTCTTTACCCCTTCGATGGTTGCTGCTGGTACTAGAGGAAAGGTCCCCAGAAGAAAAAGAGAAGGTTAACCAGCCGAAGAAGAAGAAGAGCAGAGAAAGAGATTGAGAGAAGAAAAGAGAGAACATCGTGAGAGAAAGATAAGCAGAGAGAAGAAGCAGCTGAAGCACATTGAAGATCGGTTTCAAGATTGGCCTCGTGGATCAAATCCAGAGCCATCAAACTCATCGGAGCTATACTCTGATTAGTTTTTCTTTGTCCTTTTATTTATTCTTTTTCATATCGTTAGTGCTTTCCGTTTCCATTGTTGGGATCGGGGTTCCTCCTGTGGATTCAGGGGAAGAGAGACCTTGGTCTCTAACTGCTAGTGACTGAGTGTCACTAGTTTCCCTCCTGTTTGGAGGAAGGGAGGTTTTTCCTCCAGTTGGCAAGTGACTTGGTGTCACTTGTATTTTCCCTCTGTTTGGAGGAAGGGAGGTTTTCCTCTGGTTGGCAAGTGACTGGGTGTCACTTGTGTTTTCCCTCTGGTTTAGAAGCAGGGAGGCTCGCCCTCCGGTTCTGGTCTTGTGAGTAGCAAGTCCAGGTGTCAAGCTTCTGTGGGTTGCAGAGCTTGGTTTGAGGGATTTGTTTCCCTTGGTTTGTCAAGCTGTTAGGCAGTGTCTATTACAGACTGAGTCTGCGGTTCTAGCTTTGGCTAGTGGAAGCCTCACTCCAGTTTGGAGTGAGGGGTGGACGTACGTCTGTGGACCGAACCACCTAAAAAATCATCTGTGCAGTGGTTGTTTGCTTTCCTTTGCTTCCGCTAGATGAATGTATAGGCGCGCTATACATGTTTGCTCTTTGGTTCAAAAGAGTTTTTGATTAAGTCTTAATTGAGCGAAATTTTTAAGGGTGGGATTCATTCACCCCCCTCTGAATCCATTGCACCTGCCCCAACACGTGGTATCAGAGCGGTTCTCTGACTCATCAGATCCAACGATCTGTAGAGGATCTTGCTTCTGTGGTGCGGTTCTTGGTCCGTAGGCTATCGGTTTGCATTCATTATTTTTTGAATTTGTTTTTATCTGTTTCAATGGCTCATCCACCCGTCTTTGGTGGTTCTGATTTCAACCAGTGGCACAGTGCTTTCTGTGCTCATGTTAAATCTGTTGATCCAGACCTGTGGAAAGTAATTACACAAGGTCCTCACAGATTACCAAAGAAAGTGTCCAAATGGACCGATAGTCACAGATCAAAGGATGGAGAAAATCAGAAAGCTTTGAATCTGACGAAAGCAGCTACTGACAAAGCCTTACATTGTTGCTTTCATGATTACAGGTCTGCTAAGGACATTCTGGATGTGCTGAGGGTAGCTCACAGGCTAAATAAGGACAGCTGCATGATGGCTAACGAAAGTAATCAAAGCAGCAATCAGAATGAAGATGATAATGATGAAGAGGTAAATCTCTTCGAGAATTTTTCTTTAGATGATTGGGAGAATGCTTATGCTGAGTTGCTTGAATCTCATGAACATTTAAGAAAATAATACAAGAACTTGAAAAAGAAAAGTGATCGGGGTATTTCAAGTTCTCCATGTGAAAATTGTTCAAATATGAAGCAATCTCATGATGCCTGTTTGTCTGATATCCATATGCATAAAAATCAGAATGAAAAATTGATCAAGGAAATTGAATGTGTTTGCTCTGAACTAAGTAGGCTGAAGTCTGCAAAAGATTCTCTCAGAAAATTCTCCAAAGAAAATGAAGAAGAATTAGAGAAACTTAAACGAGAGAATGATTTGCTGATTGAATAATTTGACGCCATCAAATCTATAAACATGGAGTTACACAAAAACGTTGAAGAGCTGCAAAGAAAGTTGAAGGAATCTAAATTGGAAAAATGCATGAAGTGAATCCGGATGATCAGATTCTAATAAATGAATTGATTCATAACGACAAACTTAAGGAGGAGATAGAAAAATTAAAACACTTGAACATCACCATGTCAAAAAGGTTGTTGGAATCTGAAAAGGGTAAATGTGTGATGTCCGACAACTCAGAAGAATTGGACAAGTTCAAAGCTGAAATCGAAAATGTTAAAAATGCTAATGCTTCATTAAGTGAAAGACTTGCAAGTAGTGATGAAGAAAATGCTGACAATGAATTACTCATCGCTGCTTTGGAAAATGAAATCAAGGATCTAAAAGACTCTTTGTCAAAGTTTGTGAGTGGGCAAGAAAACCTAGACAAGCTACTAGGTGTAAGAGTCAATGTCAGGAAGGAAGGGTTGGGCGACAATAATCTAAATAAAAAGGCTTTTCAGAACAAAGTAATGACATCATTTGTAAATGCTTCAAATGTAGCCACAACATCAAAAGATAAACAGCCCATTGTTCAGAAAATGCAGAAACAAACTGACATTCTGAAACAAAATGAAAAAGCGAAAAAATATGTTCATGTGAAGAATAAGCAAAGAAACAATCATGTTGATGTTATGCATGTGACACATGACTTAAACACACACACACACATGCACACAAAAAGAAAATGTCATGCCACTATTGTCATAAATTTGGTCATCTGATGCATGAGTGCAGATTGATGGAAAAAGATGATCTAGCTGCTGCAGGAATGCATGACAAACAACTCCATGCTAGGAAATTTCATGATAAAAATCCTTCATTTCAGAAAAAAGGAATTGAATGTTTTCATTGTGGTAAATTAGGACACAGGATTACACAATGCTGGTTTGCTAGTGATAAGAAAAAATCACATTCATATCATGCTGTTAACAAGAATAAGTTTGATTCAATAAACCAGCATATGACATGCTTTAACTGTGGAAAATTGGATCACAAGAGATCTGAATGCTGGCTGAGTGCTGGTGGAGGAAATTCTAGTTCATGCTTTCACTGTGGCAAGATGGGCCACATTGCAGCCCAATGTTGGCATGCTTAGGGAAGGAAGTCTAACTATGAATCTATTAAATTCCCTGTCAATAGAAACACTTCTGGTAGAAATGGATTTATTTTTGAAAGGAAAACTCTTGCATGTTTTGAGTGTGGTAAGTTAGGCCACAGAGCTAGAGATTGTTGGCAAACTAAAAATAGAAGAACAAATGTTCATGTAAACATCAGAGAATTTCATTCACGTGCACATAGGTTTCATGATTATACTAATGTGCACATCAAGAACACAAAACATGCTGTTTCATGTCGTTATTGTGGTGGCTTTGGGCATTCTATGAATAATTGTTCGGTAATGAAAACTGATGATCTACTTGCCCAGAAAAAGTTAAGAGTGCCATTCAAAGGGATCATTGTCATGTCAGGACCCAAGACTGTTTGGGTACCTGCCCATGCAAAATAGTGTGCTAACTTGCAGGTGTGCCTGGGAAGCTGAGGAATAAACAGGGTTAATAAACCAAGGCACTCAAGTATGAAAAACCCCAGGTTTACACTTTTTAGGTCAGTTACGTGAACTCTCTTTAAACCTTGTCATCTGAAGTTTCTGGTTTAGATGTTTGCATAATCTGTTAAGCATACATAGCTGCATTCATATGTGTTATCTTCACTACTCTGTTTGAATCTTTTTCTTGCATAATGAAATTCATTCGTGCATAACTTGTCATGCATTTGTGGCATCTAGAATTCTAGATTATACTGCACATAGTCAGGGGGAGTCTGTCTGTTCACTAGTTAGTGCAACTCATACTGAGGAGAGCTATTGTATATGCATACATGTAGTGGACTGCATTGCATATCACTTTTTGAAAATTCCAAAAAGAAGTGACTGACTACATATAGAACTGCATTGGGACTGCATTGTCAAGTATGACCATCATGGTATATTAAATGGAACAGTGCTGAAGGGCAGATGGAGTATGTCTGGATGCTATTACCATGTGTGAGGTGGTCCTTGGACCAAGTCCTCCACCAAGTACCATGGGTCGAGTTGCATAATATCTTTGTTAGACCTGCACACATATTGCAAAATGAATACATTATTTTATGAATTCAGATTATAGTGTCTGAACATCATTGAATGTAGATAGGGGGAGTTTATGTTAAGAGAGCATTGTGTACATTGCATGCTGCGTACCTTCTGATGATCTTAATCTTGAACCTTTCATGTCCACCTAATTGAGTTATCCTGCCATATCTATCATTCCAATGACTCACATCATCAAATAATCATTGTTAGCTGCTACTGATGACTCAACAACTGAACTGAGATTTGAAGTAAACCTTCAGTTTGAATACTGCTTCATAAATGTTAAAACATCTTTGATGAAGAATCTTCCATTATACAGGTTTAAGAATGTTTGTTGATTTGGAATCGGTTTAAGTCTAATGTACTCTTAAGTTTGAGCCCAAATAACTTGAAAATATCTGATTCAATTTTTTTAATAAACCTTAACTGATTGTCTCATGTAAATTCATGTAAGACTTCCTGAAATTTGAAGAGTTGAAATCATGATTTTCTTTGATTGAAATACTGAGTGTCAGTATTGCTATTAAACATTTGATCTATCTGAATTTGTCCTGAAAGAAAATGTATGGACAGAGCAATGACTGTGGTTACTGAGAAACCTGTCCAAAGGATTGTGTCATGAAGTACCATGGATAACTCTGTTTGAAGAGATGATTGGAAACTACTGTGAAAATATGGCAGAGCAATGGCGTAGTTGTATTGAGTAACTGGGGATTCTGGCCTCTGATCAAGGTGTATCCTCATGCCAAAGATACTTTTAATGCTACCTCTGTTCTCTAAAATGGGAGAAGCAATACGGTTATCACACTAAGTAACTGGGGATTCTGGCCTCTAACCAAGGTGTCTCCTCATGTTAAATGGTGTTGATCAACCAAAATTGCTCAAGCAAAATTTTCTTTATTGATGATCGAAAGAAAAAATATGAAAAAGTGTGTTTCAAAAATCAAATTCAGATGCTTTCACGAGTGTTTATTCTCAATACTACCTTGTGTGATTCTTAAAGAAGTCATGGAAAGTAAACTGAGTAAGATGGAAGAAGGTTGAACTAGAAGTGTTATATGTGCATTTGGTTCATTTTTATTAAAAAATTTATTTCAGATATGAGTATGGTTTCTTTTTGAAAAACTATGTTTACATCACTCTTAAACCATATCTGCCAATCAAAGAATTCATAAGCTGTTATAGTGGAAGACTCTAAAACCTAAATTCCGATTTATGAAGTTGGTAACTTACTGAAAAATTCTGTATCTCAGGGTCTTTGAAAATAATGCTTTTACTCAATTGTTGATCTCTGCCACTTTCATTGATCTTTTCAACGGATATAAAATTGTTCCTGAAATATATGTGCTTTAATTGATCTTTGCACATCAGCCTGAGTCTCTTTCAATGGATTCCACTACCATATTTCTTTTGGCTAAACAAATCCCGATGGTTCTGTCGCCTGTTCATCTGCAGACCATACAAATGTGAGGAGGATCCACTGTCATTTTTACCTTGCTCACTTGTGGCTTCTTGAACTTCAAAATTATTGTGGTTAAATATTCTAGATTGATTCCTTGACTAGCCAACTTGCTCAAAGGGGGAGAATAGGTTGACATGAGTCAGCTTCTTGCCTTGCTTTATGACTCATCATGGTGATGCCTTCTATTTTTCCCCTATCATCACATCTTCAGGGGGAGTAATAATTCATGCGTTGCTCTCTCTCTAACATGGTCAACTTAATCGAAGTCTAAGTGGGAGAACATTTCATGCATGTGTGTGTATTTCTCTACTGACTGTCTCAGTACAAGCAACATTCCTTTCTGGTATGAGCTTTTGGGGAGATTTTGTGGATTTCATCTTTTGCAGTGTATATCTCATTTGTTATGGTACTCCATTAATCACTACTCTTACATCTGATCCCTTCTTTTTGATGTTGTCAAAGGGGGAGAAAATATGTGAGTTCATTTGTGTTGCCTGCTCCGGCTCATTTATGCTGTTTAGTGTTGCATATGACTCATGGTGTTTAGTGTTGCATATGACTCATGGTGTTGCCATCATCAAAAAGAGAGAGATTGTTGTGTCTCTGTGTTTTGATGATAGCAAACACCATGAGTCAATATGTGTTAGTCGTTTGTTGTATGATTCAATATAGGTTTTACTGCATTTTTCTTATGTAATTGGTCATTCCTTTGCTCATTGCATATAGGTCAGTGCATGCATTGTTTCATGCATTAGTCGTCTAGAGCCAAAGTCCGTGCACACTTGCTTGGACTTAGTGTTTGCATGCAAGGGAAGTCTGTGCATTGCACATACTCGGTGCATACCTTACACGAACATACAAGTCCATGCAGACTACAACTACAAGTCTATACATTGCATATGTTTGTGCATCACTCAAAGTCCATACACTGCATGAACGCACACACAAGTCTATACATCCGTTTGCCTTGCTTCATGCACAAAGTCTATACATCCATAGCAAGTCTGCACATTGGTTGTCGCATGTAAGCAAAGTCTGTACAACGGTCAGTCTCACTCAACGTCTCATGCTATCAAGTCTATACATTGTCTAGCACATACACGTTCAAAGTATGTACATCCGACCGTCTCATTCAGCGTCTCATGCTATCAAGTCTATACACTGTCTGCCATGCACGCATTGCAAGTCTATACCCTGTCTACCCTGCACGCACTGCAAGTCTGTACATTGTCTAGGTTGCAAGTCTATACATTGTCTGCCCTGCACACACAAGTCCATACATTGCATTTGGGCATCAAAGTCTATACACGCTATCAAAGTCTGTACAGCCTTGTGTTGCACGAACACAAGTCTATACACTGTCTCATGCATACATAAGTCTGTACAATTTGTGTGGCTTGTTCATGCATGTGCTGTGTTGTCAATGGGTCAGCCAAGCAAGTCTATACAGACTTGTTTCATGTGTTAGTTAAGCAACTCTATACATTCATCGCATTGGTTCTTAAGTGCTTCGTTGCAGTCTGTATAAAGTTGCATAGTGAAGTCTGTACAAGTTTTCAGTCTTAAGCTGATAATTCCTTCTGACTATTTGAAAGGTGAATGGCTCGTGGATAAAGGGGCAAACGATTGGCACGTGATCCTAGGAAAAGAAACTTCTATTCCCTGACACGTGGACCAGTGGAATTTCAGTAGACTGCTGCTACTTGATCCACACGAAGGCCCTGTTCCTATCAAGAGCCTCTTTACCCCTTCGATGGCTGCTGCTGGTACTAGAGGAAAGGTCCCCAGAAGAAAAAGAGAAGGTTAGCCAGCCGAAGAAGAAGAAGAATAGAGAAAGAGATTGAGAGAAGAAAAGAGAGAACAACGTGAGAGAAAGAGAAGTAGAGAGAAGAATCAGCTGAAGCACATTGAAGATCGGTTTCAAGATTGGCCTCGTGGATCAAATCCAGAGCCATCAAACTCATCGGAGCTATACTCTGATTAGTTTTTCTTTTGTCCTTTTATGTGTTCTTTTTCATATCCTTAGTACTTTCCGTTTCCATTGTTGGGATCGGGGTTCCTCCTGTGGATTCAGGGGAAGAGAGACCTTGGTCTCTAGCTGCTAGTGACTGGGTGTCACTAGTTTCCCTCCTGTTTGGAGGAAGGGAGGTTTTTCCTCCGGTTGGCAAGTGACTGGGTGTCACTTGTTTTTTCCCTCTATTTGGAGGAATGGAGGTTTTCCTCCGGTTGGCAAGTGACTGGGTGTCACTTGTGTTTTCCCTCTGGTTTAGAGGAAGGGAGGCTCGCCCTCCAGTTCTGGTCTTGTGGGTAGCAAGTCCTAGTGTCAAGCTTCTGTGGGTTGCAGAGCTTGGTTTGAGGGATTTGTTTCCCTTGGTTTGTCAAGCTGTTGGGCAGCGTCTGTTGTAGACTGAGTCTGCGATTCTAGCTTTTGCTAGTGGAAGCCTCACTCCAGTTTGGAGTGAGGGGTGGACGTAGGTCTGTGGACCGAACCACCTAAAAAATCATCTGGGCAGTGGTTGTTTGCTTTCCTTTGCTTCCGCTAGATGAATGTATAGGCGCGCTATACATGTTTGCTCTTTGGTTCAAAAGAGTTTTTGATTAAGTCTTAATTGAGTGAAATTTTTAAGGGTGGGATTCATTCACCCCCCTCTGAATCCATTGCACCTGCCCCAACAAAGCGAGGATCATCCCTTCTTCTAGTGTCTCTCAGTCTCTTCGGCTCTGGCAAAGTAATTTTGTTGTATTCAGTGGCCCATTTGAATAGTGCTTGAGTCCTCTCCTTAGGGAAGGAGTACAGTTTCTTCATCTTGGTTCGCAAGGAAGGACCTTCTTATTGATCATCGAGTTCAGCAGGGGGAGGTTTGACAACCCCTTTAGCTCTATCTTCCTACTGCTCGAACGCCTTGAAGTCAACCGCGTGAACTTCCTAGGTAGTAGGTTGCTTATCTACCAATTTGGCTTTTTGATTTACTGCAGCGGGAGCAGAAGGGTGACTGGAGAGGAACGCCTCGACCTCCGCCACGACATTGTTCAGCCAGTCAAAAGACCTAATCTCGATCCCAATCATCTTTTCAAGAATTTCACGCTTCAGGTTTTGCTTTCAAATTTGCATGGCATCTTCCTGGTGTGGCGGGTGCTTGCACCTCATGCTGAGGTTTATCCATCTTTTTATATATTCTAGAGCGGTCTCATCCTTCTTCTGCTTAGAAGCATGCAGCTCGGCCCTGGTCACTTCCCATTCAGCGACGTGGAGCTGCTCCCGGAATTGCCGTTGCATGTCCGGTGAATCTTTGATCGCTCTAGCAGGCAAATTTGAATACCAATCAAAAGCGAGTCCTGTGAGGGGGGACCTGAAGAATTTGAGCAGATAGGACTCATCGGTCGCCAGATCACCCATTACGTTGATGTAGTAGGCTATATGTTCGTTTGGCGAACCTTGTCCGTTAAACTTATCAAACTTCGGTGGCTTTACAACACCTAGAGGCAGTCTCTTGGCAACGTGATGAACAGGGTACGACACCCGGTAAGCATCAAAAGTAGCATACTCATCATTGCCTCGGTCGGCCAGCTTCAGGAAGGACCTCGATTTGCCTCGAGGTTGAAGGTTGCATATTCAGCTCTCAGAGCTGTCTTTTTAGCACTTCGATTTCCTACTTATATGTTGGTAGCTCCAATACCACGTGTTGGGAGCTCTAATACCACGAGATAGGTGTGCAGCTAGGATCTAGAGGGGGGTGAATAGATCCCCTACGAACGTTTATGCCCTATTAAAAATGCTATATCAATAGAGATGAGAACCACCAGATAACGATGTACTAAGCAGAAAACTAATGCGCTCGCGGAAGCAAATCTATCAAGTAAAGCATTCGGCTCATGAAGCAACCTGTGAAAGGAGGAAGGAGACATGGAGCAATCTCACAAGTAAACCACACTGGACAGAAGGTTTTTAGGTGGCTCGGTCTGCTACCCACAGACCTACGTCCACCCCTCACTCAACCCAAGTGAGGCTTCACTAGTGCAATGCACTAAACCGCTGCCTTATAGCTTGCAGGCACACAACGACAAGCCACAGAATAGAGAACAACCTCTGCCTGTCTTCCTACAACACCCGGTAGGGACGGATCACCACAGACCAGAGCACACCTCTGTCTGTCTTCCTACAATACCCAGTAGGGACGGATTACATGTTCCAACAAGATGGTGTTCAAAGTAAAAAAAAAAAAAACAAAACTCAAACACCCAGACAAGATATGGAACACTTCAAGCAAGATAGAAAATGCCCCTGTCTGGAATCTGGATGATGCTCTTGGCTTCTTCCAGATTGGTTGCTTCCTTGGAGAGCAGCTTCTCCTTTGCTACAAGAAGCTAGAGATGAAGCCCCTCCTTCTCACAAGATGGAGAAGGCAAGTACTGGATGAAGACTTGTGCTTCAGGCTTCAAGGTATGTAGCAGCTTGCTCCACGGGCTCTCTTCCTTCTCCTATATTTCTCTCCTTCTTCTCTTCCCTTCTTATCAGCTCACGGCTCTCACTTTTTTTCTTCTTCTCACTCACTCATGCAGCCGACCTCGTAGTTCTCCTCTCTTCTACGTTCTATCCTGCTGTAGCCTCCTCACTCTTCTATCTCAGCTCCTCCTCCTTTGAACTCTATCTCTCTTTCTTTTGTTCCCTTCCTCTCTTCTTCTTCTTCTACTTTCTCACAAGCACTCTCACAGATGTTCTCTGAAGCTCTCTGCTTACCCTTTTTTGTGGAGGTGGCCGCACTTCTTAGAACATACTCTCCCTTCGTTCTTGTTCTTCCTTGCCTTCTTTGAACCTCTTATCTCATCTGTTGTCTGTCTGCTTCCGTCAGAGCATGTCTCCCCAAGCACTACTTTTGCTCCAACAACTTTTGCTTTTCCATGTAGGGTACGAGGAGTGTTGCCCTTGATTTGGTAGCATGAGATCAAGACTATCTAGATCTGCAGAAGGCTTCCAGTTGCTGTGCAGGGTGGCCACTGATTGGCTCGAAGGTGATAAGGTACGGTGGCTTCCCATTGGCTTGCCAATAAGCTTCATGCAAGACACCCACGTAGGAAGCTTCTTCCCCAAGGTAGGATGCATGTTCGGACAAAAACCTTTCCAAGATATTTTTATGATATATCCAATGGATAGAGGAAATAATCTTCATAAGGAATCCTCAGTAAACGTGTCAATTTCCTTGGAACACGTGCCAACTTCCTTGGAACATGTGCCAGCCATTGGAGAGCAGAATCATGTAACGTGCTAGAGCATTTTACGACCTTGATCATTTGTCAGTTCTAGCAACCCATTTTTCTGCCATATCGCACTTTTGTTAGCCATACACACCCATTTTTCACCCTTAATCTCCTTAAGTCGTCGCCACTATTTTCTTGCAAACTTCATGCAACTGGAGTCAACTTAAAAGACTTCTGAAGTTGACTTCACTTCACCTTTCTTCATGCTTGTAGAGTTGTTGCCCATATTTCAGCCTTACATGGCTATTTATTAGCCTTACCTGTCATTTGTCACAGCTGCCAAGCCATTTGTCACCCTTGTCCAACTTGTGCCGTCACCCTTGTTGTTTTCCTCTTTAGCCTTGGCCTTCGCCTAAAGCCATTTGTCACCACAAGGTGTATATTATACACCATTGTATACCCATTTGTCACCCTTAAGGCTCAGTTATCTGCCTTAGCATCCATTAGTCTGCCTTGCCTAAACACTTAGTCTTATTCAGCTTTCAAAGACCCCTGGCATATACTCACGTTGACTACAGGTCTAATTTGTTGACTTCATGTTATGACTGTGTTGACCACAAGTTGTGTTGATTAGTCCACTTGACTATCTTGCTGTTGACTTAGGCTTGGCTTGACTGAGCTGACTATTGACCTTGACTATAGTTGACCTTGACTGTAATTGACCCTGACTATAGTTGACCTTTACTTAAGGTTCCTTTGACTAGAGTCAACTCTGACTGGGGTCAACCTTTACTTAGTCAACAATGACTGGAGTTGACTCTCCTTCAACGTTTACACGTTCTAAGACTTCTTGTCTTCCAAGCCAGCCAGTTTGCAATGATAATCATCCACTTTTCACCACTAACTAGTCATTTGTTAGCCTTAGCTCACATTTGTCACCCATAACTTCAAAGGACCGTTGCTTTTGTTCAGTTTCTTACATTTGCAGACTTTAACATACCTGCGTCGACACCAAAGTGCCATGGAGTTGACTCTCCTTCATAGCAGTTCAAGCCTTTCAGCGCTGCCGCACATTATTCACCATTACTAGGCTATTTTTCACCTTTACAGCCTATTTTACACCGATTACCAGTTATTTGTCACCGTTAGCCATAGGTAGCCGTCACCTTTGAAAGGCTTCTTTAGCTCATGTGACCAAGTCGGCTTCAAGGCAGCTCAAGTCGACTTCACTTCAAGTGTTTCCCTATTTTCAGCTCCGACAGCCAAATTTCAACCCTATCAGGCATTTTGCACCCATAAGGACCTATTTGTCACCACTAACTGGCATTCTTCACCCTTGTCTGTCCATTTGTCAGCGATAACAAACTGTGCTATATGTCCTTTGATTTTCACACTTCTGGTCATTTCTTTGACAAAATTCTAACCTATCTTCACATAACTCATGGAAATACATGCATTAACAATATCAAACTACTATTGATATCATTAAGAAACATATGAAGCTCAAGGATTCATGCATTGACATCATTAATGGCATATGAAGCATGACATTATTAAAATCATGAAGAGTTCTTATCATAATGACTCATTATGTGTGACATCATCAAAATCACAAGGACACAACATTCTCTCTCTTTTTGATGATGGCAACACTATGAGTCATTATAGTCATTTAACTACAAATGTCAATGAGTATGCAATGGGACTCAAAGTGCACAAGACTCATCAAGACTCTTTCCCCCTCAAAACTCTCTCCCCCTTTGCACTGATATCAACAGATAATGCACTCAAATGAATGCAAATGACTCATCAAATTCTTCTCCCCCTTTGACATTAGCAAAAAGGAAGGACAATGATATGCAGCTAAATAAGGAGAGGAGTCTGATACCAATCATTAGAGTCTGATTACAAATAGAGAAACGGTTAGAGTTGAATGGGTGCACTTCTAAAGTAATGGCAGGTTTTAGCAGAGGTGAAATAATTCATTGTAGTAAGCCAGACAGGAAGAATGGCAACAAGAGTTTGTAATGACAACTTCATCAGTAGTGCATTCCAAAGTAGCAGTAGTAGGGTTTTATCGAAAGTAACTGAATTGGAAGGTTTATTCCATGGAATTCAAGAAGTCATTGTGTCAGAAAAAAATTACAATCTAAAACACTATTCATTAGTCAAGCTAGTAATTTTCAGATTCTTCTATTATAAGATTTTCTATGACATAGCCCTTATTTCTAGCTTGCTTTAAGTGTAATAAATTTAGAGTTTATCAATTAAACTCATTGGATCATTTTGCATATAGACTTAATAGAAATAAACCAAGGTAACATGTTTAAATCTAGTTTAAACTCCCTTAACCCTACTCATTCAAAAGCAAGGACTCCCTTATGAGTAACTAGAGACATGTATTGAAATTAAACAACATGAACATTTCTGATTTTTACCTCAGGGTTACCGCACCTTTTTAGTCATATTTTCATATTTTTCTTTTTGGCTCAAAATTTTTGGAGCAGTCAAGTACAGTCCACACCTTTTGACGTAAGAGTGTACGTTGATCAGATGCCAGCACCCCTAGTTACTCAGTGAGACTAACTATCCTGCCTCAATTTGAGCTGAGATAGTAGAGGTACTTCATGACTAAGTCCACTACATTTCTTTGATGAAGGGCTTAATTTTTTAGTGAACTCTTAGATATTGCTCTACCTTGAGTACTGAATGACAATTTTTAACATATGCTACCCTTTGTAATTTTTTCCAGATACTTTTATGTTTAAGAACAATACTTAATCCAAGTTTCTCAACCAAGGTTGTCATAGACCTTAAATTTTTTGATTTTAGGAGATTTCAAGGGACACAACATGTGGGAGTTGGTTGAGACCAATTAAGTTTTGAAAGCAATCTTTTTCAGGGAATTCAATTTTCAAACTCTTGAATTCATTAGGCTTAAACTAACAGTTTTATTCATGGGTGATCATATAACCTTATAAAAGAAGATTCCTATATATGATTTGCTCAGATTAATGAATTGATGAACATATTGGAATCGTTCTAAGCACAATGTAGTTCAATGTATTTTAGTAGGAATCAATCAAGGAGGGCAATTTTCTAGGAAGGTTCAAGCAGACCAGCTTCAAGATTTGCAGAAATGACATGGATGACAATTTGAGTATGTCTAATACCAAGAGTTGATACCAATTGTTAATGTCAATAGGAAGAGACTCTTCATGTGAAAGTGTAAGCTAAGATCTTAGAGAAGCTCCCCCTGAGAGAATGCTAGATTTTGAAAGCATATTGATGCAGGATGGGATGCGACTCAGCGGATTTGACGCGAACCCGGGACTCTAGGCAAGCTCGCGACTCGTCCCTAGCAAGCGAAGCGCGTGCAGATCAGCGCGGTTGAGAAACCGACAATGAGTCGAGGGTGGTCAATGCTCTCACTCGTGCCTGGATTGGGTCACGGGACGAGTCACACTCGCTCTCTCACATCGGTGATTGAAATAGTATAACGAGCTAGATATCCTAACACTCAAGCAACGACATAAAACAAATATGAAATGAGCAAATGCAATAAAATGGAGGAGCGAGAATGTACCTCCACGCTCTGGGAGTGGGGAAGACGATCCCGGCCAAGACCCGTACTCCCGGTACAGTAAATAATCAATAAATTACAGCAATGAATTTTATGCCCACTCCACGCAGGGAGGTAAAGGGTGACAACAATGACCCGAGAGTACCGATCACGGGTTGACGGGCAGCAAGTCGGAAGGGCTTTCGGGCCGGAGGCGGGCAGCTGGTCCGACTCGACACTGTTCAGGCTCGCTGGACAGCAAGCGAACTCGGCACATAGGACGTTGGCTGGGACGCCGGTGGAATGTTCCTCTTCGATCCCTGAAGTCAGCGACGGCTGAATCTGAGCTGGCGTATTTTTGAAAGAATTAACTGGTGGACTGCTCTTGCTGGCCAATCTCGAGATAGAGTTGCACGATTCCACAAGAACGATCACCACGCCCAGATCCGATGTCAGATCGGGATGAAACTAGTGTCGTTCCGAAGGACGTGCAGAGAGCTTCGACATATGTTAATTTTAGATCTATCCAACGGTCTGGATCGAAATGAAAAACTCTGTGCTTTGTAGTTGTTTCTGGCTCGGAATCTAGATCAAGTAGGACAGAGTGAGATCTGCCTGAAAATGAATTTTGACCGAAGGGAATTCGGTGGATCTTGCTCTTGGAGATTTTATGGGTGAGAGGGTGGGATGTGAGGATCACATACAAATATTTTGGTATTTTTCTGAGATGGGTTTGGGGGTGAAAAAATTCGTTGATCAGGGTTCTGTCTCACAGATCTGCTGATGGGTAGACTGTCAGGGGTGGAATGAAATGACTGGGAAGGGGGGCAAACGGGGGTTGATTGACATAAAAATTAAAATGGGAGTGGGGAACGACAAGGGGAACAAACCCTCAAAAAGTGAGATCGATTAGACGGTTGGCTTGGGAGAACCAACCTGATCTTTGAGCTTCTGTCCTGGATCTCAAAATCCTGGACAACAGAACATAGATCATGTTGTGGCGGCTCATTGGCGGCTCCGATGGCGGCGGCGGCGGCGGTGGCTGAGCTTCACACCCAAGGGGAGGGATAGAACTTGGAATCACTCCAAGATTTGGGGCATCACACCCTAGATCTACTGCAATCTCTGCTACAAGGGGAGGAAGAGAGAGGGGCGCCCTTGGGCAATTGCAACAAATGCTTTTTTTCTTCTCATTAATTCTCTAAAAATAGTACACGAGTGTCTTTATACCAAACCCTGGACCTAGGAAAATGACCTCTAATACCCTTGGTCAAAGGGGTATAATGGGGAAAGGGATAAAAGATAAGCATAAAAAAATCCTCATATGGGACAAAGAAGGGGGCGCCCCCCTCTTGGTGGTCAAAGATGGGGGCTGGGTCCAAGTTCTACCTTGGACTATCTCCCTTGGACCTTGGACCACATATTGGGCCCATACAAAAAAGAAAAATACAACACATTAACACCCATTACCCAAAAATACAAATACTCATCAAATACAAATCCACACCAAATACACTCGAAATAAATACAATACTAAAAAAAATGTAGTGGCCTAGCTCCGATGCCCCATCAATTCTCCCCGGGTAGGAAGAACTCGACCTCGTCGAGTAAGGGGTGCTGTCGCTCAGGTACTGCTCCAGTAGATCTAGATCTGTCCTCTGTAGCTCTCTGCAGATGATCCAAGTGTCTGCGGACATGGGCCGTCCTCTCCATATCACCCGATAGCATTGGTACACTCCACTCCTACGAGTCGCATGCTCATCCAGTAGATGTCCTATTTGCTCACGCTGCTACTAACATGAGGCTGGTGGTGAACACTCCGGGGTGGGGTCACTCTCATGGGAAGGAGGCGGCTCAAACGGCTCACTCGGAATCACCGTTGGGTCCCTGTAGGTGACTAGATCTGAGGCTTTGAAGGTAGAGCTGATCCCATATTCATCAGGCAAGTCCACAACATACGCATGAGATCCGACTTGCCTCAACTCGAAAGGGACTGACATCGCGAGATGGCAGTAGACTGACTTGACTTGACGTATGCAGACTCCCAACAGACTGTACAAAACAAACGACAAAAAGAAAGAAAACGACTCACACATGACCCTAGGCAAACCTAGACACTCATAGTAATACTATGATTGACGACGAAGAGACATAAACACAAGGGACGGACTAAGGAAGACTTGGTAAGGCTGATGGATACCTTCTACATACACCAGGTGTAAAGATAAGGTGACCCACAATTTGATGCCGTGAGTCTCAACCCTCGTCAACCGTCTCCGGTTCGAGAAAACTCGTCCTCGGTTACGGAAGTGTAAGAGGATCAGGAGGCGGGTGACGGGAAGGTAATCCAGACGTTTGGTGTGGAACATGGAAAATGGGAAGTCTGAACGTTACCTCTTAAACGCGTGGCAGAAATCAGATCATACCGCGACAACATAGGGCATCGACAATGGTACGGTAGTCACTAGCGGCTACGCCAATGTAGGAGAGACGAGCAAAAGAGGGATGACTAATTACTGCTCGGGAGACTAGCATGAGAGAGGTGGCAGGCTGGTCAGGTCCGTCCAGGAAAGTTGGGATGGGTGACAACACGGGGTCGGCGGATGGCACATCCCTCGTGGACAAGGTGGGCGGGGCAGACAGCTCCGGGATAGAGTTGTTGGCTGGCGCCTGACCCTAGCCCACTAGGCACTCTTTGGGATCGCTCTCTAACCCCCACAACCTCTGCGAGGTACTCCTCGGCCAACTCTTCGTCAGTCTCATAACTCACTAGAATAAGTCCGGGTGGGGCATCCTCTAAATGTGTGTCCTCTAAGATAGGGGATTGTCAAGGACACTGGTCGGGGAAATGGCTACTACCACTACATGGGGCCATAGGGGCGGGCTCCGGGAGTGGTGGTGGGCGTGAGTCCGGAGGCGGAGCAGACTGCTGGGGGTGGGTGGCTGGTGACACGGAGGTGGTCAGCTGAATGCCGTCGTGGAAGATGAACTCGTCGGGTAGGTGAGGTGGGTGTAAGGTGCAGGTCCTCCTATCCCAGTCAAAGGTCGCTCTCCTCTCTTCCCACCAAGTTTGCCCTAAAATGATGCATGGAACAGCAATTATGTCGATCTTGCACCATGCTCCATCGTGATACATAACGGGACCGAAGGTTCGTTGGAACTCTATGAAGGCTAAGCCACTGTTAAGAACGATCTCCCCAGTCTTAGAGAGAAACTCAACAATGTCCTGGGAGACACAATTAGATGACACCCTACTGATGAAGTCGATCTCCGTATGCAACCCATTAGGTAGAACGGCAGTGGACACTATAGGGCGCTGGAATGACTCGGTTGTCGGCATAGGGGTCGGATCAACCGGTGGTTGAATGATAGAGGCGAGACCCAGGGGTCAGGCCATAAGAGCCTCCAATTGGGCCACCGGGGATGACCAATCTAACACATGGTTTCTGGGAACGGCCATGGGGCTGGCGGGTAGCTGGACATGTAGACAACTGAGACATGCAATGACACAGAGATTGGGGTACACAGACTAATGCAAAATGAGGACCTAGACTCAACCCATATCCAGTACGTGGCGGAGGTGTTGATCTGAAGATCCAACTCACGCAAGTGTGCTACCTTCCCAATAGGCCTAACCTATCATTCTGGGAACACCTTTTGATATACCGGGTATCAGAATGAAATGCAAACCTAAGATAAAACTACCCTAGACTCAAACTCGCTCTGATACCAATTTGATGCAAGACGGGATATGACTCGACCAATTTAATGTGAACCTGGGACTCTAGACAAGCTCGCGACTCATCCCGAGCAAGCGAAGCGTGTGCAGATCTGCACGATTGAGAAACTGGCAATGAGTCGAGGGTGGTCAATGCTCCCGCTCGTGCCCGGATTGGGTCATGGGATGGGTCACACTCGCTCTCTTGCAGCGGTGATTGAAATAATATAATGATCTAGATATCCTAACACTCAAGCAGCGGCATAAAAACAAATATGAAATGAGCAAATGCGATAAAAGGGAGGAGCGAGAACGTACCTCCATGCTCCGAGCATAGGGAAGACGATCCCGGCCAAGACCCGCACTCCCGGTATAGTAAATAATCAATAAATTACAGCAATGAATTTTATGCCCACTCCAGGCAGGGAGGTAAAGGGCGACAACAACAACCTAGGAGTACCGATCTCTGGTTGACGGGCAGCAAGCTGGAAGGGCTTTCGGGCCGGAGGTGGGCTACTAGTCCGACTGGGCACTGTTCAGACTCGATGGACAGCAAGCGAACTCGACACGTGGGACGTCGGCTTCCGGTCAACTTCTGGTCGAGGCGGTTGGCTGGAACGCCGGTTGAATGTTCCTCTTTGATCCCTGAGGTCGGCGGCGGTTGAATCTGAGCCGGCGTATTTTTGAAAGAATTAACTGGCGGACTGCTCTTGCTGGCCTGTCTTGGGACAAAGATGCGCGCTTCCACGAGAACGATCACCACGCCCAGATCCGGTCTCAGATCGGGACGAAACTAGCGCCGTTGAGAAGGGCACTCAGAGAGATTTGACATATGTGAATTTCAGATCTATCCAATGGTCTGGATCGAAATGAATAACTCTGTGCTTTATACTTGTTTCTGGCTTGGAATCCAAATCAAGCAGGACAGAGTGAGATCTGCCTAAAAATGAATTTTGACCGAAGGGAATTCGGTGGATCTAGCTCTTGGGGATTTTATGGGTGAGAGGGGGGGATGTGAGGATCACACACAAATATTTTGGTATTTTTTGGAGGTGGATCTAGGTTCTGTCTCACATATCTGCTGATGGGCAGACTATCAAAGGTGGAATGAAATGACTGGGAAGGGGGCCAAACGGGGGTTGATTGACATGAAAATTAAATTGGGAGTGGGGAATGACGGAAGAACAAACCCTCAAACGTTGAGGTCGATCAGACGACTGGATTGGAAGAACCAACTTGATCTTTGAGCTTCTGTCCTAGATCTAAAAATCCTGGACATCAGAACATAGATCGGGTTGTGGCAGGTCGTTGCCGGCTTTGATGGCGACGGTGGCGGCGGTGGCTGAGCTTCACACCCAGGGGGAGGGATAGAACTTGGAATCACTCCAGGATTTGGGGCATCACACCCTAGATTTGCTGCAATCTCTGCTGCAAGGGGAGGAAGAGAGAGGGGCGCCCTTGGGCAATTGCAAAAAATGCTTTTTTTTTCTCATTAATTCTGTCAAAATAGTACATGAGAGTCTTTATACCAAACCCTATACCTAAGAAAATGACCTCTAATACCCTTGGTCAAAGGCGTATAATGGGGAAAGGGATAAAAGATAAGCATAAAAAATATCCTAATATGGGACAAAGAAGGGGGCGCCCCCCTCTTGGTGGTCAAAGATGGGGGCTTGGTCCAAGTTCTACCTTGGACTATCTCCATTGGACCTTGGACAATGGACCACATATTGGGCCCATACAAAAAAGAAAAATACAACACATTAGCACCCTTTACCCAACAATACAAATACTCACCAAATACAAATACACACCAAATACACTCTAAATAAATACAGCATCATCATCATCATCATCAGAGCCTTATCCCAATTAATTGGGGTCGGCTACATGAATCCTGTTCCGCCAAAGATTTCTATCAAGTGCAATATTCGTATTTAAACCCAAGAAACTAATGTCCTTCCTAATAACATCGCACCATCTCATTTTTGGCCTTCCCCGAGCTCTTTTACTAGTATCCACTAAGATTTGGTCACATCTTTTAACCGGCACTGAGTTGGGGCGACGACACACATGCCCAAACCACCTGAGTCTATTTTCTCTCATTTTACTATCAATTGGAGCTATCTCTAAGTCCTTACGGATACGCTCATTCCTAATCTTATCTTTCTTAGTCTTGCCACACATCCATCTCAACATCCTCATCTCTGCTACACACATTTTGTGGATGTGTTCCTTTCGTACTGCCCAACACTCGGTACCATATAACAAAGCAGGTCTCACAACCGTTCTATAAAACCTCCCTTTGAGTTTCACAGGCATACGAAGATCACAAAGGACACATGATGCACTTCTTCATCTTAACCAGTCTGCCTTAATCCTATGTGTAACGTCATCATAAATCTCCCCATTCTCTTGTATGATAGACCCTAAGTATCGAAAGCTACTATTCTTCTGAATGTTATGTCCATCAATTAGAACCATGTCTTTCTGAACCACTCTCTCATTACTAAAATTACAGTGCATAAACTCTGACTTACTCCTACTAATTTTAAAACATTTATACTCCAAGGCAAGTCTCCAACTCTCTAACTTAGCATTTAGAGCATCAATACTCTCATCAATTAAAACAATATCATCTGCAAAAAGCATACACCAAGGGATATCCTCATGCAATTGTTTAGTTACTTCATCCATAACTAAGGCAAAGAGATACGGACTTAGTGCAGAACCTTGATGCAAACCTATAGAAATGGGAAATTTACCAGTCTCCCCAGCAATAGTTCGAACACTGGTAATAGCGCCGTCGTACATATCCTTAATCAAATCAACATATCCTTGAGAGATTCCTTTCTTTCTTAATGTCCACCAAATCAATTCTCTCGGTACTCGATCGTACGCCATCTCCAAATCAAGAAAAATTATATACAAATCTTTTCTCATCTCTCTATACTTCTCCATTAGCTGCCGTAGTAAGAAAATAACTTCTGTAGTAGATCTATTTGGCATAAAACCAAACTGATTTTTCGATACAGTAGTCATATATCGGATGCGTTTTTTAATTACTCTTTCCCAAAGTTTCATAGTATGACTCATAAGCTTAATTCCACGATAATTGTTATAACTTTGAATATCTCCTTTGTTTTTATGGAAAGGAACTACAACACTTTTTCTCCAAACTTCTGGCATTCTCCGTTCCTTTAAAATTTTATTAAAAAATTTAGTTAGCCACTGAATACCAATATCTCCTAGGCCTTTCCAAACTTCAATAGGTAAGCCATCTAGTCTTAAGGCTTTACCCACTTTCATTTTTCTTAAAGCATCCTCCACTTCTGAGATCTTAATACGCCTGAAATATTGATATTTATCAAATATTGTGGACTCTTGGGTACCTTCTAAAGATAAATCATTGACGGAATCTCCATTAAGTAACTTCTGAAAATAGCTATGCCACCTCCCTTTAATCTCAAGATCCTTAGTTAAAACCCTTTGATCTTCACCTTTGATGCACCGAACATGATCTAAATCTCTAGTTTTCCTTTCTCTTAATTTAGCAAGTTTAAATATGTCCTTTTCACCCTCTCGGGTTCCTAATTTATTATATAAATCTTCAAATGTCTTTGATTTAGCTTCGCTAACTATTTTCTTAGCTCTCTTTTTAGCGATTTTATAGGCTTCTAGGGTTTGATCATTTTTGTTAGTTTGCCAAACTTTAAAACATTCCTTTTTTACTCTAATGATATTTTGGATTTCCTCACTCCACTACCAAGTCTCTTCTTCTAAATTCTTTTTACCTTTAGATTCGCCTAAGAGTTGTTTTGCAACCCTCGTTATACAATTTGTAACATTATTCCACATTACATTAGTTTCTTGTTCTAAATTCTAAACATTTTCCTTTAATAGATGATTTTTAAATGTTTCCAAACTTTTACCTTTTAAATTCCACCATTTAATCTTGGAATAATTATTTATAATGATCTTTCTTTTGAATTTAGGGATAGTGACATCTATTACTAACAACCTATGTTGAGGGGCTAGACTCTCACCAGGAATAACTTTGCAATCTTTACATAAAACTCTATCGACCTTCCTAATGAGAAAATAATCAATTTGACTTATATGTGTTCCACTCTTGTACGTTATTAAGTGTTCGTCCCTATTCTTAAAGAAGGTATTAGTAATTGCTAGATCATAGGCCATAGCAAAATCAAGAATAGTGTTACCCATATCATTTCTATTACCAAAACCAAGCCCTCCATGAATCCTCGCATAGCCTCTATTATCTTTACCCACATGACCATTAAGATCCCCTCCAATAAAGATTCTCTCTTCACTAGGGATATTTTGGATCAAACTATCAATAGCCTCCCAAAATTACTTTTTAATACTCTCTTCTAATCCTACTTGAGGTGCATATGCACTAATTATATTCAAAGTATTCTCACCTAAGATGAGTTTAATTAACATTAGTCTATCCCCCAATCTATTTACTTCCACAACTCTAAATAAATATAGTACTCCAAAAAAAATGTAGCGGCCTAGCTCCGATGCCCCATCACATATTTTCAAGGTTAAGGCTGAGGATGAAATGTGATCAGGATTTTTTCTAGAGAGCACACCTTTTTCAACAAATGCAAGGAGTTTGAAGTCCAAAGAACAGAAGTAAGTCATTTACTCTTTGATCCATGAGAACATGGAGCAAGGAATGATGAGAGTGAGCCAGAGAGACAAGACTTGTCAGAAACTTTCAGAGCAACTAGATGAAGTCGACTTGTGAAGGTCTGGAAGTCGACTTGTGATGTGTGGGAATGGTAGATCTAGAGGGGAGGGGTGAATAGATCAGCCCCCCTTTTCTCGATAAACGCAATGGAATACAAAAGATGCTAACACATAGGAACACCCACTAGCAGTAGAAGTGATGTAAGATAAGCAAGCGGCCTAGGCATGCATCCATCGCAAGATGAACGAATAAGCAAGTAGTACAACACAAGATTTTTAAGGTGATTCGGACTCAACCCAGAGCCCTACGTCCACCCCTCATTCAACCGAGTAAGGCTTCCCTAGTGCAACTACACTAAACACGCTGACATACAGCTTACGGGCACACAAGGCCAATGCTGACACACAGCTTATGGGCACACAAGGCCAATCATAGAACAGAAACACCTTTTATTTGTCTTCCTACAGTACCAAGTAGGGACTAAACAAGGTATCAAATGAGGTGTTCAAATGAAAGAAAAGATAACACAAATGAAAACCTAGACAAGGAGTAAAACCCTTGAGCACAGTAACAAAAGGACCTGTCTGGAATCTGGATGGCGTTCCTCGCTTCTTCCAGATGGAGTGCTTCCTAGGAGAGCAGGTTCTCCTTTACAAGAAGCTGGAGCTGATGCTACCCTTCTCGCAGGATACAGAAGATAGGATGAAGACTTGCTTCAGGCTTGAACGTTCTCAGCTACACGCTCTACGTTCAGCAGCAGCTTGGCTTCAGTCTTCGCAGAGGCTTCTCCTTTTTAGCAACAAGCTCCTCACAGGCTCTCCCTCTTTTCTTCTCTTCACTTCTCTCTATTTTTATCTTCTTCTACTTCAACTATCTTTGGTTCACTTCTTCTTATCTTTTTAACAAGCCCTCCTCTTTTTGAACCTTCTGTACGATATGCTCCAGCACAGTATGTCTCCCATACGATATTCTTTTTCTCCAGTATATCTTATTCTTTTTCATGCAACGTACAGGTGTAATACCCTGGATTCTTATCGGATCTTCCAGATCCTTATCGGAGTGCTTTCGGATCGCTTTTATGGGTCCAGAGTTGAGTTTTACGATCCGCGTGGGTTTTTCTCTCGTATAAGTTACGGAACCCTGTGGTGAGTTTATTTCTCAGTTCATCGACTCGAGGATGCTACAGTTGCGATGTGCTCTTCTCGAGGATAATTTTGGCTATTTTTACGTATTTTTCTGAATTAGTGGGTTTTTGCCACAAAAATCAGAATTTTAGAAATTAGGAAAATTCTTAATTTCTTTCCCTTTTATTTTCCTTTCCTCTCTCCTCCCTCTCATTTCTCACGTTTCCCTCTCTCTCTCGTTCTCTCTCCTCTCTAGTCCTCTCGACGTGGGGCGCGCGACCGTGGCGAGCTGGCTGAGGTGGGAACGCGATGGAGTGAACTTGGAGCATCATGGAGTGGCGGATTGAGCGTGGCGCGGCGCGATCCCTCGATGGATTCAAAGTCGGCGCAGTTCGTTGGTTTGGCGATTTTCGACGCTGTTTAGTCGCTTCGGTGCTCGGAATCTTCGGTGGAGGTAGGGAGACGGACGCTCTACTTCTCTTCTACATTCCCTCGCAATTTCACGTCGAATGGTGTGGTTACAAGTGGGTTTCGTTCAGTTTGAAGAAAAGCATGCTCGGGGGGTGTGCTCGGGTTCGTCAAAAAATGGCGACGATTTTTGACTAGATTAGTTTCATTGTGACCCCCAGCATGTTAGCGTTCCAGATCCGCTATTTTTATCGCGTTTAGTCATCATTTGGGGCCGGTACAAGTCCGAGAACCCCGGTGACCCAATTAGGGTCGATTCGATAGAATCACTCATTTCTTGCGATTTAGATGTTGCATGGACCCCTTCCGGCATGTGGAAGGTTAATTTTGTCGATTAGGACTATTTCCCCTTCGTTTAGACGTGAATGGGGCGTGGAACGGCCAGATCTGGCCATTCCCATGGTTTTCCCGCCGTATCGTGCTAGCGGTCGTTTCAGAGACCGTCTCTTGTCTCTGACGGCCCAACGTTAGACCGCCACACTCCGTGGAGTGTCGGTTAGTTCAGGTAGGTCTAGGCTGGCGGCCTAAATGTAGACCGCCTCTTGCCTCTGGCGCCCCTATGGTGGTGCGCCAAGCTCAATGGTTTCTCGACATTAGTGTAAGTCGGTTCTAGTCTTAGCGATGTTACGATAAACCGCTACTTGCTCTAGCGGCCCTTTCTTAGACCGCTATGGGTCATTGACGTTAGTCAACAGGTTAAGTCAGTTTGGGCTGGCGGCCCAAGCTTTGACCGCCAACGTGTTGTAGCGCTCCTTCCTTAGACAGCTACGGTTCGTTTAACAGGGTCAAGATTCTAAGTCGGTTGGCCTTGGCGGCCCAACCTTTGAGCATTTCTTCGTTGTAGCGCACCTTTCTTAGGCCGCTACAGTCCGTTCATCTTAGGTCAACAGGTTAAGGCAGTTAGTGTGGCGGTTTACTCTTAGACCGCGTAGTCCGTGTAGCGCGTCTTTATTAGACCACTTTTGGTGGTTTGACCGAATAGGTCAGTTCAGGGTTGACTGGGTTTAGCGGCCCAATCCTTGACCGCTATAGTTCCTTACCTGCCAATTCTACGACCGCCATCGTATGTTCCTCCGCTTATCTCTTGCGTGTCATTTTCCGATGTGTTAGTTTCCAAGTGCCTCGGCTTGACCTCGTGGTTTGCCCATTGTCCCGTGGACGTCTTTTGATGTCCTATGAGGGCAATAACCATGTTACAAAGTAGCTAGGTGTACTTTGCTATTGGTTAGGTTTCTATACTACTTCAGAGTCATCGTTAGGTTCTGGTCAACCCGGTGAGACCCAATGGTTGACAAGTAACCTTGTGTGTGTCTCGACTATTCTGCATAGCTCGAGACAGTGGTTCTGGACGCTTTGAGGTACTATCCTACCTCGGTTTGTGTGTCCAGGTACTTTGGGGGTCTTGATGCTCCCTCGGGTCTCTGTGAGTCGTTTTATACGGTCGTGTGGATCTGATGATCCAGTGTCATTTTCCTGTGGCTTAGGATTAGGCTGATTGGCAGCTTGTTATCGCCATTGTGTGACGATCTTGACTCCGAGTCTTATGACTCAAGGATCGTTGTGTCAACAAGTCTAGTAGTCCTATCCTGAGTCTGTGGCAGTTGGTATACCACCATGTGTCTGGGTGCTTTGTAGTATGTGCGATAGTGCATTCTTAGCCTGTCTGTACTTCAGCACTCGTGTTTCATTGTCTCTGTGTCTAGTGAGCCTCCACTCGTCGTAGCCTGACGACCTCGAGTGTCGGCCCACCTAGGAGTAGGTGGTGGGGCAGTTCCCGAGATACGATTTGTAGGCTAGTTTCCGTGGGCTCCCTTGCCTTGCAGTAGTGTCCTGCTGGGGGAGAAAACTAGCTAGAGGCCTGGCTCAAGGCATTGAGCTTGTGTGTGCACACGTGGTTAGAGGCATTTTGGACGAACGTCGACGTGCGTGACCCTGACTAGTCACTCGTTACTGTAGTTCCTGTTCTGGTTCAGTGAGTATCTCAGTCTCCGTCGTTCTCGGCGTCCGTAGCGAGATACCTGTGGCGCAGTATAAGACGTCAGTTGACGCATCTGGCTATTCTTCTAGTGAGGAGGTGCGTCTGTCAGTTGGCACATGACTATCATGTTTCTCATAGTCTGTGTTTCCCTTTCGAGTTAGTCTGTTCTTGGCTTCGTCCCAGTTCAGCTTCGCCTTCCGAGTTGGTCTGTTCTCGGCCTTGCCCGAGGATAGCTTTCTGTTGCATGCATGACGATCTAGTCATGTGTACGTCAGTGTCTGTTGTCTGTCTAGGTCTTTCCTAGGGCTTTTGCTTGGTTTTGTGGGCTTTAGCCTTTGGGTTAATGGTAGGCTGATGGACGGTAACTCCTGAGTTTGTGAGATTAGGGTTCGCCCATCTGTCGCTGTTTGGAGTAGCTTTGGGAGCCGTGCTTTGCTCGGTAGCCGTGTTATCATTCCTTACAGCTTTGCTTTTCCTTTTTCTTTTAGCTGTTCTACTCCTACTCTCCCAGCTTTATTTTACAGCTTTCTAGTAGTAGTTTGTCCTGCTTTCTTTCCTACTTTACTACTACTGCTGTTTTAGTTGTTGTTCCGTGTTATTGCGTTATTTTTCAGTAGGGATCTGCGTGACCCCTACAGAGCCAGTGATACAAGGCCCACCCCTGCTTTTCAGGTGTGGTAGTCTCTGCTTCCTTCGCGGTTCCTAGTGTGGCGTGCTCGTAGTAGCCAGCGGTACCTGCGTCGGGCTTCCCCCGACCTTAGTGTTCATTTTTCTTTCTGTTGGACTGTACTTGTCTTTCCTTTGGACTGGACTCTAGTATAATTATTATTGTAAACTGTTAATTAAAAAGTAATTTTATTTCTACTATTTTAGCAAACTGATCTAATGAAATTTAATTGCTTACTGTTATATCTGTGACTTCAATGTACTACACCACAATCCTTTTATCCCTTCGGAGCTTTACAGCTCTTGGGAGGCTTCACGGGTTCCAAGTGGTATCGGGTCTACTCGGTAGTCTTATTGGGTATATCCGGTATCCGGAGTCCGAGTCGTCACAATAGGTATCAGAGCGTTGGTGTGTGAAGTACATGGGAATCCGAGATATTACAGTATCCAGAGTCCTGAAAGTCTAGTACAGCCTTTTGCTGGCTTAGGTTTCGCGATTCCTTGTCACTTTATTTCCGTGTGTTGTCTTGTGCGTGCTGTGTTCGCACTGTGCGAGATGGTTTTGCTCTTGTCAGGATGCGACAGGATGCTCCTTTTCATCGTGGTGTTTGACTCGATCGTGCTGTACTTGGAAGGGTTCACCGGTAGACTTGAATCTGCAGTACATTGTTCAAGATTTTTCTGTGGTTTATTCAGATGGCTGGTGACTTTTCGAGTTGGTGTGATTGCTGCACACATTCTTACGTTGTTTCGATCGTCCCAGCTTAAGTCTGTGTAGCTCCTGAGGTGTTTCGCTTCAGTTGAAGTGGTTGCTTTATTACCTCGATTGAGAAGATGCTCAAGCGAACCTAGGATTTTCCTTCCTGGTGAGCTACTGTGAGTGAGCTTGATGCTTCTCATCCTGTTTGGTGGAGTCTTTTCGAGGTAAGCCTTGGAATTGCTATCTTGGTGAGACCTTTGTCTTGTGTCTGCTTAAGTGTGGACAATATTTATTCTGAGCCTGATCTACTCCATGTTCGACGGTTGCTTGTCTTTAGACCTAATCTTTTTGTTGAGAGCCGTTGTGCACCGTGTTCATCGTGCCATGTCTAGCAGCTGATATGTTGTGAAGGCTCATTTATTCTTTCAGGACGTAATGGTAAGCTGAGATTACCCATTCTTTGTGCTAAAGCTGGTACTCTCCTTGGTTTGCGCTTAGGCGACTTGTGATCGATTGTTAGTAGGATCAGTACTCGCGGCGTGTTATATTGCGATTTTCTGTAAATTGCGATGGCGCTGTGTGTGTGCTGAGATGCAGATACCGAGGTATTTCTGATGCATGTGTGCGTAGTATGAGTGCGCAGTGGAGGCGTGTGGGTTGATAACCCACGGGTCGAGGATCGTTGGTTGTAAGCTTCTGACTGGTCGAGAGAATTGTCTTTCTTGATATGACTTCATCTTGGCTTCGTGTGCCTTGATGTTGTTTGTTGTCGTGCCATTGTTCTTGGAGACATTATGGTGTTGACACGGGCATTTATGAGTATTGGGGAATCTGTCGGCATTTCTGCTGGTTGAGTACCCTCTGCTCTGTTATTCTTTATTGGGTATTGTGCTCTCGGGACGTGAGCGTGGTCCTTGAGATGCGTTTCCCAAGATTGTTGTTCTCATTGTCGTGGGTCTTTCGTTGGTAAGCTGCTCGATGCATGACTAGTACCTTGTAGTTGTGTGTTCAGCTAGTATTGTGCCTTGATGTGACCTAGCTTGCGCTTGTGTTCTGTAATTCTGTGTTCAGTACGAAGCGGGGATCCTACAAGTGATGTTGTTGTCGTTGTTGTCATTTTAACGTTGTTTCCTTGTGAATCTATCTTGGCACAGTGTGGACCGAAGTCTTGTCAGTTGGTTGTGCTGTACTCTTCTTTTCTGGTAGAGTTAGCATGCGACTCGATAATATGTAATGTCTGAGTGCGGACTCACTTGATTGTGCTTGTGGTCTAGAGCTGTCGTTGGCGTCCTGTGTGCCAGGCTTTCGTGGTTGCTTATGGCACTGGAGCCGATGATGTTGTCGAGCTATCAGCTGAGAGGACTACGTTTCCTTCTTTACGCTGATGCTTGCTGTGTCTGTCGTTTTGTGGTATCAGTTGCTGTTGTCGTGGCATGGGTCGTGTCTCCTTTCCTGTGAGACGTAAGCGACGTTGCCTTGCTTCGGAGATGTCAGACTTGTGTTTTCTAGTGTGCTATGCTCGTTCTGTGGATTGATTTGCCTTGAGATCTAGAACGCGTGCTTGTGATTAAGGTCTGGCGGTGTCCCTCTGAACTGTGTTTTTCGAGATTTGTGTTGTTCCGAGTTCAGATGTTTGGGTTTGTTCTTCCCTGCTTCTCCTTGTTAGTTCCTTAAATTTCGAGGATGAAATTTCTTGAAGGAGGGGAGGCTGTAATACCCTGGATTCTTATCGGATCTTCCGGATCCTTGTCGGAGTGCTTTTGGATCGATTTTGTGTGTCATGAGTTGAGTTTTACGATCCGTGTGAGTTTTTCTCTTGTACAAGTTATGAAAACATGTGGTGAGTTTATTTCTCAGTTCATCTACTCGAGGATGCTACAATTGCGATGTGCTCTTCTCGACGCTCGTTTCGGCTATTTTTACGTATTTTTCTGAATTAGTGGATTTTCGGCACAAAAATAAGAATTTCAGAAATTATGAAAATTCATAATTTCTTTCCTTTTTATTTTCCTTTACTCTCTCCTCCCTCTCATTTCTCACGTTTCCCTCTCTCACTCGTTCTCTCTCTGCTCTGGTCCTCTCGACGGGGGGCGAGCGACCGTGGCGAGCTGGCTGTGGCGGGAACGCGATGGAGTGAACCTGGAGCGTGATGGAGTGGCAGATTGAGCGTGGCGTGGCGCGATCCCTCGGTGGATTCAAAGTCAGCGTGGTTCGTTGGTTTGGTGGTTTTCGGCGCGGTTTAGTCGCTTCAGCGCTCAAAATCTTCGGTGGAGGTAAGGAGACAAACGCTCTACTTCTGTTCTACGTTCCCTCATAGTTTCACGTCGAACGGTGTGCGGACGAGTGGGTTTCATTCAGTTTATGGAAAAGCATGCTCGGGGGGTATGCGTCGGGTTTGCCGAAAAATGGCGACGGTTATTGACTAGATTAGTTTCATTGCGACCCCCAGCATGTTAGCATTCCAGATCCGCTGTTTTTATCGCGATTGGTCGTCATTTAGGGCCGGTACAAGTCCGGGAGCCCCGGTGACCCAATTAGGGTCGATTTGATAGAATCACCCGTTTCTTGTGATTTAGATGTTGCATGGACCCCTTCTGACCTGTGGAAGGTTGTTTTTGTCAATTAGGAGTGTTTCCCCTTCGTTTAGATGTGAACGAGGCGTGGAACTTCTGCATCCAGCCATTCCCATGGTTTTCCCGCCGTATCGTGCTAGCGGTCGTTTCAGAGACCGTCTCTTGTCTCTGGCTCCCAACGTTAGACCGCCACACTTCGTGGTGTGTCGGTTAGTTTAGGTCGGTTTAGGATGGCGGCCTAAACTTAGACCGCCTCTTGCCTCTGGTGCCCCTATGGTGGTGCGCCATGCTCAATGGTTTCTCGATATTAGTGTAAGTCGGTTCGAGTAGCGGTCTTATGATAAACAACTACTTGCTCTAGCGGCCCTTTCTTAGACCTCTATGGGTCATTGTCGTTAGTCAACGGGTTAAGTCAGTTTGGGCTGGCGGGCCAAGCTATGACCGCCAACGTGTTGTAGCACTCCTTCCTTAGACCGCTATGGTTCGTTTGACCGGGTCAAGATTCTAAGTCGGTTTGGCTTGGCGGCCCAGCCTTCGAGCGTTTCTTCGTTGTAGCGCGCCTTTCTTAGGCCGCTACAGTCCGTTTGTCTTAGGTCAATAGGTTAAGGCGGTCAGTGTGGGGGTTTACTCTTAGACCGCCTAGTCCGTGTAGCGTGTCTATATTAGATCACTTTTGATGGTTTGACAGAATAGGTTGGTTCAAGCTTGACTGAGTTTAGTGGCCCAATCCTTGGCCGCTACAGTCCCCTAGCGGCCCATTCTATGACCGCCAGCGTATGCCCCTCCGCTTATCTCCTGCGTGTCGTTTTCCGATGTGTTGGTTTCCAAGTGCCTCGGCTTGACCTCGTGGTTTGCACATTGTCCCGTGGACGTCTTTTGATGTCCTATGAAGGCTATAACCATGTTACAAGGTAGCCAGGTGTACTTTGCTATTTGTTAGGTTTCTGTACTACTTCAGAGTCATCGTTAGGTTCTGGTCAACCCGGTGAGACCCAGTGGTTGACAAGTAACCTTGTGTGAGTCTCGACTATTCTGCATAGCTCGAGATAGTGGTTCTGAATGCTTTGAGGTACTATCCTACCTAGGTTTGTGTGCCCAGGTGCTTTGAGGGTCTTGAAGCTCTCGCAGGTCTCTGTGAGTCGTTTTATACGGTCGTGTGGATCTAATGATCTAGTGTCATTTTCTTGTGGCTTAGGATTTGGCTGATTGGCGGCTTGTCACCGCCGTTGTGCGACGATCTTGGTTCTGAGTCTTGTGAATCAAAGATCATTGTGTCAGCAGGTCTAGTTGTCCTATCCTGAGTCTGTGGCAGTTTGTATATCGCCATGTGTCTAGGTGCTTTGTAGTACGTGCGATAGTGCATTCTTAGCTTGTCTGTACTTCAGCACTCGTGTTTCAGAGTCTCTGTGTCTAGTGAGCCTCCGCTAGTCGTAGCCTGACAACCTCAAGTGTTAGCCCACCTGGGAGTAGGTGGTGGGGAAGTTCCCGAGATATGATTTGTAGGCTAGTTTTCGTGGGCTCCCTTGCCTTGCAGTAGCGTCCTGCTGGGGGAGAAAACTAGATAGAGGCCTGGCTCAAGGCATTGAGCTTGTGTGTGCACACGTGGTTAGGGGCATTTTGGATGAACGCCGATGGGCGTGACCCTGACTAGTCACTCGTTAATGTAGTTCCTGTTCTGGTTCTGTGAGTATCTCAGTCTCCGTCGTTCTCGGCGTCCGTAGCGAGATACCTGTGGCGCAGTGTAAGATGTCAGTGGATGCATCTGGCTGTTCTTCTAGTGAGGAGGTGCTTCCGTCACTTGGCGCATCACTCTCATTTTTCTCAGAGTCTGTGTTTCCCTTCCGAGTTTGTCTGTTCTTGGCTTCGTCCAAGTTCACCTTACCCTTCCCAGTTGGTCTGTTCTCGGCCTTGCCCGAGGATTGCTTTTTGTTGCGTGCATGATGATCTAATCATGTGTTTGTTAGTGTCTATTGTCTATCTAGGTCTTTTCTAGGGCTTTTGCCTGGTTTCGTGGGCTTTAGCCTTTGGGCTAATGGTAGGCTGACGGATCGGTAACTCCTGACTTTGTGAGATCAGGGTTCGCCCATCTGTCGCTGTTTGGAGTAGCTTAGGGAGCCGTGCTTTACTCGGTAGCCATGTTCTCGTTCCTTATGGCTTTACTTTTCCATTTTCTTTTAGCTGTTCTACTCCTGCTCTCCCAGCTTTCTTTTACAACTTTCTATTAGTAGTTTTTCCTGCTTTCTTTCCTGCTTTACAACTACTGCTATTTTTGTAGTTGTTCCGTGTTACTGCGTTGTTTTTCTGTGGGGATCCACGTGACTCCTACTGAGCTAGTGACATGAGGCTCACCCCTGCTTTTTAGGTGTGAGCGTCTCTGCTTCCTTCGCGATTCCTGGTGTGGCGTGCTCGTAGTAGCCAGCGGTACCTGCGTCGGGCTTCCCCTGACCTTAGTGTACGTTTTTCTTTCTGTTGGGCTGCACTTATCATTCTTTTGGACTAGACTCTGGTATAATTATTAATCTAAACTGTTAATTAAAAAGTAATTTTATTTATGCTATTTTAGCAAATCAATCTAATGAAATTTAATTACTTACTGTTATATCTGCGACTTCAATGTACTACACAACAATCCTTTTATCCCTTCGGAGATTTACAGCTCTTGGGAGGCTTCACGGGTTCCAAGTGGTATGGTGTCTACTCGGTAGTCCTATCGAGTATATCTGGTATCCGGAGTCCGGGTCGTCACAACAGGACTGTTTGTGCTCTATTTGCAGTCGTCTGGAAGTCTGTTTTCCTTCCGCGACGCCTGATTTTCTCTCTCCCGTGGGCGGGTGACATCACTCGCTTCTTTCCATGGTACATAGTGTAGTTTTACTGTGTTATTCACCATGGTGGCGATCACACATTCCTTTATTTGAGCATTGTTCATCATCTTGCTTGCTTTCTCTTTTACTCTTAGTTGCTCCACACTTACGGTGTGTGTTTTTCTTTTATTTCTTTGCTCCACACCCACGGCGTGTGTTTTTATTTTCCTTCTTTATTTCTGAGATGATATGCTCACCAATTTCATGTTGATTGCTTGAGTTAGTGCACCACTAGCTCACACATATTTCACATCTCTCATATTCATCCACACACATCACCAACACACAAACATCAACAACCTCTAGTTTTTGGCGATCACGGTGGGACTTCTAGTGCCAATCGTGCTGAGTTTCTGTCTGACCTACTGTTCTTAATTGTTCTCTATGACCTTTGTGTTTTTCTCGATTTTCCCATTTATTCCCTGTTGTTTTCTACTCTTTGGTTCTCTGGCGGTCTCCTCCTTGGCCGTTTCTGGCTTAAAAGCGGTCTAGCGATAGATCGTCTTATCTGTTTAGCGATCTCCCATACGACCGTTTCTCCAATTACAAGTACGTACACCGAGGTTGCTATTATTTCTATAGTTTTTGGCTGTGTTTATTACTTCTCGGTGCTATCTGGTCTCCTCCTGTTGTTGTGTCATATATTCACATCATTACTTGCATATTGCTTGCTAGTTTCTAGGGTAGAAATTGCATGCACTCCGGTGCACATAGGGTCATTCATCATTCATATCATAGTTTGATTCCCACCTTGGTGTGTGATCCTCTCGCCTCCATATTCCTTGGGGTCGACTAGGTGACCACATCAGGGACCTTCATAAGTCCCCGTGAGCCGTGGATTCCCACACGGACGCTGGGCCGGTTGTACCTTCACCACTCCGTGTCTAGATTGCATAAGTAAGAGAGAGTTTACACCTAGAGTTAACCAAGTTCCCAATAGCCCTCCCATTAGGAACCTATTGTTGGAGAGAATATATTAAATTCAAATCACTAAGGTTCTAAAGGAAGAGATATAGAAAATTTGTGCATCACCATAACTTGGTTGACTTTGGTTGCATCTCATCCCTTTCTTATTTTCATAAGTTTGAAGTCATCTTGTCTGGTTACTTATTTGTGGTTGTTTGTGTTGTTTGCATCACATCTTAGGTACTATGTTGCATGTGGAGTTGTTTTCGATCCTTAGACTCATCTCCTAGGGGCAATTCCTCTTTCACATCTTACTCCAATCCTTTGTTCGAGTCCAACATGTCTTCCTACGATCTTCCCAGCTCCCATGAGGAATCTCTTCCCCAGGGACTCTTAGAGGACCCGCCCAGGGTCATCCAACTCCCATCAGGAGAAGGGTCCGTCCCTCCTCCATCCTCTGTCTCCATGGGGGGGGGGGGGGTAACCCTCCCTTTCCACCAATAATCCCACCAGTCACATCTTGCAAATGATGGCCCAGTTGGATCTGGCCCAACTTCAGGCCCTCTATCAGACCTTGCAGGGGTCTAGTACCCCGTCCCCCACGATTGCACAAGGTTTGTCTACTACATCTATCTTTCAGTCTAGGGTTGATGGGACCTGGGCTCCACCCATTCCCATCGATCTTACCCCGGTCCAGCCTAAGATCCTCCAATTCTCAAATCTAGAGGTAGGTCAGTCCTCTCGATCGGCCCCTCAGGTCCTTGATAAAGGGAAGACTATCCTTCCTCCATCCACCCAGACTGATTCTTATAGGGCCATTCCATCGATGCCACAAGTTCTTGTTGGCCCGGCCAATTTCACTCGCTCTCGGTAAGGGGAAGCCCATGTCCACTCCAATGTGGGTCATCCTTCAGCCCAATATCCTTCTTATGCCCCCCCTTCCATCTACTCCTCAACTCCTCGCATTGAGTTTACTCCTTTTACTCCATCTCGGGAGCAGGAACTCCTCGATAAATGGGCTGCCATGCAACAACAACTCGACTTTCTTCAAAAGCGGGTTGGCCCACAATCTTTGGCAGACGTTCCAGTTCCCAGCTTCTGCAACATTCGATTCCCACCTCAATCTGAGCTCCCCACATACTGCAAGTATGACGGGAATAGCAATCCTTTCATTCATGTGAGGGATTTCATATATGAGTCGGCGCAATTTCAGTATGTTGATCGCCTTATGGCGTATTTATTTCGCTGGTCTCTAGATGGAGTTACACTGGAGTGGTTCTATGCTTTGCCACTAGAAGACGCCGAGAGTTTCAAGGTAATAAAGGTGAAGTTTATTCAAAGATTCAGGACTGGGTCAGCTCAGAATATTCATTCACAGATCTTGTGGCCGAGAAGATGAAGGCAGACGAAGATTTTGCTACTTATGCCGACCGATGGAGACAGATGGCCGCCCGTGTGCCGGGACATATGCCGGAGGAGGAAAAGGTCAAGTTGCTCATATCCAATGCTACACCCACATTCCGTAACAAACTGTCCATGAACGATATTGCCAACAAGCACCAACTTTATAGCCATGCAAGATTTATTCATACCCAGTTCAAGGACTCCCCTATCCACTCTCTCTTCGAGGCCCAAAAGCACAAATACACTAAAAAGTCTCAGGGGCCCATTGCCGAAGGAGTCCAGACCAATGAACATGTGCAAGCTATTGCATTCCCCTTCCCTAATCAATCCGCTCCGCTCTGCTTCCTACAAACTCCCCGTAATCCCCAATTCTCCACTCCTCAAAATGCCCAACCCATTTTTTCTACTCCGCCAAACACCCAGCCTACTTTCCCTACTCCGAAAAATACCTTCCCCGCTCCACAATAGCTGCAACAACCCCCACAATACCACAATGTCCCTCCACCCAACGGCTACACAAATAAATGCCCAGCTCCAAAGAGAGCGCAATATTCCCCTTTGCCTGAATCCCTCACGGACATCTTTTCCGCTCTCATGTCAATAAGTGCAATTCAGCTTCCTCTGGAACGGCCCAAATGGAACCCGGTTGTTGATCAGTCCAAATACTGCATGTTCCATAGGAAGCCCGAGCACACCATTGAAGGATGTTATCAGTTCCAAGATCTGGTATATGACCTACATGAAGGGCAGCGCATTGATTGGGCCGAGATGCATAAGGCCATGGTTGAAATAAAAGAGAAGAGAAGGCAAACACTGAGGCAGCAAGTGCAGCAGCAACAAGCACCGCAGCTGTAGCCACAACAGCCGCAGCATGTTCAGGACATGGGGATCCACTAAAACCCCATGCCGAATCATCCGCCCACTCCGCAACCCCAGCCGCCGACACTGGCTCAGGTTAATCTTGTTTAACCCCCTGCTCCCGATGTCGGATGGTCCTATGATGATGAAGTTTCAGTACAATGGCTCATGGCCCTCCACCACAATTACCGCAACCCCTCTCCATCTTCTACCCTCGTCATCCTTCCACTTCAACATCAAATCCCTTCACCCTCCACATTCGTGAAACCCCACATCCTACCATCCGCTTCCCCTATTAGTTCGCCTATCTCCACTCCACCGCCAATACTTACCCACGTCATTACCTCGCCTCCACTTAACCCTTCACCAATCATACTCCCTTTGCGACCTGTCATCTCCACCACTACTCCCATAACCCCCATTACTTCCACTACACCCTCCACCACGTCATTCATCCACCCCGTCGGGCCCATTATGCTGATAATCTCGAGCCCATCTGATGCCATGATGGCCCAGAACCTTGCCCTACGGAGCGGGCGATTGTTCCATAGAAACTATCCTTCCACTGGTGCACCTACACCCACTCCCTAGTCCTTGCAATAGGCTATTGATCAAGAGGAGGTAGATCCACTACCGAGTACACAATATGATTTGCTCCATCATCTGGACTGGGTGCTCGCAAAAATCTTTGTGCTAGATTTGATCAAGAGGTCCACGCTTCACCAAGATGCACTTCACAATTTCCTGTAGAAGGTTATAGTAAATGAGGACATGGCAGTGGACAGCTTACCAACAGCCCATGCTACCGTTTCCAAGGGGCCGATAATCACATTCGCTGAGACTGAATTAGCACCTCCTGAGGCACGCCAGATGCTGGTATGCATTTCCATCATCCTAAACAAAGTAAGCATAGATGCGGCGTTGGTGGACACAGGGGCATCCATTAATGTCTGTCCTCTCAGCACTTTAAGGTCCTGTAACTTGTCAGAAGATCTAGTGTAGTGCCCCAAAATTTATATAAATAATTTCTATAAATTTTTTTTGAAATTTATTAGGAAATTATATAGGCCAAAATAGATTAATAACTGAATTGAAGCCCAATGGGTTTAAGGACCAAGCCCATTAAGTTTGACCCATATTCTAGAAAGTTATTTAGCCTATTCACGAATTTTAAGGATAAATACTCATTTATTAGATAGTTATGTGGATAAATAAATAAAAGAGTTTGAATTTTATTGAATTCTACGCACATGGGATGTAGCGGTCTATCGTGCGACCGCCACAGTCAGGTAACGCGCCTACCTTCGACCGTTACGCTCTGTTAGTTCCGTGAATGGAAGAATAAGTAAAAAGATTAGATTTTTACTAGTTTATCTCTTAGGGATTGAGATGGGAAGACTAGTAGAGGTGTTAAGGACTCTTAGAAGTCGATCTAAGCCTTAACAAGGACTCTAGAATTAATATAATCCTCAAACCCTAGCCAAAACCCTATAAATAGACCCTAGTTTTGACCTACGCGACCCCTACTTTGGCTCGGGTGGAATCAAGGTAAGGAGTCATAATTTCAGGTAAGTTCTTTAGAACTTCTTGTTTAGAATACTTTAGACTAATAGCTCTCAAAATTTCATGCTAGGAGATCAACTACATAAGAAGTTAGAAGCTTCCAAAGTTGCTGGTACGACCTTAGCAACCCGGGAATCTGAGCAAAGGTCCACTGAAGATCAGAGAATTAGATCATCAAAATGAGGTATTTAGGGTTTGATTCTTTAAAACTTTTTGTTCCCCTTAGTTCCATCTTCTTACCCTCAAAATTTCACATCCTTAGGTCAAGAGGTTGAGGGGTTAGAGCGATGTGAAGTTGCTGCAAATTCACAAGAAGGGATGGATTAGGGCATGACTTGCAGTCCCAAATTGGAAGATTAAAGCCCAGAAAAGAGGTAGGTCATCTCATGAATGGTAAGAACATCATGTTAGGGATAAAAGTCCTCTGATTTTGATTGATTTCATGCATTGTAGACCATGAATTCATGTTTTAGTTTGACCTATGCATACATACATGTCTCGAGCCTTAATCAAAGATAAATTATATTATCTTGTTCAAATAACTACAACCTATGCATCTAGATAGCCTCTATATTTCGTTTCTCATGACTGGAATATTCTAAGTATTTTGACTTCCAGCCATGACATATTTCAGTTTTTTACCTTGTATATCCTGTCAGCTGAAGCTCTGACGGATTAAGGTAAGACCGTCACATGATTGTAACGGCCTTACGATCAGCCGTCACACCCTCTGTTATATTTAAATTTCTCTGTTGTCTCTAACGGACCAAAGTCAGTGCGTCACAATACTATAACGACCCCACGATAAACCGTCCCAGATGTATAACGCGTCTGTCTTAGACCGTCAGAGTGTTGTTTTCTGTCAACCCAAGACAGAAATAAGAATAGTCAAGTTTACTTATAAATAAGCCTAGTTATCTAAGTTGTGACCTATTTTTCACGACTTTGAGTTTATTGATCAATTCATGATAGGAATTTGCATGTTTTGAGCATTTTGAGTATTTTAAGTTATGTTAATTTCATGTGCTAAAACTCAATAGTTTGTATTTAAACATGATTTTACATGTTGTATAGACGAAGTTTTATCATGGTTTCACATCGTTACACATTCTTTTCTATCTATGGAGTCATTTCTTTAAGTACATGGCATATATTCCGGTATATGACCATTAGTTCACACTTTGCACTATAGGAACATATTCTTAAACTTGAGGACCTCTCTATTGGATATTCCTTCCAATGGATTAAGAAATCTTGTTTCAAGGCCTCCGTAATTCTCCGCGAGCTTGGGATTCCCACTAGGACGTCGAGTTGGTTGTACCATGAAAGCCCAATTGTTAGAAAGCACTATCGAAGTTTCTGGTTCAAGATATGTAACGGATCCATATTAGACCGTCACACTCACATAATGGCCTAACATATGACCATCACATTTACTGAGTCCGTTTTATTGTTTCTGGATTCAGTCGTTATAACGGATCAATGATAGACCGTCACAATCATGTAACGGCCCATTGATAGACCGTCACAGTTCTTGAGTGTTTTAACCCGAGGTTTGACCCAAGGGTTGATATTCCAAAGTTCCTAGATAGACTATTGATGGTCTAGGACTTGTCATATTGTTCAAGATACTTAATTTAACTTATGAAAAATAAGGAATGTACCGTTATGCTGCCGAATTATTCCATAAGCATAACCTTGTTTTAAGTCATTCTTGACTCGCATTTCTTAATTGAAGCGTTCATTCATTGAACTATTGTTATCATGAACTTATTTGAGCGTGTTATATTATTGGCCATACTTTATTACTTGAAACGTGGAAGCAGCTTGATTTATACTTGAAGATGCGATCTAGCACTGATTGTGTTCAAGGGCTCAATGCTAGTCCCCTCGGCTGATTGCCGAAAACATACTATTATAAACCATGGGGTATGATGCTATGTTAGGGTGCTAGGCTCGGATACAGAGGGGGGGTGAATGTATCCCTCTAGGAATAATGCCCAATTTAAAAATCTTATGCTCACTAATAATGCTAGTTCGCAGACTAAACAAACTTGAAAGCTAATGAGCAGTTGCCGAACTAAATAAACACATTGTGAGATCACTAGAGTGCTAATAACAGATAGCTCAACTAGAAGTTCGCTCTCTTGACAGATAAAAATACTCAGAACAAAATCTAATCAAATCATTTACTCAACCTGTAAGCAAACACTAGAAGCGCCCCTATGCAAACATCTAGCGGAAACACAAATAGCCAAATCAAACCACAGCGCACAAGGGGTTTTTAGGTGGTTCGGTCCAGCAGACCTACATCCACCCCACACTCAACCCGAGTGTGGCTTCCACTAGCTCACGCTAGAAACTGCAGACTCAGTCTGCAACAGGTGCTGCCACACAGCTTGACCAGGGGAACAACCTCCCCTCTTCCTCCAGACCAGGAGGGAACCAACCGGTGACTTCCAGTCACCAGCAAACCAGAGGTCGAAGACCTCTCTTCCTCCAACCGGAGGGACCCCTGGACTTGAATCCACAAGCCCAGAACCGGAGACAAGTCTCCCTTCCTCCAAACCGGAGGGAACCCACAAGTAGCTCCCAGCTACTTGCAACCGGAGATCAAATCTCCCTTCTCCTGATCCACAGGAGGAACCCCGACCTCTCTACAGAGTATCGGACAGCACAGCAAACTAGAAAACAAAGGAAAAATAATAAATGAAAATAACTTCAGCAAACAGAATGCTGAAACACGAAATGCACAATGTGGCTCTCAACGGAGCTGACTGGCCTGCATTTGATCCACGGTCCAGTAGTCAGATCTTCAGGTAAGCTTTTCTTCCTCTTCTCTTCTCTTCTTCTTCTTCTCTTTCACTCTCTCGATCTCTGCTCCTCTATACTCTTCGGCTCACACTTCTATCTCTCTCTTTCTCTTTCTTCTGCTCTCCTAATCTCTCACTCTCTGCTCTTCTCTTCTTTCTCTTTTCTTTTTCTATCTAGATCGTGGCTCTCTGTATGGACTCTTCTTCTCGCCAACTCGATCGTCCTTCTTCTGTGGAAGAAGGCTCATATATATAGCAGCAGCAGCAGCAGCTAGGGCGCGTGTGGCTTCCACAGCTCCCGCCCTAAGAATTCGGACCACGTGGCAGTCTCTCAGCAGACTTCATTCCAGCCTCGGATCACGTGCTGCCAGTCACTGGGGAATATTTCTTCCTCGGACCTGCAAGGAGATGAAAAACCATTAAAACTGAGGGCCACAATAACTAAAGCTGCACGAAGTATGTAGTAGCAATTCTAGATGCACTGAGAACGACACGAGATACACATTGTAACAGAGATAACACAACAAAGAGAACGACACGAAGAAGATGAAAGCAACACGAGGTAAAAAGAAGAACGACACGAGATACATACGAAGACAAAATAGAAACCAACACGAAGTGTGGTTTCAACATACGAAAGACACGAGGTCTAGGAAGAACAACACGAAGACATAATACGGAAACGACACGAAGTGAAACAAGAACGACACGAAGATGATGAAAACGACACGAGGTGAAGTCACAAAGCGACAAAGACACGAGGTGTAGGAAACACGACACGAAGACATGAAACAACACGGAGACGAAACAGTAACCGACACGAGTTGAAAATAACACAAAGACGAAAACTGAAATCGACACGGAGTGTGGTCAAAGCGAGAAAGACACGAAGTCTAAAGCGAAAAACCAACACGAAGATAGAATACAAAGAAACGACTCGAAGTTAGGACAACACTAGGAGAAGACTGCACGAAGTGAAAACAACACGAAGACAGAAGATGCCACGGCTATCACGACACGTGATGAAGCAGTGGGACCAGAAAGAAACGACACAAAGAACAACAGTAAGTGACACGAAGTTAAAGAGAAAAATAGCACGAAGTGAAACGACACAGGGTTCACTGGGAAACGAGACACAAGAGGGAAAACGACACGAAGTCAGATCAACACGAAGACGTAAACACAACACGAAGACATAGACACTAAAACAACACGAAGACGATGGATGCTACAGTGCAATGTCTAGACATGAAGTCCAATGCTAACGGCTGTACAGACTTGAAGATGTGAAGCCAATGTACAGACTTGAAGAACAGTCCAATGTATGGACTTTGAAATCGAAGGCCAATGTGCAGACTTGACAGTGAAGACTAGTGTGCAGACTTCAAGATTAACTGTGGTTGTACAGACTTCATGAAGCGAAGCGATGTGTAGACTTGAAGCTCAAGTGTGGGCTATACAGACTTTAGACTGAACGCGTGCAAACACTGAGAATGTATAGGCTTCATGAAATGCATGCTATAGTGATGTATAGACTTAGACGCAACATGCTATGCAATGTACACACTTGATGTAATGCATGCCGATGTACAGACTTCAGTTGAAGTCAACCGAAGAGTGTATATACTTTATGAATGTATATGCCAAGACCAATGTACAAACTTGATCAGAATGTCTAGACTTCGCATGAACAGTCGATGTGTATGTCCAGACAATGCTGACAGAGTTTACACTTGAACAAGTAATGCATGTGAGAGCTTTATGCAGGAGATAAACAGTCTGAACTTCAAATGCAATGACTTCCACAACAACATGACTCACAGTGATTAACATCAAACACCAATCATCAAAACCACAGCAATGAATGCTTTATGCATCAGTTTAACAGCAATGAATACTTTATGCATCAGTTTAACATGTAGCATGACTGAACATCAAATATGTTAATCTAAACTGAGCAGCAAGATGACTGAACATTTGATTAACTCACATCAACAACCAATCATCAAAACCATCATCAATGAATGCTTTATGCATCAGTTTAACAGCAATGAATGCTTTATGCATCAGTTTAACATGTAGCATGACTGAACATCAAATATGTTAATCTAAACTGAGCAGCAAGATGACTGAACATTTGATTAACTCACATCAACAACCAATCATCAAAACCATCATCAAAACCACAGGGGCACAACAATCTCTCCCTTTTTGATGATGGCAACACTTTCAATACATTGAGTCATTCTGATGATGTGAGGCATTCCGAAGACTCAAATTATTCTCCCCCTTTGACTTCATCAAAAAGAAAATAATTTGAGAAATTAAAGCATGTATAAAAGTTCAGTCAAATTCTCCCCCTTGCAAGAACATGATTCTCCCCCTTTAATAGTTTCAGCAAAAGCATGAATTAGAGAAGATCAAAAGAAATCTGCATGCACTGATTGAGTGATATTCTCTCACTTTGGCAAACAATCTCCTCCTTTGGTATAATCAAAGTAAACCATGGGAAGGGTTAAATGCAAAAATGCAGATGCAACAAGAAATGCAATACTCCCCCCTGAGTATATGAATGCAAGGTCACAAATGATATGAACATGATTCAGCATGACAAGGAATGCTCCCCCTGAAGAGATGCCAATTGATATGCAAGTGATGCATGACATGGAAGCTCCCCCTCAATAAGTGGACTCTTATGAGATAAATGAGAAGGAGACCACAGGGGCAAACAAGGAGAAGTTCAGGTCATTGAGCCAAGGACATGAGCAGAAGAAATTCAGTGAACAGATTTTTCAAGGATGCTCCAAACATAAAAAATTCAGTCAGATTTTTAAAGAGATATCAATCTCATAAATCTAAAGCATAAGTTTTCAAAGTCTTCTATCATAAGGGCTTATGAATGACATTTATTGAACAGCATGGTTTAAACATGATGTATGCAGAGTTTATCAATAAAATTCTGTATTGATATCTAAAACCATGGTTTAATAAAAAAGAACCAAGCCCTCATATTCATCTTGATACATCTCCCTTTCTCTTACACAATCAAAATTATTGACTTCTTTCGCAATTACATGCATCTGTATTGAAATCAAGCAATTATGAAGTCATATGAATTTGTCTAGGGTTGTAGCAATTTGATTTGAGCATCAATATTCAGATATATCAATTTGTTCAACAATTTTCCATACTACAAATTTTACGAGCACTCTAGTTCAGTGCACACATTGGAACTAGAGGATATACCTTGATTAGAGGCCACTATCCCTAAGCCCTTAGTGTGACTAACTGTCATGCTATATGTGAACAGAGATAGCATTTACACATCATGATGCACTCCAAATCATTTCTTGATGAGTGAGTTATATTTCTCAGTGTGCATGCCATTGCTCTGCCTGAATTTTCAATAAAATTTATTCTGCAGAGTTGACTAAGACACCTCATGACATAGTCCTTTGGACATGGTTTCTCAGTGATCAAAGTCATTGCTCTGACAAACAATTACCCTTTAGACAATTCAGACAAATTCCTTTGCTTCAAGTCAATAATAATTTCATGTACTTAACCAATTGAAGCCATGAATTCAATAATGCAGATTTCAGAATTTTCCACAAGACATAGCATGAAACACATGGTTAAGGTTTATTAAACATGCTTCAGATATTTTTTGAGAGATTTTAAAGTCAAACTCCATGAACATTAAACTTAAACCACATGAGTTATTTCAGTCATTCTTAAGAATGTATAATAGAAGATTCCTAGTTCAAGAGTTTTCAGATTTATGATCGAGATAGCCCATTGAAATCTTCATGAAACACTGATAGAATTCTGAAGCCAAATGATACCAATTGTTAGGAGAGATTTTGAAGCTTAGTGTTTTCCGAATATGATCAAGGTTTGTCAACAAAAGTGATAAGAAGGGATATGCAATGAATTCTGACAAATGTATGCATTTGACAACCTATATGCAATGCATTGACTCCCCCTTACAATATGCATTCAAACTCTCTTTTTGGCATTTTCAATATTAGGAGATGCAATGCATTATATGTATGCAGGGACATGCAAAGACTCAATCATTGCATGCTATGCAAGAATATGCAACTTACTCCCCCTGAAGACATGCAATGCTTGCACTGAAAACTGAACATATGATACCAAATGATATCGTGACTTGTGCACAATCAGACTGTCCTATCAGCAAAGTGACCCATGGTACTAGGCGGAGCACTTGGTCTAAAAGACCACCTCACACATAGTAAGAACCTCCAGACAAACTTCCCTGCCTTTTGGTACCTTACCATTTATATACCATTGAGGTCATGCATGATAATTCAACATTCAGTCCTATATGCAATTCAGAATGCTCAGTGAGCTATTGCAACACACAAGTATCAAGTCACACTCATAGGCAGTTCAGATTTTTCAGAAAATTTAAAATGCAATATGTTTTCAGAGTTTATGCATTTCAACAATTATCAACCACTTACAAATGGCAGATATGCAAGAATACATCAAACCAGATATGCAATAAGTTTCAAAATGGGAAATGCAGAGAGATTACCTAAACAGTGTGGGAGTGGGGTTTTCATTCTTGAGTGCCTTGGATCATTACCCCTTTTATTCCAGCTTCCAAGGCACACCTGTAGCAGATACATCATTTTGATGTAACAGGTACCCAAGAAACCTTGGGTCCTGGTTTAGCAGTGACACTCCTAGCAGGTTTTCTCAGCAGATTTTTCGCATGTTTATCATCACAACACATGATATGACAATTATACATGGAATGCCCTACCTGCCCACAATGATAACAAGAGATAATCGATTTCATGTTCTCCTTGTATACATCAGCATTGGCGTGAACATGGTGTGAGTGAACATGATTAATTCTATTATTGACATGAAAAATTTTCTTTTCATAACCGGCCAGCCAACAGTTGACAGCTCTGTGGCCTGGCTTTCCACATTCAAAACATACAGTGTATTTTCTTCTAGAACCAAACTTCTTTCCATCAATAATATTTTTATTAACAGGGAAATTAACAAATCCAGAGTTAGTTTTCTTTCCCTGAGCATGCCAGCAGAAGGCAGCAATGTGACCAAACTTTCCACAGCAATAGCATTGAATTTTCTTTTCCTGATCAGTAGAATGTTTCCTAAGATGATTTCTAGGATACTTTCTAACATCATTTCTTTCATCATTTATCAATGCTACACAGTTATGCATAATGTTGCCAACTTTCCCACAATAGTGACATGTTATAGCCTTTTTATTCACATTCACTTGTTTGACAAGATTGATATTCTCATGAGAGTGTGAATGTGTGTGTGAGCAGTGAGCAGCATGCACATGAAAATCAGAGACATATTTGGACTTATCCAAATCAGCATTTTCCTTTTGTTTTTGAATCTTTTCCTGTTTCTTATCTGAATTTTCAGCCTTCTTAGCAGTGAATTGAAACATAGAAGAACTAGATTGATTAGCTTGTTCAGAGCTTTTTACGAATACAGTTGACTTCTTCTTTTCATTCACTTTCTTATTAATATGCACATACCCAAGTCCTTCTTTCTGAAAATTCACTTTAGAACCAAGCAGCTTATTCAAGTTGTCTTTTCCTTTAACGAATTTTGACAAGGAATTTTTCAGATCTTCAATCTCAGAATTCAATGAAGCAATATTCGCTTCATACTTGGATAGCTCAGATTCACAAACAATCAGCTGTTGTTGCAAAGCATCATTTAGGTTCTTCAGAGTTTCATTTTCTTGTTGAACCATTATTTCAATGTTGTTCTCATTTTCCTTCACAACAGTTTTCCCTTTTTCAATTGATAACCATCTTTCAGAGAAGACAGTATTAAGAACCATTAGCTTTTTATTTTGATCTTTTAGATGAGAATTTTCTTCAACCATCTTATTTTCAAATTCTTCTTTCAATTTCAGTTCAGATTTTAGATTTTCATTTTCAGCCTTTAGACTTGTGATTTCAGCATTTTTCTCTTTTCTTAATTTTCTCTTTTCTGACTTAACTCTTTCATATTTTTCAAGTAGATGCTCATGCATGGCAACTAGATCATCATGACTAATATCCTCGGTTTCAGAGTTTACTTGGGATGAGGACTCATCTGATTGATCACTCCTTCTTGCCATGAGACATTCTTCTCCCTGTTCCACGTGTGTTGTAGTCACTCTATCAAACATTTCCTTTGCAGTGCTACAATCTGAGAAAGAGGAAAAATCATCAGAACCGATTGCAGCCTTCATTAAATTTAGAGCTCTCACATTATCATCATTTTTCAACTTGTGGACATGAGTCCACTTGGACTTATCCTTTGGAAGTTCATGTGGACTGTGAGAGATAACCTTCCACAATTGTGGATTAATAGAGTTAACATGCTTGTGCATACGATATAGCCAGAATTGAATATTTGAACTACTAAATAGTGGAGGATGAGCCATGACGGCACAACAGTTTAATGCAACAGGAATATTGATGGGCTAAAAGCAAATTAGCACCTAAGACCGCAAGATCGATCTGCAGGTCGCTGGACCTTGTATGCAGACACCTGCTCTAATACCAACTGTTAGGGTGCTAGGCCCGGATACAGAGGGGGGGTGAATGTATCCCTCTAGGAATAATGCCCAATTTAAAAATCTTATGCTCACTAATAATGCTAGTTCGCAGACTAAACAAACTTGAAAGCTAATGAGCAGTTGCCGAACTAAATAAACACATAGTGAGATCACTAGAGTGCTAATAACAGATAGCTCAACTAGAAGTTCGCTCTCTTGACAGATAAAAATACTCAGAACAAAATCTGATCAAATCATTTACTCAACCTGTAAGCAAACACTAGAAGCGCCCCTATGCAAACATCTAGCGGAAACACAAATAGCCAAATCAAACCACAGCGCACAAGGGGTTTTTAGGTGGTTCGGTCCAGCAGACCTACATCCACCCCACACTCAACCCGAGTGTGGCTTCCACTAGCTCACGCTAGAAACCGCAGACTCAGTCTGCAACAGGTGCTGCCACACAGCTTGACCAGGGGAACAACCTCCCCTCTTCCTCCAGACCAGGAGGGAACCAACCGGTGACTTCCAGTCACCAGCAAACCAGAGGTCGAAGACCTCTCTTCCTCCAACCGGAGGGACCCCTGGACTTGAATCCACAAGCCCAGAACCGGAGACAAGTCTCCCTTCCTCCAAACCGGAGGGAACCCACAAGTAGCTCCCAGCTACTTGCAACCGGAGATCAGATCTCCCTTCTCCTGATCCACAGGAGGAACCCCGACCTCTCTACAGAGTATCAGAAAGCACAGCAAACCAGAAAACAAAGGAAAAATAATAAACGAAAATAACTTCGGAAAACAGAAAGCTGAAACACGAAATGCACAATGTGGCTCTCAACGGAGCTGACTGGCCTGGATTTGATCCACGGTCCAGTAGTCAGATCTTCAGGTAAGCTTTTCTTCCTCTTCTCTTCTCTTCTTCTTCTTCTCTTTCACTCTCTCGATCTCTGCTCCTCTATACTCTTCGGCTCACACTTCTATCTCTCTCTTTCTCTTTCTTCTGCTCTCCTAATCTCTCACTCTCTGCTCTTCTCTTCTTTCTCTTTTCTTTTTATATCTGGATCGTGGCTCTCTGTATGGACTCTTCTTCTCGCCAACTCGATCGCCCTTCTTCTGTGGAAGAAGGCTCATATATATAGCAGCAGCAGCAGCTAGGGCGCGTGTGGCTTCCACAGCTCCCGCCCTAAGAATTCGGACCACGTGGCAGTCTCTCAGCAGACTTCATTCCAGCCTCGGATCACGTGCTGCCAGTCACTGGGGAATATTTCTTCCTCGGACCTGCAAGGAGATGAAAAACCATTAAAATTGAGGGCCACAATAACTAAAGCTGCACGAAGTATGTAGTAGCAATTCTAGATGCACTGAGAACGACACGAGATACACACTGTAACAGAGATAACACAACAAAGAGAACGGCACGAAGAAGATGAAAGCAACACGAGGTAAAAAGAAGAACGACACGAGATACATACGAAGACAAAATAGAAACCAACACGAAGTGTGGTTTCAACATACGAAAGACACGAGGTCTAGGAAGAACAACACGAAGACATAATACGGAAACGACACAAAGTGAAACAAGAACGACATGAAGATGATGAAAACGACACGAGGTGAAGTCACAAAGCGACAAAGACACGAGGTGTAGGAAACATGACACGAAGACATGAAACAACACGGAGACGAAACAGTAACCGACACGAGTTGAAAACAACAAAAAGACGAAAACTGAAATCGACACGGAGTGTGGTCAAAGCGAGAAAGACACGAAGTCTAAAGCGAAAAACCAACAGGAAGATAGAATACAAAGAAACGACTTGAAGTTAGGACAACACTAGGAGAAGACTGCATGAAGTGAAAACAACACGAAGACAGAAGATGCCACGGCTATCACGACACGTGATGAAGCAGTGGGACCAGAAAGAAACGACACGAGGAACAACAGTAAGTGACACGAAGTTAAAGAGAAAAACAGCACGAAGTGAAACGACACAGGGTTCACTGGGAAACGAGACACAAGAGGGAAAACGACACGAAGTCAGATCAACACGAAGACGTAAACACAACACGAAGACATAGACACTAAAACAACACGAAGACGATGGATGCTACAGTGCAATGTCTAGACATGAAGTCCAATGCTAACGGCTGTACAGACTTGAAGATGCCAAGACCAATGTACAAACTTGATCAGAATGTCTAGACTTCGCATGAACAGTCGATGTGTATGTCCAGACAATGCTGACAGAGTTTACACTTGAACAAGTAATGCATGTGAGAGCTTTATGTAGGAGATAAACAGTCTGAACTTCAAATGCAATGACTTCCACAACAACATGACTCACAGTGATTAACATCAAACACCAATCATCAAAACCACAGCAATGAATGCTTTATGCATCAGTTTAACAGCAATGAATGCTTTATGCATCAGTTTAACATGTAGCATGACTGAACATCAAATATGTTAATCTAAACTGAGCAGCAAGATGACTGAGCATTTGATTAACTCACATCAACAACCAATCATCAAAACCATCATCAAAACCACAGGAATGAATGCTTTATGCATCAGTTTAACAGCAATGAATGCTTTATGCATCAGTTTAACATGTAGCATGACTGAACATCAAATATGTTAATCTAAACTGAGCAGCAAGATGACTGAGCATTTGATTAACTCACATCAACAACCAATCATCAAAACCATCATCAAAACCATCATTAAAACCACAGGGGCACAACATGCTACTGGCGTCGCATTGCACTGGGAGTACTTTCTCTATAAATAAGTGAAGATCCACGGGCATCATGAAAATACTTGTACATGACTTTCTTGCTTGATACATGATATTCCACAGAAATTCACCAAATACTTGCTCATAAGCAAAAGATGTTTGGGTGATGACTACGTGGTATTACTAGTACATTCTCATTACATTCTTATTCATGAAAGGCCATATCATGTTCGTTGTTACATTCTTGATAGTTCATACTTGCTCATTCTATCTTACATGATCATCGTGTTACTTTGGTTTAATCACATGATTGATCGCATTCGCATGATTTTATCTTATTTCTTTAGAGCTAAAATGCTAATTATTTAAATATTGCTAATCATGTTGATGCGAAGATACCTACTGGGCAAGTGTGCTCATTACCTATTTCTAATCTTTTCAGGAGATGGAAGTGAGTCGGGATCGAATTCAGAACGTTCAAATAGCGGGTCTGAGAGTGAATGAAGAATGAGTGAAGACTTAGGAAGTCTACATTGTTTAGATTGAGTTTATGTAATTTTTTTATTTCTTGAGTCTAGTATGATGAAGAAAGTTGAAAAAGTGATTGTATTTGTATATTTGATTTGATTATTAATGAAAATTGAAGTTTGAGTAAATATTGTGCAATTGCATTTATGTGTGTGATTGTCTTGCACTCTGATCATTCTTGCTTGCAAGAGACTTACCATGCCGACTGTTCACGTTCCTCGAGCTAGTCTTCCGCTGTAATAAAAGGCTCGGGGCGTGACAGTTAAGTTGGTATCAGAGCCTAAGTCTCATTACTTAGGAAAAAGAGTCATGTCAGAGGATAAGTCCAAGGTTAAGGACCCCTACCTATGAACTAAGGAAGAAATTTCCATACCCAAGTGAGAATTGGGTAGAGCCCAGGATAAGATAGTTAATTAGCTTTAAGATAAAATTTCTTCCAATTCCACGAGAAATAACAAGTTGTTATATTTCTCTCAGGTACCTTATTTTACAAATGGCTCATCATGTAGATTGGAATGGCATGCAACAACCCGTTGCTGGCCTTACTCAGGCTTTGCAAACTATGGCCCAGGCAGGCACAGGGGCAAGGGCTAGTGACTTACACCATAATTTCTGGAGTTTAAACCCTCCTCGTTTCTATGGTTCTTCTAATCCGGACGAAGCAAGGAACTGGATCGATGAGATGAACCGTATATTTGACGTCATCCAATGCACCGATCAAGAGAAGGTGTGTCTTGCAACTTTCCAACTCAGCAAGGATGCCCATACATGGTGGAAGTCAGTTCCGGCACCTCCGACCGATGCACCTCATACATGGGATGGTTTTCTCACTTTGTTCCGTGCTAAGTACTTTTCTGAGCATGTGAAAGAAAGAAAGGCTATGGAGTTCACCTCTCTTCGACAAGGAATGATGACAGTTGCGGAATATGAACTTCAATTCTCCAGGCTAGCACCCTATGCACCGCATTTAATCAGTACCGATTTATTGAAGGCTAATTGGTTTATGGACGGGTTACGACCCTATTTTATTCAGCAGCTCGGGACCCAAAACATCCGTACTTATGCGGAAATGGTACAATGGGCATATTTATGTGAAAGGACCTTAGAGAAGGTTGAGAAATTGAAAGGAAAAGGAGAAGAGTCCAGCCGACGATCTGATCGGTGTTATAAGAAAGAAAAATTTAGCATCACTGAACCTCACAAAAGCCGTGATAGTAAGAAGAGATTCAGGAGCGAGAACGGTGGAAGTTCCCCGAAAAATAAGAAGATTAAGGAGGAGAAGGAGCAAGTCGCCACGGCTTGCACTTTTTGCAAGAAGTTCGGCCATTCGGCGGTAGAATGTTGGAAGCACCTTGGTGCTTGTTTACGTTGTGGAAGCAGGGAGCATAGTATGCCAGATTGCCCCCTTATGAAGGATCAATCGTCTGGTGGTGGATGTAGGAGGCAGGCTCGCCTCAACGCTGTTCTAGAAGAAGAAGAAGCGCCCAAGGATGGTGGACTTATGAAAGGTACCCGTCAAATTTGTTCTCGTCCTGCATTTGTGCTATTTGATATTGGTGCCTATCATTCTTTTATCTCCACTACTTTTACAAAAATATTACCAATTGCATCAGTTCCTCTACCTTCGGATCTTGCTATTACCACACCCTTAGGATCTGGAACTAAGCTTACCGAATATTATCCTGATAGTGAAATGATAGTAGAAGGACACAATCTCCCCGCAAACTTAGTATGCCCTGACATGAAAGGTTATGATGCCATTTTAGGGGTAGATTGGCTTATAGATCATGATGCTGATATTAACTGCCGAAATAGGATTATATCCTTTCAAAAACCCGATCTTCCAAGATTTTCTTTCCTTGGCATCAAGTATAAGAAACATCACACTATCATATCCTCTCTTCACACTTGCAAACTTATCTCGCAAGGATGTGAAGCTTTTCTTGCTTCTGTCATTATTACCGAATCCAAGAAAATTATCCTAGCAGACATTCCTATTGTAAATGAGTTCCCAGATGTGTTTCCACCCAAATTACCCAATTTACCAGCTGAAAGGGAAGTAAACTTCACTATTGAACTCATTCCAAGAGTAGCACATGTTTCTATAGCCCCTTACAGAATGTCCCCCACCGCACTTAAGGAACTAAAAAGGCAGTTACAGGAATTGCTAGATAAGGACTGTTGTGCCCCTGTGATCATTTGAGTCTTCTTGTGGTTTGGGTCATTCGACATCGTCTTGTGGTCATTTGAGTTATTGGATATTCTTGGTTTTGATAATAGCTAAACACTATAAGTCATTATTGTTTTAACTCTCATATGACTGACATACGTGATGTTTTGTTCATGACAGATATGCCAATGAATTGCCATGGAATGAAGTGGAGATGGTAAATGTGAAAGCTCAATGTTGCTCCCTCGCACGCAGATAGGTCAGGTCGCGGGGGTCAAGGGGGCAGCGCCCCTTGCGGGGGTTTCCGGGGGCGGAGCCCCCGGAACAAAATTTAGAAATGCTTATAGCATAATCTAAATTGATTTCAATCCCAAAATATATGAAATTGATGAGAACATGAATATCTTGACCTATGGACATGTTTCCTTGGGCTAACAGTTCAACTTTGCAGGTACAGGTCTTTCCGGTCGACCTACACGCTTTGGCCGGTCGACCTGATTTGCCAGAGCCTCAGAATGTCAACGTTTACAGATTTCGGTCGACCTATACACCTTGGCCGGTCGACCGATTTTCCCAGAACCGAAATGATGACGTTGTTACAGGTTTCGGTCGATCGCCCCCAGGCGTCCGGTCGACCGGTTTTGCCAGAGCCGAAAAGTTTTGGCTGCAGCAGGTTCCGGTCGACCGGCCCATGAATTCCGGTCGACCGCCAGCCCCGATGCAGCCTTGTTTGACTTCAAAATCAACCTCGTGGCTAGCCCCTTTCCATGGATTTGTTTAATCAAACCTTACCTAATCTTCCATGATTTGTGGATCTGGTCTAGGGGGCATCTATGGACCATTCAAGGGTTATAAAACTAACACATAAGGGGTTAGAAACCCTAATGCTTCAAGGGGCTTCTTGTGAGATCTAGGGTGGCTGCAAGAGAGCTTGGAGACGAGCTACTGTTCACGTGAACAGTAGTTCGTGAAGGTGATCTTCATCCAATCAAAGGTGAATCAAGCTCAAATCAAAGCCAGCAAACCTCAAGAAAGATTACATCAAATCAAGGCTATCAAAGTGATCCAAGGAAACTGGTTTGATTCATGTTCTTCAAAGGAAATCATCTTCATCCATTCAAGTTCTTTCCACCTCATTCAAGGTGATATTTCAAGCATTCAAACTCCTAGAAGCTAAAGAAGCAATCAAGGTTCAAGGTAGCTTCATCGTCTCCTTCATTCATTCAAAGAAATTTAAAGAGAAGATCAAGAGAGAAGAATTGAAGGAAGAGGTAATGTTCACGTGAACAGTACTCCGTGAAAAACATTCATCCAATCAAGGGTGAATCAAGAAGATTGAGTTGAAGCCAAGAGGAGCCTTGTTGCTGATCAACATTCCATACAAGGGCCAATTCATTTTCACTCATAACTCAATCTCTTGTTTTAGTTCATTCACATTTGTTTCATTTTCATTATTGTTTAAACATTGAAAGTGTGATTCATCCCTACCGGTGGTTAGTAGGAAGGCAATTGGAGGTTGTTCCAATTTGCGGTTGACATCCCTACCAGGTGGTGAGTAGGAAGGCAATCAGTGGTTTCCGATTTGCGGTTTGGTGCGCTGCACAAGTGAAGCCTCACCGGGTTTTGGTGAGGGGTGGACGTAGGGCTGAGGATTCAGTCCGAACCACCTTAAAATCCTGTCTAGTGTGGTTTGCCTGTGTGATTGATTCGTTCTAGATGCATGCTTAGGATCAAATTATTATATATCTTGCTTATCTTGCTAAGTGAATCATAGCGTACTTGGAAGCTAGTTTCTATTCCGCTACAATTCATTTTAACATGCTGTTTAGAGAGCCGCATTGCGAAAAGTGGGGCTGATCTATTCACCCCTCCCCTCTAGATCCGCTGTCCACTACACAACAAAGCCAAGTGAAGATAGAGCTGTAACAATCATCTTCTTCATCATCTCAAGGTGATCCAAAGAATCTCATTTTCAAGGGAGATCCAATCTGCATCCTTTATCTTCTTCCACAACAAGACAAGATGATCCAAGGAAGATCATTTCACAAGGAAGAAGATACCATTAATAAATCAGATTCAAGCTCTAGCAATCTCAGATAAGATCTTTTCTCTTTGAGCATATTCTATATCTTGTTTGAGTATTTTCATATTTGTTCTTTTGCCATTTCATTCAAAGATTTGGAACTGAGATCATCCCTACCGGTAGTAGGAAGGTAATCAGAAGCTGTCCGATTTGTGGTGTTGACGTCCCTACCGGTGGTTAGTAGGAAGGCAATCGGAGGTTTTTCTGATCTGCGGTTCAGTGCGTTGCACTAGTGGAGCCTCACCGGATTTGGTTGAGGGGTGGACGTAGGACTGGAGATTCAGTCCGAACCACCTTAAATCCTTTGTGTTGTGGTTTGCTTATGCGATTGCTTCGTTATAGATGCATGCTTAGGTTCAATATCTATATTACTTATTCATCTTTCTAAGCAAATCGTTGTGTGCTACGCTAAGCTAGTTATATTCCGCTGCAATTCCTTTTATCTAGCTTTAAAGAGGGCTGCATTTCAAAAAGAGGGGCAGATCTATTCACCCCTCCCCTCTAGATCTGCCATCCGCTACTCAACAAGGGCTTCATTAGACCCAGCACATCCCCCTGGGGTGCGCCAGTGCTATTTGTCAAGAAGAATGATGGCTCTCTCAGGTTATGCATAGACTACCGGTGACTGAATCAACTTACAATAAAAAACAAGTATCATTTGCCGCGTATGGATGAGCTCTTCGATCAGCTTTCAGGAGCAGAGTATTTTTCTAAAATAGACCTCAGATCAGGTTATCATCAGCTTAGAATTAAAGAATAAGACATTTATAAATCGGTTTTTCGAAGTCGTTATGGCCACTATGAATTCATGGTAATGCCGTTTGGGTTAACAAATGCCCCAGCAACATTTATGCAACTTATGAATAATGTTTTCCAGCCATATCTGGACTAGTTCATCGTTGTCTTCATTGATGACATCCTGGTATATTCTAAGATAAAAGAGGAACATGAAGAACAGCTGAGAATAGCTTTGCAAACACTTAGAGAACTTAAACTCTATACCAAGCTTAACAAGTGTGAATTCTGGCTCAAGGAAGTTTCATTCCTAGGCCACATTATTTCAAAAGAAGGTATCGTTGTGGATCCCTCTAAAGTCGAAGCTGTCAGAAATTGGAGCATGCCAACGACTGTATCAGAAGTACGAAGCTTTCTGGGTCTAGCTGGTTATTATAGGAGTTTCATTAAGGACTTCTCAAAGATTACAGTTCCTTTAACTAGACTCACAAGAAAAGAAAATCATTTTGTCTGGTCCAAGGAATGTGAACAGAGTTTTCAAACTCTTAAGAATCATCTTACTACAGCTCCTATTCTATCACTACCGGTGGAAGGTGGTGGATTCGAAGTATATACGGATGCGTCCGGCATTGGCTTAGGATGTGTCATCATGCAAAATGGAAAGGTAATCTGTTATTCTTCAAGACAATTGAAACATCACGACGAAAATTATCCTGTGCATGATTTGGAATTGGCAGCTGTTATTTTCGCCTTAAAAATTTGGCGTCATTATCTCCATGGAGAGAAGTTCACGGTCTACTCGGACCACAAAAGCTTGAAATACTTATTCTCTCAAAAGGAGCTTAATATGAGACAAAGGAGATGGTTAGAATATCTCATAGATTTTGATTTTGCTATTCAATATCATCCTGGCAAGGCTAATGTGGTAGCAGATGCACTCAACAGAATACCAATGGGAATGCTATCAAGTCTTATGATTAGTATGAGTAATCTTATTCCTCAATTTGCTCAGCTGAACTTAGATATTGACAGGAAGGAAGAGGATTGTTTCATAGCGAATATCCAAGCTCAGCCTGCATTGATAGAGGATCTGGTCAAGCTGCAAAATGATGACCCTGTATTACTGGAGATTAAAGTTAACATAGATCAGAGGCCGGATTTCTCTATTACCAATGACAGAAGATTGCTATTTATGGTCCGAGTGTGTGCACCGAATCATGAGGATACGAAGAAATTGATCTTGGATGAAGCGCACAATTCCAAATACGCCATTCATCCTGGTGGTACAAAAATGTATCAAGATCTCAAAAGAAATTTCTAGTGGCCCAATATGAAAAGGGAAATAGCTAATTTCGTGTCTCGCTATCTCACTTGTCAACAAGTTAAGGCAGAGCATTTTCGACCCGCAAGTAAATTACATCCCTTAGATATTCTAGCATGGAAATGGGAAAGTATAGGAATGGATTTCATTATGGGTTTACCAAAGACAAGGGGAGGACACGATGGTATATGGGTGATCATAGACCGATTGACTAAATCCGCACACTTCATACCAATAAAAAGTCGATGGTCTGTGGATATTCTAGTAGCATTATACATGAAAGAAATTGTCAAATTACATGGTGTCCCCACCACTATTATATCTGATAGAGATCCTCGATTCACATCACAATTCTGGAAGGGTCTACAACAGTCACTAGGGACTAGAATGAATTTTAGCACAGCATTTCATCCACAAACTGATGGTCGGACTAAAAGAACAAATCAGGTGGTAGAAGATATGCTCAGGACTTGTGCTATTGATTTTGAGGAAGTTGACATGATCACTTGCCTCTGGTAGAATTTGCATATAACAACAGTTATCAGGTCAGCATACAGATGGCACCCTTTGAAGCTTTATATGGAAAAAGTTGTAGATCACCAATATGTTGGAATGAAATAGGGGAAAGGCAATTTTTAGGCCCCGATATTATCATGGATTCTTCAGAGAAAATCAAGCTCATTCGAGAAAGATTGCAGATGGCACAAGATAGGCAAAAATCTTATGCTGATAATCGAAGACGCGACTTGGAATTTCAAGTAGGAGACCATGTGTATCTCAAGGTTTCTCCAGGTTGTGGTATTCGAAGATTTGGCATCAAAGGCAAGCTAACTCTAAGGTTCATTGGCCCATTTGAAATTCTTGAAAGGATCGGTGATGTGGCTTATAGACTGGCTTTACCTCCACAATTAGCAGGAGTTCATGACGTATTTCACGTCTCTATGCTGAAAAAGTATGTATATGATCCTGACCATGTTATCACTTATGATAATTTGGAGATTCAGAAGGATATGACGTACGAGCAAACGCCAATAAGGATTCTGGAACGGGAAGTGCGTCAACAAAGGAATAAAGCTATTTCTATGGTCAAGATTCAATGGAAGAAATCATGGCCGACCGAAGCAAATTTGGAAACAGAAGAAGCCATGTGGAAAAAATTCCCGGAACTATTCAACTGTATGTACACTCTCCACAATCTATATATATATATATTGAATTTGGAGACCAAATTCTTCTAAGTGGGGGAGGGTGTAGTGCCCCAAAATTTATATAAATAATTTCTATAGAATTTTTCTGGAATTTATTAGGAAATTATATAGGCCAAAATATATTAATAAATGAATTAAAGCCCAATAGGTTTAAGGACCAAGCCCATTAAGTTTGACCCATGTTCTAGAAGGTTATTTAGCCTATTCATGAATTTTAAGGATAAATACTCATTTATTAGATAATTATGTGCATAAATAAACAAAAGAGTTTGAATTTTATTGAATTCTACGCACATAGGATGTAGCGGTCTATCGTGCGACCGCCACAGTCAGGTAACGTGCCTACCTTCGATCGTTACGCTCTGTTAGTTCTGTGAATAGAAGAACAAGTACAAAGATTAGATTTTTACTAGTTTATCTCTTAGGGATCGAGATGGGAAGACTAGTAGAGGTGTTAAGGACTCTTAGAAGTCAAACTAAGCTTTAACAAGGACTCTAGAATCAATATAATCCTCAAACCCTAGCCAAAACCCTATAAATAGACCCTAGTTTTGACATGCGCGACCCCTATGTTGACACCCATTTTTTTCGACAAGTTGAGTCATTTCTCTTTCTCCCATTTATTGATGTCTCGAGTTGTCCATCACTCGCTGGGCTATTTTCTGGCACGTTCTGGGCCAATTTTATGGGTGGCCTCCCTCCCTGGCTAGGTCCGAGTTGATTCAGGGCTTAATGGACCTTGGTTTTGGTTGATTGAGCTTTTCTATAAATTTCAAGTGCCCATGTACATGAGCCGTCAACCTCCAGCCGTTCAACCATATGTGCGGTTGATACTGGGCCGTTCATATATTTATGGGATATTTAGCCAATTTTCTTAATTTTCACCAACAAGCATATATACGGCCTAGCCATCGCCGCATAAGACGATTGCGCGGTACCTACTAAGTCGTCTATCTCCCAGATTCCTACCTTCGGTTCATTGTTCAGATAATTATCTATTTATCTTGATTTATCACCGACAAGGCATGGGCGGTTTCTTCTTGGCCGCTCTTGTGGATGTACGGTCTATCCACAGCCGTTTATCTATGAGAGTCCAACGGCAAGGTTTTCGGTCATCTCGATAGATAGTTGGATAATACTTATGATTTATTTGAATTTTCACTGACAGGGTTGGATGGCCTAGGAGATGGCCGCTCATCCCGTTGGGTGGTCTATCGTGAGACCGTTCATCGTCTCGATTCCTGAAAATTTCTAGGGTTTTCTCTCTCTATCCGTGGTTTTATCCCTAACTTCTCTCATCATTTTCTCCGTGGATACTGAACCAAATTTGATGATGTTTCTTATGGTTAGGAGATAATTCGTTTATCTACAGATTATCTTTGATAATCTCGACCTAAAAATGGATGAAAACCCTAATTTTGAGGCTGGCTTTAGGCTCTATAAATAGACCCTAAAGCCAAGCTTCGAAGGGTGGGGGAGATTTTTGGTCGACGGTGAAGCCCTGCCGAATCTTTGAGGGACCTAACACCAGGGAGGGAGGCCTTCTACGTCCCTACAGGCCTCCGGTCCAGGGTGTAGTCTTTATTTTGAGTCTTTTTGCATTTGATAGTCCCGTCTCCTCTAGTTGCATGCTTGTTTTCTTCACGCCCATTCTCCACGTTTTTCTTCACTTATGATGTCATTCACACACCCCATTATGTTTTTGGTGCCCCTAGGTGTTTAAAACCCCCCAGGTATCCCCCATTCCATTTAGTTATGTTTATTTCCTTCCGTTTGAGCATTTGCTACATTCTATAGTTCTAATTTGGGTTTCTTTTGTGTTCTACACTCTGTTTCCCAGGTCAGGAACACACTAACACGAGGCCCATCCTTTCTGGCCGGCCGGAAAGGGTGGAGGTTGGACCTTTGCATCATAGGGCGTGGTGGCGTTGGGCGGTTCCAGACTGTCCGTTCTAAGGGAAGTGCGGCCAATACTACACCGTTCATCTCCTTCCCGCGGCCGATCATGAATCGTTCATCATCCCTCGTTCTTCATCTCGCGTTCCATCCCAGCACTGACGAGCAGTCTGTCGGGCGGCCGCACTACCCTTAAGGCGGTTCTTCAAGGGCCGTTCATCCGCTGTAGTGCTGGTTAAAGGCGAGTACCTCCCCTCTTTTCAAGGTACGTCATGTCCATCACGTTTGGCACCTTGGTGGTGAGCACATGTTTACACCCTTCTGTCCCCCTTCTATTTTCCATTTATTTCTCACATCGATTTAGTAGAAGGGAGAGGAAGGACTTTGGAGTCTGGGTAGAGAAATGAAGAGTAAGTAAAAACATATCAACGCCCCATTTTTTGGCGATCACGGTGGGACACCTAGTGCCCATAGTGTTAGTGATTTACTGACCCTTTCTTTTGCTGTGTTAGTCCTCTTCCTGAAGTGGTTGCAGGTTGGGTCGCGTTCTCTGTCCTCTGGAGCTTGCGCGGTTCTTCCAGCGCCGTCCATCGTTTCTACGGCTGAAAGTCCACCGCCCTTCTCTGTGAACATCGCCAACTCTTCTACAAAGCCTGCTGTTATAAGCGGTCCATTACCGCCCGTTCACATTATATACGGTCTATTATTGGCCGTTCATCTTGCTAGCACAGGTACGCCTCTGTCCCCATAGTGTTGGTTTGGTTGCTATTACACGGGTGTTGTAGGTCCGTTCCAGCTCTTATGCGGTTTACCTGGAGACCGTTCAACCTGGTACGCTTCAGATTGTTGTCCCCTTCCATTCCAGAGTTTTCTGATTTTCGTGTTAGTCTGTCGTTACTCCCTGGATTATGCGGTCGTCTACAGACCGTCTATCTCCCTGAGCGGTCTTACAGAGACCATCCTTGTCGTTCTATAGTGCACCCGTGCTTCACTTTGATTGCCATGTTATTTGATTTTCATGACACTTGGTGCTGATTATTGATCTCCCCACTGCTCTTATATCATTGTTGCATACTTGTTTTCATTTCTAACATGTTTGTTTGATTATTGATCGTTAGCTGCTAGGCTAGACTTTGCATGCACTCCGGTGCGCATAGGCTCCATGCATTTTATCATACTTTAGTTGCATTCCTACCGAGGTAGGGTTTTCTCTCGTCTCCATACTCCTTGGAGCCGACTGTAAGGTTTCACACAGCACCTACGGGCGACGCAGCGGATAACAAAAATTCATTTGCCCGATCCCGGTGTTGTGGAAAGCTTAATTTGTGCTCTAATCGGTGTTTCTAAAACCCTAATAACGGGTTGCGTGTTTTACCTTGCGCGGAACGACTTTGTCCGCTAAGCTCGATGCAGAAAAACCGAGCCGCACAATAGTACGGCCTCTAGAGACGATCCACACGAACCCTTGCGCAGCGACGGTACCTCCCCGGCACGACCTTCCCCAGCTCTATCACCTTCTGGAGAGAGAGAGAGCAAGAGGGAGAAAGGGGGAGGCTAATCCTCCTCTTAGGCTTAATGCTTGATTTGCCTAAGAGTTGGAAGAGATGAAGGCTTGAATGAGCTTCACTTAGGTGCCATATATATAGAAGTTGGACCCTTTTCTAAAGACATCAAAAGGACCAAAATTGTATATATGACCTTTCCATTATTATACATATGTTTTAAGCCCCATTTACACTCCTTTCCAAAAGGAATTAAAGGGAACTAATACATACACTTGTATAATAATAATCCGTCACCCAGGAATCCATTGTGTGTGATCCTCTAGGCCCATAGTCACTCTAGTTTAAGGCCCATTAACTTCTAATTCCTAATTAGAAGTAAATTAAACATATTATTCGCTTCTACAAGAGCCGAATAATAGTATAATTCATTCTGAACCTTCAATCACGTTGGGTCAAGCAAATCCGCGTGATCCTAGATGACGCCGGGTTTAAACCAACATGTCTGGTACCTGTAAGTCCACAGTTACCACATCGATATAATCCCTCGCTCCTTCTATGAGTCTGGTACGATCGAGGGTATGGTTTCTGTCAAACCCCATGATCGTGCCATTTGACTATGACCTCCTTAAAGTGTATGACGTCCGTTTTAAATGAACTCACACGACCCCATGATCGTGCCATTTGACTATGACCTCCTTAAAGTGTATGATCGTCAATGTCATGACCCATTAACTGTCTGATATATACCCGACAGTGAGCGATCCCCTCTTGACCATTGATGATCTTCACACGTATTTTGGAGTGGTTAATGACTCGGCAACTCATGACTTATGGTTAAAGTCACTTAGCTAAGTAATTAAATCATTCCAGTCCTCGTGTAAGATCCGATCAATGTCTCAGGTCAAAGGACCAACGATGCTACTGTGACCGTTGGATCTTCAGTTGACATTAGGTATAATCAACCATCTGAAGATCCAATAGTGGATCAGTGCAGTGCACATCCTCCAAGGACATACACCTACACATATGTGTTGGTGCCCCGCACCAATGACCATGAGACTGGTCACTGACACATCATGTGTACTGGTTTAACAGGTAATCAAAGTCCCTGAGTGATTACCCTCCAACCAGGAACAGTTTAAGGTATGTGTTCATGTAAAGTAAGTCTCATGTTCGAGATCCCATCTCGAGCCGACTTTACAACCACATATCCTAGGGACAACGTAAAGTAACACAATCGCATATTTACGCTCAAACACCACTTTATTAATGAACAAGATAGTACAACAATTGGGCCTACCCGACCCGAAATTGGCCTGTAGCACACCAACACTAACACCGACTAGGGGACCTTGCCGAGGACCTCCGTAAGTCCCCGTGAGCCGTGGATTCCCACACGGACGTCGGGCAAGTTGTACCATACCACCCCCCAACTTAGGGTCTGCATCCGCGAGAGAGAGAGTCCCTTAGAGTCTGCCAGTTTCCCATCCCCCACTCTGGTGAGGTACCTTGTGGTTGAGTGAATTCATATCTTAATTAATCCACTAAGGTCCTTGATGTGACACGACCTCGGACCTAATGCAAGCAAGCACAATCGCATTCAAAACGGGCCAAATTGGGCCACCGCTCTATCGTCACTCACCCAAGCCCGGGGTGACTTGGCAATGCCAAGGGGAGGATGTGGGGTTGGGCCCTTGCTGGTAGAGGGCCAGCAAGGCCAAGACTTGATTCCCAAAGGGTGGGGATGCCCAAATCAAGGGGGCCGACAAAGTGCCAAAGGCACCGGTTGCAATATTCCCACGGTGATCACTCAAGTTTATGGGGCTTGAGGATCGGGCTCTCACTCGCATAACCAGCTGAATTAGAACTAATATTGAAAGACAAGCACTAAGTGGAGTGAAGGTTTGAGCACTTACTCGACCGGATTGAAGAAACCGGTCCCGGTCGGAGACGAGGGCGAGCGGGGAGGCGAGTGGATCCCCACACGTCGCGGCGGTGTCGCTTGACCTGCCCAAACAAGTTACAACACTACACCTCACGTAGGAGGGGGATCTTGGGGTGGGGGTTAATAGAAATTACAATCAATACTACCTCCACACAGGGAGGGACCTTCAGCCGGTCAAGCGGGGTGGGGAAACTAAAGCAAAGAACGAGGAATAAGGGTGGACGCTGAATCTGCTTGCTGTCTACGAGCCGGGACAGAGAGTCGGTGTTGCTGCTGTAGATCTTGATCAGGAATTTTGTTGATGACGAAACTAGAAGGAAATCCTTTGTAGCTGGAAGGGGAATGCCTCAGAATTTTCTTAATTTCTTCTGGAGTCGCTACTGGTCGGGGCAGGAGCTTGAACTGGGCCTCTGTTTCTCAGACTAGCAGGGGCAGGTTACCAACAGTAGGATGCAGAGGCTGTCCTGGCCGCTCCCGAACTCCAAATTTGATCCGTCAACGACGTTAGAACCGTGGGTGAGTCTTCTTTGCAGAAAAAGAAACGGAGACACCAGAAGAGGTTGGAGACAATCTGTAGAACCAGAAGAGTGAGGATGGGTCGGTGCAGACTGAAGAAGGCAGAACCACGCATTCAGGGGAGAAAATTGGTAACTTCTTCTCCCGGATGCTGAATGAACTTCTGCTTCTTGAATCTGAAACTAGACAGGACAAAGAGGAACTTTGAAGAAGAACTTGAAGACTTATTCCTTTAGGGTCCGTCGTGGCAGAGCTTCTAAACCGGTTCAGGTCCTTAGCCGAGGCAGAACCGCGCATCTGTGGAAGAATGGACCTCCAGGATGGCTCGGAGATCGGAAGAAGATGAAACCACTTCGGTTGCGAAGGCGACTGGTAGACGCTTCTGACGATGGCTCTTGGGTCTTCAAACTCATCCGGAGGTGATCGTGGTAGCCGCTGCAAGCGGCTGCTCTACTATAGATCTTCAGTTGAGAGCTGTAGGTTGATGATGATGGGGGGGAATGGGGTATATGGGAGGGGAAATGGGGGTGGATGAGTGTGGGGAAAGCCCGGGCTGTGAGGGGGTCTAAGAGGGGGTGTTCTAAGGTGGGAGAAGGGAAGAATGGGGTCTGGAAGGGGGTCTAACAGGTGGTGGGAGGAGGAGCTACGAATTTGGGAAGGTGGGTGAGAGGAGAAGGTGAGGGGGGGCACAAGTGAGTGGAGGGAAGGGTCTATTTCAAATTCAAATATGCTTTGGAAGTTGTGGGGTTGTGTGGGGAAGGGGTTGATTGTGTTGGAATGGGGAAAGTGGTGTTGGAATGTGGAGGATGGTGTTGGAATGGTGTGGGATCTCCTTGGGACTAGGGGGGTGGAGTAATGGAGGCCATGGGGAAGTGGAGGGCTTTAATGATGGTAGGTGGGGGTTGAGGTGGTTGGGAAAGGAGGAGAGAGAAGAAAATTTGAAATTGGGTGTTGAGGAGAGAGAAAGTGGAGTGAAAAAGAGGGATTAGGAGAGGGAAGGGTGGGGAATCTCTCCCCTAGGGTTTCTCACCCAAAAAATGTTGGAATCAGTCCACTAAACTAAGCTTTGGATACTCAAATGGCATTTTTCATTGATTCATTCATTAAGTTGAAATGGGGGGAATGTGGTCCTATATATAGGAAACCCACATTTCTACAAAAGTCCCCTACAAAAGACTCAATAACAAATAACCGAAGGGGTAGGGGGGGCTCATGGGCCAAGCCCGAAGAATTGGGCCCAATAGCACATTTACACAATCTAATGACACTCAAACTTAGGAAAATAAATGCAAGACCTAGGAACATGACTCAAATAAAAGAGAAAATACATCAAATGACTCAAATAAAATTACATAGGACTCAAAATTAAATGACTAAACCATGCCGGATGCAACCGGGGTGAGGAGACGAACGGTAAACGTGGGCATGGGAGGTGATGTCCCCATCATACTCCGGGGGTGCGGAGAACTCGACTCTGTCGAGTAAGTGTCCTTCCCTCCTTGGAGGGTGTAGAAGTGGTACCGCCCTCAAGTCTCCCGAACGAGACCGATCCATCCACCTGCCGAGATAGCGCTCATATACCTTGCTCCGAGTGGTAGTGACTTGTTCATCCAATATTTGTTCAATTTGTTCACGCTGGGCTCTCTTGGCTGGTGGTTTATCATCATGGGTGGGTGCTCTCACAAGGGAAGAAGTATGCTCAATCTCCTCACTAGGTACCACCGTGGGTCCCTTATATGGCACTAGGTCGGCAACATTGAATGTGGGACTTATTCCATACTCCTCATGGAGATCTAACTCGTTGGCATTTGCACCTATGCGCCTCAAGACCTGGAAGGGACCAGCCCCACGTGGCCTCAGTTTAGAGTTGGCTCCCGGGGAGAGCCTCTCCATCCTTACCATCACAAGGTCACCCACTTGAAATTCGTGGTGATACCGATGAGAGTCGGCCAGCCTTTTATAAGTCTCATTCTTTTTGCTGATGTGCTTGCAAAGGTTTTCATGTAATTTTGTGAATGCTATCCTTTTAGTGGTTATGGGTGGACCTGGACAACCATAGATGGACCTATCCTGCCATGATGCCAGATGGACCATGATGAACCTTGGTGGGCCGGTGCAACCATTTGTGGACTTATCATGCAATGTTGTCATGTAGACTTTGGTGGGCCTAGGTAGGCCGGGGCAACCGTAGGTGAACCTATCATGTAAAGTGGTGATGAATGTGGGGGGGCCCGGACATCCGTAGATGCTTTTGACATACTTAAGATCCATGATGAATGAAGGAGGACCATGACATCCGAATGTGGCCCACTCATGCTTTCTACTTGACATGTGAGTGATATGAATGAATAGACCCAACATAGTGTTCATGCCAAGGGGTGTGGAAAGCCTAGACACATGCATGCTTTTCCCAAAAGTGACTTCCATGTGTATAGGTGTGGGACAACCTTTGAACTCCCATTGGAAAGGATCGAATAGATCTAAGAAGGTGGTCATCATGGGGTGGGGCACCACCTTATTCCCTAGGGATATATGGTCCAAGGTTATGGCTCCCAAGGTGCAGCCCGGGTCATGGATGAGGTGGGTTTGGCCCAATATGGTGAGTGAGGGTAGGACAGGGTGGGTGGTTGGTAAGATGGTTGGGTCATATGAGTCCCTTGACTCCCATTGGAAGGGATCATATGGATCGTAAAATAGGTCACTTAGGGGGAGGAACTCCATGTCCTCAAGATCCTTAAAAGGTGTTAAGTCATCCTTCCCTATGATAGTTGGGCCAATGTTCTTGACAAGTGGGTCGGCCATGAGTGGAGGGCTTGGCTTTCTACCCGAGATAAGAAGCTCTAAATTGAGGAGAAGGTTGGGCTCATCCGGTGTAGGGAGGAATAGAAGGAGGTCACTAGTGTAGCAACCATTGGTGCAAACCGAGGTGATAGACCCAATGCATAGGTGTAGGAGGCTAAGGCTCCTATGTTGTTCGGCCAGAGGAGTCAACATGCTAGTGAACTCAATTTGCCATGATAAGCCCCTAAGAAAATCCTCTAAGGTCTCCACTTGATAGGATGCTTGGATTGTGGTGTGATAGGAGAAGATGGGCACTAGGGGAAAATTTTGTTCTATGGGAGGGCAAACATGGGTCGAGGTCTCTCTAATTAGGCTCTTCCTTAGCCACCTAACAAGGGACTCTTCTAAGATAAATTCGGCCTTATCTAGAGGGGGTGGTGTAGGGTGAAGATCCTTGTGCGAGGCTTCCTCTTCAATTGGGACATGGGTGCTCTCTATGGAGGGGATAGGTTCCCGAGGGATATTTGTCTTCATGTGGCAAAGCGGGTGGACTACTTCTTCCAAAACTAATGGAGTGGGAAGGTTCTTTGATGGTGGGGTGATGATGGCCGGAGTATGGTGCACCCGGGGTGGTGAACGAGGGTGGGATTCCCGCGGGTGGGAGAATAAAAGGTTGTTGAATTTAAAGGTTCCCGAAAGGTGTGGCGGACGCACAAGGTAAGTCTGACGTGTTGGGTCGATGTTGGCATTCCTTTCATCTAACCATTTCTTACCTAGGATTATACATGGACCTGCCAATGTTCCCTTTTGACACCAAGCCCCATCCAAATACTTAATCTTCCCGAACCATTTATGGAATTCAATAAAGACTTGGTCTCCATTGTGTACAATTTTTCCAGTCCTACTAAGAGAGGTAACGATATCGGGGGACACCCAATTTTCATATTCTAGGTCAATGAAATCAATTTCTACGGGCTTTCCATTAGGTAAGCATGCATGGGATATGATTGGGAGAGGAGCCATGTGACCCAAGACTCAATGTTAATAATGATGGGTTGACAATGCACGGTTCGGACAAGAATGCAAGCATGCCCTAGGACTTGACTTGTAGAGACAAGTCAAAGACTTACTCTGATACCACTTGATGTGACACGACCTCGGACCTAATGCAAGCAAGCACAATCGCATTCAAAATGGGCCAAATTGGGCCACCGCTCTATCGTCACTCACCCAAGCCCGGGGTGACTTGGCAATGCCAAGGGGACGATGTGGGGTTGGGCCCTTGCTGGTAGAGGGCCAGCAAGGCCAAGACTTGATTCCCAAAGGGTGGGGATGCCCAAATCAAGGGGGCCGACAAAGTGCCAAAGGCACCGGTTGCAATATTCCCACGGTGATCACTCAAGTTTATGGGGCTTGAGGATCGGGCTCTCACTCGCATAACCAGCGGAATTAGAACTAATATTGAAAGACAAGCACTAAGTGGAGTGAAGGTTTGAGCACTTACTCGACCGGATTGAAGAAACCGGTCCCGGTCGGAGACGAGGGCGAGCGGGGAGGCGAGTGGATCCCCACACGCCACGGCGGTGTCGCTTGACCTGCCCAAACAAGTTACAACACTACACCTCACGTAGGAGGGGGATCTTGGGGTGGGGGTTAATAGAAATTACAATCAATACTACCTCCACACAGGGAGGGACCTTCAGCCGGTCAAGCGGGGTGGGGAAACTAAAGCAAAGAACGAGGAATAAGGGTGGACGCCGAATCTGCTTGCTGTCTGCGAGCCGGGACAGAGAGTCGGTGTTGCTGCTGTAGATCTTGATCAGGAATTTTTTTGATGACTAAACCATAGGGAAATCCTTCGTATCTGGAAGGGGAATGCCTCAGAATTTTATTAATTTCTTCTGGAGTTGCTGCTGGTCGGGGCAAGAGCTTGAACTTGGCCTCTGTTTCTCGGACTAGCAGGGGCAGGTTATCAATAGTAGGATGCAGAAGCTGTCCTGGCCGCTCCCGAACTCCAAATTTGATGTTGTCAGAAACGTTAGAACCGTGGGTGAGTCCTCTTTGCAGCAAAAGAAACGGGGACACCAGAAGAGGTCAGAGACAATCTGTGGAACCAGAAGAGTGAAGAGGGGTCGGTGCAGACTGTAGAAGGCAGAACCGCGCGTTCAGGGGAGAAAATTGGTAACTTCTGCTCCCAGATGCTGAATGAACTTCCGCTTCTTGAATCTGAAACTAGACAGGCCAAAGAGGAACTTTGAAGAAGAACTTGAAGACTGATTCTTTCAGGGTCCGTCGTGGCAGAGCTTCTAAACTGGTTCAGGTCCTTAGCCGAGGCAGAACCGCGCAGCTGTGGAAGAATGGACCTCCTGGATGGCTCGGAGATCGGAAGAAGACGAAACCACTTCGGTTGCGAAGGCGACTAGTAGACGCTTCCGGCGATGGCTCTTGGGTCTTCAAACTCGTCCGGAGGTGATCATGGTGGCCGCTGCAAGCGGATGCTCTGCTATAGATCTTCAGTTGAGAGCTGTAGGTTGATGATGATGGGGGGGAATGGGGTATATGGGAGGGGAAATGGGGGTGGATGAGTGTGGGGAAAGCCCGGGCTGTGAGGGGGTCTAGGAGGGGGTGTTCTAAGGTGGGGGAAGGGACGAATGGGGTCTGGAAGGGGGTCTAACAGGTGGTGGGAGGAGGAGCTACGAATTTGGGAAGGTGGGTGAGAGGAGAAGGTGAGGGGGGGCACAAGTGAGTGGAGGGAAGGGTGGATTTCAAATTCAAATATGCTTTGGAAGTTGTGGGGTTGTGTGGGGAAGGGGTTGATTGTATTGGAATGGGGAAAGTGGTGTTGGAATGTGGAGGATGGTGTGGGATCTCCTTGGGACTAGGGGGGTGGAGTAATGGAGGCCATGGGGAAGTGGAGGGCTTTAATGATGGTAGGTGGGGGTTGAGGTGGTTGGGAAAGGAGGAGAGAGAAGAAAATTCGAAATTGGGTGTTGAGGAGAGAGAAAGTGGAGTGAAAAAGAGGGATTAGGAGAGGGAAGGGTGGGGAATCTCTCCCCTAGGGTTTCTCACCCAAAAAATGTTGGAATCAGTCCACTAAACTAAGCTTTGGATACTCAAATGGCATTTTTCATTGATTCATTCATTAAGTTGAAATGGGGGGAATGTGGTCCTATATATAGGAAACCCACATTTCTACAAAAGTCCCTTACAAAAGACTCAATAACAAATAACCGAAGGGGTAGGGGGGGCTCATGGGCCAAGCCCGAAGAATTGGGCCCAATAGCACATTTACACAATCTAATGACACTCAAACTTAGGAAAATAAATGTAAGACCTAGAAACATGACTCAAATAAAAGGGAAAATACATCAAATGACTCAAATAAAATTACATAGGACTCAAAATTAAATGACTAAACCATGCCGGATGCAACCGGGGTGAGGAGACGAACGGTAAACGTGGGCATGGGAGGTGATGTCCCCATCAGTCCTAAAAGAGGACTTATAAAAATTTTCGCGCATCATTTGGAATTTGATTAGGTAATTGGTTGATTCTTTTCTCATCTCTTCCCTCCGTTGTACATTGTAGTGTCATCATTTTCATCTTTTTATCAGATTAGGCTCATTTGGTCTAGTTCATCTTTGTGTGTCTCCATCTAGTTGCATTTGTCTTAGGGTCATTTCCCTCCTTATAATTCTTTAAAGTTTACTGTATAAAGTCTCCATTCTCCCCATGGAGCACTTCTCCCCTGTACCTTATTCCTATACTTCTCCATCTTCTTATCCTCGTGTGGATTCCTCTTCCCATGCGGGCCCATCTCCCTATTCCTCCATTGGACCCTATTCTTTTAACGGGCCTTCTTGTCCCGCCCGTGCTGCTGCTAGCCCAATCAATTCTCACCCCTACATCCACAATCCTTCTAGGCCCATGCATTCCTCCATTCCCGGAATGGGCTTGTCTTCACCTCACGCTGGGTCCCTCTATTCGACCCATCATCATTGTCCTGGTTTAAATTCATCCTCTCTTGCTCAGGCTGGCCCATATCCTTCTCGGACTCTTCCTACCGAGGAGATGTTCGCTCAGGCCCAACGCCAGCTTGATGAATTGCAACGCCGAATCAATCCTCAAACCTCTTTGGATATCCCATTTGCATTTCAGGGTCTTCAGCTTCCACCACGTTCACAGATCCCCGTATATCGTCGCTATGGTAGAATTGGTGACCCCTATGTCCATTTGAAGGATTTCCTATATGAGTCGGCCCAATTCCAGCATGATCAACGCTTGATGGCCTATTTGTTTGGCCGATCTTTAGAGGGCTTGGCCAAGGATTGGTTCTTCACGTTACCGCAAGAGCAGATGATGAATTTTCAAGTTGTGCAAGAAAAAATTATTCAGTAGTACCAGGACCAGGTTGGGCCCAGATATTCTATGGTTGATCTGGCCCAAGAGAAGATGAAGCCCGATGAGGAATTCTCCACGTTTGCCGACCACTGGCGTCGCCTAGCCGCGCAAGTCCCGGGGCATATTCCAGAGGGCGAGCAGATCAAGATGGTTATCTCTAATGCAATGCCCGAGCTCATATGCATCTTAGCCCTGAACGATATCACTTCATGGCAACCACTCTACAGCCGAGCCCGCATCATTAGCCAACAACTCCTAGTTTCCCTTGACCACGAGTCTCCTCCACCTTCGCCTCCCACATACCCCTTCTCTTCACCATCCTCCACCGCGAGTCAGCACTCCACCACATATCCCTCCACGAGTCGGCCTTCTGCTCTCACACACCCATATGCCCCCACTACATCTCCCTCCACGAGTCAGCCCTCCACTGTTCTATTTCCTCACACCTCTCCACTTCCGGTCAAGGAAACATCACACCCTGAGCGGGTGGATGCCGTCCATTATATTCCCACTCCCTTCACGCCTCCACATCATTTTAGCCCTCTGCCTTCACTTACGCAATTCCCCTTACCTACATAACCTTCGTTACAATCCCCACTACCTTTTCATACCCCTCGGCATCCACCTTGCCCGAAGCAGGCTTCTCACTCTCCGTTGCTGAAATCTCTTACAGATGTTTTCAGGGCTTTGATGGCCACCCATGCCTAGCAACTCGCTCCGGTTGTGCCTTGCCAACCCGCGGTCGAGAATTTGCTCCATTCCTATGAATTCCATCATCAACCGGGGCATTTGAATGAGGACTGCCTCGAGTTCCAAGAACTTGTTTACAGCTTGGAAGACAAGAAGATGATTGATTGGGATGTCATGCGCCATGTTATTGTAGATCTTCGCAAACAGCAGCAGCAGCAGCAAGCGCCGCCTAGGCAGCCGTCTCCGTCTCAAGACCAGGGGCATCCCTGTGATTCTTTAGTTGATGAAGCACCCACTCCGTTATCTATCCCCTCACCTACCCCCTCACCTTCACCATCTCTTACTCAACCCCCACGGCCTCCACAAACCCAAGCCTCTGCTCAGGCTAGCGCAAACTCTTCTCCTTCCCCATCCATTTCCATCACCACTTCTACTCCCAACGCCGCTCGACGTGTTGTACCGACATGTCAGAGATGGGTGCCACGACCCACCACCTCTTTTGCCTCGCCACCACCTTCTCCACCGCCATCTTCGCTGCCTCCATTGGCCACATATCCATCATCGCCTTCTCCATTATCCCCATTGCCGTCACCACCATCGTCTTCATCGCCTCCTCTCACAACGATCCTGACCCCGTCACCTTCACAACCATCCCCGCTACCGATGCCACTGCATTCCCCATCATCGTCCGAGTCTGAGCAAGCTACCCCTACGCCCACACCCCCGCCATTGCCTTCATCTCCGCCCACGCCACCATCTTCACCTTTACCCCCTCCTACGCCTCCACCCTCCAAACCTTTACCCCCACCAGAGCCTATCATTGCCGTTATCCCTCCACCACTCGCATTGCCTTCGCCCACACCTTCCAAGCCTTCTCCACCCCTTCTCTCCACCTATTTCTACCCCACGGAGCGGGTGCTCACTACCTTTGGTGCCCCTCGGGTCTAGCCCCAAGGGAGATGAAGAGCCGAGCCAGGCTTTGATTGTGCATTACAAGCTTCAAGATTTCATTTGTCGCATGCCGGTCCGAGTCCTGGTCCGTGGCTATTCTAGGGATAATGAGCCAGCACTTGTTATGAAGACGGTTGCTGAGAAGAGTTCCTTAGCACTGGTGCCAGTTTCTTCAAAAGCGAGGCCGGTAACAATCCCTTTGCTCATCGGGGAATTCATTGTTGATGTTGTTATCACCTCTCGCTTGATTGTTATTTAGTTCACGGGCCCAGAAGAGTTTTTCACCCAGATGGTGCTAACCCACACGGCCGCCAAAAGTCTAATGAATTCAGCATTCAAGGGGTAATTGGCCGTGTCCTCGAGATTGACTAGGGGCATTCTACATTTTCTGTCTCATCTCCCTCGGCTTATTGGTGGACCGGCCACGTCAACGCCATGCATCGCCATCCCTTAGTTCCGTCCTGCGCTTCTAGCAAGGGAGCTATGCTTCATGCCCAACTACCGAGTGAAGATGCCAAAGCTCCATGTTCTAGTGCCGAATGATAAAACTCCACTGCTTCCTGATGTTCACCCCAAGGAGTTGACTGTTCTGGAGTGTCTTTCTATGGTTAGCACCGCACAGCTAGGGCAACCGTTCCGATGAAGTTGCATATTCATGACCGGGCTAGGCCGTCTACCAGATGGGCCCGTTATTTACGAAAACATTGCAAGACAAGAAGCCCAAAGGCCCGAGTCCGCACCAGGCGGAGTTGTTGCAAGCAAGTTTCCACCAAGAAGAGGCGGCGGCATAAGTTCAAGGGCTGCCAGTTGTGCACTCGGGGGTCCACTTCCTCATCTCCTTCTTCCGTTCATTCATCTTTTCTTCTGCTCAGTTCTTATCCTTGAGTGGTGTACCTTCCACCACCTGACTACATTTCTACCATCTTCTACTGTCCTCACCATTCTAGGCCTCGGCCTATGTCTTCCTCTTCCCCTGATCTAGGGGCATCTTCTAGTTTTTCTCCCCGGATACGTCCAGATTTCACTTCTCATCTTTCTCCCCCGACCCTATTGGGGGTTCCTTGTGCTCGTTCCCCGACCTCGTCGGGTGATTTTTCTGATCCTGCCCCGACTTTGTCGGGTGGTTTCCATTTCTTTTCCCCGACCTTGTCGGGTGTTCCTGCATTTTCTTCCCCGCCTCTAGCGGGTGATCGCTATTCCTTTTCTCAGACCACGTTGGATGATCGTTCTCCTTCTTCCTTATCTTCAAAGTTATCCTTTCATCATCTTTCTATTCTTTCCTCCTCACCCTTTCAGGGTTCTTACCCTTTTTCTTGTTGTTTTTGAGGCTTTGGTCCGCCTTGATCTCAGCTAATCTGATTTCTTCTATATTTGGTTCCTTGTTATCAGGTCCTTGACGCCTTAACGAGGGAGTTCTAGCCCTCGTCTCTCTTCCTTTTCATCCTTTTTCGTCCAGTTTGATGTCTGCCGCTTTGCTATCCTCTCCATTTTATCTTGTCAAGTAAGGAATGCAAAGCTCGTTGATCATGTTCGCCTCAGGATGCTACTTTCATGCTATGGATATGCAAAGGTATATTTATTTTGTGCAAAGAACATGCTACTATGATTATTGATTACGTTTCTTCATGCACATGCTTATAATGTTATTTCCTTAAAACATGCTTAGGCCTTAGTTAGTTGCTTAGTCAATTTAGTAAAATGAGTCGCTTCTGCAGCATCTTAGGTTGGTGATAACTCCGCGCTGGGAGTCTAATTCTTTTCCCCGATTGTTGAGGGTGACCTTTGAGTATGGGTTTTTCACACACTTCACGACAAGCCATAGCCGATCTCTCTAGTGCAACATCGTTACTGTTTTGGCCATACTTTGGGTATACACGAAGGCATTTTCTCTTCTTTGCTCGGCCAAGTGCAGGGGCAAGAGATTGATGGATAAGATGACCAACCTAGGTGCTCCCTGATACAAGAGAGGTCTCAAATAGGGGCAGTCTTGACCCTCGAAAAATAAGCTTTCATGCTTTATCTAGCCATTAAGGGCTGTCAAATGAAAATCATACATGAAAATCAATGCAACATTATGAATCGAAGGCATGGCAAGAGTGGCAGTACAGTTCCCCACGCGGCGTCATGAGCCCGGTCGCATGCGTGCCTGATAAATATGGGTCTAAAAATCAAAGACACAAAGCCCCGGCGCAACAGACTATCTCTTTAAAGGGTAGTGCCCTGGAAGGAATTCAAGTCATGATGTCTCCCATCCTACATGAAGTTTGTCACCAATTTTTCTTCTGCTTCTCCCTCTTAGGCTGGGTTGTATCCCAGGTATGGCCTTAGTAGGGGCACCGTTCTTTAGAAGCAGTTGGTTGTGGCAAGCCACCCTAACATGCATGCCCTGCTTAAGGGAAGCCTTTAATGAAAGGGGTGGGGATTGTTGTGCCCCTATGATTTTGATGATAGCAAACACTATGAGTCAGCATTGCATATCATGAACATCTCTGTCTAAATGAAAGTCCTGCTTAAGCATATAGGAAGTCAGTGCAAGTGTCTCTCATGCATTTAAAGTCTGTACATCGTCTGCTCTCATGCATATGCAAAGTCTGTACAGCCAGTGCATCCCTTGATTTAAAGTCTGTACATCGTCTGCCTGCACTCAAAGTCCACACATGCACACACTTAGTGTGTGCATTGTGCTCTCATGCTTTAACACTAGGCATTGCAAAGTCTGTACATGGCTCTGCACATTGCATCGGTGCATTAACAGTTGCTGCATGCCACATTATCGGTGCAATCCTTGGTGAACTGCATACATTGCATCGGTTCAATAATAGACTTGGTCAGTTCTATTATGACTGGTCGATACATTCATAAAGTCAGTGCATGTTAAGATCCATCTCACTTAGCGTCTCATGTTGTGTCTCAACATACCCAGCGTCTCATGTTGTGTCTCACATAGCGCTTCATGTTTGTACATCATCTTGTACATTGCACACAAAGTCTATACATTCAAATGGCATGTCCATGCATATGCAAAGTTAGCGTCTCATGTAAAGATCCGCCTCACTTAGCGTCTCATGTTGTGTCTCAACATACCCAGCGTCTCATGTTGTGTCTCACATAGCGCTTCATGTCTGTACATCGCCACTTGTTCAAGCATATGCATTGTCCGTGCATCAAGTCTATATAACTGCATACACTGCATATGATGTCCATACACTGATGCACACTCATTGCATATGAGGTCATGTCTGCACGCTATAAAGTCTGTACAGAGTTTTGCCTAGATTGCATCAGACAAGTCTGTACATCATCTAGTTGCACGTCACACGGCTGAGCAAGTCTATACATCCGTTAGCCTTGCCTCATCCACGTAAAGTCTATACATTCTGTGTGGCTTGTTCATGCATATGCTTTGTCCGTGCATCAAGTCTATACATCGTCCTGTCACATGCACACAAAGTCTGCACATTCCTTGCTGGTAAGTCCATACACTATGCATTTGTGCATCATTCAGAACACAAGTCTATACATTCTTCAAATGGCATTACACACTATCAAGTCTGTACATCCACCAGCTGAACTGAGCAAGTCTATACATTGCCTTGCTGCATTGCACGCGTTCAAAGTCTATACATTACTGTCGCATGCACTCTAAGTCTATACACTTTCTTTTGACATGTCTATACATCGGCTGTTTCATACATACTACGCGCAATCTCTTTACATCTTGTATAATTGTTTGAAGAACACTTTATGATTGATGCCCTGGCAGGTGCTATTTCGTGGAGGTTAATAAGGGCACGTGATCCGAGGCTGGAAGGGCTGACATGATGATGACACGTGGAGGAACCTTCTGGACGGGAAGGCGTGGGAATCACACGCCCAGTGTTGCTCCTGCTGGAACTGCTATATAAAGAGGACTTCTCCATTTGGAGAAGACTGATCGTGAGTGGAATGATCATGCTAGAAAATTGTGACAGACGCAGAGAGATAGCCTGCACGATCCAGAAGAAGAAAAAGAGTGAAGAAGAGAAAGAGAGAGGAAGCAGAAGAGAAAGAAGAGAAAGAGAGAGATAGAGAGCTCGAGCAGAGAATCTGAAGCATCCATTAAAGAATCTGACTGTCTGAAAATTGGATCAGATCCAAACCAGACTTGCTCCTGTGAGAGCTGCTTTTTTGCATTTCATTTACAGCTTTTTTTTTTATCAAAAATCCTTACCTAGGTGCAAAGTGCACAGCTAGGAGGTGTTTTATTCATATAAGAGGAAAAAAGAAATTACATAATTCGGATACTAGGAAAACCTAGTTGATCCATCCGGGCAATGCCTCTAATAACTGCAGGAAGTTGCTGCTGTGAGGAAAAATGCATATTACATTTGTTTGTACATGCTAGGTTAGCCAGAGAATCTGCCACCTGGTTGGCCTCACGAAATATGTGGGTGATGGTATCATTAGCCATGAGAAGGGTCCAGATTTCCCTCACATACTTTAAAATTTCCCAGGGACAAGGAAATTTGTGGTTGAGAACTTGGACCAGGGTTTGGGAGTCACTTTCAATGTGGCTCGGTTGAGTTGTAATGCTTCTCAGATATTTAAGGCCATCTTTGAGTGCTCGAGCTTCTGCCATCATGCTACTAGCTTGATCATAAAAATGAGAGAAAGCCAGGATGATTGATCCATGAGTGTCCCTAATGATTCCTCCACCACCAGAAATGTGGGCAAGCTTGGATGCACCATCGGTGTTCAGTTTGAGATGTGGCCAAGGTGGGAATTGCCATTTGACAAGTTTCAGTTTGGGACTGTTGTTGCTGAAAGAGTGAATTCCACATGCTGCTAGTATAATTCTCTTTTCATGACTGCTTTCCGGAAGCTTGGACAGTGCTAATGACTGATTAACCTGGAATAGAATTTTAGGTATCATCTGCTGGCTCTTTGGAGTCTTACCATCATGGATGACTGAATTTCTGGCAGTCCAAAACTCCCATAAACAGAAACCAGTGATGGCAATAATAAAAAGACCAAACAGTGAGTTACCAGCTGCTGTTTGAATGTTTTTAGCAATCAGATCTTTGATAGTCCGGCCACCTATCTCCAATCCCTTATTTTGAAAGAAAGACCAAATATTAGCAGCCCAGTCCAAAACTCTCATTTACAGCTTTCAGTCGCTGATTGTTTCATGTTTTGTGTTTTCTTTTTAAACCTTTCGGGTTTTGCAGTGGAGGATTCTGCTGGATGGGTAAGCTGTAATCCCCAGCGTTGCAGAGAACGTGGTTCTCTGGACAGCAAGCTGTGAGGCTCAGTGCAAGCTGTTAGGCAGCGGATGGCTAAGCTGTACTACCCAGCAGAAGCAAGCTGTGAGGCTCAGCGGTTGTAGGCTAAGCTGTAAGGCCCAGCAGACGCAAGCTGTGTTGCGCAGTAGTATTCCACACTTGGGTTTTAGTGTGGGGTGGACGTAGGTCTGGAGAACCGAACCACCTAAAAATTCATTATCTTCATGGTTTATTTTTTTATCTGGTTGGCGCTAGATGCATGCATAGGTGCACTCCACATATTTGCTTACTGGTTCAACAGAAGATTTGATTAGCGTTTTACTTTGCTTAAATTTGTGAAGTGAGCAAAATTTTAAGGGGAGATTCATTCACCCCCCTCTGAATCAAATCGCACTGGTCCCAACAGGAACGACGATGCCTGGCCAGCAGTTTGAGCCTGTCTTTGGGTGCTGCGGATTGCTATTTCAAAAATCTAAAAAAATTAAATATTGTCAAAATTCTAAAAATCAAATATTTTCAAAGTCCTAAAAAAATCAAATATTTTCAAAATTCCAAAAATCAAGAAAATTGAAAAATCAAAAAAATATATTTATCTTTTGTTCCTTCCTATCTATTTGTTTGAAGGACAGATACATAATCCGTTTGCTAAGTGTGCAGGTTGCAAGTGCACAAGCTTTCCTTGTGTCATATTTTGCTCTATCTATCTCCTGTCCACATCTTCTGATTTGTTCTCTTCTTCGATCCACTCTCTCGATCTATTTTGAAGCTTGTGTCCTTCTCAACTTTTGTTTGTAATGATTATATCTATGTGAGAGGGTTTCGCCTCAAGATTATGAACCTGGCAGTTTCGCTTCATTCTGATCTTTGGTTTTGATTGAAGTACGTATTTTGTTCACGTCTTTTGTCCCGCCGTGTCCTTGTCTCGTGTCTATGTCCCACTGTGTCATTCCACACTTGTTGTTTTATCCCTCACCACATGTTGTTAGTTGTCTTGCATATGTTGATATTCATCCCTCTATGTTCCCTGTGTTGTCTCAACCCATGTGATCATCCGTCATGTTCTTGTCCCAACCGTGTGTTGTCCCGCCGCATTGTTGTCTTGTTGCACCGTGTTCATGCATGCACGTTGTCTGTTTATGCCCTTGCATATGTACTCGTTTGCCTTTGTTGATCGTCATGTTATGTCGTATTGTTTGTCGTTCAGTTAATCATTGTGTTATCTTTGTTATGCTTATCTTATTTGTCTTATTCATAAAAATCCATAAAAATCTGAAAATGAAAATAAAAAAAAAAGCTCCGTTTCACCTGCACAGGTAAGTCAGGTTTGGCTTTCTGTCCCTACATCCTTTATTGCATTACTATATGGTACTATCCTATATTATCTCGAGAACCAGTTGGTTATCTACGTGTTCAAGGATCTGATGTTCCCCTTTAACAAAAATGATGATGATCTAGGTTCACGTGTTTAATCTCCGGATAGACCGTTGGGTTGGGAAAATCTAGGGAGGATGGTTCTATCCTGCACGCCGTGGTTGCGGATAGTGTCTTGACTCTGATTCTCCCCGCTTAGTAATATTATTCTCGAGTATTTTATATTTTAATATTTCTTCGCATTTATTTTAATGATTTCTTTTATTTTTAGCCCAGCATGCATCATACGCATCTTTTTGAGCATTCATGACCCATGATTTACCTGTAAAATGTCCCATCAGTGATGGTTGGCTGTGCATTTAGTGTTTGAGTAAGAGGAACAATTTCACTCTGAGTTGGAAGGTTCACTTTGGTCGATTCGCTTGGTTTGGTTGATTAAGAGGTCCCCATCTGGAGTTTTAGTCTGTTTCTTTATTTTTCGCTGCTTACTTCGGTCTCCTCATTGGTCCGTGAGATTGTGTCCCCCATGAGGTTGACCGTGTGTTTCTTGTTATTTAGTTTAGTTCCTCCATATTGGTGTCGCTTTTAGTCTGATCATTCCTCGTGTTTGGTTCAGAGTTTTCTGGAAGATTCCTAACACTTGTTGGTGAAAACGAGTGTCGTTTTATCTTAACGCCCACTTTTCAGTCCGTTTCGCTTCATCTCCATGTTCCATTTCGCTTCTGCTTCACCTCCGCTCGCTCCCCTGCAAAGAGGACGTTAAGGAGGGGCATCTGTTGACACCCATTTTTTGCCGACAAGTTGAGTCATTTCTCTTACTCCCATTTATTGATGTCTCGAGTTGTCCATCACTTGCTGGACTATTTTCTGGCACGTTCTGGGCCAATTTTATGGGTGGCCTCCCTCCCTGGCTAGGTCCGAGTTGATTCAGGACTTAATGGGCCTTGGTTTTAGTTGATTGAGCTTTTCTATGAATTGCAAGCGCCCATGTACATGTGCGGTCAACCTCCAACCGTTCAACCATATGTGCGGTTGATACTGGGCCGTTCATATATTTATGGGATATTTAGCTGATTTTCTGAATTTTCACCGACAAGCGTATATACGGCCTAGCCATAGCCGCATAAGACGATTACGCCGTACCTACTACGACGTCTATCTCCCAGAGTCCTACCTTTGGTTGATTGTTTAGATAATTATCTATTTATCTTATTTATCTTGATTTATCACCAACAAGGCATGGGCGGTTTCTTCTTGGCCGCTCTTGTGGATGTACGGTATATCCACAGCCGTTTATCTATGAGAGTCCAACGGCGAGGTTTTCGGTCATCTCGATGGATAGTTGGATAATATTTATGATTTATTTGAATTTCCACCGACAGGGTTAGACAGTCTAGGAGATGGCCGTTCATCGTCTCGATTCCTGAGAATTTCAAGGGTTTTCTCTCTCTATCCGTGGTTTTATCCCTAACTTCTCCCGTCATTTTCTCCGTGGATACTGAACCAAATTTGATGTCGTTTCTTCTGGTTAAGAGATAATTCATTTATCTACAGATTATCTTTGATAATCTCGACCTAAAAATGGATGAAAACCCTAATTTTGGTGCTGGCTTTAGGCTCTATAAATAGACCCTAAAGCCAAGCTTCGAAGGGTGGGGGAGATTTTTGGTCGACAGCGAAGCCCTACCGAATCTTTAAGCGACCTTGCACCAGGGAGGGAGGCCTTCTACGTCCCTACAGGCCTCCGGTCCAGGGAGTAGTCTTTGTTTTGAGTCTTTTTGCATTTGATAGTCCCGTCTCCTCTAGTTGCATGCTTGTTTTCTTCACGCCCATTCTCCACGTTTTTCTTCACATGCACTTCCATTCATACACCCTCCTATGTTTTTGGTGCCCCTAGGGGTTAAAAACCCCCAAGGTATCCCCCATTCTGTTTAGTTATGTTTATTTCCTTCCGTTTGAGCATTTGCTACATTCTATAGTTCTAATTTGGGTTTCTTTTGTGTTCTACACTCTGTTTCGCAGGTCAATAACACACTAACACGAGGCCCATCCTTTCTGGCTGGCCGAAAAGGGTGGAGGTTCGACCTTTGCATCTTAAGGTGTGGTGGCGTTGGGCGGTTCCAGACTATTCATTCTAAAGGAAGTGCGGCCAATACTACACCGTTCATCTCCTTCCCGTGGCCAATCATGAACCGTTCATCATCCCTCGTTCTTCATCCCGCGTTCCACCCCAGCACTGACGAGCGGTCTGTCGAGCGGCCGCACTACCCTTATGGCGGTTCTTCAAGGGCCGTTCATCCACTGCAGTGCTGGTTAAAGGCGAGTACCTCCCCTCTTTCCAAGGTATGGCGTGTCCATCACGTTTGGCACCTTGGTGGCGATCACAGGTTTACACCCTTTTGTCCCCCTTCTATTTTCCATTTATTTCTCACATCGACTTAGTAGAAGGGATAGGAAGGACTTTGGAGTCCGGGTAGAGAAATGAAGAGTAAGTAAAAACATATCAACACCCTATCTAGATCTGCAGAAGGCTTCCAGTTGCTGTGCAGGGTGGCCACTGATTGGCTCGAAGGTGATAAGGTACGGTGGCTTGCCAATAAGCTTCATGCAAGACACCCACGTAGGAAGCTTCTTCCCCAAGGTAGGATGCATGTTCGGACAAAAACCTTTCCAAGATATTTTTTATGATATATCCAATGGATAGAGGAAATAATCTTCATAAAGAATCCTCAGTAAACGTGTCAATTTCCTTAGAACACGTGCCAGCTTCCTTGGAACATGTGCCAGCCATTAGAGAGCAGAATCATGTAACATGCTAGAGCATTTTACGACCTTGATCATTTTTCAGTTCTAGCAACCCATTTTTCAGCCATATCGCACTTTTGTTAGCCATACAGACCCATTTTTCACCCTTAATCTCCTTAAGTCGTCGCCACTATTTTCTTGCAAACTTCATGCAACTGGAGTCGACTTAAAAGACTTCTGAAGTCAATTTCGCTTCACCTTTCTTCATGCTTGTAGAGCTGTTGCCCATATTTCAGCCTTACATGGCTATTTATTAGCCTTACCTGTCATTTATCACAGCTGCCAAGCCATTTGTCACCGTTGTCCAACTGCGCCGTCACCCTTGCTGTTTTCCTCTTTAGCCTTGGCCTTCGCCTAAAGCCATTTGTTACCACAAGGTGTATATTATACACCATTGTATACCCATTTGTCACCCTTAAGGCTCATTTATCTATCTTAGCATCCATTAGTCTGCCTTGCTTAAACACTTAGTCTTATTCAGCTTTCAAAGACCCCTGGCATATACTCACGTTGACTACAGGTCTGATTTGTTGACTTCATGTTATGACTGTGTTGACCACAAGTTGTGTTGATTAGTTCACTTGACTATCTTGTTGTTGACTTAGGCTTGGCTTGACTGAGCTGACTGTTGACCTTGACTATAGTTGACCTTGATAGTAATTGACCCTGAATATAGTTGACCTTTACTTAAGGTTGCTTTGACTAGAGTCAACTCTGACTGGGGTCAACATTTACTGGAGTTGACTCTCCTTCAACGTTTACATGTTCTAAGCCTTCTTGTCTTCCAAGCCAGCCAGTTTGCAATGATAATCATCCATTTTTCACCACTAACTAGTCATTTGTTAGCCTTGGCTCACATTTGTCACCCATAACTTCAAAGGACCGTTGCTTTTGTTCAGTTTCTTACATTTGCATACTTTAACATACCTGCGTCGACGCCAAAGTTCCATGGAGTTTTCTCTCCTTCATAGCATTTCAAGCCTTTCAGTGCTGCCGCACAGTATTCACCATTACTAGGATATTTTTCACCTTTACAGCCTATTTTACACCGATGACCAGTTATTTGTCACCATTAGCCATAGGTAGCCGCCACCTTTGAAAGGCTTCTTTAGCTCATGTGACCAAGTCGGCTTCAAGGCAGCTCATGTCGACTTCACTTCAAGTGTTTCCCTATTTTCAGCTCCGACAGCCAAATTTCAACCCTATCAGGCATTTTGCACCCATAAGGACCTATTTGTCACCACTAACTGGCATTCTTCACCCTTGTCTGTCCATTTGTCAGCGATAACAAACTGTGCTATATGTCCTTTGATTTTCACACTTCTGGCCATTTCTTTGACAAAATTCTAACCTGTCTTCACATAACTCATGGAAATACATGCATTAACAATATCAAACTACAATTCATATCATTTAGAAACATATGAAGCTCAAGGATTCATGCATTGACATCATTAATGGCATATGAAGCATGACGTTATTAAAATCATGAAGAGTTCTTATCATAATGACTCATTGTGTGTGACATCATCAAAATCACAAGGACACAACATTCTCCCTCTTTTTGATGATGGCAACACTATGAGTCATTATAGTCATTTAACTACAAATGTCAATGAGTATGCAATGGGACTCAAAGTGCACAAGACTCATCAAGACTCTTTCCCCCTCAAAACTCTCTCCCCCTTTGCACTGATATCAACAGATAATGCACTCAAATGAATGCAAATGACCCATCAAATTCCTCTCCCCCTTTGACATTAGCAAAAAGGAAGGACAATGATATGCAGCTAAATAAGGAGAGAGTCTGATACCAATCATTAGAGTCTGATTACCAATAGAGAAACGGTTAGAGTTGAGTGGGTGCACTTCTAAAGTAATGACAGGTTTCAGTAGAGGTGAAATAATTCATTGTAGTAAGCCAGACAGGAAGAATGGCAACAAGAGTTTGTAATGACAACTTCATCAGTAGTGCATTCCAAAGTAGCAGTAGTAGGGTGTTATGGAAAGTAACTGAATTGGAAGGTTTATTCCATGGAGTTCAAGAAGTCATTGTGTCAGAAAAAAATTACAATCTAAAACACTATTCATTAGTCAAGCTAGTAATTTTCAGATTCTTCTATTATAAGATTTTCTATGACACAGCCCTTATTTCTAGCTTACTTTAAGTGTAATAAATTTAGAGTTTATCAATTAAACTCATTGAATCATTTTGCATATAGACTTAATAGAAATAAACCAAGGTAACATGTTTAAATATAGTTTAACCTTCCTTAACCCTACTCATTCAAAAGCAAGGACTCCCTTAGGAGTAACTAGAGAAATGTATTAAAATTAAACAACATGGACATTTCTGATTTTTACCTCAGGGTTACAGCACTTTTTCAGTCATATTTTCAGATTTTTCTTTTTGGCTCAAAATTTTTGGAGCAGTCAAGTACAGTCCACACCTTTTGACGTAAGAGTGCACGTTGATCAGATGCCAGCACCCTTAGTTACTCAGTGAGACTAACTATCCTGCCTCAATTTGAGCAGAGATAGTAGAGGTACTTCATGACAAAGTCCACTACATTTCTTTGATGAAGGGCTTAATTTCTCAGTGAACTCTTAGCCATTTCTCTGCCTTGAGTACTGAATGACAATTTTTAACATATGCTACCCTTTGGAATTTTTTCCAGATACTTTTATGTTTAAGAACAATACTTAATCCAAGTTTCTCAACCAAGGTTGTCATAGACCTTAAAATTTTAGATTTTAGGAGATTTCAAGGGACACAACATGTGGGAGTTGGTTGAGACCAATTATGTTTTGAAAGCAATCTTTTTTAGGGAATTTAATTTTCAAACTCTTGAATTCATTAGGCTTAAACTAACAGTTTTATTAATGGGTGATCATATAACGTTATAAAAGAAGATTCCTATATATGATTTGCTCAGATTAATGAATTGATGAACATATTGGAATCGTTCTAAGCATAATGTAGTTCAATGTATTTTAGTAGGACTCAATCAAGGATGACAGTTTTCTAGGAAGGTTCAAGCAGACCAGCTTCAAGATTTGCAGAAATGACATGGATGACAATTTGAGTATGTCTGATACCAAGAGTTGATGCCAATTGTTAATGTCAATAGGAAGAGACTCTTCATGTAAAAGTGTAAGCTAAGATCTTAGAAAAGCTGCCCCTGAGAGAATGCTGGATTTTGAAAGCATATTGATGCAGGATGGGATGCGACTCAGCCGATTTGATGCGAACCCGAGACTCTAGGCAAGCTCGCGACTCGTCCCTAGCAAGCGAAGCGCATGCGGATCTGTGCGGTTGAGAAACTGACAATGAGTCGAGGGTGGTCAATGCTCTCACCTGTGCCCGGATTGGGTCACGGGACGAGTCACACTCACTCTCTCACAGCGGTGATTGAAATAGTATAACGAGCTAGATATCCTAACACTCAAGCAACGGCATAAAACAAATATGAAATGAGCAAATGCAATAAAAGGGAGGAGCGAAAACGTACCTCCATGCTCTGGGAGTGGGGAAGACAATCCCGGCCAAGACCCGTACTCCCGGTACAGTAAATAATCAATAAATTGCAGCAATGAATTTTATGCCCACTCCTCGCAGGGAGGTAAAGGGTGACATCAATGACCCGAGAGTACCGATCTCGGGTTGATGGGCAGCAAGCCGGAAGGGCTTTCGGGCCGGAGGCGGGCAGCTGGTCTGACTCGGCAATGTTCAGGCTCGCTGGACTGCAAGCGAACTCGGCACATGGGACGTTGGCTAGGACGCCGGTGGAATGTTCCTCTTCGATCCCTGAAGTCAGCGACAGCTGAATCTGAGCTGGCACATTTTTGAAAGAATTAACCGGCGGACTGCTCTTGCTGGCCAGTCTCGAGAAAGAGTTGCACGATTCCACAAGAACGATCACCACGCCCAGATCTGGTGTCGGATCAGGACTAAACTAGTGTCGTTCCGAAGGACGCTCAGAGAGCTTTTACATATGTGAATTTCAGACCTATCCAATGGTTAGGATCAAAATGAAAAACTCTATGCTTTGTAGTTGTTTCTGGCTCGGAATCTAGATCAAGTAGGATAGAGTGAGATCTGCCTGAAAATTAATTTTGACCGAAGGCAATTCGGTGGATCTTGCTCTTGGGGATTTTATGGGTGAGAGGGTGGGATGTGAGGATCACACAAAATATTTTGGTATTTTTCTGAGATGGTTTTGGGGGTGAAAAAATTCATGGATCTGGATTCTGTCTCACAGATCAGCTGATGGGTAGACTGTCAGGGGTGGAATGAAATGACTGGGAAGGGGGGCAAACGGGGGTTGATTCACATAAAAATTAAACTGTGAGTGGGGAATGACAAGGGGAACAAACCCTCAAAAAGTGAGGTCGATTAGACGACTGGCTTGGGAGAACCAACCTGATCTTTGAGCTTCTATCCTGGATCTCAAAATCCTGGACAACAGAACATAGATCGTGTTATGGCGGCTCCGATGGCGGCGGCGGCGGCGGTGGCTGAGCTTCACACCCAAGGGGAGGGATAGAACTTGGAATCACTCCAAGATTTGGGGCATCACACCCTAGATTTGTTGCAATCTCGGCTACAAGCGGAGGAAGAGAGAGGGGCGCCCTTGGGCAATTGCAACAAATGCTTTTTTTCTTCTCATTAATTCTCTAAAAATAGTACATGAGTGTCTTTATACCAAACCCTAGACCTAGGAAAATGACCTCTAATACCCTTGGTCAAAGGGGTATAATGGGGAAAGGGATAAAAGATAAGCATAAAAAAATCCTCATATGGGACAAAAAAGGGGGCGCCCCCCTCTTGGTGGTCAAAGATGGGGGCTGGGTCCAAGTTCTACCTTGGACTATCTCCCTTGGACCTTGGACCATGGACCACATATTGGGCCCACAAAAAAAAGAAAAATACAACACATTAACACCCATTACCCAAAAATACAAATACTCATCAAATACAAATCCACACCAAATACACTCGAAATAAATTCAATACTAAAAAAAATGTAGTGGCCTAGCTCCGATGCCCCATCAATTCTCCCCGGGTAGGAAGAACTCGACCCCGTCGAGTAAGGGGTGCTATCGCTCAGGTACTGCTCCAGTAGATCTGGATCTGTCCCTTGTAGCTATGTGCAGATGATCCAAGTGTCTGCGGACACGGGCCGTCCTCTCCATATCACCCGGTAGCGCTGGTACGCTCCACTCCTAAGAGTCGCCTGCTCATCCAGTAGATGTCCTATTTGCTCACGCTGCTGCTAACATGAGGCTGGTGGTGAACACTCCGGGGTGGGGTCACTCTCATGGGAAGGAGGCGGCTCAAACGGCTCACTCGGAATCACCGTTGGGTCCCTGTAGGTGACTAGATCTGAGGCTTTGAAGGTAGAGCTGATCACATATTCGTCAGGCAAGTCCACAACGTACGCATGAGATCCGACTTGCCTCAACTCGAAAGGGACTGACATCGCGAGCTAGCAGTAGACTGACTCGACTTGACGTATGCAGACTCCCAACATACTGTACGAAACAAACGGTAAAAAGAAATAAAACAACTCACACATGACCCTAGGCAAACCTAGACACTCATAGTAATACTATGATTGACGACGAAGAGACATAAACACAAGGGACGCACTAAGGAAGACTCTGTAAGGCTGATGGATACCTTCTACATACACCAGGTGTAAAGATAAGGTGACCCACAATTTGATGCCGTGAGTCTCAACCCTCGTCAACCGTCTCCGGTTCGAGAAAACTCATCCTCGGTTACGGAAGTGTAAGAGGATCAGGAGGCGGGTGACGGGAAGGTAAGTCGGACGTTTGGTGTGGAACATGGAAAATGGGAAGTCCAGACATTGCCTCTTAAATGCGTGGCAGAAATCAGACCATACCGCGACAACATAGGGCATCGACAGTGGTATGGTAATCACTAGCGGCCATGCCAATGTAGGAGAGACGAGCAAAAGAGGGACGACTGACTGCTGCTCGGGAGTGACTAGCATGAGAGAGGTGGCTGGCTGGTCAGGTCCGTCAAGGAAAGCTGGGATGTGTGACAACACGGGGTCGGTGGATGGCACATCCATCGGGGACAAGGTGGGCGGGGCAGACAGCTCCGGGATAGAGTTGTTGGCTGGCGCCTTACCCTAGCCCACTAGGCACTCTTTGGGATCGCTCTCTAACCCCCACAACCTCTGCGAGGTACTCCTCGGCCAACTCTTGGTCAGTCTCATAACTCACTAGAATAAGTCTGGGTGGGGCATCCTCTAAATGTGTGTCCTCTAAGATAGGGGAATGTGAAGGATACTGGTCGGGGAAATGGCTACTACCACTACATGCGGCCATAGGGGCGGGCTCCGGGAGTGGTGGCGGGCGTGAGTCCGGAGGCGGAGCGGACTACTTGGGGTGGGTGGCTGGTGACACGGAGGTGGTCGGCTGAATGCCGTCGTGGAAGACGAACTCGCCGGGTAGGTGAGGTGGGTGTAAGGTGCAAGTCCTCCTATCCAGGTCAAAGCTCGCTCTCCTCTCTTCCAACCAAGTTTGCCCTAAAATGATGCATGAACCAGCAACTGTGTCGATCTTGCACCATGCTCCATCGTGATACAGAACAGGACCGAAGCTTCGTTGGAACTCTATGAAGGCTAAGCCACTGTTAAGAACGATCTCCCCAGTCTTAGAGAGAAACTCAACAATGTCCTGGGAGACACAATTATACGACACCCTACTGATGAAGTCGATCTCCGTATGCAACCCATTAGGTAGAACGGCAATGGACACTATAGGGCGCTGGAATGACTCGGTTGTCGGCATAGGGGTCTGATGTGACACAATATGCAGCGGAGGACAATGATACTAATTTGATGTGACGCGACTCCCTTGGACCTAGGATAGCAAGCAACACACGAGTTCGGCAACGTCACACTAGCGGACTCACTCGCGTAGGCACACTCGGGTCCGAAGGAGGACCGACGATGGCGGTGAGGGTCCGGGGGTTGGACCTCAAGGTCCCAAGGGTTTGGCTAGCTAGGAAGGGACCCCAATGGGTCAGGGATGCCCGATTTCAAGGGCGGCCGGCACGCCGAGGGCGCGGGATGCAATGGCTCTCTCTCAACTTGCCCCGCGGTGAACACAAGAATTGATTGAATTGCTGGTCGGTCGCTCGTCTCACTTCCGACGGGCAACTAAGAGCGATACTAAGCTAGCAATGGTAATAACCAGCAGCGAAGAGTGGCCAGGAGCTCACCTGATCGGCGTGAAGACGCCGGTCCCGGTCGGAGACGAGGGCGAGCGGGGAAGTGTGCTCCCTGCACACTGCGCCGGTGAAGCTTCAAAAACCTGTTCAAGAGTACAATTACTACACCTCGCGCTGGAGGGTGATCTCGGGGGTGGGAATTGGTTAATTACAAACAAACACTACCACCACGCAGGGTGGGGCGGTAAGCCGGCCAGGCGGGGATGGGAGGACGGACCGAAATGGTAGAAAGGAAATCAATGAGGGTTCAGCTGCAATCTGGACTGCTGGACAGGGTGCCGTTGTTGGCTCTGTCCCGGGCTCGTCCGGACTCCAAATTGAGCGAAACCACCTCGCAATGCTTCCTGACTTGAAGCTGGTGTTGTCTGAATTTTGGGGCGGCCTTTGGAGGCAGGGACTGGCAGCACTGGTAACTGATCCGGGACAGCTGGTGTGGTCTCTGGCCGGACCTGTTCTGTAGAAGTAGGTTGCAGATGCTGTCGCGGGCGATCCTGAACTCCGAATGGCACGAAATCAGCGGTGTCGTCTCCGTGGTCGAGGTAGCTTTCAGCTGGAGTCAATGGGGCTGCGATCCGAGGCCGTGGACTGTCGGTGTGCCCTGAAGAGTAGGCACTGGTCTCTGCAGACTGCAGGGGGCAGATCCGCGCGACAGAGGGATAAAATTTGTAACTCTGGCTCCTGGATGCCGAATGTCGTTCCGTTTCTTGCGTCTGGTCGTGGACAGATGGAGGAAGAATTTTGAAGAAGATACTTCAGCCTGATTCCTTCGCCGTTGGTCACGAAGCAGCTTCCAATCGGGCTCAGGCTTTCTGCAGGTGGTGTCTGGCGCAGTCGGGGTAGAGCAGCTCTCACGGGCGGCCACGAACTCGGAATGGAGTGATTCCACCTCGCCTGTGAAGAGGACAGGGAGGCCTTTCCATAAATATAGGCCACGCACCAAGAAGCCTCAAGATGTTGCCGAGGTCGTCGCTGCAATCAGGGGCTTGTCTGCAGGTCGACCCTGCACAAAAGCTGAAGTGACTCTTTGGGGGAGAATGGTCTCCTTGGAGGGTATAGCTGGTGGAGAGGTGTCTATGTGGGGATGGGGAGCTGTTGGGGGATGGAATGGGTGGTAGTGGAGGTGGAGAGGAGGGCGGAGCTAGCAGGGAGTGGTGGTGGAAATGGCTGGCTGCCACTAGGTCAAGGGGGGGGTGAGGGGTGGCCGGCCAAGGCAATGGAGGTGGAGAGGGGTTGAGGGGGTCGACCCTAGGAGGGAGGGGAAGGGGGTGGACGACCTTGGGATGGTAATGGGTGTCTTGGGGAGGGGAAGAGACCTCTTGGGAGGTGGAGTAATGCTTGGGAAGGGGGAGGGATGCCTTGGGAAGGTGAAAGGGTGCTTGGGGAGATGGAAAAGTTAATGGAGAGAAATAATGGGGCCTTGGGAGTTGAAGGGACTTGCCTAGGTGGCAAGTGAGGTGGCAAGGGGTGAGGAGAGAAGGGAATTTCGAACTAGAGAGAGAGGGAGGGAGGAGAGAGAGGGGGTTCGCCCCAAGGAGGGAGGGAGAGAGAATTAGAGAGGGAGAGAGAGAGAGAAATAGACTCAAAGGGATTCAAGTGGATTTCAAGTTTTCATTCATTCATCAATTACCCCAAAATGGTGGCTTGGGGCCCTATTTATAGGGAAACCCCAATTACATAGAAGTCCCTGGAAAATGGACTAATGACAGAAGACCAAGGGGTGGGGAATGGGGCGCCCATGGGCCAGGCCCAAAGAAGTGGCCCCTTAAGGCCTACTAACCCACTATCCTATTAAACCACTTAATGCGACCTTGGACTTAGGTAGATGACATTACCTACTTAGGTACTTGACTCAATAAAGAGAAAATTACATAGATAAGACTCAAGAAAAAAATGAGAAAACTACATGGCTATACTCAGAAAATGATGGCGAACAAAATGGCGAGCAGCAGGACCATGTGAAGGGGTAAGCGATGTCCCCATCATACTCCTGGGGTGCGGAGAACTCGACTCCGTCGAGTAAGGGCCCACCGAGGAAGCAGCTCAGGGCGACCTGCAATCTCCAAACCCAACCTGCACCTGCGTCCATGGGACGACTCTTCATCCTCTCAAGGCGGCCCGGACACACCCTCATGCTGGCGGTGGAACCCTGCTTGCATAGTATTGCCCCTCTGTGTACACGTCGGGCTCTCAAGGCTATTTGGTGGAAGCTCTCCGGGGTGTCCCTCTTAAGGGAAGTTATAGGCTCAAAGTACTCACTGGGATTCACCACGGTGCCCATATAGGGTGCCGGATCAGCCGCATGAGAATTGGGGTATATCCCATAGCCCATTAGTAAATCTAATCCATAAGCCAGGTTGGCCAAAGCCGCTTGGAACATGAAAGGTCCAAGTCCTCGTGCCCTCGATTTGGAGGTGGCCCTAAGATAGAGTCGTTCGAATGCCACCATCGCGAGGTTACCTCCTTGGATTTCAAAGTGCCACCCTTGAGTTATAGCCCGCTCATTATGATCGTTACTACCCATATTTGGATGCTTGCTTGAATGAGAATGCTTTGAGTGATGGTGCGGTGGGGGTGGGAAGTATGTGGTATGCAGAGGGGGACCGGGGCAACCGTACATAGACCTATCATTCATGGATGTGATGAGGCATCTTGTGGACTCAGGGGGGCCTGGGAAACCATAGGTGGATCTATCGTGTATGGCTGTGAGAATTACCGGGGGACCCGGACATCCATGTGTGCTCCATTCAAGTGTTAGGGCTATGAAGAATGTGGGTGGGCCAGCACAACCAAATGTAGGCCAGTTATGTATTGAGCCTAAACTGTGCGTGACATGCATGGGAGGGCTGGACTCATGACCCTTATCGAATGATGTGACATGCCAAGATGGGTGCTTTCTTCTCCTAGAGATGATGACCATGTGTGTGGGTATGGGGTGACCTTTAAGCTCCCATTTGTAAGGGTCGAAGGGATCATAGTAGGTATGCATCATGGGGTGGGGCACTACCTTGTTCCCTAGGTGTATACTGCCCATGGTCATGGTTCCCTTGGTGTGGACTGGGTCTAGGACGAGGTGTGTTGGTTCTAGCATGGTTGGTGAGGGTAGGAGGGAGTGGGTGGTGGGTAGGGCGGTCAGGTCCCATGGGTTCATTGTCTTTCATAGGGTGGGATCAAAGGGGTCATGGAATGTGTTACCAAGGGTGAGGTATTCTTTCACCTCAAGGTCTCCAAATGGTGAGTCCTCCTCCTTAAATGTAGTAATTGAACCGAAGTTCGAGGAGGGTTGGTTGGTCATGATTGGAGGGCTTGGCATCCTACCCGAAATAAGTAACTCCAATTCGCGGATAGCATCGGGCTCTTCGGGAATGGGGAGGGATAAAAGAAGGTCGCTAGTGTAGCAACCCATAGTGTAAATGGAAGAGATGGACCCGACACATAGATGTAGGAGGTTAAGACTCCTAGGTTGGTCGGCTACAGTGGTCAACATGCCAGTTAGCTTCATTTGCCAAGTTAGACCCTCAAGAAAATCCCCTAATGTTTCCACCTGATAGGATGATTGGATTGTGGTGTGAAAGGTGGATAAGGGTACTATAGGAAGGTTTTGCTCCATGGGTGGGTAAGCATGGACCATAAGATCTCCAAATGGGTTCTCCTTTAGCCAACGTGAAAGGGGTTCTCCTAAGATAAGCTCGGTCCCTATTAAGGAGGGTGGTGTAAGGTTAAGACCACCATGTGAAGTTCCTTCTTCTTCCTGGACATGGGTGATCTCTATGGCGGGGGTTGGTGTGTTCACTTTTATGGGGTCGGGTATGGGAATCATGTGTTCCTCTATCAAGGAGGTGAGATGGTCCCGTGAGGGTGTGGTGGTGAGGATAGGTGTGTGGTACCCCCGAGGTGGGAGGTAAAGGGGAACTTGGTTTGGGATCGGTAAGGGGAGAAGTGGAGGCCTAGGTTGGGGTTGGATAGGGGTTGGTAGTGGAAGATGGATGGGTTGAGGAGGATTGGGTTGGTTGGTTTTAGGGGGTGTGTCTCTTTTAGGGGAAGATGGAGGGGTGGTTTTGGGGACCAAGGAAGTTTGTGGAGTGTGGGTTTGTGGGAGAGTTTTGGGTGGGGTGGTGGTGGCCATCATGGGCCTAGGTGGAGTGGACATGGGGACCACACGGGTTGGAATGGTGAGGGTGGAGTGAGCAATGATGCTTCCTCCACTTGGGATGGAAACTTCTTGGCCTAACCCATGATATTGTGATTCATACTCTTCTTCCCAATCGGGGGAGGCCTCATATTCCTCAACTTCAATCTCATTCCCTTGTGGTGTGGGGGTCTTGCTCTCCAAGGGAGTGGGAAGGCCTTTTGGCGATGGGGTGGTGCAAGTTGGAATTATTTGGGGTGGTGGAGTTTGGACCCTAAGGGAGGTCTTGGGTTGACTGGGAGGGGAAGGGGGAGTGGGAGTGCTCCTCGAGTGATGATTCACAAGGTGGGAGTGGGTAGTTTGGGGAGTGAAGATCTTCCTAATCTCACTCCTTATCTCTTCCAATGAGTCTATGGGTCCTTTGGTTTCCCATCTAAATTCATCCCGAGGTGACCAAGCTCTAGGGTCGTGGTTCCTTTTTGCTTCAAGCCGGTCAAGTCGGGTGGTGAGGGTATCAAGATAGTTATGAATCTTGTTGGTGAGAGTGTCAAATCGGTCCATGGATATTTGGGACATCTCCCTAGGGTGGTCATGCAATGGAGTGATGGAAACCATGATGCAAGGGAGACTCAAATGATAATGCCCAAGGACTAGACTCGTAGAGACAAGTCTAAAACTTGCTCTGATACCACTTGATGTGACACAATATGCAGCGGAGGACAATGATACTAATTTGATGTGACGCGACTCCCTTGGACCTAGGATAGCAAGCAACACACGAGTTCGGCAACGTCACACTAGCGGACTCACTCGCGTAGGCACACTCGGGTCCGAAGGAGGACCGACGATGGCGGTGAGGGTCCGGGGGTTGGACCTCAAGGTCCCAAGGGTTTGGCTAGCTAGGAAGGGACCCCAATGGGCCAGGGATGCCCGATTTCAAGGGCGGCCGACACGCCGAGGGCGTGGGATGCAATGGCTCTCTCTCAACTTGCCCCGCGGTGAACACAAAAATTGATTGAATTGTGGGTCGGTCGCTCGTCTCACTTCCGACGGGCAACTAAGAGCGATACTAAGCTAGCAATGGTAATAACCAGCAGCGAAGAGTGGCCAGGAGCTCACCTGATCGGCGTGAAGACGCCGGTCCCGGTCGGAGATGAGGGCGAGCGGGGAAGTGTGCTCCCCGCACACTGCGCCGGTGAAGCTTCAAAAACCTGTTCAAGAGTACAATTACTACACCTCGCGCAGGAGGGTGATCTCGGGGATGGGAATTGGTTAATTACAAACAAACACTACCACCACGCAGGGTGGGGCGGTAAGCCGGCCAGGCGGGGATGGGAGGACGGACCGAAATGGTAGAAAGGAAATCAATGAGGGTTCAGCTGCAATCTGGACTGCTGGACAGGGTGCCGTTGTTGGCTCTGTCCCGGGCTCGTCCGGACTCCAAATTGAGCGAAACCACCTCGCAATGCTTCCTGACTTGAAGCCGGTGTTGTCTGAATTTTGGGGCGGCCTTTGGAGGCAGGGACTGGCGGCACTGGCAACTGATCCAGGACAGCTGGTGTGGTCTCTGGCCGGACCTGTTCTGTAGAAGTAGGTTGCAGATGCTGTCACGGGCGATCCCGAACTCCGAATGGCACGAAATCAGCGGTGTCGTCTCCGTGGTCGAGGTAGCTTTCAGCTGGAGTTGATGGGGCTGCGATCCGAGGCCGTGGACTGTCGGTGTGCCCTGAAGAGTAGGCACTGGTCTCTGCAGACTGCAGGGGGCAGATCCACGCGATAGAGGGATAAAATTTGTAACTCTGGCTCCTGGATGCCGAATGTCGTTCCGTTTCTTGCGTCTGGTCGTGGACAGATGGAGGAAGAATTTTTAACAAGAGACTTCAGCCTGATTCCTTTGCCGTTGGTCGCGAAGCAGCTTCCAATCGGGCTCAGGCTTTCTGCAGGTGGTGTCTGGCGTAGTCGGGGTAGAGCAGCTCTCACGGGCGGCCACGAACTCGGAATGGAGTGATTCCACCTCGCCTATGAAGAGGACAGGGAGGCCTTTCCACAAATGTGGCCACGCACCAAGAAGCCTCAAGATGTTGTCGTGGTCATCGCTGCAATCAGGGGCTTGTCTGCAGGTCGACCCTGCACAAAAGCTGAAGTGACTCTTTGGGGGAGAATGGTCTCCTTGGAGGGTATAGCTGGTGGAGAGGTGTCTATGTGGGGATGGGGAGCTGTTGGGGGATGGAATGGGTGGTAGTGGAGGTGCAGAGGAGGGCGGAGCTAGCAGGGAGTGGTGGTGGAAATGGCTGGCTGCCACTAGGTCAAGGGGGGGTGAGGGGCGGCCGGCCAAGGCAATGGAGGTGGAGAGGGGTTGAGGGGGTCGACCCTAGGAGGGAGGGGAAGGGGGTGGACGACCTTGGGATGGTAATGGGTGTCTTGGGGAGGGGAAGAGACCTCTTGGGAGGTGGAGTAATGCTTGGGAAGGGGGAGGGATGCCTTGGGAAGGTGAAAGGGTGCTTGGGGAGATGGAAAAGTTAATGGAGAGAAATAATGGGGCCTTGGGAGTTGAAGGGACTTGCCTAGGTGGCAAGTGAGGTGGCAAGGGGTGAGGAGAGAAGGGAATTTCGAACTAGAGAGAGAGCGAGGGATGATAGAGAGGGGGTTCGCCCCAAGGAGGGAGGGAGAGAGAATTAGAGAGGGAGAGAGAGAGAGAAATAGACTCAAAGGGATTCAAGTGGATTTCAAGTTTTCATTCATTCATCAATTACCCCAAAATGGTGGCTTGGGGCCCTATTTATAGGGAAACCCCAATTACATAGAAGTCCCTGGAAAATGGACTAATGACAGAAGACCAAGGGGTGGGGAATGGGGCGCCCATGGGCCAGGCCCAAAGAAGTGGCCCCTTAAGGCCTACTAACCCACTATCCTATTAAACCACTTAATGCGACCTTGGACTTAGGTAGATGACATTACCTACTTAGGTACTTGACTCAATAAAGAGAAAATTACATAGATAAGACTCAAGAAAAAAATGAGAAAACTACATGGCTATACTCAGAAAATGATGGCGAATAAAATGGCGAGCAGTAGGACCATGTGAAGGGGTAAGCGATGTCCCCATCAGGGTCGGATCAACCGGTGGTTGAATGATAGAGGCGAGACCCAGGGGTCAGGCCATAAGAGCCTCCAATTGGGCCACCGGGGATGACCAATCTGACACATGGTTTCTGGGAACGGCCATGGGGCTCGCGGGTAGCTGGACATGTAGACAACTAAGACATGCAATGACACAGAGATTGGGGTAGACAGACTAAGGCAAAATGAGACCTAGACTCAACCCATATCCAGTACGTGGCGGAGGTGTTGATCTGAAGATCCAACTCACGCAAGTGTGCTACCTTCCCAATAGGCGTAACCTATCATTCTGGGAACACCTTTTGATATACCGGGTATCGGAATGAAATACAAACCTAAGATAAAACTACCCTAGACTCAAACTCGCTCTGATACCAATTTAATGCAAGATGGGATATGACTCGGCCAATTTAATGTGAACCTGGGACTCTAGGCAAGCTCGCGACTCATCCCTAGAAAGCGAAGCGCGTGCGGATCTGCACGATTAAGAAACCGGCAATGAGTGTAGGGTGGTCAATGCTCCTGCTCGTGCCCGGATTGGGTCACGGGATGGGTCACACTCGCTCTCTTGCAGCGGTGATTGAAATAATATAATGAGCTAGATATCCTAACACTCAAGCAATGGCATAAAAACAAATATGAAAAGAACAAATGCGATAAAAGGGAGGAGCGAGAACGTACCTCCATGCTCCGGGCATAGGGAAGATGATCCCGGCCAAGACCCACACTCCCGGTATAGTAAATAATCAATAAATTATAGCAATGAATTTTATGCCCACTCCAGGCAGGGAGGTAAAGGGTGACAACAACGACCTAGGAGTACCGATCTCGGGTTGATGGGCAGCAAGCAAGAAGGGCTTTCGGGCCGGAGGTGGGCTGCTAGTCTGACTGGGCATTGTTCAGACTCGATGGATAGCAAGCGAACTCGACACGTGGGACGTCAGCTTCCGGTCGACTTCTGGTCTAGGCGGTTGGCTGGGACGCCGGTGGAATATTCCTCTTCGATCCCTAAAGTCGGCGGCGGTTGAATCTGAGCCGGCGTATTTTTGAACGAATTAACCGGCGGACTGCTCTTGCTGGCCTGTCTTGGGACAAAGATGCGCACTTCCACGAGAACGATCACCATGCCCAGATCTGGTGTCGGATCGGGACGAAACTAGCGCCGTTGAGAAGGGCACTCAGAGATATTTGACATATGTGAATTTCAGATCTATCCAACAGTCTAGATCGAAATGAATAACTGTGTGCTTTGTAGTTGTTTCTGGCTTGGAATACAAATCAAGCAGGGCAGAGTGAGATCTGCCTAAAAATGAATTTTGACCGAAGGGAATTTGGTGGATCTGGCTCTTGAGGATTTTATGGGTGAGAGGGAGGGATGTGAGGATCACAAACAAATATTTTGGTATTTTTTGGAGATGGTTTTAGGAGTGGAAAAATTCATGGATCTAGGTTCTATCTCACATAGCTGCTGATGGGCAGACTATCAAGGGTGGAATGCAATGACTGGGAAGGGGGCCAAACGGGGGTTGATTGACATGAAAATTAAAATGGAGTGGGGAACGACGGGGGAACAAACCCTCAAAAGTTGAGGTCGATCAGACGACTGGATTGGAAGAACCAACTTGATCTTTGACCTTCTGTCCTAGATCACAAAATCCAGGACATCAGAACATAGATCGGGTTGTGGCAGCTCGTTGGCGGCTCTGATGGCGGCTGTGGCGGCGGTGGCTGAGCTTCACACCCAGGGGGAGGGATAGAACTTGGAATCACTCCAGGATTTGGGGCATCACACCCTAGATCTACTACAATCTCTGCTGCAAGGGGAGGAAGAGAGAGGGGCGCCCTTGGGCAATTGCAAAAAATGTTTTTTTCTCATTAATTCTGCCAAAATAGTACATGAGAGTCTTTATACCAAACCCTATACCTAGGAAAATGACCTCTAATACCCTTGGTAAAAAGGGTATAATGGGGAAAGGGATAAAAGATAAGCATAAAAAAAATCCTAATATGGGACAAAGAAGGGGGCGCCCCCCTCTTGGTGGTCAAAGATGGGGGCTTGGTCCAAGTTCTACCTTGGCCTATCTCCATTGGACCTTGGACAATGGACCACATATTGGGCCCACACAAAAAAGAAAAACACAACACATTAGCACCCTTTAACCAAAAATACAAATACTCACCAAAATACAAATACACACCAAATACACTCTAAATAAATACAATACTCCAAAAAAATGTGGCGGCCTAGCTCCGATGCCCCATCACATATTTTCAAGGTTAAGGCTGAGGATGAAATGTGATCAGGAATTTTTCTAGAGAGCACACCTTTTTCAACAAATGCAAAGAGTTTGAAGTCCAAAGAACAGAAGTAAGTCATTTACTTTTAGATCCATGAGAACATGGAGCAAGGAATGATGAGAGTGAGCCAGAGAGACAAGGCTTGTCAGAAAATTTCAGAGCAACTAGATGAAGTTGACTTGTGAAGGTCTGGAGGTCGACTTGTGATGTGTGGGAATGGTGGATCTAGAGGGGAGGGGTGAATAGATCAGCCCCCTTTTTCTCGATAAACGCAATGGAATACAAAAGATGCTAACACACAGGAACACCCACTAGTAGTAGAAGTGATGTAAGATAAGCAAGCGGCCTAGGCATGCATTCAGCGCAAGATGAACGAATAAGCAAGGAGTACAACACAAGATTTTTAAGGTGATTCGGACTCAACCCAGAGCCCTACGTCCACCCCTCACTCAACCGAGTGAGGCTTCCCTAGTGCAACTACACCAAACACGCTGACATACAGCTTACGAGCACACAAGGCCAATGATGACACACAACTTATGGGCACACAAGGCCAATCACAGAACAGAAACACCTTCTATTTATCTTCATACAGTACCAAGTAGGGACTAAACAAGGTATCAAATTAGGTGTTCAAATGAAAGAAGAGATAACACAAATGAAAACCTAGACAAGGAGTAAAACCCTTGAGCACAGTAACAAAAAGACCTGTCTGGAATCTGGATGGCGTTCCTCGCTTCTTCCAGATGGAGTGCTTCCTAGGAGAGCAGGTTCTCCTTTACAAGAACCTGGAGCTGATGCTACCCTTCTCGCAGGATACAGAAGATAGGATGAAGACTTGCTTCAGGCTTGAACGTTCTCAGGTACACGCTCTACGTTCAGCCGCAGCTTGGCTTTAGTCTTCGCAGAGGCTTCTCCTTTTTAGCAACAAGCTCCTCACAGGCTCTCCCTCTTTTCTTCTCTTCACTTCTCTCTATTTTTCTCTTCTTCTACTTCAACTTTCTTTGGTTCACTTCTTCTTATCTTTTTAACAAGCCCTCCTCTTTTCTAACCTTCTGTACGATATGCTCCAGCACACTATGTCTCCCATACGATATTCTTTTGCTCCAGTATATCTTCTTCTTTTTCATGCAACGTACAGTGTTGGTAGAAGGCAATATGGACCATCCATTTCCATCGAAGGCTTCTGGATACTAAGCAGGGTGCCCTCCGATTGGCCCAGAAGTGATAAGATGTTCTTAGTTCTCATTGGCTGGCCAATCTTCTTCATGTGGTAGACCGTAGTTCCCATTGCCTAGCCAATATGCTTCGAGCAGAACACTACGGGCTGAGCTTCTTCTTCCTCTAGGTAAAGACCATCTCCTGATGATACCCTTACTAGGAGACATGCTATTGGTCCAGCTATAAAGAAGGATTATTTTCTATAAAAGATCCTTTGGAGGCTTGCCAGGTGGCCTAGGGACAAGTGCCAAACCGGAGTTCGTAGGTCCAAAGACTATAGAAAAGAGTTCTTCTATTTTTCAGCTTGGGCGACCATTTTGTTACCCTTGCGGGCCATTTGTCACTAATAGCAAGTCATTTTTCCCTTTTACATAGTCATTTGTCACCCATATTCACATTAAACCGTCGCCACTGCTTAGCTCTTCATTCTTTGCGTTTGGCTCACTGGCTGCGTCAACTCCATGAAGCATTGCATCGACTCTGCTTCCAAGCTTCTCAAGGCGTTCAGTGCTATCACCCATTTTTTAGTGTTACATGGTTATTTGTCGGCCTTGTCTTCTATTTGTCATCCATAGTGACTTATTTGTCACCCTTATCATCCACAAGCCGTCGCCACTGCTGCTTTTCTTTCTTGAGCTTAACCGTCGCCTTAGGATATTTTTCACCTTTAGCCTTGTCTTTTGCACCACTACAAAGCCATTTGTCACCGTTGGCTGCGTGAATGTCTGCGTTAAGAACCCTTTTGACTTTCTTCTTCTTTTGACTTTTTCATGTGAGCACTGTAGTTGGTAGATGATGACTAAGCCTTTGACCGGATCTGTGAAGCTTGCAAAAGCTTGATCTTGAGTTGTTGACTTTGACTGCGTTCATCTTGACCTGGTCATCTTGATATTTAAGCTTGGCTGGGTCAATTTGATCGACGTTGACTTTGACCAAAGTCAACTTTTGATTGGAGTCAACACCACCTTCAAACGAAGTCTTCAAGACTTCTTCATATCTTGTTCACCCTTCAAAACCCATTCTTCACACTTGAAGATGCATTAGTCACCCCAAGCTTCCATTATACACCTCTGACCACCTATTTGTCACCCTTAAACCATAGCCATAGGTGTAGTTTGTCTACCTTGCTGTCTTGAGCGAGAGTCGACTTCTAAATAGCACTTAGCAGATTTTGGCTAAGTCTTCTTCAGCTAACCTGTTCTGTGCACAAATTAAAGACAACCTTGAAATGCCATCATCAACAATATTCATGACTCATAGTTTTAACATCATTAAAACACAGGGACACAACATTCTCCCCCTTTTTGATGATGGCAACACGATGAGTCATTAATGATTAAATTTGCAGAACAAGTCACGACAATGACAATCCATATGCTCAAATCCATATGCACAAGAACATCTCCTCCCACAAAAAATGACTCACAACTATATTCTCCCCCTTTGACAACATCAAAGCAAATAGATTGAGAGTACATAAGGAAGTTGGGAGATAGGTGTATGGAGTTCGAAAAGAGCATTGTATCAGAAATAAAACACGATCTAAAATATTATTCATTAGCAAGCTTATGATTTTCATATTCTTCAGTTATATGAACTCCCATGATTGAGCCTTCATTTATTGCTTAGTTTAAGATTAATAAGAGTAGAGATTATCATCTAAGCTTTTTCAGGCACTTTGCACTTAGATTTAATAGAAATAAATCAATTCCATAGATGTGAATCCATCTTTAATTCCCCTTTATCTTACTTATGCAAAATCAAGAGCTCACTTAGGAGTGACTGAAGACAAGTATTGAAATTAAACACAATGAACATTTCTGACTTGTAACTCAGGATTTCAGCACAATATCTGACCTTTTATCATTTTCAAAATTTTCTTTTTGGCTCACAATTTTTGATAAGAGCATTCAAGTATAGCCCACACCTTTTTACATAAGGGTGCACGTTGATTAGACTCCAGCACCCCTAGTTACTCAGTGAGACTAGTTATCCTGCCTCATTTTGAGCAGAGATAGCAATGGCACTTCATGACTAAGTCCGCTACATTTCTTTGATGTAGGGATTAGTTTCTCAGTGAACATATAGTTGTTGACACCCATTTTATGACCAATGAGTTGGGTCATCTCCTTATCTATTTTATGATGTCCCGAGTTATTCACCGCTTATTGGGCCATTTTTGGTCACTTTCTGGGCTTATTTTATGGGTTATTCTCCCTAATTGGGCCTGGTTCATTTGATTTCTCAACATTTACAACTTATTGGGACTGGATAAGGGCTAATAAGGATTTTATTGTGGATTAACTTGGAGATTTATGGGCCTTTATCTCTTTTGCCACGTCTACTAGCCTTGTGGTCTATCGTATGACCGTTTGGTGAGCGTTGGCGGTCCTTTGCAAGACCGTTAGGCAATAGAGTGTCATGTTGGGTTTCTTCGATCATATCTCTTTCTGGACGACTGAGCCATGCGGTCTATCGTTCGACCGTTTGTGATGCCTTGCAGTCTATCGCAAGACCGTTTGGGGAGACAGAGAGTCCTGCTCAGTCTGTTCTTTCTCTCTTCGGCCGTGGTCGAGCTAGAGTCCTTGATTTGTTGTTTTCTCTCTAGATAGAGGCTCTCAGAACCTTCTGTTTATTTATATGGACTCTTTGGAGTATTATCTTCGAGGTTTATCTAGATTCAGGCCTATTTTCGTGTCATTATCTCTCCAACTTGATCCTAGGGTTTGGGGGTCTATAAATTCAGCCCTTAACTTCATGGCTTGCGGAGGAGATTTCTGGAGTTTGCCATGAAGTGCTGCTACATTCTGGAGTGAGTACCAATCATGGAGAAGTCCTTCCTACGTCCTTAAGGCTTTTGGTCCAGGGAGTATTAAGTTCCATTGGCTTAGTTTGAATCTTTTCTCTTAGTTTTCCTTTTCCCCTTGCTTCATCATAGCATATTCCCTCTTCCTCTTTCACATTCTCTGCACTTACATCACGTTTTAAACATCCTCCTACTCTTTTCCACACCCCACATGGGTTAAAAAACCACCAACCCCCAGGTATTCACCCTTCCTTTATGCACTTTAGTTTAATTGCATTATAGATACTACACTAATCCAAGGGCTTATTGGGTTGTTTTCTTTGTGTCTACATTCTTCTGCAGGTTTACAAGGTTCATTGTACGAGGCCCAGCTCTTCTGGCCAGCCAGGAGGGGTGGAGATTCAAAGTTCCACATTACTTTTCTAGATGCCCTTGCGGCCGTTTGGAAGACCGTTTGCAGATCTCTCAGGCGATCTATTATAGGTGTAATACCCTGGATTCTTATCGGATCTTCCGGATCCTTATCGGAGTGCTTTCGGATCGCTTTTATGGGTCCTGAGTTGAGTTTTACGATCCGCGTGGGTTTTTCTCTCGTACAAGTTACAGAACCCTGTGGTGAGTTTATTTCTCAGTTCATCGACTCGAGGATGCTACAGTTGCGATGTGCTCTTCTCGAGGATCATTTTGGCTATTTTTACGTATTTTTATGAATTAGTGGATTTTTGGCACAAAAATCAGAATTTCAGAAATTAGGAAAATTCCTAATTTCTTTCCCTTTTATTTTCCTTTCCTCTCTCCTCCCTCTCATTTCTCATGTTTCCCTCTCTCTCTCGTTCTCTCTCCTCTCTAGTCCTCTCGATGTGGGGCGCGCGACCGTGGCGAGCTGGCTGAGGTGGGAACGCGATGGAGTGAACCTGGAGCATGATGGAGTGGCGGATTGAGCGTGGCGCGGCACGATCCCTCGGTGGATTCAAAGTCGGCGTGGTTCGTTGGTTTGGCAATTTTTGGCGCTGTTTAGTCGCTTCGACGCTCGAAATCTTCGGTGGAGGTAGGGAGACGGACGCTCTGCTTCTCTTCTACATTCCCTCGCAATTTCACGTCGAACGGTGTGTGTACTAGTGGGTTTCGTTCAGTTTCAAGAAAAGCATGCTCGGGGGGTGTGCATCGGGTTCGTCGAAAAATGGTGACGATTTTCGACTAGATTAGTTTCATTGTGACCCCCAGCATGTTAGCGTTCTAGATATGCTATTTTTATCAGGATTAGTCATCATTTGGGCCCGATACAAGTCCGGGAACCCCGGTGACCCAATTAGGGTCGATTCGATAGAATCACCAGTTTCTTGCGATTTAGATGTTGCATGGACCCCATTCGGCATGTGGAAGGTTATTTTTGTCGATTAGGATTGTTTCTCCTTTGTTTAGACGCGAATGGGGCGTGGAATGGCCGGATCTGGCCATTCCCATGGTTTTCTCGCCGTATCGTGCTAGCGGTTGTTTCAGAGACCGTCTCTTGTCTCTGACGGCCCAAAGTTAGACCGCCACACTCCGTGGTGTGTCGGTTAGTTCAGGTAGGTCTATGCTGGCGACCTAAACGTAGACCGCCTCTTGCCTCTGGCGCCCCTATGGTGGTGCGCCAAGCTCAATGGTTTCTCGATATTAGTGTAAGTCGGTTCTAGTCTTAGCGATGTTACGATAAACTGCTACTTGCTCTAGCGGCCCTTTCTTAGACCGCTATGGGTCGTTGACGTTAGTCAATGGGTTAAGTTAGTTTGGGCTGGCGGCCCAAGCTTTTACCGCCAACGTGTTGTAGCGCTCCTTCCTTAGACAGCTACGGTTCGTTTGATCGGGTCAAGATTGTAAGTCGGTTGGCCTTGGCGGCCCAGCTTTCGAGCATTTCTTCATTGTAGCGCGCCTTTCTTAGGCCGCTACAGTCCGTTTGTCTAAGGTCAACAGGTTAATGCAGTTAGTTTGGCGGTTTACTCTTAGACCGCCTAGTCCGTGTAGCGCATCTATATTAGACCACTTTTGGTGGTTTGACCGAATAGGTCGGTCCAAGGTTGACTTGGTTTAGCGGCCCAATCCTTGACCTCTACAGTCCCCTAGCAGCCCATTCTACGACCGCCAGCGTATGTTCCTCCGCTTATCTTCTGCGTGTCATTTTTTGATGTGTTGGTTTCCAAGTGCCTCGGCTTGACCTCGTGGTTTGCCCATTGTCCCGTGGACGTCTTTTGATGTCCTATGAGGGCTATAACCATGTTATAAGATAGCTAGGTGTACTTTGCTATTGGTTAGGTTTCTGTACTACTTCAGACTCATCGTTAGGTTCTGGTCAACCAGGTGAGACCTAGTGGTTGACAAGTAACCTTGTGTGTGTCTCGACTATTCTGCATAGCTTGAGACAGTGGTTCTGGATGCTTTGAGGTACTATCCTACCTCGATTTATGTGTCCAGGTACTTTGGGGGTCTCGATGCTCCCTCAGGTCTCCGTGAGTCATTTCATATGGTCGTGTGGATCTGATGATCCAGTGTAATTTTCCTATGGCTTAGGATTAGGCTGATTGGCGGCTTGTCATCGCCATTGTGTAATGATCTTGACTCCGAGTCTTATGACTCAAGGATCGTTGTGTCAACAGGTCTAGTAGTCCTATCCTGAGTCTGTGGCAGTTGGTATACCGCCATGTGTCAGGGTGCTTTGTAGTATGTGCGATAGTGCATTCTTAGCATGTCGGTACTTCAGCACTCGTGTTTCAGAGTTTCTATGTCAAGTGGGCCTCCACTAGTCGTAGCCTGAGGACCTTGAGTGTCGGCCCACCTGGGAGTAGGTGGTGGGGCAGTTCCCAAGATACGATTTGTAGGCTAGTTTCCGTGGGCTCCCTTGCCTTACAGTAGCGTCCTGCTGGGGGAGAAAACTAGCTAGAGGCCTGGCTCAAGGCATTGAGCTTGTGTGTGCACACGTGGTTAGAGGCATTTTGGACGAACATCGACGTGCGTGACCCTGACTAGTCACTCGTTACTGTAGTTCATGTTCTGGTTCCGTGAGTATCTCAGTCTCCGTCATTCTCGGCGTCCGTAGCGAGATACCTGTGGCGCAGTATAAGACGTCAGTGGACGCATCTGGCTGTTCTTCTAGTGAGGAGGTGCGTCTGTCAGTTGGCACATGACTCTCGTGTTTCTCGGAGTCTGTGTTTCCCTTTCGAGTTAGTCTATTCTTGGCTTTGTCCAAGTTCAGCTTCGCCTTTCGAGTTGGTCTGTTCTCGGCCTTGCCCGAGGATAGCTTTCTGTTGCGTGCATGACGATCTAGTCATGTGTACGTCAGTGTCTGTTGTCTATCTAGGTCTTTTCTAGGGCTTTTGCCTGGTTTCGTGGGCTTTATCCTTTGGGGTAATGGTAGGCTGATGGATCGGTAACTCTTGACTTTGTGAGATCAGGGTTCGCCCATCTGTCGCTGTTTGGAGTAGCTTAGGGAGCCGTGCTTTACTCGGTAGCCATGTTCTCATTCCTTACGGCTTTGCTTTTCCCTTTTATTTTAGCTGTTCTACTCCTACTCTCCCAGCTTTATTTTACAGCTTTCTAGTAGTAGTTTTTCCTGCTTTCTTTCCTGCTTTACTACTACTGCTATTTTAGTTGTTGTTCCGTGTTACTGGGTTGTTCTTCAGTAGGGATCTGCGTGACCCCTACTGAGCCAGTGACACAAGGCTCACCCCTACTTTTCAGGTGTGGTCGTCTCTGCTTCCTTCGCGGTTCCTAGTGTGGCGTGCTCGTAGTAGCCAGCGGTACCTCCGTCGGGCTTCCCCCGACCTTAGTGTTCATTTTTCTTTCTGTTGGACTGTACTTGTCTTTCGTTTGGACTGGACTCTGGTATAATTATTAATGTAAACTATTAATTAAAAAGTAATTTTATTTCTGCTATTTTAGCAAACTGATTTAATGAAATTTAATTGCTTACTGTTATATCTGTGACTTCAATGTACTACACAACAATCCTTTTATCCCTTCGGAGCTTTAAAGCTCTTGGGAGGCTTCACGGGTTCCAAGTGGTATCGGGTCTACTCGGTAGTCCTATTGGGTATATCCGGTATTCAGAGTCCGAGTCGTCACAATTAGTATCAGAGCGTTGGTGTGTGAACTACATGGGAATCCGAGATATTACAGTATCCATAGTCCTGAAAGTCCAGTACCGCCTTTTGCTGGCTTAGGTTTCACGATTCCTTGTCACTTTATTTCCGTGTGTTGTCTTGTGCGTGCTGTGTTAGCATTGTGCGAGATGGTTTTGCTCTCGTCAGGATGTGACAGGATGCTCCTTTTCGTCGTGGTGTTTGACACGATCGTGCTGTACTTGGCAGAGTTCGTCGGTAGACTAGAATCTGCAGTACATTGTTCAAGATTTTTCCATGGTTTATTCAGGTGGCTGGTGACTTTTCGAGTTGGTGTGATTGCTGTACATATTCTTACGTTGTTTCGATCGTCGCAACTTAAGTCTGTGTAGCTCCTGAGGTGTTTCGCTTTAGTTGAAGTGGTTGCTTTATTACCTCGATTGAGAAGATGCTCAAGTGAACCTAGGATTTACCTTCCTGGTGAGCTACTGTGAGTGAGCTTGATGCTTCTCATCATGTTTGGTGTCATCTTTTCGAGGTAAGCCTTGGAATTGCTATCTGGGTGAGACCTTTGTCCTGTGTCTGCTTAAGTGTGGACAGTATTTATTCTGAGCCTGATCTACTCCTTGTTCGATGGTTGCTTGGCTTTGTACCTAATCTTTTTGTTGAGAGCCGTTGTGCACCATGTTCGTCATGCCGTGTCTAGCGGCCGATGTGTTGTGAAGGCTCATTTATTCTTTCAGGACGTAATGGTAAGCTGAGATTAGCCTTTCTTTGTGCTTTATGCTAAAGCTGGTACTCTCCTTGGTTTGCGCTTAGGTGACTTGTGATCGGTTGTAAGTAGGATCAGTACTCGTGGCGTGTTATATTGCGATTTTCCGTAAATTGTGATGGCGCTGTGTGTGTGCTGAGATGCGGATACCGAGGTATTTCTGACGCCTGTGTGCGTAGTATGAGTGCGCAGTGGAGGCGTGTGGGTTGATAACCCACGGGTCGAGGATCGTTGGTTGTAAGATTCTGACTGGTCGAGAGAATTGTCTTTCTCTATATGACTTCATCTTGGCTTCGTGTGCCTTGATGTTGTTTGTTGTCGTTCCATTGTTCTTGGAGACATTATGGTGTTGGCACGGGCATTTATGAGTATTGGAGAAACTGTCGGCATTTCTACTTGTTGAGTACCCTCTACTCTGTTATTCTTTCTTGGGTATTGTGCTCTCGGGACTTGAGCGTGGTCCTTGAGATGCGTTTCCCAAGATTGTTGTTCTCGTTGTCGTGGGTCTTTCCTTGGTAAGCTGCTCGATGCATGACTAGTTCCTTGTAGTTATGTGTTCAACTAGTATTGTGCCTTGATGTGACCCAGCTTGCGCTTGTGTTCCGTGGTTCTGTGTTCAGTACGGAGCCGGGATCCTGCAAGTGCTGCTGTTGTCGTTGTTGTCATTTTGACGTTGTTTCCTTGTGAATCTATCTTGCCACAGTGTGGACCAAAGTCTTGTCAGTTGGTTGTGTTGTACTCTTCTTTCCTAGTAGAGTTAGCATGCGACTCGATCCGATGTAATGTCTGAGTGCGGACTCACTTGATTGTGCTTGTGGTCCAGAGCTGTCGTTGGCGTCCTGTGTGCCAGGCTTTCGTGGTTGCTTATGCCACTAGAGCCGATGATGTTGTCGAGCTATCAGCTGAGAGGACTACGTTTCCTTGTTTACGCTAATGCTTGCTGTGTCTGTCGTTTTGTGTTATCGGTTGCTGTTGTCGTGGCATGGGTCGTGTCTCCTTTCCTGTGAGACGTAAGCGACGTTGCCTTGCTTCGGAGATGTCAGACTTGTGTTTACTAGTGTGCTATGCTCGTTCTGTGGATCAATTTGCCTTGAGATCTAGAACGTGTGCTTGTGATTAAGGTCTGGCGGTGTCCCTCTGAACTGTGTTTTTCGAGATTTGTGTTGTTCCGAGTTCAGATGTTTGGGTTTGTTCTTCCCTGCTTCTCCTTGTTAGTTCCTTAAATTTTGAGGATGAAATTTCTTGAAGGAGGGGAGGCTGTAATACCCTGGATTCTTATCGGATATTCCGGATCCTTGTCGGAGTGCTTTCGGATCGATTTTGTGGGTCCTGAGTTGAGTTTTACGATCCGTGTGGATTTTTCTCTCGTACAAGTTATGGAAACCTGTGGTGAGTTTATTTCTCAGTTCATTGACTCGAGGACGCTACAATTGCGATGTGCTCTTCTCGAGGATCATTTCGACTATTTTTACGTATTTTTTAGAATTAGTGGATTTTCGGCACAAAAATCAGAATTTCAGAAATTATGAAAATTCATAATTTCTTTCCTTTTTATTTTCCTTTACTCTCTCCTCCCTCTCATTTCTCACGTTTCCCTCTCTCACTCGTTCTCTCTCCGCTCTGGTCCTCTCGACAGGGGGCGAGCGACTGTGGCGAGCTGGCTGAGGCGGGAACGCGGTGGAGTGAACCTGGAGCATGATGGAGTGGCAGATTGAGCATGGCACGGCACGATCCCTCAGTGGATTCAAAGTCAGCGCGGTTCATTGGTTTGGTGGTTTTCGGCACGGTTTAGTCACCTCGGTGCTCAGAATCTTCGGTGGAGGTAAGGAGACGGACGCTCTACTTCTCTTCTACGTTCCCTCGCAGATTCACGTCGAACGGTGTGCGTACGAGTGGGTTTCATTCAGTTTCGGGAAAAGCATGCTCGGGGGGTGTGCATTGGGTTCGCCAAAAAATGGCGACGGTTTTCGACTAGATTAGTTTCATTGTGACCCCAATCATGTTAGCGTTCCAGATCTGCTATTTTTATCGCGATTGGTCGTCATTTGGGGCCGGTACATGTCCGGGAACCCTGGTGACCCAATTAGGGTCAATTCAATAGAATCGCCCGTTTCTTGTGATTTAGATGTTGCATGGACCCCTTCCGGCCTGTGGAAGGTTGTTTTTGTAAATCAGGATTGTTTTCCCTTCGTTTAGACGTGAACGGGGCGTGGAATGGCTGGATCTGACCATTCCCATGGTTTTCCCGCCGTATCATGCTAGCGGTCGTTTCAGAGACCGTCTCTTGTCTCTGGCTCCCAACGTTAGACCACCACACTCCGTGGTGTGTCGGTTAGTTTAGGTCGATTTAGGATGGCGGCCTAAACTTAGACCGCCTCTTGCCTCTGGTGCCCCTATGGTGGTGCGCCAAGCTCAATGGTTTCTCGATATTAGTGTAAGTCTGTTCGAGTCTTAGTGGTCTTATGATAAACCACTACTTGCTCTAGCGGCCATTTGTTAGTCCACTATGGGTCATTGTCGTTAGTCAACGTGTTAAGTCAGTTTAGGCTGGCGGCCCAAGCTTTGACCGCCAACGTGTTGTAGCGCTCCTTCCTTCGACCGTTATGGTTCGTTTGACGGGGTCAAGATTCTATGTCAGTTTGCCTTGGCGGCCCAGCCTTCGAGCGTTTCTTCGTTGTAGCGCGCCTTTCTTAGGCCGCTGTAGTCTGTTTGTCTTAGGTCAATAGGTTAAGGCGGTTAGTGTGGGGGTTTACTCTTAGACCGCCTAGTCCGTGTAGCGCGTCTATATTAGACCGCTTTTGGTGGTTTGACCGAATAGATCGGTTCAAGGTTGACTGAGTTAGGGGCCCAATCCTTGACCGCTACAGTCCCCTAGCGGCCCATTCTATGACCGCCAGCGTATGCTCCTCCGCTTATCTCATGCGTGTCATTTTTCGATGTGTTGGTTTCCAAGTGCCTCGGCTTGACCTCGTGGTTTGCCCATTGTCCCGTGGACGTCTTTTGATGTCCTATGAAGGCTATAACCATGTTACAAGGTAGCCAGGTGTACTTTGCTATTGGTTAGGTTTCTATACTACTTCAGAGTCATCGTTAGGTTCTGGTCAACCCGGTGAGACCCAGTGGTTGACAAGTAACCTTGTGTGTGTCTCGACTATTCTGGATAGCTTGAGACAGTGGTTCTGGATGCTTTGAGGTACTATCCTACCTAGGTTTGTGTGTCCAGGTGCTTTGAGGGTCTTGAAGCTCCCTCAGGTCTCCGTGAGTCGTTTTATATGGTCGTGTGGATCAAATGATCCAGTGTCATTTTCATGTGGCTTAGGATTAGGCTAATTGGCGGCTTGTCACCGCCGTTGTGCGACGATCTTGACTCTGAGTCTTGTGACTCAAGGATCATTGTGTCAGCAGGTCTAGTTGTCCTATCCTGAGTCTGTGGAAGTTTGTATATGTAGCAACCCTGGTAAAATAAAAGGAAGATTTCAAGAAATATTAAGTAAGTAAATGATAAGAACCAAAATGAATAAATAATAAGTCAAAAGTAAGTAACGCCTCTCAACAAGGCGCGATGTAAATAAGAAACGCCTTCATCTGAGGCGTTAATTCAAAAAGTGATGCCTATACCAAAGGTCGTCAAATTTCAAACGGCCAAAACGAATAAAAGGAAAGAGAAAGAAACGCCCTCTTCTTGGGCGCGAATTACAAAAGAAACAGTACAGGTCAAGACGTCAATTAAAATGCACGCCCTAACCTAAGTCGTTAATTCCATCTGTGACCCATTCGAACCCAGACATTATCCAGGGTAAGTTTTTGGATTAATACGTGTTCAATCGAACATGGAAAGGACTCTATGAAGGAAAGACACGTTCTAATCAAACTCTAACCCTATTGGGTTCTGTAAACCCTATAAATAACCCTTCCTATCGAACCCTAATAAGCTATTTGGTCGAAGGAAAGCTCTGCTGCTGCCGTGCGTGAAGAATTGGTATTGTTCTTCTTCCCTTGCCTTCGGTCATAATCATGAAGAATATTGATGTTCTTCATCATCTTTGTTGCAGGAAGTCTGCCGTAAGTAGTAACTCTTCTGCCTAGTTGAAGGACGGGAGGTTCTTCATCAAGACGATCTCTTCCTCCAAGAAGGAAGCTGTTTCCATAAGCTTCGGAAGAACTCTGTTTAGAACAGAGTATCATTCTTCTGCACGTTCCTTCACCAAGACCATTCATCAGGTAGGTTTTCTCAAGAACTGTAGCCCAAACTAGTTTAAGATTCCTAATATTATCATCTGTCATCCATGCCTATAGTTTTACTGCGTTTTTCAACGTTTTCTGGGAAATTTCAAAAGAAGCGACCCTACCTAGGGCGCTAATTCTTGTTATGACGCCCTGCCCAGGAGTCGTCAATTCCATACAGTTAATAAATACCCATCTTTAAAATTCAATATCTATGTAACCACGAATCTAATATTATGCATGATCCTACCTACTCAATCTTGCTATTTTTCTTGTCCAGTTCTGTTTCTTGCAAAGTAATTATCGTGAAATACCTGTAAACCAAAGTTAATTAACGACCTTCCCAAGGTCGTCTCTTATGAAACTAACGCCCCATTAAAGGGCGCTAATTTAAAATTAACGCCCCTATCCAAGGCGCGTTTTGTTAAAATTCCAGAATATTGAAACTTCTACAAAATAGAAATATAGAATGGACGACTGCTAGAAAAGACGTCAAATTATGAATACACGACCCAGTAAAAGGCGTTAATTCATTAAGTAGTGACTTAGGCTAAGTCGCTATTTTCCTGTGATACTATTTTACACTGTTACTGTTAACCGAGGGTTTCATATGTATATTTATATATATATATATAATTATATATATCGGCACTATATTCCAGTCCGTGAATATAGCCCCATGTTTCATGATGATTTATCGCATTACCCAATAAATCTCAGTGAAATACAAGCTCTCCATTGGACATTCTGTTCCTTTGGACTAGCAAGTTAGTCATTGGGACCTCCATAAGACTCCTCGAGCCTTGGATTCCCTCAAGGCCGATTGAGCGGGTTGTACTATAAAAACCTATCATACTACTTTGCCATGTCACTCTATAGAAACATGGTATACCGGCCCTCATGTTATGCTGTGTATGATATGAGAATTATCTTAATGAACGGGGAAAGCATGCCATTATGGTGATGTTCTTGTGGACCCCAATTCTATATCAAACATTATTATGATGTTCTTGTGGACCTCAATTCCATATTAAAGGAGTGACCATCTACTTGTGGGCACTTACTTGTCATGGTACCCAAGTTAGGGAACCAATTCCACCTAGTTTTATCGATACTCGTGATTACACCGTTATTATCGTCATTATTGTCATGTTCAAATCCTTGAAATGCTATCTACCTCTAAGTTCATACAAGTTCTTTGTCCTTGAAATTCCATATTGGTTGTACATAAAGTGGATGTCAAAATACATGACCAATGACTGCGCATATAGGGCCCGATCTGGTCCTAGGAGGAGCACCCAAAAGTACTTGTGCCCATGGGAGTTGTAATGATCACGGTACGGCATTGTACCGAAGTGCATGACTAGCTTGATTGGACATTCCACAAATCTTGTACTTGACTCGATTTGACATGACATGACTTGCGTGACCCGAAAAAGGGTAATTTATATACTTGCTTGCTTGAAACGTGATAGCCAAATTCTTGACAGGACATGATGAATATACTTGCTTGAACATTTTGACATTTATTTGATATAAAGTTCTTGAAAGTTCATGAATAGTTCACCTTGTTATCTGGTTGTTATACACTCTCTATCTTGTTGTTCTACGCGAGCATGCATAGCTATAGTGCATTCATGGAAAAATATAATTACTTAAACCCATTGCTAGTTCTTGAGATATAATTTCCTACTGAGCGTTCGCTCACTTAGTGTTTTCCCTACTTTTCAGGTAAGTCCGATGATGAAGAAACTCATTCTGATGGGGAAGGTCAAGAGTGAAAGAGATAGAGCTTTTCCAGTGTCAACTAGTCTTGAAATTTTCCATATTTTCTTGAGTCAACTTTGTACTTTCTTTTTATTAAGTTTTGATTGTTCAACAGAGTTGTAATCAAGTACTCTTAAGGAATAAAGGATTGGGTTATCTTTATATTTGCGCACTCTGTCTTTGTGTCGAATACACTAATACTCTGATTGACATGATCGATATAAACTCGTCACGCATCTCCGGGTATCTTCCGCACTCGGGGCGTGACAGTATACCACCATGTTTCTAGGTGCTTTGTAGTACGTGCGATAATGCATTCTTAGCTTGTCTGTACTTCAGCACTCGTGTTTCAGAGTCTCTGTGTCTAGTGAGGCTCCACTAGTCGTAGCCTAACGACCTCGAGTGTCAGCCCACCTGGGAGTAGGTGGTGGGGTAGTTCCCGAGATACGATTTGTAGGCTAGTTTCCGTGGGCTCCCTTGCCTTGCAGTAGCGTCCTGCTGGGAGAGAAAACTAGCTAGAGGCCTGGCTCAAGGCATTGAACTTGTGTGTGCACACGTGGTTAGGGGCATTTTGGATGAACACCGACGGACGTGACCCTGACTAGTCACTCGTTAATGTAGTTCCTGTTCTGGTTCACTGAGTATCTCAGTCTCCGTCATTCTCGGCGTCCATAGCGAGATACCTGTGGCGCAGTGTAAGACGTCAGTGGACGCATCTGGCTGTTCTTCTAGCGAGGAGGTGCTTCCGTCACTTGGCGCATCACTCTTGTGTTTCTCAGAGTCTGTGTTTCCCTACCGAGTTAGTCTATTCTTGCCTTCGTCCAAGTTCACCTTCCCCTTCCCAGTTGGTCCGTTCTCGGCCTTGCCCAAGGATAGCTTTCTGTTGCGTGCATGATGATCTAGTCATGTGTTCGTCAGTGTCTGTTGTCTATCTAGGTCTTTTCTAGGGCTTTTGCCTGGTTTCGTGGGCTTTAGCCTTTGGGCTAATGGTAGGCTGACGGATCGGTAACTCCTGACTTTGTGAGATTAGGGTTCGCCCATCTGTCACTGTTTGGAGTAGCTTAGGGAGCCGTGCTTTGCTCGGTAGCCATGTTCTCGTTCCTTACAGCTTTGCTTTTCCCTTTTCTTTTAGCTGTTCTACTCTTGCTCTCCCAGCTTTCTTTTACAGCTTTCTAGTAGTAGTTTTTCCTGCTTTCTTTCCTGCTTTACAACTACTGCTGTTTTTGTAGTTGTTTCGTGTTACTGCGTTGTTTTTCTGTGGGGATCCGCGTGACCCCTACTGAGCCAGTGACACGAGGCTCACCCCTACTTTTCAGGTGTGGTCGTCTCTGCTTCCTTCGCGATTCCTGGTGTGGCGTGCTCGTAGTAGCCATCGGTACCTGCGTCGGGCTTCCCCCGACCTTAGTGTACGTTTTTCTTTCTATTGGAATGTACTTATCTTTCCTTTGGAGTAGACTCTGGTATAATTATTAATCTAAACTGTTAATTAAAAAGTAATTTTATTTCTACTATTTTAGCAAATCAATCTAATGAAATTTAATTGCTTACTGTTATATCTGCGACTTCAATGTACTGCACAACAATCCTTTTATCCCTTCGGAGCTTTACAGCTCTTGAGAGGCTTCACGGGTTCCAACTGGTATGGGGTCTACTCGGTAGTCCTATTGGGTATTTCTGGTATCCGGAGTTCGGGTCATCACAACAGGACCGTTTGTATTCTAATTGCAGTCGTCTGGAAGTCTATTTTCCTTCCGCGATGCCTGATTTTCTCTCTCTCGTGGGCGGGTGACTTCACTCGGCTCTTTCCAAGGTACATAGTGTAGTTTTACTGCGTTATTCACCTTGGTGGTGATCACACATTCCTTTATTTGAGCATTGTTCATCATATTGCTTACTTTCTCTTTTACTCTTAGTTGCTCCACACCTACGGTGTGTGTTTTTCTTTTACTCCTTTGCTCCACGCCCATGGCGTGTGTTTTTATTTTCCTTCTTTATTTCTGAGATGATATGCTCACCAAGTTCATGTTGATTGCTTGAGTTAGTGCACCACTTGCTCACACATATTCCATATCTCTCATATTCATCCACACACATCACCAACACACAAACATCAACAACCTCTATTTTTTGGCGATCACGGTGGGACTTCTAGTGCCAATCGTGCTGAGTTTCTGTCTGACCTACTATTCTTAATTGTTCTCAGTGGCCCTTGTGTTTTTCTCGATTTTCCCATTTATTCCCTGTTATTTTCTACTCTTTGGTTCCCTGGCGGTCTCCTCCTTGGCCGTTTCTGGCTTAAAAGTGGTCTAGCGATAGATCGTCTTATATTTTTAGCGATCTCCCATACGACCGTTTCTCCAGTTACAAGTACGTACACAGAGGTTGCTATTATTTCTACAATTTTTGGCTATGTTTATTTCTTCTGGGTGCTATCTGGTCTCCTCCTGTTGTTGTGTCATATATTCACATCATTACTTGCATATTGCTTGCTAGTTTCTAGGCTAGAAATTGCATGCACTCCGGTGCACATAGGGTCATTCATCTTTCACATCATAGTTTCATTCCCACCTTGCTGTGTGATCCTCTAACCTCCATATTCCTTGGGGTCGACTAGGTGACCACATCAGGGACCTCCATAAGTCCCCGTGAGTCGTGGATTCCCATACGGACGCCGGGCCGATTGTACCTTCACCACCCCGTGTAAGACCCCAGATAATTAATAAGGAATAAAATATTCCGAACGAATAAAAATAATTGATATATATGATTAGAGGTACTTAATAAATGTAAAACCATCCAAGAGAAATACATAAAATTGGGCCAAAAATAAATAACGCCCTTCCTTAAGGCGCTAATTAAATAACGCCCTCTCTTAAGGCGTTAGTTGTATAAATAACACCCTGATCATGGGCGCTAATTCATACCAAGAAAAAAATAGAAATTTAGCGCCAAAATATGGAAAATGTAAAAGACGACCCTAGTTAAGGCGTCATTTTATAAAAACACGCCCTCTGGTGAGGGCGCTACTTAATGAAAAGACGCTCTTGTCTCAGACGTCTCTTTCCCCGAGAGTTAAATTAAGGCATGCTCGTTCGCTGCATGGCCTGTGTTAGGGTTCTCCGATGCAAATGGGAGCAGGCGGCTGCTATCTTGGAAGGGGTGAGGACCATGCATAGTATGTTTAAAACCTTACCAATCTTGATCAAAAATCCCTTCCGTATCTGAGCATTTGAATCCCCAGAACCCACACAACCCTATAAAACTACGTCTCCGTCGATCGTAGCAACGTTACTGCTGCATCGACGCCATCCTGCTGCTGCGAATGCAAGTGAGGAAGGATTCTTCCTCTTCTTCCTGTTGACTGCAACGTGAAGGGGAGCTCCCTCTTCTTCATTCTTCTTCCTGCTGACGAACGTGTGAAGGCGTTCCTCTGCTTCCCCCGTCATCCTGCTGAGGCCTGCACTAGACCACGGGCATTCATCGTCATCATTTTCTTCCTCCTGTGAACCACGAAGTGCATTCTTCATCCTGCTGTTGTTTGAGACAGACCATCGTAAAAGCTTCAGACCTTCATCCTGTTCACCAGATCATCCACAGAGGTAGGTTATCTCAAGTCTCGTAGTCTAAACAAGCATAAATCATGATCATATTGTAGGTTTTCTCAAGAAACGTAGCCCAAACTAGCATAGATTATGTAATAATATCATCCATGATCTCATGCATATAGTCTTATTGTGTTTTCAAAGGTTCTGTAAGATTTTACAATAAGCGACCCTGCCAAGGGCGCTAATTTAAAAGAAGCGACCCAGCCCAGGGCGCTAATTCAAGATCTGACGCCCTGCCCAGGAGTCATCAATTATTTGAAATTATTAAATACTCATGTTTAAAAATTTTATATCTATGAAACCATGAATCCAATCTAATGCATGATTATACCCCTTGAATCCTGCAATTTTTCTTGTCCTGACCATGTAACTTGTTGTCCCAAAATTGTATTATCTGGAAATTTTCACTGTTCATGTTAAATCTTGGATGAACTTGAATTAACGACCTAATACAGGCCGTCTCTTATAGAACTAACGCCCCACCAAAGGGCGCTAATTTAAAAGTAACGCCCCTGTCCAAGGCGCGTTTTTGTTAAAATTCCAGAATATAGAAATTCCTATAAAATAGAATTATATAATGGACGACCCCTGTATAAGTCGTCAAATTATAAATAAACGCCCCTGTAAAAGGCGTTAATTTGATAAGTAATGACTTAGATTAAGTCGCTAATTTCCTGTGTAATTATTTCATACTGTTTTCTGTGAACCGAGGGTTTTCTATATCTATATATATATATATATATCGGCACTATGTTTCATTCCGTGAATATAGTCCCATGTTTCACGATGGTTATTGCATTACCCCTCAATTCTCGGTGACCTACAAGCTCTCCATTGGACATTCCGTTCCTTTGGACTAGCAAGTTAGTCATAGAGACCTCCGTAAGACTCCTCGAGCCTTGGATTCCCTCAAGGCCGACTGAGCAGGTTGTACCATAAAAACCCTTTACACTATTTTGCCATGTCACTCTATAGAAACATGGTATAGCGGCCCTCATGATATGCTATGTGGATATCATGAGTATATTCTTAATGGAATGTGGACATCATATCATTGATATGCTGTTCTTGTGGACCTCAATTCTATATCAAATGGGTGACCATCCATGTATATGGATACCTATTTGTTATGGTACCCAATCGGGGAACTAAATCTACCCAGTTTTATCGACACTCATGATTATACCGTCATTATCAATTTTTGAACTCTAAAGCTATTTCCTTGAATTCTGTGGAACCTATCCACAAATCTATCTTGATATCTTACATGAGTTTGTTCTTGGAATTCCATGGCTATACATAAAGTGGTTGTCTAGATATTACATGTAACAATGTCAGCGCATATAGGGCCCGATCTGGTCCTGGGAGGAGCACCCGAAAGTACTTGTGCCCATGGGAGTTATATTGATCACGGTGTGACATTGCACCGAAGTACTTGCTTGAATCTACGACATCTCCACTATATCTCTATCTCTCTCTCGCGTGCTTGACTTGATTGACTTGACATGACTTGCGTGGCCCGGAATGGGCAAAGTACTTGCTTGTTAATAGCCATTATTTCACTACATGAAAGACTTTGTTGATATACTTGGTACTCATTCAAATACTTGAATACTTGAAATTCCCTATCTTGGATCAACAGCATATGTTATTTCCTCTCGTTATCCTGTTCAATTCCATAACATTTTATTTTACATGTTTTACATATAGACTTGCATTTTCATTTGAAAAAGTTAAATACTTAAACCAATTGCTAGTTCTTGAGATATAATTCCTACTGAGCGTTCGCTCATCAAGTTCTTGTCCCCAAACTTTTCAGGTAATACGGACCATGACTCGGACTCGGATGGGCAGGAGCAAGAGTGACGAGCGTAGAATCTGCAAGCGTCGTGCTACTACCACTTATCGTGTCTTGTCGTCCTTAGTTTATTCTTAGGAGTATTGTCGTTGGATATGGTGTTATGTCAATGTGTTGTAATAGTTAAGGCTCATGGGCCTGGTTCGTATTGTTAAGTCTTGGAGTATGTGACTTTATTTATGGGTTTGTTATTATCACTGGTATCAGTGTTTGATTATGTTTCAAAAGCTCATCTTATTGCGCACTCTATTTTGATGTCGAAATTCTACTTGCTCTGATTGACATGATTGATATAAACTCGTCGCGTTCTCCCGGGTTCCTTCCGCGCTCGGGGCGTGACAATTTTTTGTGGTATCAGAGCGTAGGATTTCAAGTCCTAGGAAACCCAAGTCCTAGGGATAGGTCTATCCCAAACTGTGAGGATGGGTAGTGCCGTGGGTATAAGTCCTCGTAGGGCATCCGACTAAAAATTTCAACATGAAACTAATTAAGGTTCACTACTTGTAGGACTATGGCTGCTGAACGCGCACAATGGCGTGAGATGCAACGAACTGTTCAGGGCCTGACCCAGGCCTTGCAACATGTGGCTCTAGGTAGGGCACACCATGGAGCTGGCGACCTCCATCGGAGTTTTAGGAACCTCAACCCTCCGAGGTTCGCAGGATCATCAAACCCTGAGGATGCAGAGAATTGGATAAAAGAGATCGAACGGATCTTCCGCGTCATGCAATGCGCAGATGATGAAAGGGTGCTTCTAGCCACGTTCCAACTGGAACGGGACGCTCGTGCTTGGTGGGAGTCTGTTGAGGCCACATTACCCGAAAATCATGTTACTTGGGTCGAATTTGTCGAGCACTTCAATAGCAAGTATTTCTCTGACCGTGTTCAGGAGAAAAAGGCCGTAGAATTTGCCGCCTTGAAGCAACGATCCCTCTCGGTAGCTGATTATGAAGCCCAGTTCTCCCGATTATCTAGATATGCACCACATTTAGTGTGCACTGAAAAGATGAAAGCAAGGAGGTTCTTGAATGGGTTACGACCCCAGTATATCACCCAGCTCGCTCCCTTGGATATCCAAGTATACTCAGAGATGGTACGTCGTACACAGTTGCTAGAAGACGCCACGGAACTGTCTGACAAAATCCGTGGTAAGGATAAAAGGGAGAATGTTACAAGCCCCAACACTTTTAAACCATCTTTAAGAAGCGGACCAATAATGGAGGAGAACCCTCCAAAGAGAAGAAATTCAAGAAGGGCAACAACAAACCTTTCTCCATCACGGCGCCGCCTAAGGAGAATTGTAAATATTGCGACAAGCCGGGTCATCAGGCTGCGGAATGCTGGAGAAGGCTTGGAGCATGCCTTCGTTGTGGGAGTAAAGAACACCGTATTCCCAATTGTCCGATGATGAACGAGCAAAGTGAGCCGGAGGCAAAGGAAGAGAAGCGTCCGACAAAGAAGCAAGGACGTTTACAAGCTCTCCAAGAGACGGAACCAACCGAGGGTGGGTTGGTGGAAGGTATTTTGACTGTCTGCTCTAAATCTGCTCAAGTACTGTTTGATACTGGCGCCACATATTCTATTGTTTCAAAGAAATTTGCTGCTTCATTCTCTATGGAACCGGAATGGATAAACTTAGTGATTTCTACCCTGTTAGGGAACGAGTCTGATGTCACTTTCCATTACCCTAATTGTAAGATTATGGTTAAAGGCCACAATTTACCTGCAAATTTAATATGCTTAGATCTGAAAGAGTACGATGTAATTCTAGGGGCCGATTGGCTATCCACCTATCGGGCAACTGTAGATTGTCGAAATGGAAAAGTAACTTTTGTGGATTACCCGGAGTTAACTTACGTTACTCCCCGGAAGAGATCACCAGTCATCTCTGCTCTTCGAGCCCATAAACTTATCAACAAAGGATGCGAGGCATTCTTAGCATTTGTAACTGCCACAGAGGCTAAGGTAGCTAGACTAGAAGACATTCTAATGGTTCGGGAGTTCTCCGATGTTTTCCCTGAAGATTTGCCTGGTTTGCCACCAGAGAGAGAGGTCTCGTTCACTATAGACCTTGTTCCGGGTGCCGGACCTGTTTCCAAAACACCCTACAGAATGTCCCCCGCAGAATTAAAGGAATTGAAGGAACAGCTAATGGAGCTATTGAAGAAAGGATTTATCAGACCAAGTACTTCCTCGTGGGGAGCACCAGTGTTGTTCGTCAAGAAGAAGGATGGATCGATGCGGCTGTGCATCGATTATCGGCAGCTAAACCATCTCACTATCAAGAATAAATATCCACTGCCGAGGATTGATGAACTCTTTGATCAAATTTCTAGAGCTAAGTATTTCTCAAAAATTGATCTTCGATCGGGTTATCACCAACTGAGGATCAAGGACGAGGATATTACAAAACTGCATTCCGAAGCAGGTACGGGCATTATGAATTTACTGTTATACCTTTTGGACTAACAAATGCCCCTGCAGCTTTTATGCAGCTTATGAATAGCATCTTTAGACCACATCTGGACAAATTTATTGTGATTTTTATCGATGATATCCTGATATATTCAAAGTCTGAAGAGGAGCATGAAGTGCATTTAAGAATAGCATTGCAGATATTGAGGGATAATCAATTATATGCCAAATTTAGCAAATGCGAGTTTTGGCTGGAAGATGTGTCCTTCTTAGGACATGTAATTTTAAAAGATGGAATCTCAGTGGACCCCGCAAAGGTTGAAGCGGTAAAGAATTGGGAACAACCAACAAATGCAACAGAAATTAGGAGTTTCCTTGGTCTTGCTGGTTATTACCGGCGTTTTATTAAAAACTTCTCAAGGATTGCAGTACCCCTCACCAGGTTGACCCGCAAGGAAGTGCCATATGAGTGGAATGAGGAATGTGAACAAAGCTTCCAAACATTGAAGGATCGTTTGACCACTGCTCCAGTCTTGGCCCTTCCTATTGAAGGAGAGAAGTATGAGGTATATACCGATGCTTCCGGTATTGGCCTCGGTTGTGTGTTAATGCAACAGGGGAGAGTTATTGCATACTCTTCCAGGCAGTTGAAGAAGCATAAAGTAAACTACCCGGTGCATGATTTGGAATTGGCCGCGGTAGTATTTGCACTAAAGATCTGGAGACATTATCTCTACGGAGAACAATTCACAGTATTCTCCGATCATAAGAGCCTCAATTATCTATTCTCTCAGAAGGAGCTTAATATGAGACAACGTCGATGGCTGGAATATTTAAAGGACTTTGATTTCACTATTCAATATCACCCCGGTAAAGGGAATTCAGTGGCTGATGCCTTGAGTCGAAAGTCGAGAACCCTTATAGCCAGCTGTATGATAAGGGAATGGAAACTATTAGAGGAATTCTCTAGATTAAATATAAGCACGGACCAGGAAGATGGGTGTATTACACTCTCTCACATGAGTGTGCATCCAGATTTGCTATCCGAAATCAAAAAGTTGCAAGATGAAGATCCTGGAATGATTGAACTCAGGGAGAAACTAGATCAAAGAATCAGGTTCAAGATAGCAATTGATGGAAGACTAATGTTTTAGGAAAGGACATGTGTTCCAGACTGTCCTGAGTTGAAAAGGAAGATTCTAGATGAAGCTCACCGCTCTAGGTATACCATTCATCCTAGAGCAACTAAGATGTACAAAGATCTAAAAAGAACTTTCTGGTGGCCGAACATGAAGAGGGAGGTAGTGGACTTTGTGTCTCGCTGTCTCACGTGCCAACAAGTGAAAGCGGAACACCAAAGGCCCGCCGGAAAGTTACACCCCCTTGATATTCCCAAATGGAAATGGGAAGAATTGGTATGGATTTCATCATGGGATTGCCTAAATCTAGAGGCGGACATGATGGTATTTGGGTAATCATCGACCGACTGACCAAGTCGGCGCATTTCTTGCCCATTAAAAGTCGATGGTCGGTTGATGTTTTGGCCGCATTATATATTAAGGAGATCGTGAGATTGCATGGAGTCCCAACAACAATCGTGTCTGACCGAGACCCTCGCTTCACTTCTCATTTCTGGAAGGGTCTACAACACTCTTTGGGGACGAAGCTCAACTTCAGTACTGCTTTCCATCCCCAGACCGACGGTCAGACCGAGAGAACAAACCAAATAGTTGAAGACATGCTACGGGCTTGTATTATTGACTTTGGCGGAGGCTGGCATGATCATTTGCCCCTAGCCGAGTTTGCATACAACAATAGTTACCAAGCCAGTATACAGATGGCTCCATTTGAAGCCTTGTACGGCAGGAGTTGCCGATCTCCTATATGCTGGGATGAGGTTGGCGAGAAGCAACTACTAGGGCCTGATATGGTAAGAAATACAACAGAGAAGGTTGAACTTATCCGAGAAAGACTCAAAGTAGCACAATCCCGACAGAAATCTTATGCAGATAATAGAAGAAGGGAATTAGAGTTCCAAGTCGGAGACCATGTTTACCTCAAGGTCTCACCCGGTCGAGGAATAAGGAGGTTCGGAGTTAAAGGCAAGCTCACACCAAGATTCATTGGTCCATTCGAAATATTGGCAAGAGTGGGCGAGGTAGCCTATCGTCTTGCTTTGCCTCCTCAATTGTCGGAAGTGCACAACGTGTTCCACATTTCCATGCTGAAGAAGTATGTACACGACCCTTTCCACGTCATTGATCATAGTAATTTGGTAATTCAGAGGGACTTCACATACGAACAGAAGCCAATGAAGATTCTTGATCGAGAGGTCCGAGTCTTAAGAAACAAGACCATTCCCGTGGTAAAGGTACAGTGGAACAAATGCTCGGAACAAGAAGCTACATGGGAAACTGAGGAATCTATGCGAAGAAGATATCCAGAATTGTTCTAAATCATAAGTACTCTATACCCTCCATGTCTCCATTTCACGCAATCGAATTTGGGGACCAAATTCTTTTAAGTGGGGGAGGGTGTAAGACCCCAGGTAATTAATAAGGAATAAAATATTCCAAACGAATAAAAATAGTTGATATATATGATTAGAGGTAATTAATAAACGTAAAACCATCCAAGAGAAATACATAAAATTGGGCCAAAATGAAATAACACCCTTCCTTAAGGCGCTAATTAAATAACGCCCTCTCTTAAGGCGTTAGTTGTATAAATAACGCCCTGATCATGGGCGCTAATTCATACCAAGAAAAAAATAGAAATTTAGCGCCAAAATATGGAAAATGTAAAAGACGACCCTAGTTAAGGCGTCATTTTATAAAAACACGCCCTCTGGTGAGGGCGCTACTTAATGAAAAGACGCTCTTGTCTCAGACGTCTCTTTCCCCGAGAGTTAAATTAAGGCATGCTCGTTCGCTGCATGGCCTGTGTTAGGGTTCTCCGATGCAAATGGGAGCAGGCGGCTGCTATCTTGGAAGGGGTGAGGTCCATGCATAGTAGGTTTAAAACCTTACCAATCTTGATCAAAAATCCCTTCCGTATCTGAGCATTTGAATCCCCCAGAACCCACACAACCCTATAAAACTACGTCTCCGTCGATCGTAGCAACGTTACTGCTACATCGACGCCATCTTGCTGCTGTGAATGCAAGTGAGGAAGGCTTCTTCCTCTTCTTCCTGTTGACTGCAATGTGAAGGGGAGCTCCCTCTTCTTTATTCTTCTTCCTGCTGACGAACGTGTGAAGGCGTTCCTCTGCTTCCCCCGTCATCCTGCTGAGGCCTACACTAGACCACGGGCATTCATCGTCATCATTTTCTTCCTCCTGTGAACCACGAAGTGCATTCTTCATCCTGCTGTTGTTTGAGATAGACCATCGTAAAAGCTTCAGACCTTCATCCTGTTCACCAGATCATCCACAGAGGTAGGTTATCTCAAGTCTCGTAGCCCAAACAAGCATAAATCATGATCATATTGTAGGTTTTCTCAAGAAACGTAGCCCAAACTAGCATAGATTATGTAATAATATCATCCATGATCTCATGCATATAGTCTTATTGCGTTTTCAAAGGTTCTGTAAGATTTTACAATAAGCGACCCTGCCAAGGGCGCTAATTTAAAAGAAGCGACCCAGCCCAGGGCGCTAATTCAAGATCTGACGCCCTGCCCAGGAGTCGTCAATTCTTTGAAATTATTAAAATACTCATGTTTAAAAATTTTATATCTATGAAACCATGAATCCAATCTAATACATGAGTATACCCCTTGAATCCTGCTATTTTTCTTGTCCTGACCATGTAACTTGTTGTCCCAAAATTGTATTATCTGGAATTTTCACTGTTCATGTTAAATCTTGGATGAACTTGAATTAACGACCTGATACAGGCCGTCTCTTATAGAACTGACGCCCCACCAAAGGGCGCTAATTTAAAAGTAACGCCCCTGTCCAAGGCGCGTTTTTGTTAAAATTCCAGAATATAGAAATTCCTGTAAAAATAGAATTATATAATGGACGACCCCTGTATAAGTCATCAAATTATAAATAAACGCCCCTGTAAAAGGCGTTAATTTGATAAGTAATGACTTAGATTAAGTCACTATTTTCCTGTGTAATTATTTCATACTGCTTTCTGTGAACCGAGGGTTTCTATATATATATATATATATATATAACTATGTTCCATTCCGTGAATATAGTCCCATGTTTCACGATGGTTATCGCATTACCCCTCAATTCTCGGTGACCTACAAGCTCTCCATTGGACATTCCGTTCCTTTGGACTAGCAAGTTAGTCATAGAAACCTCTGTAAGACTCCTCGAGCCTTGGATTCCCTCAAGGCCGACTGAGCAGGTTGTACCATAAAAACCCTTTACACTATTTTGCCATGTCACTCTTTAGAAACATGGTTTACCGGCCCTCATGATATGCTATGTGGATATCATGAGTATATTCTTAATGGAATGTGGACATCATATCATTGATATGCTGTTCTTGTGGACCTCAATTCTATATCAAATGGGTGACCATCCATGTATATGGATACCTATTTGTTATGGTACCCAATTGGGGAACTAAATCTACCCAGTTTTATCGACACTCATGATTATACCGTCATTATCGATTTTTGAACTCTAAAAGCTATTTCCTTGAATTCCGTGGAACCTATCCACAAATCTATCTTGATATCTTACATGAGTTTGTTCTTGGAATTCCATGGCTATACATAAAGTGGTTGTCTAGATATTACATGTAACAATGTCAGCGCATATAGGGCCCGATCTGGTCCTGGGAGGAGCACCCGAAAGTACTTGTGCCCATGGAGTTATATTGATCACGGTGTGACATTGCACCGAAGTACTTGCTTGAATCTACGACATCTCCACTATATCTCTATCTCTCTCTCGCGTGCTTGACTTGATTGACTTGACATGACTTGCGTGGCCCGGAATGGGCAAAGTACTTGCTTGTTAATAGCCATTATTTCACGACATGAAAGACTTTGTTGATATACTTGGTACTCATTCAAATACTTGAATACTTGAAATTCCCTATCTTGGATCAACAGCATATGTTATTTCCTCTCGTTATCCTGTTCAATTCCATAACATTTTATTTTACATGTTTTACATATAGACTTGCATTTTCATTTGAAAAAGTTAAATACTTAAACCAATTGCTAGTTCTTGAGATATAATTCCTACTGAGCGTTCGCTCATCAAGTTCTTGTCCCCAAACTTTCAGGTAATACGGACCATGACTCGGACTCGGATGGGCAGGAGCAAGAGTGACGAGCGTAGAATCTACAAGCGTCGTGCTACTACCACTTATCGTGTCTTGTCGTCCTTAGTTTATTCTTAGGAGTCTTGTCGTTGGATATGGTGTTATGTCAATGTGTTGTAATAGTTAAGGCTCATGGGCCTGGTTCGTATTGTTAAGTCTTGGAGTATGTGACTTTATTTATGGGTTTGTTATTATCACTGGTATCAGTGTTTGATTATGTTTCAAAAGCTCATCTTATTGCGCACTCTATTTTGATGTCGAAATTCTACTTGCTCTGATTGACATGATTGATATAAACTCGTCGCGTTCTCCCGGGTTCCTTCCGCGCTCGGGGCGTGACAGTTTTTGTGGTATCAGAGCCTAGGATTTCAAGTCCTAGGAAACCCAAGTCCAAGGATAGGTCTATCCCAAACTGTAAGGATGGGTAGTGCCGTGGGTATAAGTCCTCGTAGGGCATCCGACTACAAATTTCAACATGAAACTAATTAAGGTTCACTACTTGTAGGACTATGGCTGCTGAACGCGCATAATGGCGTGAGATGCAACGAACTGTTCAGGGCCTGACCCAGGCCTTGCAACAGGTGGCTCAAGGTGGGGCACACCATGGAGCTGGCGACCTCCATTGGAGTTTTAGGAACCTCAACCCTCCGAGGTTCGCAGGATCATCAAACCCGAGGATGCAGAGAATTGGATAAAAGAGATCGAACGGATCTTCCGCGTCATGCAATGCGCAGATGATGAAAGGGTGCTTCTAGCCACGTTCCAACTGGAACAGGACGCTCGTGCTTGGTGGGAGTCTGTTGAGGCCACCTTACCCGAAAATCATGTTACTTGGGTCGAATTTGTCGAGCACTTCAATAGCAAGTATTTCTCCGACCGTGTTCAGGAGAAAAAGGCCGCAGAATTTGCCGCCTTGAAGCAACGATCCCTCTCGGTAGCTGACTATGAAGCCCAGTTCTCCCGATTATCTAGATATGCACCACATTTAGTGTGCACTGAAAAGATGAAAGCAAGGAGGTTCTTGAATGGGTTACGACCCCAGTATATCACCCAGCTCGCTCCCTTGGATATCCAAGTATACTCAGAGATGGTACGTCGTACCCAGTTGCTAGAAGACGCCACGGAACTGTCTGACAAAATCCGTGGTAAGGATAAAAGGGAGAATGTTACAAGCCCCAACACTTTTAAACCATCTTTTAAGAAGCGGACCAATAATGGAGGCGAACCCTCCAAAGAGAAGAAATTCAAGAAGGGCAACAACAAACCTTTCTCCATCACGGCGCCGCCTAAGGAGAATTGTAAATATTGCGACAAGCCGGGTCATCAGGCTGCGGAATGCTGGAGAAGGCTTGGAGCATGCCTTCGTTGTGGGAGTAAAGAACACCGTATTCCCAATTGTCCGATGATGAACGAGCAAAGTGAGCCGGAGACAAAGGAAGAGAAGCGTCCGGTAAAGAAGCAAGGACGTTTACAAGCTCTCCGAGAGACGGAACCAACCGAGGGTGGGTTGGTGGAAGGTATTTTGACTGTCTGCTCTAAATCTGCTCAAGTACTGTTTGATACTGGCGCCACATTCTTTTGTTTCAAAGAAATTTGTTGCTTCATTCTCTATGGAACCGGAATGGATAAACTTAGTGATTTCTACCCCTGTTAGGGAACGAGTCTGATGTCACTTTCCATTACCCTAATTGTAAGATTATGGTTAAAGGCCACAACTTACCTGCAAATTTAATATGCTTAGATCTGAAAGAGTACGATGTAATTCTAGGGGCCGATTGGCTATCCACCTATCGGGCAACTGTAGATTGTCGAAATGGAAAAGTAACTTTTGTGGATTACCCGGAGTTAACTTACGTTACTCCCCGGAAGAGATCACCAGTCATCTCTACTCTTCGAGCCCATAAACTTATCAACAAAGGATGCGAGGCATTCTTAGCATTTGTAACTGCCACAGAGGCTAAGGTAGCTAGACTAGAAGACATTCTAGTGGTTCGGGAGTTCTCCGATGTTTTCCCTGAAGATTTGCCTGGTTTGCCACCAGAGAGAGAGGTCTCGTTCACTATAGACCTTGTTCCGGGTGCCGGACCTGTTTCCAAAACACCCTACAGAATGTCCCCCGCAGAATTAAAGGAATTGAAGGAACAGCTAATGGAGCTATTGAAGAAAGGATTTATCAGACCAAGTACTTCCCCGTTGGGAGCATCAGTGTTGTTCGTCAAGAAGAAGGATGGATCGATGCGGCTGTGCATCGATTATCGGCAGCTGAACCATCTCACTATCAAGAATAAATATCCACTGCCGAGGATTGATGAACTCTTTGATCAAATTTCTGGAGCTAAGTATTTCTCAAAAATTGATCTTCGATCGGGTTATCACCAACTGAGGATCAAGGACGAGGATATTCACAAAACTGCATTCCGAAGCAGGTACGGGCATTATGAATTTACTGTTATGCCTTTTGGACTAACAAATGCCCCTGCAGCTTTTATGCAGCTTATGAATAGCATCTTTAGACCACATCTGGACAAATTTATTGTGATTTTTATCGATGATATCCTGATATATTCAAAGTCTGAAGAGGAGCATGAAGTGCATTTAAGAATAGCATTGCAGATATTGAGGGATAATCAATTATATGCCAAATTTAGCAAATGCAAGTTTTGGCTGGAAGATGTGTCCTTCTTAGGACATGTAATTTCAAAAGATGGAATCTCAGTGGACCCCGCAAAGGTTGAAGCGGTAAAGAATTGGGAACAACCAACAAATGCAACAGAAATTAGGAGTTTCCTTGGTCTTGCTGGTTATTATTGGCGTTTTATTAAAAACTTCTCAAGGATTGCAGTACCCCTCACCAGGTTGACCCGCAAGGAAGTGCCATATGAGTGGAATGAGGAATGTGAACAAAGCTTCCAAACATTGAAGGACCGTTTGACCACTGCTCCAGTCTTGGCCCTTCCTATTGAAGGAGAGAAGTATGAGGTATATACCGATGCTTCCAGTATTGGCCTCGGTTGTGTGTTAATGCAACAGGAGAGAGTTGTTGCATACTCTTCCAGGCAGTTGAAGAAGCATAAGAAAACTACCCGGTGCATGATTTGGAATTGGCCGCGGTAGTATTTGCACTAAAAATCTGGAGACATTATCTCTACGGAGAACAATTCACAGTATTCTCCGATCATAAGAGCCTCAATTATCTATTCTCTCAGAAGGAGCTTAATATGAGACAACGTCGATGGCTGGAATATTTAAAGGACTTTGATTTCGCTATTCAATATCACCCCGGTAAAGGGAATTCAGTGGCTGATGCCTTGAGTCGAAAGTCGAGAACCCTTATAGCCAGCTGTATGATAAGGGAATGGAAACTATTAGAGGAATTCTCTAGATTAAATATAAGCACGAACCAGGAAGATTGGTGTATTGCACTCTCTCACATGAGTGTGCATCCAGATTTGCTATCCGAAATCAAAAAGTTGCAAGATGAAGATCCTGGAATGATTGAACTCAGGGAGAAACTAGATCAAAGAATCAGGTTCAAGATAGCAATTGATGGAAGACTAATGTTTTAGGAAAGGACATGTGTTCCAGACTGTCCTGAGTTGAAAAGGAAGATTCTAGATGAAGCTCACCGCTCTAGGTATACTATTCATCCTGGAGCAACTAAGATGTACAAAGATCTAAAAAGAACTTTCTGGTGGCCGAACATGAAGAGGGAGGTAGTGGACTTTGTGTCTCGCTGTCTCACGTGCCAACAAGTGAAAGCGGAACACCAAAGGCCCACCGGAAAGTTACACCCCCTTGATATTCCCAAATGGAAATGGGAAGAAATTGGTATGGATTTCATCATGGGATTGCCTAAATCTAGAGGCGGACATGATGGTATTTGGGTAATCATCGACCGACTGACCAAGTCGGCGCATTTCTTGCCCATTGAAAGTCGATGGTCGGTTGATGTTTTGGCCGCATTATATATTAAGGAGATCGTGAGATTGCATGGAGTCCCAACAACAATCGTGTCTGACCGAGACCCTCGCTTCACTTCTCATTTCTGGAAGGGTCTACAACACTCTTTGGGGACGAAGCCCAACTTCAGTACTGCTTTCCATCCCCAGACCGACGATCAGACCGAGAGAACAAACCAAATAGTTGAAGACATGCTACGGGCTTGTATTATTGACTTTGGCGGAGGCTGGCATGATCATTTGCCCCTAGCCGAGTTTGCATACAACAATAGTTACCAAGCCAGTATACAGATGGCTCCATTTGAAGCCTTGTACGGTAGGAGTTGCCGATCTCCTATATGCTGGGACGAGGTTGGCGAGAAGCAACTACTAGGGCCTGATATGGTAAGAAATACAACAGAGAAGGTTGAACTTATCCAGGAAAGACTCAAAGTAGCACAATCCCGACAGAAATCTTATGCAGATAATAGAAGAAGGGAATTAGAGTTCCAAGTCGGAGACCATGTTTTCCTCAAGGTCTTACCCGGTCGAGGAATAAGGAGGTTCGGAGTTAAAGGCAAGCTCACACCAAGATTCATTGGTCCATTCGAAATATTGGCAAGAGTGGGCGAGGTAGCCTATCGTCTTGCTTTGCCTCCTCAATTGTCGGAAGTGCACAACGTGTTCCACATTTCCATGCTGAAGAAGTATGTACACGACCCTTTCCACGTCATTGATCATAGTAATTTGGTAATTCAGAGGGACTTCACATACGAATAGAAGCCAATGAAGATTCTTGATCGAGAGGTCCGAGTCTTAAGAAACAAGACCATTCCCGTGGTAAAGGTACAGTGGAACAAATGCTCGGAACAAGAAGCTACATGGGAAACTGAGGAATCTATGCGAAGAAGATATCCAGAATTGTTCTAAATCATAAGTACTCTATACCCTCCATGTCTCCATTTCACGCAATTGAATTTGGGGACCAAATTCTTTTAAGTGGGGGAGGGTGTAAGACCCCAGATAATTAATAAGGAATAAAATATTCCAAACAAATAAAAATAATTGATATATATAATTAGAGGTACTTAATAAACGTAAAACCATCCAAGAGAAATACATAAAATTGGGCCAAAAATAAATAACGCCCTTCCTTAAGGCGCTAATTAAATAACGCCCTCTCTTAAGGCGTTAGTTGTATAAATAATGCCCTGATCATGGGCCCTAATTCATACCAAGAAAAAAATAGAAATTAAGCACCAAAATATGGAAAATGTAAAAGACGACCCTAGTTAAGGCGTCATTTTATAAAAACACGCCCTCTGGTGAGGGCGCTACTTAATGAAAAGACGCTCTTGTCTCAGACGTCTCTTTCCCCGAGAGTTAAATTAAGGCATGCTCGTTCGCTGCATGGCCAGTGTTAGGGTTCTCCGATGCAAATGGGAGCAGGCGGCTGCTATCTTGGAAGGGGTGAGGTCCATGCATAGTAGGTTTAAAACCTTACCAATCTTGATCAAAAATCCCTTCCGTATCTGAGCATTTGAATCCCCCAGAACCCACACAACCCTATAAAACTACGTCTCCGTCGATCGTAGCAACGTTACTGCTGCATCGACGCCATCCTGCTGCTGCGAATGCAAGTGAGGAAGGCTTCTTCCTCTTCTTCCTGTTGACTGCAACGTGAAGGGGAGCTCCCTCTTCTTTATTCTTCTTCCTGCTGACGAACGTGTGAAGGCGTTCCTCTGCTTCCCCCGTCATCCTGCTGAGGCCTGCTAAAGACCACGGGCATTCATCGTCATCATTTTCTTCCTCCTGTGAACCACGAAGTGCATTCTTCATCCTGCTGTTGTTTGAGATAGACCATCGTAAAAGCTCCAGACCTTCATCCTGTTCACCAGATCATCTACAGAGGTAGGTTATCTCAAGTCTCGTATCCCAAACAAGCATAAATCATGATCATATTGTAGGTTTTCTCAAGAAACGTAGCCCAAACTAGCATAGATTATGTAATAATATCATCCATGATCTCATGCATATAGTCTTATTGCGTTTTCAAAGGTTCTGTAAGATTTTACAATAAGCGACCCTGCCAAGGGCGCTAATTTAAAAGAAGCGACCCAGCCCAGGGCGCTAATTCAAGATCTTACGCCCTGCCCAGGAGTCGTCAATTCTTTGAAATTATTAAATACTCATGTTTAAAAATTTTATATCTATGAAACCATGAATCCAATCTAATGCATGATTATACCCCTTGAATCCTGCTATTTTTCTTGTCCTGACCATGTAACTTGTTGTCCCAAAATTGTATTATCTGGAAGTTTTCACTGTTCATGTTAAATCTTAGATGAACTTGAATTAACGACCTGATACAGGCCGTCTCTTATAGAACTAACGCCCCACCAAAGGGCGCTAATTTAAAAGTAACGCCCCTGTCCAAGGCGCGTTTTTGTTAAAATTCCAGAATATAGAAATTCCTGCAAAATAGAATTATATAATGGACGACCCCTGTATAAGTCGTCAAATTATAAATAAACGCCCCTGTAAAAGGCGTTAATTTGATAAGTAATGACTTAGATTAAGTCGCTAATTTCCTGTGTAATTATTTCACACTATTTTCTGTGAACCGAGGGTTTTCTATATATATATATATATATATATATATATATATATATCGGCACTATGTTCCATTCCGTGAATATAGTCCCATGTTTCACGATGGTTATCGCATTACCCCTCAATTCTCGGTGACCTACAAGCTCTCCATTGGACATTCCGTTCCTTTGGACTAGCAAGTTAGTCATAGAGACCTCCGTAAGACTCCTCGAGCCTTGGATTCCCTCAAGGCCGACTGAGCAGGTTGTGCCATAAAAACCCTTTACACTATTTTGCCATGTCACTCTTTAGAAAGATGGTATAGCGGCCCTCATGATATGCTATGTGGATATCATGAGTATATTCTTAATGGAATGTGGACATCATATCATTGATAAGCTGTTCTTGTGGACCTCAATTCTATATCAAATGGGTGACCATCCATGTATATGGATACCTATTTGTTATGGTACCCAATTGGGGAACTAAATCTACCCAGTTTTATCGACACTCATGATTATACCGTCATTATCGATTTTTGAACTCTAAAAGCTATTTCCTTGAATTCCGTGGAACCTATCCACAAATCTATCTTGATATCTTACATGAGTTTGTTCTTGGAATTCCATGGCTATACATAAAGTGGTTGTCTAGATATTACATGTAACAATGTCAGCGCATATAGGGCCCGATCTGGTCCTGGGAGGAGCACCCGAAAGTACTTATGCCCATGGGAGTTATATTGATCACGGTGTGACATTGCACCGAAGTACTTGCTTGAATTTATGACATCTCCACTATATCTCTATCTCTCTCTCGCGTGCTTGACTTGATTGACTTGACATGACTTGCGTGGCCCGGAATGGGCAAAGTACTTGCTTGTTAATAGCCATTATTTCACGACATGAAAGACTTTGTTGATATACTTGGTACTCATTCAAATACTTGAATACTTGAAATTCCCTATCTTGGATCAACAGCATATGTTATTTCCTCTCGTTATCCTGTTCAATTCCATAACATTTTATTTTACATGTTTTACATATAGACTTGCATTTTCATTTGAAAAAGTTAAATACTTAAACCAATTGCTAGTTCTTGAGATATAATTCCTACTGAGCGTTCGCTCATCAAGTTCTTGCCCCCAAACTTTTCAGGTAATACGGACCATGACTCGGACTCGGATGGGCAGGAGCAAGAGTGACGAGCGTAGAATCTGCAAGCGTCGTGCTACTACCACTTATCGTGTCTTGTCGTCCTTAGTTTATTCTTAGGTGTCTTGTCGTTGGATATGGTGTTATGTCAATGTGTTGTAATAGTTAAGGCTCATGGGCCTGGTTCGTATTGTTAAGTCTTGGAGTATGTGACTTTATTTATGGGTTTGTTATTATCACCGGTATCAGTGTTTGATTATGTTTCAAAAGCTCATCTTATTGCGCACTCTATTTTGATGTCAAAATTCTACTTGCTCTGATTGACATGATTGATATAAACTCGTCGCGTTCTCCCGGGTTCCTTCCGCGCTCGGGGCGTGACACCCCGTGTCTAGATTACATAAGTAAGGGAGAGTTTACACCTAGAGTTAACCAAGTTCCCAATATCCCTCCCATTAGGAACCTATTATTGGAGAGAATATATTAAATTCAAATCACTAAGGTTCTAAAGGAAGAGATAAAGAAAATTTGTGCATCACCATAACTTGGTTGACTTTGGTTGCTTCTCATCCCTTTCTTATTTTCATAAGTTTGAAGTCATCTTGTCTGGTTACTTATTTGTGGTTGTTTGTGTTGTTTGCATCACATCTTAGGTACTATGTTGCATGTGGAGTTGTTTTCGATCCTTAGACTCATCTCCTAGGGGAAATTCCTCTTTCACATCTTACTCCAATCCTTTGTTCGAGTCCAACATGTCTTCCTACGATCTTCCCAGTTCCCATGAGGAATCTCTTCCCCAGGGACTCTTAGAGGACCCGCCCAGGGTCATCCAACTCCCATCAGGAGAAGGGTCCGTCCCTCCTCCATCCTCTGTCTCCATGGGGGGGGGGGGGGGGTAACCCTCCCTTTCCACCAATAATCCCACCAGTCACATCTTGCAAATGATGGCCCCGTTGGATCCGGCCCAACTTCAGGCCCTCTATCAGACCTTGCAGGGGTCTAGTGCCCCGTCCCCCACGATTCTTGAGGTTTGTCTACTACCTCCATCTTCCAGTCTAGGGTTGATGGGCCCGGGGCTCCACCCATTCCCATCGAGCTTACCCCGGTCCAGCCTAAGATCCTCCAATTCTCCAGTTTGGAGGTAGGTTAGTCCTCTCGATCGGCCCCTCAGGTCCTTGATAAAAGGAATACTATCCTTCCCCCATCCACCCAGACTGATTCTTATAGGGCCATTCCATCGATGCCACAAGTTCTTGTTGGCTAGGCCAATTTCACTCACCCTCGGCAAGGGGAAGCCCATGTCCACTCCAATGTGGGTCATCCTTCAGCCCAATATCCTTCTTATGCCCCCCCCCCTCCTTCCATCTAGCCTTCGGCTCCTCGCCTTGAGTTTACTCCTTTTACTCCACCTACTCCATCTCGGGAGCAGGAACTCCTCGATAAATGGGTCACCATGCAACAACAACTCGACTTTCTTCAAAAGCGGGTTGGCCCAGAATCTTTGGCAGACGTTCCAGTTCCCAGCTTATGCAACATTCGATTCCCACCTCAATCTGAGCTCCCCACATACTGCAAGTATGACGGGAATATCAATCCTTTCATTCATGTGAGGGATTTCATATATGAGTCGGCGCAATTTCAGTATGTTGATCGCCTTATGGCGTATTTATTTTGCTGGTCTCTAGATGGAGTTGCACTGGAGTGGCTCTATACTTTGCCACTAGAAGACGCAGAGAGTTTCAAGGTAATAAAGGTGAAGTTTATTCAAAGATTCCAGAACCGGGTCAGGCCGAAATATTCATTCACAGATCTTGTGGCCGAGAAGATGAAGGCAGACGAAGATTTTGCTACTTATTCCGACCGATGGAGACAGATGGTCGCCCATGTGCCGGGTCATATGCCGGAGGAGGAAAAGGTCAAGTTGCTCATATCCAATGCTACACCCACTTTCCGCAACATACTGTCCATGAACGATATTTCCAACAAGCACCAACTTTATAGCTGGGCAAGATTTATTCAAACCCAGTTCAAGGACTCCCCTATCCACTCTCTCTTCGAGGCCCAAAAGCCCAAATACACTAAAAAGTCTCAGGGGCCCATTACCGAAGGAGTCCAGACCAATGAACAGGTGCAAGCTATTGCATTCCCCTTCCCTAATCAATCTGCTCCGCTTCCTACAAACTCCCCATAATCCCTAATTGTACACTCCTCAAAATGCCCAACCCATTTTTTCTACTCCGCCAAACACCCAGCCTACTTTCCCTACTCCGAAAAATACCTTCCCCGCTCCACAACAGCCGCAACAACCCCCACAATACCACAATGTCTCTCCACCCAACGGCTACACAAATAAATGCCCAGCTCCAAAGAGAACGCAATATTCCCCTTTGCTTGAATCCCTCACGGACATCTTTTTCGCTCTCATGTCAATAAGTGCAATTCAGCTTCCTCCGGAACGGCCCAACTGGAACCCGGTCGTTGATCAGTCCAAATATTGCATGTTCCATAGGTAGCCTGTTCAAGACATGGGGATTCACCAGAACCCCATGCCGAATCATCCGCCGACTCCGCAACCCCAGCCGTCGGCACCGGCTCAGGTTAATCTTGTTCAACCCCTGGCTCCCGACGTTGGATGGTCCTATTACGATGAAGTTTCAGTACAATGGACCATGGCCCTCCACTACAATTATCGCAACCCCTCTCCATCTTCTACCCTCGTCATCCTTCCACTTCAACATCAAATCCCTTCACCCTCCACATTCGTTAAACCCCTCATCCTACCATTTGCTTCCCCTATTACTTCGCCTATCTCCACTCCACCGCCAATACCTACCCCCGTCATTACCTCGCCTCCACTTAACCCTTCACCAATCATCCTCCCTCTGCGACCTGTCATCTCCACCACTACTCCCATAACCCCCATTACTTCCACTACACCCTCCACCACGTCATTCATCCACCCCGTCGGGCCCATTATGCCGATAATCTCGAGCACATCTGATGCCATGACGGCCCAGAACCTTGCCCTACGGAGCGGGCGATTGTTCCATAGAAACTATCCTTCCATTGGTTCACCTACACCCACTCCCCAGTCCTCGCAATAGGCTATTGATCAAGAGGAGGCAGATCTGCTACCGAGTACACAATATGATTTGCTCCATCAACTGGACCGGGTGCTCGCTAAAATCTTTGTGCTAGAATTGATCAAGAGGTCCACGCTTCACCAAGATGCACTTCGCAATTTCCTGTAGAAGGTTATAGTAAATGAGGACATGGCAGTGGACAGCTTACCAACAACCCTGGCTACCATTTCCAAGGGGCCGACAATCACACTCTCTGAGACTAAATTAGCACCTCCTGAGGCACGCCAGATGCCGCTATGCATTTCCATCATCCTAATCAAAGTAAGCATAGACGCGACGTTGGTGGACACAGGGGCATCCATTAATGTCTGTCCTCTCACCACTTTAAGGTCCTGTAACTTGTCAGAAGATCTAGTGTAGTGCCCCAAAATTTATATAAATAATTTCTATAGAATTTTTCTAGAATTTATTAGGAAATTATATAGGCCAAAATAGATTAATAAATGAATTGAAGCCCAATAGGTTTAAGAACAAGGCCCTTTAAGTGTGACCCATATTCTAGAAGGTTATTTAGCCTATTCACTAATTTTAAGGATAAATACTCATTTATTAGATAGTTATGTGGATAAATAAACAAAAGAGTATGAATTTTATTAAATTCTGCGCACATGGGATGTAGCGGTCTATCGTGCGACCGCCACAGTCAGGTAACGCGCCTACCTTCGACTGTTATGCTCTGTTAGTTCCGTGAATGGAAGAACAAGCAAAATGATTAGATTTTTACTAGTTTATCTCTTAGGGATTGAGATGGGAAGACTAGTAGAGGTTTTAAGGACTCTCAGAAGTCGATCTAAGCTTTAACAAGGACTCTAGAGTCAATATACCTCAAACCCTAGCCAAAACTCTATAAGAAGACCCTAGTTTTGACCTACGCGACCCCTACTTTGGCTCGCGTGGAATCATGGTAAGGAGTCATAATTTCGGGTAAGTTCTTTAGAACTTTTTGTTTAGAATACTTTAGACTAAGAGCTCTCAAAATTTCGTGCTAGGAGATCAACTACACAAGAGGTTAGAAGCTTCCAAAGTTGCTGGTACGACCTGAGCAACCCAGGAATCTGAGCAAAGGTCCATTGAAGATCAGGGAATTAGATCATCAAAATGAGGTATTTAGGGTTTGATTTTTTAGAACTTTTTGTTCCCCTTAGTTCCATCTTCTTACCCTCAAAATTTCACATCCTTAGGTCATGAGGTTGAGGAGTTAGAGCGACGTGAAGTTGCTACAATTTCACAAGAAGGGGAGGATTAGGGCGTGACTTGCAGTCCCAAATTGGAAGATTAAAGCCTAGAAAAGAGGTAGGTCATCTCATGAATGGCAAGAACATCATGTTAGGGATAAAAGTCCTCTGATTTTGATTGATTTCATGCATTTTAGACCACGACTTCATGTTTTAGTTTGACCTATGCATACATACATGTCTCGAGCCTTAATCAAAGATAAATTATATTATCTTGTTCAAATCACTATAACCTATGCATCTAGATAGCCTCTATATTTCGTTTCTCATGACTGGAATATTATAAGTATTTTGACTTCCAGCCATGACATATTTCAGTCTTTTACCTTCATATCCGGTTAGCAGAAGCTCTGACGGATTAAGGTAAGACCGTCACATGATTGTAACGGCCTTACGATCAGCCGTCACACCCTCTGTTATATTTAAATTTCTCTGTTGTCTCTAACAGACCAAAGTCAGTGCATCACAATACTGTAACGGCCCCACGATAAACCGTCACAGATGTATAACGCGTCTGTCTTAGACCGTCAGAGTGCTGTTTTCTATCAACCCAAGATAGAAATAAGAACAGTCAAGTTTACTTATAAATAAGCCAAGTTATCTAAGTTGTGACCTATTTTTCATGACTTTGAGTTTATTGATCAATTCATGATAGGAATTTGCATGTTTTGAGCATTTTGAGTATTTTAAGTTATGTTAATTTCATGTGATAAAACTCTATAGTTTATATTTAAACATGATTTTACATGTTGTATTGACGGAGTTTTATCATGGTTTCACATCGTTACACATTCTTTTCTATCTGTAGAGTCATTTCTTTAAGTACATGGCATATATTCCGGTATATGACCATTAGTTCACACTTTGCACTATAGGAACATATTCTTCAACTTGAGGACCTCTCTATTGGATATTCCTTCCAATGGATTAAGAAATCTTGTTTCAAGGCCTCCGTAATTCTCCGCGAGCCTGGGATTCCCACTAGGACGTCGAGTTGGTTGTACCATGAAAGCCCAATTGTTAGAAAGCACTATCGAAGTTTCTGGTTCTAGATATGTAATGGATCCATATTAGACCGTCATGCTCACATAACGGCCTAACATATGACCGTCACATTTACTGAGTCCGTTTTATTGTTTCTGGATTCAGTCGTTCTAACGTATCAATGATAGACCGTCACAATCATGTAACGGCCCATTGATAGACCGTCACAGTTCTTGAGTGTTTTAACCCGAGGTTTGACCCAAGGGTTGATATTCCAAAGTTCCTGGATAGACTATTGATGGTCTAGGACTTGTCATATTGTTCAAGATACTTAATTTAATTTATGAAAAATAAGGAATGTACCGTTATGCTGCCGAATTATTCCATAAGCATAACCTTGTTTTAAGTCATTCTTGACTCGCATTTCTTAATTGAAGCATTCATTCATTGAACTATTGTTATCATGAACTTATTTGAACTTGTTATATTATTGGCCATACTTTATTACATGAAACGTGGAAGTAGTATGATTTATACTTGAAGATGCGATCGAGCACTGATTGTGTTCAAGGGCTCTATGCTAGTCCCCTCGGCTGATTGCCGAAACTATACTATTATAAACCATGGGGTATGATGCTACTGGCGTCGCATTACACTGGGAATACTTTCTCTATAAGTAAGTGAAGATCCACAGGCATCATGAAAATACTTGTACATGACTTTCTTACTTGATACATGATATTCCACAGAAATTCACCAAATACTTGCTCATAAGCAAAAGATGTTTGGGTGATGACTACGTGGTATTGCTAGTACATTATCGTTACATTCTTGTTCATGAAAGGCCATATCATGTTCGTTGTTACATTCTTGATAGTTCATACTTGCTCATTCTATCTTACATGATCATCGTGTTACTTTGGTCTAATCACATGATTGATCGCATTCACATGATTTTACTTTATTTCTTTAGAGCTAAAATGCTAATTTTTTAAATATTGATAATCATGTTGATGCAAAGATACCTACTGGGCAAGTGTGCTCATTACCTATGTCCAATCTTTTCAGGAGATGGAAGTGAGTCGAGATCGGATTCGGAACGTTCAAATAGCGGGTCCAAGAGTGAATGAAGAATGAGTGAAGACTTAGGAAGTCTACATTGTTTAGATTGAGTTTATGTAATTTTATTATTTCTTGAGTCTAGTATGATGAAGAAAGTTGAAAGAGTGATTGTATTTGAATATTTGATTTGATTATTAATGAAAATTGAAGTTTGAGTAAATATTGTGCAATTGCATTTATGTGTGTGATTGTCTTGCGCTCTGATCGTTCTTGCTTGCAAGAGGCTTACCATGTCGACTGTTCGTGTTCCTCGAGCTAGTCTTCCACTGTAATAAAAGGCTCGGGGCGTGACCGTTAAGTTGGTATCAGAGCCTAAGTCTTAGGACTTAGGAAAAAGAGTCATGTCAGAGGATAAGTCCATGGTTAAGGACCCCTACCTATGAACTAAGGAAGAAATTTCCATACCTATGTGAGAATTAGGTAGAGCCCGGGATAAGATAGTTAATTAGCTTTAAGATAATTTTTCTTCCAATTCCACGAGAAATAACAAGTTGTTAAATTTCTCTCAGGTACCTTATTTTACAAATGGCTCATCATGTAGATTGGAATGGCATGCAACAAACCGTTGCCGGCCTTACTCAGGCATTGCAAACTATGGCCCAGGTAGGCGCAGGGGCAAGGGCTGGCTACTTACATCACAATTTCCAGAGTTTAAACCCTCCTCGTTTCTATGGTTCTTCTAATCCGGACGAAGCAGGGAACTGGATCGACGAGATGAACCGTATATTTGACGTCATCTAATGCACCGATCAAGAGAAGGTGTGTCTTGCAACTTTCCAACTCAGCAAGGATGCCCGTACATGGTGGAAGTCGGTTCCGGCACCTCCAGTCGATGCACCTCATACATGGGATGGTTTTCTCACTTTGTTCCGTGCTAAGTACTTTTCTAAGCATGTGAAAGAAAGAAAGGCTATGGAGTTCACCTCTCTTCGACAAGGAATGATGACAGTTGCGGAATATGAACTTCAATTCTCTAGGCTAGCACCCTATGCACCGTATTTAATCAGTACTGATTTATTGAAGGCTAATCGATTTATGGACGGGTTACGACCCTATTTTATTCAGCAGCTCGGGACCCAAAACATCCGTACTCATGCGGAAATGGTACAACGGGCATATTTATGTGAAAGGACCTTAGAGAAGGTTGAGAAATTGAAAGGAAAAGGAGAAGAGTCCAGCCGATGATCTGATCGGCGTTATAAGAAAGAAAAATTTAGCATCACGGAACCTCACAAAAGCCGTGATAGTAAGAAGAGATTCAGGAGCGAGAACTGTAAAAGTTCCCCGAAAAATTAGAAGATTAAGGAGGAGAAGGAGCAAGTTGCCACGGCTTGCACTTTTTGCGAGAAGTTCGGCCATTCGACGGAAGAATGTTGGAAGCGCCTTGGTGCTTGTTTACGTTGTGGAAGCAGGGAGCATCGTATACCAGATTGCCCCCTTATGAAGGATCAATCGTCTGGTGGTGGACGCGAGAGGCAGGCTCGCCTCAACGCTGTTCTAGAAGAAGAAGAAGCGCCCAAGGATGGTGGACTTATGGAAGGTGCCCTTCAAATTTATTCTCGTCCTGCATTTGTGCTATTTGATATTGGTGCCTATCATTCTTTTATCTCCACTACTTTTTTAAAAATATTACCAATTACATCAGTTCCTCTACCTTCAGATCTTGCTATTACCACACCCTTAGGATCTGGAACTAAGCTTACCGAATATTATCCTGATAGTGAGGAGATAGTAGGAGGACACAATCTCCCTGCAAACTTAGTATGCCTTGACATGAAAGGTTATGATGTCATTTTAGGGGTAGATTGGCTTATAGATCATGATGCTGATATTAACTGCCGAAATAGGATTATATCCTTTCGAAAACCCGATCTTCCAAGATTTTCTTTCCTTGGCATCAAGTATAAGAAACATCCCACTATCATATCCTCTCTTCACGCTTGCAAACTTATCTCCCAAGGATGTGAAGCTTTTCTTGCTTCTGTCATTGTTACCGAATCCAAGAAAATTATCATAGCAGACATTCCTATTGTAAATGAGTTTCCAGATGTGTTTCCACCCAAATTACCCAATTTACCACCTGAAAGGGAAGTAAACTTTACTATTGAACTCATTCCAGGAGCAGCACAAGTTTCTATAGCCCCTTACAGGATGTCCCCCACGGCACTTAAGGAATTAAAAAGGTAGTTGCAGGAATTGCTAGATAAGGGCTTCATTAGACCCAACACATCCCCCTGGGGTGCGCCAGTGCTATTTGTCAAGAAGAAGGATGGCCCTCTCAGGTTATGCATAGACTACCGACGACTGAATCAACTTACAATAAAAAATAAGTATCCTTTGCCGCGTATCGATGAGCTCTTCGATCAGCTTTCAGGAGCAGAGTATTTTTCTAAAATAGACCTCATATTAGGTTATCATCAGCTTAGAATTAAAGAAGAAGACATTTATAAATCGCTTTTCGAAGTCGTTATGGCCACTATGAATTCATGGTAATGCCGTTTGGGTTAACAAATGCCCCAGCAGCATTTTTGCAACTTATGAACAATATTTTTCAGCCATATCTGGACCAGTTCATTGTTGTCTTCATTGATGACATCCTGGTATATTCCATGACAAAAGAGAAACATGAAGAACATCTGAGAATAGCTTTGCAAACACTTAGAGAACATAAACTCTATGCCAAGCTTAACAAGTGTGAATTTTGGCTCAAGAAAGTTTCATTCCTAGGTCACATTATTTCAAAAGAAGGTATCGCTGTGGATCCCTCTAAAGTCAAAGTTGTCAGAAATTGGAGCATGCCAACGATTGTATCAGAAGTACGAAGCTTTCTGGGTCTAGCTGGTTATTATAGGAGTTTCATTAAGGACTTCCCAAAGATTACAGTTCCTTTAACTAGACTCTTAAGAAAAGAAAATCCTTTTGTTTGGTCCAAGGAATGTGAAAAGAGTTTTCAAACTCTTAAGAATCATCTTACTACAGCTCCTATTCTATCATTACCGGTGGAAGGTGGTGGATTCGAAGTATATACGGATGCGTCCGACATTGGCTTAGGATGTGTCATCATGCAAAATGGAAAGGTAATCTGTTATTCTTCAAGACAATTGAAACGTCACGATGAAAACTATCCTGTGCATGATTTGGAATTGGCAGCTGTTATTTTCGCCTTAAAAATCTTGCGTCATTATCTCTATGGAGAGAAGTTCACGGTCTACTCGGACCACAAAAGCTTGAAATACTTATTCTCTCAAAAGGAGCTTAATATGAGACAAAGGAGATGGTTAGAATATCTCACAGATTTTGATTTTGCTATTCAATATCATCCTGGCAAGGCTAATGCGGTAGAAGATGCACTCAACAGAAAACCAATGGGAATGCTATCAAGTCATATGATTAGTATGACTAATCTTATTCCTCAATTTGCTCAGCTGAACTTAGATATTGACAGGAAGGAAGAGGATTGTTTCATAGCCAATATCCGAGCTCAGCCTACATTGATAGGGGATCTGGTCAAGCTGCAAAATGATGACCCCGTATTACTAGAGATTAAAGTTAGCATAGATCAGAGGCCGGGTTTCTCTATTACCAATGACAAAAGATTGCTATTTAAGGGCCGAGTGTGTGTACCGGATCATGAGGATACGAAGAAATTGATCTTGGATGAAGTGCATAATTCTAAATACGCCATTCATCCTGGTGGTACAAAAATGTATCAAGATCTCAAAAGAAATTTCTGGTGGCCCAATATGAAAAGGGAAATAGCTAATTTCGTGTCTCGCTGTCTCACTTGTCAACAAGTTAAGGTAGAGCATTTTCGACCCGCAGGTAAATTACATCCCTTAGATATTCCAGCATGGAAATGGGAAAGTATAGGAATGGATTTCATTATGGGTTTACCAAAGACAAGGGGAGGACACTATGGTATATGGGTGATCATAGACCGATTGACTAAATTCGCACACTTCATACCAATAAAAAGTCGATGGTCTATGGATATTCTAGTAGCATTATACATGAAAGAAATTGTCAAATTACATGGTGTCCCCGTCACTATTATATCTAATAGAGATCCTCGATTCACATCACAATTCTGGAAGGGTCTACTACAGTCACTAGGGACTAGATTGAATTTTAGCACAGTATTTCATCCACAAACTGATGGTCAGACTGAAAGAACAAATCAGGTGGTAGAAGATATGCTCTGGGCTTGTGCTATCGATTTTGGAGGAAGTTGGCATGATCACTTGCCTCTGGTAGAATTTGCATATAACAACAGTTATCAGGTCAGCATACAGATGGCACCCTTTGAAGCTTTATATGGAAAAAATTGTAGATCAGCAATATGTTGGAATGAAATAGGGGAAGGCAATTTTTATGCCCCGATATTATCATGGATTCTTCAGAGAAAATCAAGCTCATTCGAGAAAGATTGCAGATGGCACAAGATAGGCAAAAATATTATGCTGATAATCGAAGACGCGACTTAGAATTTCAAGTAGGAGACCATGTGTATCTCAAGGTTTCTCCAGGTCGTGATATTCGAAGATTTGGCATCAAAGGCAAGCTAACTCTAAGGTTCATTGGCCCATTTGAAATTCTTGAAAGGATCGGTGAGGTGGCTTATAGACTGGCTTTACCTCCATAATTAGCAGGAGTTCACCACGTATTTCACGTCTCTATGCTGAAAAAAGTATGTATATGATCCTGACCATGTTATGACTTATGATAATTTGGAGATTCAGAAGGATATGACGTATGAGCAAACGCCAATAAGGATTCTGGAACCGGAAGTGCGTCAACTAAGGAATAAAGCTATTTCTATGGTCAAGATTCAATGGAAGAAATCATGGCCGACCGAAGCAACTTGGGAAATAGAAGAAGCCATGCGGAAAAAATTCCTGGAACTATTCAACAGTAAGTACACTCTCCACAATCTATATATATATTGAATTTGGGGACCAAATTCTTCTAAGTGGGGGAGGGTGTAGTGCCCCAAAATTTATATAAATAATTTCTATAGAATTTTTATGGAATTTATTAGGAAATTATATAGGCCAACATATATTAATAAATGAATTAAAGCCCAATAGGTTTAAGGACCAAGCCCATTAAGTTTGACCCATATTCTAGAAGGTTATTTAGCCTATTCATGAATTTTAAGGATAAATACTCATTTATTAGATAATTATGTGCATAAATAAACAAAAGAGTTTGAATTTTATTGAATTCTGCGCACATAGGATGTAGCGGTCTATCGTGCGACCGCCACAGTCAGGTAACGCGCCTACCTTCGACCGTTACGCTCTGTTAGTTCCGTGAATGGAAGAACAAGCAAAAAGATTAGATTTTTACTAGTTTATCTCTTAGGGATCGAGATGGGAAGACTAGTAGAGGTGTTAAGGACTCTTAGAAGTTGATCTAAGCTTTAACAAGGACTCTAGAATCAATATAATCCTCAAATCCTAGCCAAAACCCTATAAATAGACCCTAGTTTTGACCTGCGTGACCCCTATGTTGACACCTATTTTTTGCCGACAAGTTGAGTCATTTCTCTTACTCCCATTTATTGATGCCTCGAGTTGTCCATCACTCGCTGGGCTATTTTCTGGCACGTTCTGGGCCAATTTTATGGGTGGCCTCCCTCCCTGGCTAGGTCCGAGTTGATTCAGGGCTTAATGGGCCTTGGTTTTGGTTGATTGAGCTTTTCTATAAATTTCAAGCGCCCATGTACATGTGCGGTCAACCTCCAGCCATTCAACCATATGTGCGGTAGATACTGGGCCGTTCATATAATTATGGGATATTTAGCCGCATAAGACGATTGCGCGGTACCTACTAAGCCATCTATCTCCCAGAGTCCTACCTTCGGTTGATTGTTCAGATAATTATCTATTTATCTTGATTTATCACCGACAAGGCATGGGTGATATCTTCTTGGCTGCTCTTGTGGATGTACGGTCTATCCACAGTCGTTTATCTATGAGAGTCCAACGGCGAGGTTTTCGGTCATCTCGATGGATAGTTGAATAATATTTATGATTTATTTGAATTTCCACCGATAGGGTTGGACGGCCTAGGAGATGGCCGGTCATCCCATTGGGTGGTCTATCGTGAGACCGTTCATCGTCTCAATTCCTAAAAATTTCAAGGGTTTTCTCTCTCTATCAGTGGTTTTATCCCTAACTTCTCCCGTCATTTTCTCCATGGATACTGAACCAAATTTGATGCCGTTTCTTCTAGTTAGGAGATAATTCATTTATCTACAGATTATCTTTGATAATCTTGACCTAAAAATGGATGAAAACCCTAATTTCGGGGCTTGCTTTAGGCTCTATAAATAGACCCTAAAGCCAAGCTTCGAAGGGTGGGGGAGATTTTTGGTTGACGGCGAAGCCCTGCCGAATCTTTGAGCGACCTAGCACAAGGGAGGGAGGCCTTCTACGTCCCTACCGGCCTCCGGTCCAGGGAGTAGTCTTTGTTTTGAGTCTTTTTGCATTTGATAGTCCCGTCTCCTCTAGTTGCATGCTTGTTTTCTTCACGCCCATTCTCCACATTTTTCTTCACTTGCATTGTCATTCACACACCCTCCTATGTTTTTGGTGCCCCTAGGCATTTAAAACCCCCCAGGTATCCCCCATTTCGTTTAGCTATGTTTATTTCCTTCCATTTGAGCATTTGCTACATTCTATAGTTCTAATTTGGATTTCTTTTGTGTTCTACACTCTGTTTTGCAGGTCAGCAACTCACTAACACGAGGCCCATCCTTTCTGGCCGGCCGGAAAGGGTAGAGGTTGGACCTTTGCATCTTAGGGCGTGGTAGCGTTGGGCGGTTCCAGACTGTCCGTTCTAAGGGAAGTGCGGCCAATACTACACCGTTCATCTCCTTCTCGTGGCCGATCATGAACCGTTCATCATCCCTCGTTCTTCATCCCGCGTTCCACCCCAGCACTGACGAGCGGTCAGTCGAGCGGCCGCACTACCCTTAAGGTGGTTCTTCAAGGGCCGTTCATCCACTGTAGTGCCGGTTAAAGGTGAGTACCTCCCCTCTTTTCAAGGTACGGCGTGTCCATCATGTTTGGCACCTTGGTGGTGATCACATGTTTACACCCTTCTGTCCCCCTTCTATTTTCCATTTATTTCTCACATCGATTTAGTAGAAGGGATAGGAAGGACTTTGGAGTCCGGGTAGAGAAATGAAGAGTAAGTAAAAACATATCAACACCCCATTTTTTGGCGATCACGGTGGGACACCTAGTTCCCATAGTGTTAGTGATTTGCTGACCCTTTCTTTTGCTGTGTTAGTCCTCTTCCTGTAGTGGTTGTAGGTTGGGTCGCGTTCTCTCTCCTCTGGAGCTTGCGCAGTTCTTCCAACGCCGTCCATCGTTTCTGCGGCTGAAAGTCTATCGCCCTTCTCTGTGAACAACACCAACTCTTCTGCAAAGCCTGTTGTTATAAGCGGTCCATTACCACCCGTTTACATTGTATACGGTCTATTATTGGCCGTTCATCTTGCTAGCATAGGTACGCCTCTGTCCCCATAGTGTTGGTTTAGTTGCTATTACACAGGTGTTGTAGGTCTGTTCCAGCTCTTACGCGGTTTACCTGGAGACCGTTCAACCTGGTACGCTTTAGATTGTTGTCCCCTTCCATTCCAGAGTTTTCTGATTTTCGTGTTAGTCTGTCGTTACTCCCTGGATTATGCGGTCATCTACAGACCGTCTATCTCCCTGAGCGGTCTTATAGAGACAGTCCTTGTCGTGCTACAATGCACTCGTGCTTCACTTTGATTACCATGTTATTTGATTTTCATGACACTTGGTGCTGATTATTGATCTCCCCACTGCTCTTATATCATTGTTGCATACTTTTTTTCATTTCTTACATGTTTGTTTGATTATTGATCGCTAGCTACTAGGCTAGACTTTGCATGCACTCCGGTGCGCATAGGGCCCATGCATTTTATCATACTTTAGTTGAATTCCTACGGAGGTAGGGTTTTCTCTCGTCTCCATACTCCTTGGAGCCGACTAGGGACCTTGCCGAGGACCTCCGTAAGTCCCCGTGAGCCGTGTATTCCCAGACAGACGCCGGGCAAGTTGTACTATACCACCCCCCAGTTTAGGGTCTGCATCCGCGAGAGAGAGAGTCTCTTAGAGTCTGCCAGTTTCCTGTCCCCCACCCTAGTGAGGTATCTTGTGGTTGAGTGAATTCATATCTTAATTAATCCACTAAGGTCCTAAAAGAGAACTTATAAAAATTTTCGCGCATCATTTGGAATTTGATTAGGTAATTGGTTGATTATTTTCTCATCTCTTCCCTCCATTGTATATTGTAGTGTCATCATTTGCATCTTTTTATCAGATTAGGCTCATTTGGTCTAGTTCATCTTTGTGTGTCTCCATCTAATTGCATTTGTCTTAGGGTCATTTACCTCCTTGTAATTCTTTAAAGTTCACTGTATAAAGTCTCCATTCTCCCCATGGAGCACTTCTCCCCTATACCTTATTCCTATACTTCTCCATCTTCTTATCCCCGTGTGGATTCCTCTTCCCATGCGTGCCCATCTCCCTATTCCTCCATTGGACCTTATTCTTTTAACGGGCCTTCTTGTCCCGCCCGTGCTACTGCTAGCCCAATCAACTCTCACCCATATATCCACAATCCTTCTAGGCCCATGCATTCCTCCATTCCCAGAATGGGCTTGTCTTCACCTCAGGCTGGGTCCCTCTATTCGACCCATCATCATTGTCCTAGTTTAAATTCATCCTCTCTTGCTCAGGCTGGCCCATATCCTTCACGGACTCTTCCTACCGAGGAGAAGTTCACTCAGGCCCAACGCCAGCTTGATGAATTGCAACGCCGAATCAATCCTCAAACCTCTTTGGATATCCCATTTGCATTTCAGGGTCTTCAGCTTCCACCATGTTCACAGATCCCCGTATATCGTCGCTATGGTGGAATTGGTGACCCCTATGTCCATTTGAAGGATTTCCTATATGATTCGGCCCAGTTCCAGCATGATCAATGCTTGATGGCCTATTTGTTTGGCCTATCTTTAGAGGGCTCGGCCAAGGATTGGTTCTTCACGTTACCGCAAGAGCAGATGATGAATTTTCAAGTTGTGCAAGAAAGATTTATTCAGCAGTACCAAGACCAGGTTGGGCCCAGATATTCTATGGTTGATCTGGCCCAAGAGAAGATGAAGCCCGATGAGGAATTCTCCACGTTTGCCGACCACTGGTGTCGCCTAGCTGCGCAAGTCCCGGGGCATATTCCAGAGGGCGAGTAGATCAAGATGGTTATCTCTAATGCAATGCCCGAGCTCAGATGCATCTTAGCCCTGAATGATATCACTTCATGGCATCCACTCTACAGCCGAGCCCGCTTCATTAGCCAACAACTCCTACTTTCCTTTGACCACGAGTCTCCTCCACCTTCGCCTCACACATACCCCTTCTCTTCACCATCCTCCACCGCGAGTCAGCACTCCACCACATATCCCACCACGAGTCGGCCTTCCGCTCTCACACACCCATATGCCCCCACTACATCTCCCTCCACGAGTCAGCCCTCCGCTGTTTTATTTCCTCACACCTCTCCACTTCTGGTCAAGGAAACTTCACACCCTGAGCGGGTGGATGACGTCCATTATATTCCCACTCCCTCCACGCCTCTACATCATTCTAGCCCTCCGCCTTCACTTACGCAATTCCCTTTACCTACACAACCTCCGTTACAATCCCCACTACCTTTTCATACCCCTCGGCATCCACCTTGCCCGAAGCAGGCTTCTCACTCTCCGTTGTCGGAATCTCTTATAGATGTTTTCAGGGCTTTGATGGCCACCCATACATTGCAACTCCCTCCGATTGTGCCTTGCCAACCCGCGGTCGGGAATTTGCTCCATTCCTATGAATTCCATCGTCAACAGGGGCATTTGAATGAGGACTGCCTCGAGTTTCGAGAACTTTTTTACAGCTTGGAAGATAAGAAGATGATTGATTGGGATGTCATGCGCCAAGTTATTGTAGATCTTTGAAAATAGCAGCAACAGCAGCAGCAGCAGCAAGCGCCGCTTAGGCAACCGTCTCCGTCTCAAGACCAGGGGCATCCCTGTGATTCTTCAGTTGATGAAGCACCCACTCCATTATCTATCCCCTCACCTACCCCCTCACCTTCACCATCTCTTTCTCAACCCCCACGGCCTCCACAAACCCAAGCCTCTGCTCAGGCTAGCGCAAACTCTTCTCCTTCCCCCTCCATTTCCATCACCGCTTCTACTCCCAAAGCCGCTCGACGTATTGTACCGACACGTCGGAGATGGGCGCCACGACTCGCCACCTCTTTTGCCTTGCCACCACCTTCTCCACCGCCATCTTCGTTGCCTCCATTGGCCACATCTCCATCATCGCCTTCTCCATTATCCCCATTACCCTCACCACCACCGTCTTCATCGCCTCCTCTCACAACGATCCTGACCCCGTCACCTTCACAACCATCCCCGCTACCGATGCCACTCCATTCCCCATCATCGTCCGAGTTTGAGCAAGCTACCCCTACGCCCACACCCCCACCATTGCCTTCATCTCCACCCACGCCACCATCTTCACCTTTACCCCCTCCTACGCCTCCACCCTCCAAACCTTTACCCCCACCAGAGCCTATCATTGCCGTTATCCCTCCACCAATCGCATTGCCTTCGCCCACACCTTCCAAGCCTTCTCCACCCCTCTCTCCACCTATTTCTACCCCACGGAGCGGGTGCTCACTACCTTTGGTGCCCCTCAGGTCTAGCCCCAAGGGAGATGAAGAGCCGAGCCAGGCTTTGATTGTACATTACAAGCTTCAAGATTTCATTTGTCGCATGCCGGTCTGAGTCCTGGTCCCTGGCTATTCTAGGGATAATGAGCCTGCACTTGTTATGAAGATGATTACTGAGAAGAGTTCCTTAGCACTGGTGCTAGTTTCTTCAAAAGCGAGGCCGGTAACAATCTCTTTACTTGCCGGGGAATTCATTGTTGATGTTGTTATCACCTCTCGCTTGATTGTTATTCAGTTCACGGGCCCAGAAGAGTTTTCCGCCCGGATGGTGCTAAGCCACACGGCCGTCAAAAGTCTAATGAATTCAGCATTCAAGGGGCAATTGGCCGTGTCCTCGAGATTGACCAGGAGCATTCTACATTTTCTGTCTCATCTCCCTCGGCTTATTGGTGGACCGGCCACGTCAACGCCACGCATCGCCATCCCTCAGTTCCGTCCTACGCTTCTAGCAAGAGAGCTATGCTTCATGCCCAACTGCCGAGTGAAGATGCTAAAGCTCCATGAAGAATGACAAAACTCCACTGCTTCCTGATGTTCACCCCAAGGAGTTGACTGTTCTGGAATGTCTTTCTATGGTTAGCACCGCACAACTAGGGGCAACCGTTCCGATGAAGTTGCATATTCATGACTGGGACAGGCCGTCTGCCAGATGGGCCCGTTATTTAAAAAAACATTGCAAGATAAGAAGCCCAAAGGCCCGAGTCCGCACCAGGCGGAGTTGTTGCAAGCAGACTTCTGCCAAGAAGAGGCGACGGCATAAGTTCAAGGGCTGTCAGTTGTGCACTCGGGGGTCCACTTCCTCATCTCCTTCTTCCGTTCATTCATCTTTTCTTCTGCTCAGTTCTTATCCTTGGGTGGTGTACTTTCCACCACCTGACTACATTTCTACCATCTTCTCCTATCCTCACCATTCTAGGCCTCGGCCTATGTCTTCCTCTTCCCCTGATCTAGGGGCATCTTCTAGTTTTTCTCTCCGGATACGTCCGGATTTCACTTCTCATCTTTTTCCCCCGACCCTGTTGGGGGTTCCTTGTGCTCGTTCCCCGACCTCGTCGAGTGATTTTTCTGATCCTGCCCCGACTTTGTCGGGTGGTTTCCATTTCTTTTCCCTGACCTTGTTGGGTGTTCATGCATTTTCTTCCCCGCCTCTAGCGTGTGATCGCTATTCCTTTTCTCCGACCACGTCGGATGATCGTTCTCCTTCTTCCTTATCTTCGAAGTTATCCTTTCATCATCTTTCTATTCTTTCCTCCTCACCCTTTCAGGGTTCTTACCCTTTTTCTTGTTGTTTTCGAGGCTTTAGTCCGCCTTGATCTCAGCTAATCTGATTTCTTCTGTATTTGGTTCCTTGTTATCAGGGCCTTGACGCCTTAACGAGGGAGTTCTAGCCCTCGTCTCTCTTCTTTTTCATCCTTTTTTGTCCAGTTTGATGTCTGCCACTTTGCTATCCTCTCCATTTTGTCTTGTCAAGTAAGGAATGCAAAGCTCGTTGATCATGTTCGCCTCAGGATGCTACTTTCACGCTATGGATATGCAAAGGTATATTTATTTTGTGCAAAGAACATGCTACTATGATTATTGATTACGTTTCTTCATGCACATGCTTATAATGCTATTCCCTTAAAACACGCTTAGGCCTTAGTTTGCTTAGTCAATTTAGTAAAATGAGTCGCTTCTCCAGCATCTTAGGCTGGTGATAACTCCGCGCTGGGAGTCTAATTCCTTTCCCCGATTGTTGAGGGTGACCTTTGAGTATGGGTTTTTCACACACTTCACGACAAGCCAGAGCCGATCTCTCTAGTGCAACATCGTTGCTATTTTGGCCATACTTTGGGTATACACGAAGGCCTTTTCTCTTCTCTGCTCGTCCAAGTGCAGGGGCAAGAGATTGACAGATAAGATGACCAACCTAGGCGCTCCCTGATACGAGAGAGGTCTCAAATAGGGGCAATCTTGACCCTCGAAAAATAAGCTTTCATGCTTTATCTAGCCAATAAGGGCTGTCAAATGAAAATCATACATGAAAATCAATACAAAATTATGAATCGAAGGCATGGCAAGAGTGGCAGTACAGTTTCCCACGGGACGTCATGAGCCCGGTCGCATGCATGCCTGATAAATATGGGTCTAAAAATCAAAGACACAAAGCCCCGATGCAACAGACTATCTCTTTGAAGGGTAGTGCCCTGGAAGGAATTCAAGTCCTTATGTCTCCCATCCTGCACGAAGCTTGTCTCCAATTTTTCTTCTGCTTCTCACTCTTAGGCTAGGTTGTATCCCGGGTATGGCCTTAGTAGGGGCACCGTTCTTTAGAAGCAGTTGGTTGTGGCAAGCCACCCTCACATGCACGCCCTGCTTAAGGGAAGCCTTTAATGAAAGGGGTGGGAACGACGATGCCTGGCCAGTAGTTTGAGCCTGTCTTTGGGTGCTGCGGATTGCTATTTCAAAAATCCAAAAAAATCAGATATTGTCAAAATTTTAAAAATCAAATATTTTCAAAGTCCTAAAAAATATCAAATATTTTCAAAAATCAAAAAATCAAGAAAATTAAAAAATCAAAAAAATATATTTGTCTTTTGTTCCTTCCTATCTATTTGTTTGAAGGACAGATACGTAATCCGTTTGCTAAGTGTATAGGTTGCAGGTGCTCAAGCTTTCCTTGCGTCATATTTTGTTCTATTTGTCTCCTATCCACATCTTCTGATATGTTCTCTTCTTCGATCCACTCTCTCGATCTATTCTGAAGCTTGTGTCCTTCTCAACTTTTGTTTGCAATGATTATATCTATGTGAGAGGGTTTTGCCTCATGATTATGAAGCTGGCGGTTTCGCTTCATTCTGATCTTGGGTTTTGATTGAAGTACATATTTTGTTCACGTCTTTTGTCCCACCGTGTCCTTGTCTCGTCTCTATGTCCCACTGTGTCATTCCACACTTGTTGTTTTATCCCTCACCACATGTTGTTAGTTGTCTTGCATATGTTGATATTCGTCCCTCTATGTTCCCTGTGTTGCCTCAACCCATGTGATATTCCGTCATGTTCTTGTCCCAACCGTGTGTTGTCCCGTCGCATTGTTGTCTTGTCGCAACGTGTTCATGCATGCATGTTGTCTGTTTATGCCCTTGCATATCTGCTCGTCTACCTTTGTTGATGGTCATGTTATGTCGTATTGTTTGTCGTTCAGTTAATCATTGTGTTATCTTTGTTATGCTTATCTTATTTGTCTTATTCATAAAAATCCATAAAAATCTGAAAATGAAAATCCAAAAAAAAACGCCGTTTCACCTGCACAGGTAAGTCAGGTTTGGCTTTCTATCCCTACATCCTTTATTGCATTACTATATGGTACTATGCTATATTATCTCGAGAACCAGTTGGTTATCTACGTGTTCAAGGATCTGATGTTCCCCTTTAACAAAACGATGATGATCTAGGTTCACGTGTTTAATCTCCAGATAGGCCGTTGGGTTGGGAAAATCTGGGGAGGATGGTTCTATCCTACACGTCATGGTTGCGGATAGTGTCTTGACTCTGATTCTCCCAGCTTAGTAATATTATTCTCGAGTATTTTATATTTTAATCTTTCTTCGCATTTATTTTAATGATTTCTTTTATTTTTAGCCCAGCATGCATCATACGCATCTTTTTGAGCATTCATGACCCATGATTTGCCTGCAAAATGTCCCATCAGTGATGGTTGGCTGTGTGTTTAGTGTTTGAGTAAGAGGAACAATTCCACTCTGAGTTGGAAGGTTCACTTTGGTCGATTCACTTGGTTTGGTTGATTAAGAGGTCCCCGTCTGGAGTTTTAGTCTGTTTCTTTATTTTTCGCTGCTTATTTCGATCTCCTCATTGGTCCGCGGGATTGTGTCCCCCATGAGGTTGATAGTGTGTTTCTTGTTATTTAGTTTAGTTCCTCCCTATTGGTGTCGCTTTTAGTTTGATCATTCCTCGTGTTTGGTTCGAAGTTTTTCGGAAGATTCCTATCGCTTGCTGGTGAAAACAGGTGTCGGTTTACCATAACGCCCGCTTTTCAGTCTGCTTCGCTTCATCTCCGCTTCATCTCCATGTTCCATTTCGCTTCCGCTTTACCTCCGCTCGCTCCCCTGCAAAGAGGATGTTAAGGAGGCGCATCTGTTGACACCCGTTTTTTTGCCGACAAGTTGAGCCATTTCTCTTACTCCCATTTATTGATGTCTCGAGTTGTCGATCACTCGCTGGGCTATTTTCTGGCACGTTCTGAGCCAATTTTATGGGTGGCCTCCCTCCCGGGCTAGGTCCGAGTTGATTCCGAACTTAATGGGCCTTGGTTTTGGTTGATTGAGCTTTTCTATGAATTTCAAGTGCCCATGTACATGTGCGGTCAACCTCCAGCCATTCAACCATATGTGCGGTTGATACTGGGCCGTAAATATATTTATGGGATATTTAGTTGATTTTTTGAATTTTCACCGACAAGTGTATATACGGCCTAGCCATAGCCGCATAAGACGATTACGCGGTACCTACTAAGCCGTCTATCTCCCAGAGTCCTACCTTCGGTTGATTGTTTAGATAATTATCTATTTATCTTATTTATCATGATTTATCACTGACAAGGCATGGGCGGTTTCTTCTTGGCCGCTCTTGTGGATGTACGGTCTATCCACAATCGTTTATCTATGAGTGTCCAACGGCGAGGTTTTCGGTCATCTCGATGGATAGTTAGATAATATTTATGATTTATTTGAATTTCCACCGACAGGATTGGACAGCCTAGGAGATGGCCGCTCATCCCGTTGGGTGGTCTATCGTGAGACCATTCATCGTCTCGATTCCTGAAAATTTCAAGGGTTTTCTCTCTCTATCCGTGGTTTTATCCCTAACTTCTCCCGTCATTTTCTCTGTGGATACTGAACCAAATTTGATGCCATTTCTTCTGGTTAGGAGATAATTCGTTTATCTACAGATTATCTTTGATAATCTCACCTAAAAATGGATGAAAACCCTAATTTTGGGGCTGGCTTTAGGCTCTATAAATAGACCTTAAAGCCAAGCTTCGAAGGGTGGGGGAGATTTTTGGTCGACGGCGAAGCCCTGCCAAATCTTTAAGCGACCTAGCACCAGGGAGGGAGGCCTTCTATGTCCCTACAAGCCTCCGGTCCATGGAGTAGTCTTTGTTTTGAGTCTTTTTGCATTTGATAGTCCCGTCTCCTCTAGTTGCATGCTTGTTTTCTTCACGCCCATTCTCCACGTTTTTCTTCACTTGCACTTTCATTCATACACCCTCCTATGTTTTTGGTGCCCCTAGGGGTTCAAAACCCCCCAGGTATCCCCCATTCCATTTAGTTGTGTTTATTTCCTTCCGTTTGAGCATTTGCTAGATTCTATAGTTCTAATTTGTGTTTCTTTTATGTTCTACACTCTCTTTCGCAGGTCAGTAACACACTAACACGAGGCCCATCCTTTCTGGCTGGCCGAAAAGGGTGGAGGTTGGACCTTTGCATCTTAGGGTGTGGTGGCGTTGGGCGGTTCCAGACTATTCATTCTAAGGGAAGTGCGGCCAATACTACACCGTTCATCTCCTTCTCATGGCCGATCATGAACCGTTCATCATCCCTCGTTCTTCATTCCGCGTTCCACCCCAGCACTGACGAGCGGTCTGTCAAGCGGCCGCACTACCCTTAAGGCGGTTCTTCAAGGGGCGTTCATCCGCTGCAGTGCAGGTTAAAGGCAAGTACCTCCCCTCTTTCCAAGGTATGGTGTGTCCATCACGTTTGGCACCTTGGTGGCAATCACAGGTTTACACCCTTCTGTCCCCCTTCTATTTTCCATTTCTTTCTCACATCGATTTAGTAGAAGGGATAGGAAGGACTTTGGAGTCCGAGTAGAGAAATGAAGAGTAAGTAAAAACATATCAACACCCTACATTGGCTCGAGTGGAATCAAGGTAAAGAGTCATAATTTCGGGTAAGTTCTTTAGAACTTTTTGTTTAGAATACTTTAGACTAATAGCTCTCAAAATTTCGTGCTAGGAGATCAACTACACATAAAGTTAGAAGCTTCCAAAGTTACTGGTACGACCTTAGCAACCCAGGAATCTGAGCAAAGATCCACATAACATCAGGGAATTAGATCATCAAAACGAGGTATTTAGGGTTTGATTATTTAAAACTTTTTGTTCCCCTTAGTTTCATCTTCTTACCCTCAAAATTTCACGTCCTTAGGTCAAGAGGTTGACGAGTTAGAGCGACGTGAAGTTGTTGCAAATTCACAAGAAGGGAAGGATTAGGGCGTGACTTGCAGTCCCAAATTGGAAGATTAAAGCCCAGAAAAGAGGTAGGTCATCTCATGAATGGCAAGAACATCATGTTAGGGATAAAAGCCCTCGGATTTTGATTGATTTCATGCATTCTAGACCATGAGTTCATGTTTTAGTTTGACCTATGCATACATACATGTCTCGAGCCTTAATCAAAGATAAAATATATTATCTTGTTCAAATCACTACAACATATGCATCTAGATAGCCTCTATATTTCATTTCTCATGACTGGAATATTCTAAGTATTTTTACTTCCAGTCATGACATATTTCAATCTTTTACCTTCTATATCTTGTCAGTAGAAGCTCTGACGGATTAAGGTAAGACCGTCACATGATTGTAACGGCCTTATGATCAGCCGTCACACCCTCTGTTATATTTAAATTTCTCTGTTGTCTCTGACAGACCAAAGTCAATGCGTCATAATAATGTAACGGCTGCACGATAAACCGTCACAGATGTATAGCGCGTCTGTCTTCGACCGTCAGAGTGCTATTTTCTGTCAACCCAAGACAGAAATAAGAACAGTCAAGTTTACTTATAAATAAGCCTAGTTATCTAAGTTGTGACCTATTTTTCATGACTTTGAGTTTATTGGTCAATTCATGATAGGAATTTGCATGTTTTGAGCATTTTGAGTATTTTAAGTTATGTTAATTTCATGTGCTAAAACTTTATAGTTTGTATTTAAACATGATTTTACATGTTGTATTGACGGAGTTTTATCATGGTTTTACATCGTTACACATTCTTTTCTATCTATGGAGTCATTTCTTTTAGTACATGACATATATTCCGGTATATGACCATTAGTTCACACTTTGCACTATAGGAACATATTCTTGAACTTGAGGACTTCTCTATTGGATATTCCTTCCAATGGACTAGGAAATCTTGTTTCAAGGCCTCCATAATTCTCCGCGAGCCTGGGATTCCCACTAGGACGCCGAGTTGGTTGTACTAAGAAAGCCCAATTGTTAGAATGCACTATCGAAGTTTCTGGTTCTAGATATGTAATGGATCCATATTAGACTATCATGCTCACATAACGGCCTAACATATGACCGTCACATTTACTGAGTCCGTTTTATTATTTCTGGATTCAGTCGTTCTAACAGATCAATGATAGACCGTCACAATCATGTAACGGCCCATTGATTGACCGTCACAATTCTTGAGTGTTTTAACCCGAGGTTTTACCCAAGGGCTGATATTCCAAAGTTTTTTGATAGACTATTGATGGTCTAGGACTTGTTATATTGTTCAAGATACTTAATTTAATTTATGGAAAATAAGGAATGTACCGTTATGCTGCCGAATTATTCCATAAGCATAACCTTGTTTTAAGTCATTCTTGACTCACATTTCTTAATTGAAGCGTTCATTCATTGAACTATTGTTATCATGAACTTATTTGAACTTGTTATATTATTGGCCATACTTTATTGCTTGAAACGTGGGAGTAGCTTGATTTATAGTTGAAGATGCGATCGAGCACTGATTGTGTTCAAGGGCTCTATGCTAGTCCCCTCGGCTGATTGTCGGAAACATACTATTATAAACCATGGGGTATGATGCTACTGGCGTCGCATTGCGCAGGGAGTACTTTCTCTATAAATAAGTGAAGATCCACGGGCATCATGAAAATACTTGTACATGACTTTTTTGCTTGATACATGATATTCAACAGAAATTCATCAAATACTTGCTCATAAGCAAAATATGTTTGGATGATGACTACGTGGTATTGCTAGTACATTCTCGTTACATTCTTGTTCATGAAAGGTCATATCATGTTCTTGTTACATTCTTGATAGTTCATACTTGCTCATTCTATCTTACATGATCATCGTGTTACTTTGGTTTAATCGCATGATTGATCGTATTCGCATGATTTTACCTTATTTATTTAGAGCTAAAATGCTAATTATTTAAATATTACTAATCATGTTGATGTAAAGATACCTACTGGACAAGTGTGCTCATTACCTATTTCCAATCTTTTCAGGAGATGGAAGTGAGTCGGGATCGGATTCGGTAAGTTCAAATAGCGGGTCCGAGAGTGAATGAAGAATGAGTGAAGACTTAGGAAGTCTACATTGTTTAGATTGAGTTTATGTAATTTTCTTATTTCTTGAGTCTAGTATGATGAAGAAAGTTGAAAGAGTGATTGTATTTGAATATTTGATTTGATTATTAATGAAAATTGAAGTTTGAGTAAGTATTATGCAGTTACATTTATGTGTGTGATTGTCTTGCGCTCTGATCGTTCTTGCTTGCAAGAGGCTTACCATGCCGGCTGTTCGCGTTCCTCGAGCTAGTCTTCCGCTGTAATAAAAGACTCGGGGCATGACATCTACTAAGGCCGACCCCGACAACTATTGCAACATATGACAATTCTAGAAGAGCATGTCACGGGGTAGTCACCATTCAAGCTGAGCTTGGACCTCTTGCAATGTCAATTGAATTTTTTGTGCTAGACATCGATCCTATGTTCAAGGCCATCTTGGGTCGCCCGTGGATTGACAATCTTAATGTTGTACCATCCACCGCTCTTTAGTGTCTCAAATTCCCTTTTCAAGGGAGGGTGGTCAAGGTAAAAAGTATATCCACAGTCCAATCAGTTAAACTGTCTCAGAAAGTATTTTGCCGACACTATGGCCTAGTAATCGGCCTATTATTTCAGTCTTGGACCTGGAATTTCCATGGGCCTATGCACCACGCAAGCCCATCACTGCGCCAGTAAATGTCAAAGTGAAGCCCCAGATACGAGATTCCAAGGGTTGGAACATGACATTAAAGCTGAGTTATCATCCGAAGAGAGGTCTCAGCGCACAGTTATAAGGGTAGACCAAATCAGTCCCCAAGGGTAGGAAGGTGAATAGGAGGGGTCTCGGCTATCGAGAATCCTCACTCTCAATTTTGGGTGACTCTGGATCATTAACTTGGGACTAACGCCAACATTTTGTCACAGGCCCCCTCCAGCCAGGCACATTGAAAGCATCACCAAGTTAGCCTAAGGAAGAAAATACAGCTTATACAGTTGATAGCCCGCCCTTATTACCAAAGGGGCCCGTCAATGATATGATTGATTTTAGTCAGGCATTTGCAAGATTATTTCATGAAGAAGCCAGTTGCCAAAGAAACCAGGAGGTATGGCTTGTGTGTTATGAGATGAAGAAGCCAGCTTACCGCCCGCGGGAATAGGGGAGCTCACTTGTCATCTTCACTTAGTCTCCTTCCCGTTTGATGTCTCTCATTCAAAAGCTAGAATTTATACCCCGATCACCTCCTATCTTAATCAATCCATTACTGCTTCAGATTCCTACTGACTTTCTCATTGTCAGGACATGCAGTTTGCAGTCCTCCAGTTGATCTATCAACTCCTTTCTTCTCCTCCTCGGATCCCTTCTTCGACCTCCTCTGTCTGTCCATGTATCCCCTCAAGCTTCCCCTCCGCCTTCTTCTCCATCTTACTACATGATATCACCGATCACCAAAAAAAATGTCAAATTTGAAATGGAGATTTCAGTGGAAGATTACGATATCCTACCTCCATCCTCCTCCCAGGGGCATGAGGCCCCTACTGCCTCCCTCCCACTAGATTTTCTCTCTCCTATGTTAGGCGTAGGGTCCGTCGAGTCTTGGGTAGTAGAGTTTGATAAGTCTAGAGAAGTAGGGTCTTGTTCTAGGTCGTCCAACCCATCCTTGCCTGAGCCGCGCCTGCCGACGCGACATTCTAAATCTTTTCCTGATATTTTCTTGCAGGATCTAGCTCAGCGATGCCGTGCTCTTCTAAAATGCCTGGAGTTCATAGCTACGGCGATTATGATCGAAGAAAATGAGGAGCAAGGCGGGGTGTCGAGTGACGACGGATTAGGAGTCTATGAAGTCATGGATGAAAAGGACCCGGTGGATATTGAGGACAGTGACGTAGATGACACTACTGATTTGTATGCACAAGGCTTAAAGAGATTTGATGAGCCCTCGTCAACAGTGGATTAACCTACGAAGGAAATAAATCTGGGAACAGAAGAGGACCCCAGGCCTATTATTATTGCCGCTACTCTCACTCCAGCAGTTGAAGAAAATTTAGTCAGGGTCCTAAGGGAGTATAGCGATTCTTTCACCTAGTCTTACAAGGACATGTCGGGTCTTGACCCCTCCTTAGTGGAACATCGACTAGTGCTTAAGCCAGGGGCAACGCCCGTTAAACAAAGACTAAGAAGATTTCACCCCCACATGGCCTTAAAGATGAAGGAAGAAATTGATAAATTACAAAAGGCCAGGTTCATTAGAGTTGTCTTATATCCTCAATGGGTGGCAAATATAGTCCCTATCATCAAGAAGGATGGAAAGGTGCGAATTTGTATTGATTTCAGAAATCTTAACAAGGCATGTCCCAAGGACGACTTCCCGCTACCTCATATAGATGTTTTGGTAGACAACACCGTCGATTATGAAGCATTGTCATTCATGGATGGTTATTCAGGCTACAATCAAATATGTCTCACTCCTGAAGATCAAGAGAAAACCTCCTTCACCACGCCCTGGGGTACGTATTATTACGTGGTCATGCCGTTTGATTTGAAGAACGCGGGTGCCACTTATCAAAGGGTGATGATGGCTATATTTCATGATATGATGCATGTCTACATGGAAGCTTATGTGGATGATATCTTGGTGAAGTCAAGTACTAAAGAGGAACACCCCGCCATTCTAGGTAAGGTGCTTCAGAGAGCTAGAGAGTACCAATTGAAAATGAATCCTAAGAAGTGTGTTTTCGGAGTCTCTTTAGGGAAGTTGCTAGGCTTCATAGTCAGTAAAAGGGGGATTCAGATTGATCCTAACAAAGCAAAGACAGTCATGGATATGCCTCCGCCCAAGAATATCACGGAACTTCAAGGCTTGATTGGACAATTACAATTCATCAGAAGATTTATATCCAAGCATTCTAGAAGGTGCCACCCGTTTTATGAATTGCTAAAGGGGGGGTCAAATTTGAATGGAACCAAGACTATCAGAAGGCCTATGAGGATTTGAAGGTATATTTGTCGAATCCCCCGATTTTGTAACCTCTTGTCCCTAGGAAACCCCTAATCCTATACATTTCTATCATTGAGGACTTTATAGGAGCTGTCCTGTTACATGTAGATGACGAAGGCAAAGAGCGGGCAGCTTATTACCTCTCCACGTTATTTAATCCCGCAGAGGCCAAGTACACTACCATGTAGAAAACTTGTGCTGCCTTGGTTTGGGTAGCTCAGAAGCTGAAACACTACTTTCTAGCCCACCTAGTTAGGTTAATCTCTAGAATGGAGCCAATTCGCTATCTCTTAGAAAAGCCTATCCTTTCTAGAAGGTTAGCTCGCTGGTAGAGCCTCCTCTCTCAGTTTGATATCACATTCATTGTTCAGAAGGCAATCAAAGGATATGCCATCGCTGAGCATCTCGCCCATCTTCCTATCCCATGCACGGACTCTATTCAGGACGATTTCCCTGATGAGCATCTCTCTGTTCTTACTCATCACCCCTTTTGGTCTCTACACTTTGATGGTGCACTCAATTCCCAAGGCCGAGGGATAGGTGTTGTTCTCCTCACTCTGGAAGGGGTGACGATTACCTTTGCATATCAGCTTTGTTCTCCCGCTACCAACAACATTGCCGATTATGAAGCTCTCCTGCCTAGATTGAAGCACGCCTATCTTTTGGGCACGAGTTATTTGAACATCATAGGAGACTCTCAGCTCGTTCTGCGGCAAGTTCTATCTACTTATCGCACTCGTGACCTGAAACTCAAACCATATTAGGATTTGGTCACTCTCTTGGCTAGGCAATTCCGCAAGCTAATCTACGTACATACTCCTCGATCTCAGAATATTCTTGCTGATGCGTTGGCCTCGCTCGCTTCCTTCTTGTCCTTCGCTATCAGTCGAAGCACTGAGACCATCGTCGTCCAGAGATTGGACGCCCCTTCTCTTCAGGATCCTTGGTACGACAACCTTAGGAAAATTGTAGGGCTAGGGCTGAGAAGGAAGATTTGAAGGAGGTGTCTTTAACTGAGTTAGAGGAGATTCTTGAAGAAGAAGAGTTGCCGTGGACCGTGGTACCATGAAATCAAGCTATACTATAGAGATGGATCATTCCCAGAAGGGGAAAGTGCTGAGTAGCGTAAGGCCATTAGAAGAGCATCCTCGAAGTACACTATCATTGCTAGAGAATTGTACAAGCATGAATAGAATGCTCATGAGGTGTCTCAATGATGATGAAGCTTAGAAGGTGGCCGAAGCAACCCAAGTGAGTGTGGAGGTCACGTCAATGGTTAGGCTTTAGCGAAGAAAATTCTTAGGTAGGGTAACTATTGGCCCACTATAGAGGAGGATTGCTCCCTCTATGTCCAGAGATGTCTTAAATGCCAACTCCACGATGACAAAATCCATGCTCCTGCTTCATCTCTTCATCCTCTTTCCGCTCCTTGGCCATTCTCCATGTGGGCTTTCGACATTGTTGGCCCGCTAGGTGATCCCAACTCTCAGACCAAGCAGAAATCCTTCATCCTTACCGCCACTGAGTACTTCACCAAGTGGGTCGAAGCGGAAGCATACGCAGAGATCAAAGCTATATACCACAGTGTGCCGCTTCATCATGAAGAATATAATCTCGTGGTTCGGAGTGCCGAGTAGTATCATCACAGATAATGGACCACAATTCATCTCTCAAGAGCTCCAAGACCTTTGTAAGAAGTTCAATATTTTGTTGCATCATTCATCTCCATATTATCCTCAATGTAATGGTCAAGCCGAAGCTACTAATAAAACTCTTCTTAAAACCACAAAGAAAACTTGTGAATCTCACAAATTTTCAGATTAGTCTGAACGATTAGTGGAAGCTCTATGGGCTTATCACAACTCCGTCCGTACTCCTACGGGGCAAACCCCCTATGCTCTTACTTACGGGATGGAGGCAGTGCTCTCATATGAGATCTTGATCACTTCCTTAAGGGTACATCTCGATAAGGAACTTAATCTCGACAAACGTAGAGAGGCGTTGCTCGTCTAGTTGGAACTCTTGGATGAGAAGAGGATGAATGCGGCCGATCACGTGTCTGTTTATGAAAACATAGTCTCATGTTATTTTCAGAAGAAGGTAATCGAGCGCAAATTTCAAATAGGTGATATGATTTTGAAATGAAAATTCAATAGGTCTGGAGGTCCTAGGTCTAAATTGCAACCTAATTGGGAAGGGCCGTTTGTCGTTAGAGAGGCCTATCCAGGGAACGCATATCGCCTAGTCAATGCGGAAGGTGAGGAGCTGTCTCACACATGGAATGGGTTGTATCTTAAACATTTTTTACCTTAGAGTCAAGCTAATAAAGGCCCAGTACCGAGGTGCTCCTTTCCTCGATCACGAAGTAAGATTATGAGCTTGGCTCTCACACACTTCATGGCATCCCTGGTCGGGTTTCCCAGTTTCGTGTAAACACCATTTCTCCCTGGCCATGATTGGGGGAAGTTAAAGTCCCTGTCTGTTTCTCTCCTCGGCCGAATCTAGGGGCAAGAGGCAAATAAGGGGGCGATGACTGATCTAGACACCCTGATGAGAGGAAGTCTCAAATAGGGGCAGTCCGTTATGACCTAATTCCACAAAAAGAAAAAAGCAACAGTAACACCAAACAAAAAGAACAAAAAAGAAAGAAAAAAAAAGAAAAGGAGCAGAAATCAAAGTAACGCCAAAAGTTCATCTCAAAAGCTCAAAGTTTGAAATCCAGAATGCTCCAAAAGTATGAAACTAGGCATGACAAGAGTGACAGTACAGCTTCCCCGTGGGACGTTATGAGCCCGGTCGTATGCGTGCCTAGGATGGATGAAGGTTCGATGACGGACACAAAAGCCCCGGCGCAACATACTAAATCTCTAAAGGGGTTTTCATGGGAAGGATTCAAGCCCTAAAAACCCTTATATCTGGTCATGGCATCCCTGGATTCATTTTTCTTTTAGGATGAAACTGTACCCTGGGAATGGCCTTGGCAGAAGCACCATCATACAGATTGACCTCGGCCGGGGATTATCACTTTCAAAGCACGCTGACCTCAGGAGATTCCTAGTGTGACAGGTAGGGCTCTCGTTGCCGGGATGAAGCTAGCCTTTCAAAATCTAAAAAGTCAGATATTTCAAAATCCAAAAAGTCAGATATTTCAAAATCCAAAAAAATCAGATATTTCAAAATCCAAAAAAATCAGATATTTCAAAATCTAAAAAATTAAATATTTCAAAATCCAAAAAAATCAGATATTTTAAAAATAAAAAAAAACACCATCATCTGCGCATAGCATGCATTGCATCTATACATTTTCATTCTATTTTGCCTATTTAATAAGGTTCCACCCCTTGACCAAATATCAAGAATTGGTCATTCTCTAGCTTGTTGAAGGTAAGGGGTTGAGCCTAAGAGCAGATCTAACTTGTTTCTTGTTTTAAGTGTATGCAGACACAGGTTCCGTTTCCAGAATTCGAAGCATTGCAACTTTGTCCCTTGCGGTCCTTTGATGGACCGCTAGGAGTCCCCTAACAGTCATCCAACGACCGTTTTCCCCACCTGAGAATCAAAATTCTCAGGTTTTCAATCCCTTCGCCTTGGCGGTCTATCTCTACACCGTTAGCATCCTTTTGGTGGTCCAACGGCGACTGTATACTTCACCCGAGAGTTAAAAAACTCAAGGTTTTCCCGGGTCTTTCCCCTTGCGGTCTATCGCTCAACCGTTAGGGGAGTCTAGCGATCCTTTGCTGGACCATTTCTCAAACAGAGAACTCTTTCCTCCTTGGTTCATCAAGCTACAAATGTAATTTCATGGCAGATCTTTCAAAACCAATCTTTTCTCTTATTCATTCAAAGTTCATGACACATCACTCTTTCAATAAAATCCAAGTACATTATCAAAGGAATTTCAAATTACATTCAATTTCTCATCTGCATGTGGCCGGATCTTGCGCAATTCCTTTACATAAGCTTGGTACTCCTCTCTTTTCTCTGTCACTTCCGCTGGCAAGGTACGGGCTCGACTGATCTCCCACATGGTCAGAGCACTCTGAACTGCCCGCTCATCCTCCTCGGTCCCGATCTTCCTAGCTTGAAGGGGAAGGTAGTGAGATAGTGCTTGAACCGTAGTGCAAGGAAGTCCAACTTGTAAGTAGCACCGGTGCAGGTTGTAGATCGCCAAGGTAGTGTTTCCCACTAGCTGCAGGTCTAGGCCGAGTTGCTGAGGTAATCTGAGGGTAGTGCCTTGAAGAGCTCGGGGTCGCATCACGAACTTGTCAATTGGCAAAGTGTTGAGGAAGAGGCGCCAATATGTTGGGTTTGGTGCAGTATTCAGAGGGGGGGTGAATGAATATAACCCGTTTAAAAAACCTTTCGCCCAGTTAAAATATGATGCTCACTAGAATTACTAGTTCGCAAACTAGACAAGCTTAAAAGCTAATAATCAGTTGCAGAACAAAAACAAGCATACAGTGAGATCACTAGGATGCTAACTAGGCTGAATTAGACAAGGAGTCCCTCAACTAGAATTTCGCTCTCTTGACAGATTAAACTATTCTAAGAAAACTAATCCACTCTTCTGCTCAACTAGAAGTCAAACGCTTAGAGCGCCCCTATGCAATCATCTAGCGGAAGCAAAAGCAGATAAACCAAACCACAATGCACAAGGGTTTTTAGGTGGTTCGGTCCTCCAGACCTACATCCACCCCACACTCAACCCGAGGGTGGCTTCACTAACCGCTGGGCAACACAGCTTGCCAACAATCAGCTGGGCCTCACAGCTTGCCAACCGCTGAGCAACACAGCTTGCTTCCGCTGGGCAATACAGCTTAGCCATCGCTGACTCACAACTTGAACCCGCTGGGGAATACAGCTTAACCTGTCCGAGACCAAGTCTCGCCAGTTGAGGATTACAGCTTTACCTGTCCAGTGGAAACCTCCACTGCCCGCTGAGCTACACAGCTTGCTGTCCAGAGGCAGCACCTCTGCAAACCGCTGACAAACAGCTTGAAGAAATGTATAAAGGAAAATGAAAATAGAACAAGACAGCAACGGAAAGCTGAAGCAATAAAGCACAAAATATAGCTCAACAATGAGCAACTTCAGATCTGATTTTGAACCAAAGATCTGATGAACGAACTCCTTCTCTCTCTCTCTCTCTTCTTCTTCTTCTCTTCACACTCTTCTCGAGCTCTCTACCTCTCTTCTTCTCCTTCTGCTCTTCTTCTTTCTCTTTTCTCTTTCTATCTGGATCGTGGCTCTCTGTATGAGCTTTTCTTCTCGCCAACTCGATCTACCTTCATCTGTGGACGAAGACCTCCTTTTATAACAGCAGCTAGTAGGAGGGTAGCACTGGGCGCGTGTGGCTTCCACATTTCCCGCCTAGAACTTTTGGCCACGTGTCAGCTTTCTGTCAGTCCTTCAACCTCGGATCACGTGCCCTCCTTAAGCTTCACGATCAAAGCACCTGTTAAACAGAGTATCGGATAAGTCATCAGTTTAAAGAACAACTCTGTATAGACTTATCAGAAGAACAGCGTTTTAGAAGAAACCTGGACGAGGTTAGAACGAAACAACACGAAGACAGAAATAACAAAGAAGACTCAGACGCAGAGACAGCACGAAGTGAAACGAGAACGACACGAGGTGTAGGTGTAGCAACCCTGATAAATGAATATTGAAATAAAAGTAAAAACATACATAGTACAGAAGTAATACAGACAAAATAAAGCAAATTAAAAATAACGCCTCTGAGTAAGGCGTTAATTTAAATATAAACGCCTCTACATACGGCGTGACTAAAGAAAGGACGCCCACGCATGAGGTCGTCAACTCTCACGCGACCAAATAGGCAAGTAAAATAAACGCCCATGTCTTAGGCGTGTTTCAAAAACAAGGAACGCCCTTATGGAAGACGTTTCTTAAGAAACGACCTGAACAAGGTCGTTAATTTAAGAATAAACGCCCTGACCAAAGGCGTTAATTCAGTTCGTGACCCGTTCGAACCCAGAGCTTATCCAGGGAAAGATTAACCTAATCTAGTAAGTGTCTATTAGAGTAAGGACTCTATTAGGGATATGTTACCCTCAATCAAACACTACTTTTGTTAGGACTCCAAAATCCTATAAATAGTCTTGATCGAACAACCCTAAACCTATTTGGACGATCGAACTGCACAGGTACGTGAAGAACATATGTTCTTCTATTTTCTTCTTATGTTCCTTTCTTATGAACGTAGCATGAGAAGAATTAATATTCTTCGTTTCCTCTCCAGGTTGACGGAAGAACGATTGTTCTTCTTCTATTAAGTTGCAGTTGAAGCTTCAAAGCCCTTTCATCTCCTTCATCCAGATCATAAGGTAGGATTTTCTCAAGTCTCGTAGCCCAAAGTAAAAATAAATATAAGAAGCACCATGCATGATATATTTATACAGTTTGCATACGTTTTCTGTAAATTTTTCAAGAAACGCCCTTGAATAGGGCGCTACTTTAAAAGAAACGACCATCCCAGTGGTCGTTAATTAAAAGTATACGCCTTGTATACAGGCGTTAATTTCATGAACAATCGCATGTAATCAATAATTGATCCTGTTTAAAATTCAATAAATATGAAATATCGATTCTAAAATCTTGCATGACTCTACCTGTAAATTCCTGCTAATTTTCTTGTCATGATCATGTCTCCTGTCTTGGAAATTTATTTGTTGAAATATTGTAAATTCCTTGAATTCACGACCTTGACAACGTCGTTTTACACCTGTTAACGCCCCATCACAGGGCGTAAATTGAAAGGAAACGCCCCTTTCTAGGGCGCGTTTTCTGTAAATTCCTGAACTATGTATATCCTGTAAAATAAAATTAAACAGTAACGCCCCTTTCCAGGGCGTGTTTTAAATAAATCCTGAAAATTATTTATATTCTGTCAAATATTTAAATAATGAGACGCCTGCTTATATAGTCGTCAACTCTGAAGAAACGCCCCTGTCCAAGGCGCGTTTTATATAAATTATTGAAATAATGAAATTCTGCAAAACGGAACATATTTAAACGCCCTTATGTTAGGCGTTACTTACCTGACTAACGCCCCTGACTAGGGCGTGTTTTTCATGAATTAATAAAATTATTAAAAATTCTGTAAAATAGAAATATGTAAACGCCCTTCTGTTAGGCATTAATTACTTGAGAAACGACTTGACCTAAGTCGTTATTTTACTGTAAAACTGATTTTTCCCTGTTTTTGTTAACCGATGATTTCATATGTTATATAATATATATATCGGCACTATTCTCCACTCCGTGAGTATAGTCCCACGTTTCACGTTGTTTCATCGATCACACTCAACTCTCATTGACATGCAAGCTCTCCATTGGACATTCCGTTCCTTTCGACTAGCGAGTTAGTCATAGAGACCTCCGTAAGACTCCTCGTAGCCTTGGATTCCCTCAAGGCCGACTGAGCTGGTTGTACCCTAAAAACCCATTACACGATCCTTACCATGTCAATCTAAAGAAACATGGTATACCGGCCCTTATGATTATACAAAGAGTATATCATAAGAAATTCTTAATGGGATGATGATATCATGCCATATCATGTCGTTCTTGTAAACCTCAATTCTATGATAAGAATGAGGGTATCTTGCTTGATCTAATGTTTATGTGGACCTCAATTCTATATAAAGAATATCCATATTGATTTGTCATGGGACCTAAGTTAAGGGAACCATATTCTACCTAGTTTTATTAATATCGCGATTTTACCGTTATTATCGCCAATCTATGTCCTTTGTCATATTTTTGGACTCTATTCTGTCAAAGTTGTCATACATGTCTACAAGCTTGAATATTGAAACTCTATATTGGCTATATAAACAAGAGTGGATGTCAAAAATACATGATAAATGCCTGTGCATATAGGGCCCGATCTGGTCCTGGGAGGAGCACCCGAAAGTACTTGTGCCCATGGGAGTTAAAATGATAAGGTATCTGGCATTATACCGAGTACTTGACTTGCTTGATTGGACATTCCACACATATCTTGTACTTGAATCGTACTTGACTTTACATGAAATGCGTGGCCCGAAAAAGGGTAATTTACTTGCTTGATACATGATAGCCAAAGTTCTTGACATGACTTGTTAAACGTGCTTGCTTGAATACCTTGAATATACTTGTCATCTTGTTGGAAGTTCATGATTAAGTTCATCTTATTTCTTGATATTACATTCTCTCTATCTTGTCGTTTTATGCGAGCATGCATAGCTTTATTGCATTCATGAAAGATGTAATTACTTAAACCCCTTGCTAGTACTTGAGATATAATTTCCTACTGAGCGTTCGCTCATTCCGTTTGTCCCTTTGTACTTTTCAGGTAAGTCCGACGACGATGGAAGTCAATCAGATGGGAATGTTCAAGAGTGAAAGTGATAGAGCTGCTCAAGTGTCGTCTAGTCTTTCCTATAGTTTCTTGAGTCAAATATGTATTCTTTTTCTTTTTATTAAACAGAGTATTGGATTTGTAATAGTCTATCCATTATGAAATAAAGGATTAGGTTATCTTGCTATTTTGCGCATCTCTGTCTTTGCGTCGAATACACGACCACTCTGATTGATATGACTGATATAGACACGTCGCGCATCTCCGGGTATCTTTCGCGCTCGGGGCGTGACAGTCTTTGTGGTTTCAGAGCCCAAGGTATTCAATTCCTAGGAAAAACCCAAGTCCAAGGATAAGTTGAACCTTTAAACCAGTGAGATTGGGTAGAACCAAGGGTTAGATTTAACATAGTATACGAGTCTTTAAATACGATCACGTACTAATATAGTTATTGTAATTGTAGGATAATGGCTGTCGAACGTGCTCAATGGCGCAACATGCAGCGTACCCTTCAAGGGATGACCCAAGTGCTACAACAGGTAGCACAAGGTGGTGCTCCACGAGCTGGAAGCTTACACCAAGCCTTTAAGAATATGAATCCCCCGAAGTTTATGGGATCGACTGATCCGGACGATGCCGAGCATTGGGTTCGGGAAACCGAACGCATATTCCGTGTCATGCAATGCACGGACCAGGACAAAGTGCTATTAGCTACATTCCAGTTAGAGAAAGATGCTAGATGCTGGTGGGAGTCTATTGAAGCAACCATCGATCCTACTCAAGTAACATGGGAAGAATTCGTGGAATACTTCAATGCTAAATATTTCTCGGACCGAGTCCAAGAAAAGAAGGCTGCCGAATTCGCTGCATTAAAGCAACGATCCTTATCATTAGCAGATTATGAAGCTCAGTTCTCCATGTTATCTAGATATGCTAAGCATCTTATTAGCACAGAGAAGATGAAAGCCCGTAGATTTCTTAATGGGCTTAGGCCCCACTATATTACTCAATTGGCGCCTATGGACATCCAAATTTATTCTGAAATAGTGCGCCGAGCTCAATTACTTGAAGATGCCACGGAACTATCTGATAGGATCCATGGAAAAGACAAGAAGGAACAAGTCACGGGTTCGGGTTCTTTCAAACCCAACTTTAAGAAGAGGCCCAATAATGGAGGTTCTTCCTCTCAAGATCAGAAATTCAAGAAGACCAAGCCTTTCTCTATCACCACTACCCCTTCGAATACAGTCTGCAAGCATTATGATAAGGCTGGTCACAAGACGGAAGAATGCTGGAGGAAATTAGGAGCTTGTCTCCGTTGTGGAAGCCGTGAGCATCGGATTCCCGAGTGTCCATTAATGAACGACCAAGCCGGCGATGGTAAACGCCCGGTGACAAAGAATGCTCGTCTTCATGCAATACAGGAGACCGAACCTGAAGATGAAGGCGGATTAGTGGAAGGTACATTGAAAATTTGTTCCAAATATGCACATGTCTTATTTGATACGGGTGCATCGCATTCTATTGTTTCTAAGAAGTTTGCTGACCCGTTACCTCTAGAACCGGAATGGATGAAAATAGTGTTGTCTACTCCTCTCGGAAACGAGACGGATATCACGCATCATTACCAAAACTGTGAGGTATTGGTTCGAGGAAAGAATTTTCCTATTGATCTTATCTGTTTAGATCTAAAAGAATATGATGTTATACTAGGAGCAGATTGGTTATCTAAGTACCAGGCAACGGTTGATTGCCGTAATAGCAAGATCGTTTTCAAAGAATTTCCAGAACTGACTTATACTAGTCCTAAGAGTCGAAGCAAATCCCCTCTTATTTCGGCTCTTCGAGCAAGCAAGCTCGTGAGGAAGGGATGTGTATCCTTCCTTGCTTTTGTCACTGTTAAAGAAGCTAAGAAAACCAAGATAGAAGACGTTCAGGTAGTGCGAGAATTCCCAGACGTATTTCCAGAAGATTTACCGGGATTACCCCCTCAAAGAGAAGTGGCCTTCACCATTGACTTAGTCCCTGGTGCTGGTCCTGTTTCAAAGGCACCATATAGAATGTCCCCTGCTGAACTCAAGGAGTTGAAGGAGCAGTTGATGGAACTAATCCAAAAAGGGTTTATTAGACCAAGTACTTCCCCGTGGGGAGCACCAGTCTTATTTGTAAAGAAGAAGGATGGATCCATGAGATTGTGTATCGACTATCGACAGTTGAATCATCTTACTATCAAGAACAAGTATCCACTGCCGAGAATCGATGAATTATTTGATCAGATTTTAGGATCCAAATATTTTTCCAAGATTGATCTCAGGTCGGGATATCATCAGTTAAGAATCAAGGATGATGACATTCACAAGACCGCATTCAGAAGCAGGTATGGCCATTACGAATTTGTTGTTATGCCTTTTGGACTAACAAATGCCCCTGCTGCCTTTATGTAGTTAATGAATAGCATATTCAGGCCTTACTTGGATCAATTCATAGTAGTCTTCATTGATGATATATTGATATATTCTAAGACTAAGGAAGAACATGAAGAGCATTTGAGGATTGCATTGCAAGTCTTGAGGACAAATCAATTATATGCTAAACTCAGCAAATGCGAGTTCTGGCTTGAAGAAGTGGCTTTTCTCGGACATGTCATATCCAAGGACGGTTTATCTGTAGATCCGTCAAAGGTTGAAGCTGTAAGAAACTGGGAAAGACCCACTAATGCAAGCGAGATTAGAAGTTTCTTAGGTCTTGCAGACTATTATCGGCGATTCATCAAAGATTTCTCTAAGATCGCCGTGCCCCTTACAAGGTTAACTTGTAAGGAGATCCGATATGAATGGAGTGAGGAATGTAAAAGAAGTTTCCAAACTCTTAAGGATCATCTCACTACAGCTCCGGTGTTAGCTCTACCAATAGAAGGAGAGAAATTCGAGGTCTACACTGATGCTTCTGGCATTGGCCTCGGATGTGTCCTAATGCAACAAGGAAAGGTCATAGCATACTCTTCACGTCAACTGAAGAAGCATGAGGAGAATTACCCCGTCCATGACTTAGAACTGGCCGCGGTAGTATTTGCCCTAAAGATATGGAGACACTATCTCTATGGAGTACAGTTCACTGTCTACTCCAATCACAAGAGTCTCAAATATCTATTCTCACAAAAGGAGCTAAACATGAGACAAAGACGCTGGCTAGAATATCTCAAGGACTTCGACTTCAATATACAATACCATCCCGGAAAGGGTAATTATGTTGCTGATGTCCTTAGTCGAAAGCCGAGAGCAATGATAGCCAATTGTATGATACAAGAATGGAGGTTACTTGAACAATTCTCCGAGCTCAATATAAACTTGGACACGGAATCCAAATTTGTTACATTATCTCATGTAAGCATACAGTCAGATTTATTATCTGAGATACAAGCACTTCAGGGTGATGATCCTATATTATTGGAAATCAAGGGCAGATTAGAAGGACAATCTGATTTTCAACTAACTTCTGATGGAAGATTATTATTCAAAGGTAGAACTTGTATACCTGATTGTCCGGAATTAAAGAAGAAGATCTTAGATGAAGCTCACCGATCAAGGTACACTATTCATCCTGGATCAACTAAAATGTACCAAGATATGAAGAGGAACTTCTGGTGGCCCAATATGAAAAGAGAAATAGCGGACTATGTATCACACTGTCTTACATGCCAACAGGTCAAGGCGGAACACCAAAAGCCTGCTGGAAAACTACACCCTCTAGATAGTCCTAAGTGGAAGTGGGAGGATATTGGTATGGACTTCATCATGGGTTTGTCTAAATCTAAAGGAGGACATGATGGAATCTGGGTTATCATTGACCGATTAACTAAATCGGCACATTTCTTGCCAATAAAAAGCCGATGGTCAATTGATGTGCTAGCTGCACTGTACATCAAGGAAATAGTCAGGATACATGGAATTCCTGTCTCAATCGTGTCTGACAGAGATCCCCGTTTTACTTCTCATTTTTGGAAGGGATTACAACATTCGTTCGGAACAAGGCTCAACTTTAGTACTGCTTTTCACCCACAAACAGATGGTCAGACCGAGAGAACTAACCAGGTTGTTGAGGATATGCTTAGAGCATGCATCATTGACTTTGGAGGATGCTGGCACGATCATTTACCACTAGTGGAATTTGCATATAATAATAGCTACCAAGCTAGTATCTAAATGGCACCTTTCGAAGCCTTATACGGAAGGAGTTGCAGATCACCCATATGCTGGAACGAAGTTGGAGAAAAATAACTGCTAGGTCCAGACATGGTAAGGGATACAACTGAGAAGATACAAGTAATCAGAGAAAGATTGCAAGTTGCTCAGACGAGACAAAAAGCTTATGCTGATACAAGAAGGAGAGATCTTGAATTCCAAATCGGAGATCATGTATTTCTCAAGATATCGCCTGGACGTGGCATACGAAGATTTGGTGTTAAGGGCAAGCTTACGCCAAGATTCATCGGACCATTTGAGGTACTTGAAAGAGTTGGCGAGGTTGCTTATCGCATCGCATTGCCTCCTCAATTGTCCGATGTACATAATGTATTTCACATATCCATGTTAAAGAGGTATGTGCACGATCCATCTCATATTATTGAACATAGAGATCTGGTGATCCAGAAAGATCTCACCTATGAACAAAAGCCTATGAAGATCTTAGATCGAGAAATACGAGCTCTAAGGAATAAGGTTATTCCCATGCTCAAGGTGCAATGGAATAAGAATCCCGAACGCGAAGCGACATGGGAGACCGAGGAATCTATGAAGAAACGATTTCCCGAGTTATTCTAAGAGGTATATGTTCTACACTCTCCACGTGTATAATTATATATATTGAATTTGGGGACCAAATTCTTTTTAAGTAGGGGAGAGTGTAGCAACCCTGATAAATGAATATTGAAATAAAAGTAAAAACATACATAGTACAGAAGTAATACAGACAAAATAAAGCAAATTAAAAATAACGCCTCTGAGTAAGGCGTTAATTTAAATATAAACGCCTCTACATACGGCGTGACTAAAGAAAGGACGCCCACGCATGAGGTCGTCAACTCTCACGCGACCAAATAGGCAAGTTAAATAAACGCCCATATCTTAGGCGTGTTTCAAAAACAAGGAACGCCCTTATGGAAGACGTTTCTTAAGAAACGACCTGAACAAGGTCGTTAATTTAAGAATAAACGCCCTGACCAAAGGCGTTAATTCAGTTCGTGACCCGTTCAAACCCAGAGCTTATCCAGGGAAAGATTAACCTAATCTAGTAAGTGTCTATTAGAGTAAGGACTCTATTAGGGATATGTTACCCTCAATCAAACACTACTTTTGTTAGGACTCCAAAATCCTATAAATAGTCTTGATCGAACAACCCTAAACCTATTTGGACGATCGAACTGCACAGGTACGTGAAGAACATATGTTCTTCTATTTTCTTCTTATGTTCCTTTCTTATGAACGTAGCATGAGAAGAATTAATATTCTTCGTTTCCTCTCCAGGTTGACGGAAGAACGATTGTTCTTCTTCTATTAAGTTGCAGTTGAAGCTTCAAAGCCCTTTCATCTCCTTCATCCAGATCATAAGGTAGGATTTTCTCAAGTCTCGTAGCCCAAACTAAAAATAAATATAAGAAGCACCATGCATGATATATTTATACAGTTTGCATACGTTTTCTGTAAATTTTTCAAGAAACGCCCTTGAATAGGGCGCTACTTTAAAAGAAACGACCATCCCAGTGGTCGTTAATTAAAAGTATACGCCTTGTATACAGGCGTTAATTTCATGAACAATCGCATGTAATCAATAATTGATCCTGTTTAAAATTCAATAAATATGAAATATCGATTCTAAAATCTTGCATGACTCTACCTGTAAATTCCTGCTAATTTTCTTGTCATGATCATGTCTCCTGTCTTGGAAATTTATTTGTTAAAATATTGTAAATTCCTTGAATTCACGACCTTGACAACGTCGTTTTACACCTGTTAACGCCCCATCACAGGGCGTAAATTGAAAGGAAACGCCCCTTTCTAGGGCGCGTTTTCTGTAAATTCCTGTACTATGTATATCCTGTAAAATAAAATTAAACAGTAACGCCCCTTTCCAGGGCGTGTTTTAAATAAATCCTGAAAATTATTTATATTCTGTCAAATATTTAAATAATGAGACGCCTGCTTATATAGTCGTCAACTCTGAAGAAACGCCCCTGTCCAGGGCACGTTTTATATAAATTATTGAAATAATGAAATTCTGCAAAACGGAACATATTTAAACGCCCTTATGTTAGGCATTACTTACCTGACTAACGCCCCTGACTAGGGCGTGTTTTTCATGAATTAATAAAATTATTGAAAATTCTGTAAAATAGAAATATGTAAACGCCCTTCTGTTAGGCGTTAATTACTTGAGAAACGACTTGACCTAAGTCGTTATTTTACTGTAAAACTGATTTTTCCCTGTTTTTGTTAACCGATGATTTCATATGTTATATAATATATATATCGGCACTATTCTCCACTCCGTGAGTATAGTCCCACGTTTCACGTTGTTTCATCGATCACACTCAACTCTCATTGACATACAAGCTCTCCATTGGACATTTCGTTCCTTTCGACTAGCGAGTTAGTCATAGAGACCTCTGTAAGACTCCTCGTAGCCTTGGATTCCCTCAAGGCCGACTGAGCTGGTTGTACCCTAAAAACCCATTACACGATCCTTGCCATGTCAATCTAAAGAAACATGGTATACCGGCCCTTATGATTATACAAAGAGTATATCATAAGAAATTCTTAATGGGATGATGATATCATGCCATATCATGTCGTTCTTGTAAACCTCAATTCTATGATAAGAATGAGGGTATCTTGCTTGATCTAATGTTTATGTGGACCTCAATTCTATATAAAGAATATCCATATTGATTTGTCATGGGACCTAAGTTAAGGGAACCATATTCTACCTAGTTTTATTGATATCGCGATTTTACCATTATTATCGCCAATCTATGTCCTTTGTCATATTTTTGGACTCTATTCTGTCAAAGTTGTCATACATGTCTACAAGCTTGAATATTGAAACTCTATATTGGCTATATAAACAAGAGTGGATGTCAAAAATACATGATAAATGCCTGTGCATATAGGGCCCGATCTGGTCCTGGGAGGAGCACCCGAAAGTACTTGTGCCCATGGGAGTTAAAATGATAAGGTATCTGGCATTATACCGAGTACTTGACTTGCTTGATTGGACATTCCACACACATCTTGTACTTGAATCGTACTTGACTTTACATGAAATGCGTGGCCCGAAAAAGGGTAATTTACTTGCTTGATACATGATAGCCAAAGTTCTTGACATGACTTGTTAAACGTGCTTGCTTGAATACCTTGAATATACTTGTCATCTTGTTGGAAGTTCATGATTAAGTTCATCTTATTTCTTGATATTACATTCTCTCTATCTTGTCGTTTTATGCGAGCATGCATAGCTTTATTGCATTCATGAAAGATGTAATTACTTAAACCCCTTGCTAGTACTTGAGATATAATTTCCTACTGAGCGTTCGCTCATTCCGTTTGTCCCTTTGTACTTTTCAGGTAAGTCCGACGACGATGGAAGTCAATCGGATGGGAATGTTCAAGAGTGAAAGTGATAGAGCTGCTCAAGTGTCGTCTAGTCTTTCCTATAGTTTCTTGAGTCAAATATGTATTCTTTTTCTTTTTATTAAACAGAGTATTGGATTTGTAATAGTCTATCCATTATGAAATAAAGGATTGGGTTATCTTGCTATTTTGCGCATCTCTGTCTTTGCGTCGAATACACGACCACTCTGATTGATATGACTGATATAGACACGTCGCGCATCTCCGGGTATCTTCCGCGCTCGGGGCGTGACAGTAGAGGTGACAGAAACACACACTACACAGAGAACAACACGAAGACAAAACAGAAACCAACACGAAGTGTGGTTTCAACATACGAAAGACACGAGGTCTAGGAAGAACAACAGAAGTCATAATACGGAAACGACACGAAGTGAAATAACAGAAACTGTCACGAGTTGAAAACAACACGAAGGCGAAAACAGAAGTTGACACGGGTTGAAAACAACACGAAGATGAAAATAGAAGTTGACACGGGTTGAAAACAACACGAAGATGAAAGACAAGGAAAACGACACGAAGTCAAAGAAACAACAGTAACCGACACGAAGTGTGGTTACTAAACAGGAACGACACGAGGTCTACAGGGAAACGACTCGAAGTTCATCAGAACTAGTCGAGCTGCCTCAGAAACACGACACGAACTTAAGTGAGAACAGCACGAGGTGAAACGACACGGGCTGACCACAACAAGGATACAACACGAAGTCATAAAAATAGAAACGACACGAAGTATAACCTCATACAAGTTTTTCCTGTCAAGCATGGAAATCAACACGAAGTGTCGTAAGCTCAGACGACACGAAATCTTTTCGTGTTAGTGAGGGGAAACAACACGAAGTGTGACTCAAGTGGCACTGAAAGCAACACGAGGTGAGACTTCACGCTGTACAGACTTGGACTTTGTATATGAAGTGCGCTGTACAGACTTTGACGAAGCAGAAGGCTGTATAGACTTGGAGACCCAAAGCCATTGTATAGACTTTGATGCCCAAAGGTGATGAACAGTGAAACAGTGTATATACTTCAAGTAAAGACCAATGTGTAGACTTGAAGATTGAAGGCGATGTACAGACTTCGCCTAAGACGCTGTACACACTTAGCCTAAGACAATGCATAAACTGACGTTGTATATACTTAGCCAATGCAGACCAGTCCGATGTATAGACTTTAAAGAAATGCATGCTACAGTGCAATGTCTAGACTTGCTATATGCACGAGACGCTGTCCACTGTCTAGACTTGCGATGCCTTCGCCAAATGCATACTACAGTTCAATGTATGGACTTAGACGAATGATGCATGAGACGCTCAATGTATCGACTTTGAGCTTGCTATGCAGCGTATAGACTTAGAGCATAAACCCCACGATGCAATGTATAGACTATGCACATACCAGAAGTCTAACACAAACAATATATCAGTCATACACGTGCATTCTCCAGATGATATACCAATCACAATCATGAAGCTATCATCAAAACATAATGTCATCAAAACACTCATGGTGTTGCTATCATCAAAACACAACATCATTGCTATCATCAAATCAACATAGCACATGCTTGTGCCTAGGGGACACAACATTCTCCCCCTTTTTGATGATGGCAACACACTGTGACAGTGAGTCGCACACAAAATTTTCTCCCCCTTTGACATAATCAAAAAGGGAAAAATAGAAAAAAATATGAGTGCAAAGTGCAATATGCATGCAAATTCCTCTAGAACATTCTCCCCCTGAATGTAAGACTCCCCTGAATTATTTCTCCCCCTAAATAAATGCTCCCCCTTTGAGATGGAATATGAACAGATAAAAAGGTAGAGAAGGTAGGAGGGTCACTTGATAACAGCTGAATCATAGGTTCAGAAAGGAAGCATGATTATAAATAACTGTTAAAGTATAAGAATCAGCAACATACAATTTTGACAAAAATTCAGGTTTAACAGTGATAAACCTAGAGTAAAAGATCTGACCTCTGAAAAAGAGTTATTGATTCCATTTATAGCAATGAATCTAGGGCACATGGTATTAATAGATAAGTCTGAAATAATACTCTTTTGTGTCTAAACAAGGAAATTCAAGAGAGGCAACTTGAACATGTATTGAGAAAAACAATTTTCACTCAATGACTTTTGATTTCAAGGGGTTACAGCAGTTTGATTTTTATTTTTCAATTTCTGAACCTGAACTAAGTGAATAGACCTGTGGCATTTATGTTGTTGACATTAGGTGTACACCTTGATCAGAGATAGGTACCCCCAGTTACTAGGCATAAACTACTAGATCTATTTCAGATCAAGACCTACAAGGAATAGTCTTCACTTTTGACATTAAGGGTACACCTTGATTAGAGGCCAGTACCCTCAGTTACTTGGTGAGGACTCCCCCTATAGATTTGACCCTATGAACAGAGATAGTCTAAAGCACTTCATGACATGTGAATTTTCCTACTTCTTTGGAGGAGTTCACAGTTTCTCAGTGCAATCAGCCATTGCTCTGTCACTATGTTCAATTCTTAACATTAATGAACTTATTTACTGCTGCCCTTAATTCTTTTAGAGTGATTGTTTGAAAAATAGTACACACTATTATTCACCTTTTCTAGACATATCCAGTTCAACACATTTAGGCATTACAAATTTTTTTTTCTATTTTAGCTATGAGACAAAGATTAAGAGCTATAAAAGTTTTCCTTTTATCTCAGATTCTGAAGTGCAGACACTTAGCTCTCCAGTTTATAAAGGTTAAACCTTTAGTTCCTTTCAATTTGTAAATGTGATTCTTATAAGTGAACAGTTACAATAATCACCATTCAATGTACTAAACCAGATGCAAAGTTGTTGTTTAGTGAAAAAATGGGGAAAGGATAGCAATAAGCATTATGATCCATAGCATCTGATGACAGTGAATATGAATGAGTTGAAAGGGGACAATGAGAAGTACCAAGGATTCAATGAATTGAATAGAACTCTCAGCTCCCCCTGACACAATGATGCAAAAATATGCTATGCATTAGACTGTTCTACATGCAGACTATGCAACATTAGTCAAACTCCCCCTGACAAAGTGCATGAAATAGAATTAATGAACTGCTCATAATTTTAGAATATGCTCAAGAAGAATTCATGCTTTGTTCAATCAGAGAGAGAATTTATCAAATGCATCATCTTCATTTTAAATTTTCAGATTTTTTCAACATATGATGCAGTACACTGTTCTACATGAAAACTAGACCCATGGTACTAGGCGGAGGACCTGGTCTCAAAGACCATCTCACACATGGTAGGAACCTCCGGGCAGATTTCCCTGCCTTTTAGTAACATACCATTTGATATACCAGGGTTAACAAGGACAATGCAACATAAAGCAGTCCTTCATGCATTGAACAGCATCATTGACACATGCAATGACAATCAGTCTATACACAATCAGTCCAAGTATGCATTCAATAACAAGCATGAAATGCATTAACACAAAACACATGCATGGACACAGAGTCTATATAGTGCATCAACTGTATACACTAAAAAAGCATTCAAATTCAGTTCAACATATAGCAAGAGAAGAGCATCAGATATGCAGAATTGAATTCAATAGCTGAGTCTGGAATGCAGACTGATCAGCTAGACATGAAGAGTTCATTAAAAAAATCAACCAAGCAAATCAACATGAAACTCACAATTTTCATGCTCACAATTTCAGATAATGGAATTTAAAACAGATTTCAGAACTGACCTGAATTGAATCATGGGGTTTTCTTTTTGAGTGCCTTGGTTGACCCCTTTTATTTCTCCTTCCAAGGCACACCTGTAGCAAGTCAATCAAGTTGATCCTGCAGAGACCCAAGCAGTCTTGGGTCCTGCACTACCCCTATCAGGTGTTCTAAACAGTTTCTTAGCAACATGGTCATCAAATTTCATCAGAAAATAATTATCCATAGAGTGACCAAGTTTACCACAATATCTACATGAAACAGTAGATTTTCTGGTCCTATGATGCATATCAACAGCAGCATGAGACCTATGATAATGAGCATGAATTGTTCTGTTGTAAGCATGAATTTTTGATTTACCATTACCTGCCCACCAGCATTCAGAAGCTCGGTGGCCAGGTTTTCCACATTCATAACAAACAAGAGTCTTTTCTTTAAGACCAGCTTTATTTCTGCCCAAGAAATTTTTGTTTGGAGGGAATCTTACAAATTTGGAATTAAAATGATTTCTCTGAACAAACCAGCAGTCCATGACTGCATGCCCATACTTGCCACATTCAATGCACCTAGGGTGCTTACCTCTTGAGCCAGTAAATCCCCATGAAGGCCTAAACCAACACTCAACAGCTTTATGACCACGTCTGTTACAATTGTAACAAATGATATGTTGGTTTGAGGAAGACATGTTTCTTTTGGGGTGGTGATGATTATTTGGAAATATTTTATCATGCATCATATCATCACTTATCATCACTCTGCAGTCATCCATATAATGACCATGCCTACCACAGTAGTAACAAGAGGCATCAGATTTCCTAGGAACATGGTTTCTATCATATGAGTTCCTAGATGTATGTGAATGAGTATAGGAAGCATGAACAGTGTGTACACCATCAGGCTCAACCGAGCTAGCAGCTTTCTGTTCATGAGCAGGAATAGTCTTTACCTTCTTTATTTGACTTTTTCTTTTCAATTTCTGATTATCCTTAACAGGTTCTGTTTATTTTTCTATTTTCTGGGCTCTGAACTGGAAAACGGGTTTTGAAGGTGATTTCTGATTTTCATTTTGTTTTGGGGATTGCCTTGAAGTACTAGCTACATCTGAACCTTGCACAAAGGTGTTGTATAGCTGGCTTTTAGTGATGTTCTTGACATCAGAATTACAGCTTATCCTCCTTTTAGAGTTCTTATTCTCACTTTTCATAACATCTTTCATTTTTCCTTCACTCTTAGCAGACTCAATTGCTAAAGTTTCCAGATTATGAATTTTATCTTCCAAGCTAGCAATGTGAAGTTCATAACTGGCTATTTCCTGTTCACTGCAATTAACACATTCGCTTAGAACTTGGTTTGCAGTTTTATACTTCTCAATTTCTTGTTTTAGGCTGTTCAAAATTTCTGAATTTTCATCATAGACAGCCTTTCCTTTTTCTGTAGTGAGAAGTCTTTCAGACAAGCCAGTATTCAACAACTTCAGTTTTTCAACTTCAGCTTTTAATTCAGTGTTTTCTTCCTCAAGATTTTTATCTTGAATTTCATTGTTAGCACATCTCTCTCTTCCAGACATGTGCTTCAATTTTTTTAATCAGTTCATCTTCTCTTTCTTCTGCTTTAATTTTCTCAGCGAGCAGATTTTTGTGATCATCTTTAAGTGAGGCAATTTGTTTATTTAGCCGTTCATTCTCACTAAAGAGATCTTCATTTCGTTCTCTTAAAGCAGAGCATATTTTACAATCTGATTTAGCAGAAGAGGACTGTGAAACCTCATTGATTTCATTCATTCTGATAATAAGAGTTTTATTCTTCTTTTGAAGATCCTCATTCTCCAATTTCATTTTGTCCAATTCAAAATTAACTTCAGTTAGTTCTTGCATGCCTTTTAGATGTTCATTTTTCTTATCATTCAGTTGATTCTCAAGTTCAGACATTTTATCTAAGCATGTTTGTTTTTCAATTTTTAGAGAATCATTTTGTTTCTTAAGATTCTGAACATCTAGCATGCATGCATCATAAGACTTTTTCATATTTGGACAGTTTTCACAGGAATCTTTCAGATTTATTCTATCACATTTCTTTTTCAACTTTTTGTTCTCAGATTTTAATTTCTTGGATACTTCTAACAAATTTTCATACATCTCTATTAATTCATCGAAAGAGTATCCTTCTGATTCAGAACTTACCTGAGATGAGATCTCATCTTCATCATCCCGGTTGGCCATCAAGCAGCTATCACCTTGCTGATTATGCGCAGAGACAACTCTGTCATATATCTCCTTTCCAGATGTGCACCTGAGAGCAAAAGAATATACATCAGTATTAACAGCAGCTCTCAAGATATTAATAATTATGACATTATCACGGTTCTTAAACGTGTCCTCACTAGACCACTTGGTCTGGTCTTTGGTAGTCGATGTGGGCCTTTGGATAGTAAACTCCATAGTTTGGGATCAATGGAATCTACATACACAACTAGGCCTCCTAGCCAATTTTCAAAGTTAGAACCATCATAAATTGGAGGACGATCCATTTGGACAGATGGCAAACAGAATCAACTTACTAAAACAACCGACAGGAAATGCAGCAAAACCAAATGGGCAAGGTAAAGCACTAAACCGGTGAAACAAGACAACGAGCACAATGCATCCAATCTCAAAACGCACTAAACAGTTAGCAGGATCCTCTGCAGATTGTTAGATCTGTTAGATCAGAGACCCGCTCTGATACCAATTGTTGGGTTCGGTGCAGTATTCAGAGGGGGGGTGAATGAATATAACCCGTTTAAAAAACCTTTCGCCGAGTTAAAATATGATGCTCACTAGAATTACTAGTTCACAAACTAGACAAGCTTAAAAGCTAATAATCAGTTGCAGAACAAAAACAAGCATACAGTGAGATCACTAGGATGCTAACTAGGCTGAATTAGACAAGGAGTCGCTCAACTAGAATTTCGCTCTCTTGACAGATTAAACTATTCTAAGAAAACTAATCCACTCTTCTGCTCAACTAGAAGTCAAACGCTTAGAGCTCCCCTATGCAATCATCTAGCGGAAGCAAAAGCAGATAAACCAAACCACAATGCACAAGGGTTTTTAGGTGGTTCGGTCCTCCAGACCTACATCCACCCCACACTCAACCCGAGTGTGGCTTCACTAACCGCTGGGCAACACAGCTTGCCAACAATCAGCTGGGCCTCACAGCTTGCCAACCGCTGAGCATCATAGCTTGCTTCCGCTGGGCAATACAGCTTAGCCATCGCTGACTCACAGCTTGAACCCGCTGGGGAATACAGCTTAACCCGTCCGAGACCAAGTCTCGCCAGCTGAGGATTACAGCTTTACCTGTCCAGTGGAAACCTCCACTGCCCGCTGAGCTACACAGCTTACTGTCCAGAGGCAGCACCTCTGCAAACCGCTGACAAACAGCTTGAAGAAATGTATAAAGGAAAATGAAAATAGAACAAGACAGCAACGGAAAGCTAAAGCAATAAAGCACAAAATATAGCTCAACAATGAGCAACTTCAGATCTGGTTTTGAACCAAAGATCTGAGGAACGAACTCCTTCTCTCTCTCTCTTCTTCTTCTTCTCTTCACACTCTTCTCGAGCTCTCTGCCTCTCTTCTTCTCCTTCTGCTCTTCTTCTTTCTCTTTTCTCTTTCTATCTGGATCGTGGCTCTCTGTATGAGCTTTTCTTCTCGCCAACTCGATCTACCTTCATCTGTGGACGAAGACCTCCTTTTATAACAGCAGCTAGTAGGAGGGCAGCACTGGGCGCGTGTGGCTTCCACATTTCCCACCCAGAACTTTTGGCCACGTGTCAGCTTTCTGTCAGTCCTTCAACCTCGGATCACGTGCCCTCCTTAAGCTTCACGATCAAAGCACCTGTTAAACAGAGTATCGGATAAGTCATCAGTTTAAAGAACAACTCTGTATAGACTTATCAGAAGAACAACGTTTTAGAAGAAACCTGGACGAGGTTAGAACGAAACAACACGAAGATAGAAATAACAAAGAAGACTCAGACGCAGAGACAGCACGAAGTGAAACGAGAACGACACGAGGTGCAGAGGTGACAGAAACACACACTACACAGAGAACAACACGAAGACAAAACAGAAACCAACACGAAGTGTGGTTTCAACATACGAAAGACACGAAGTCTAGGAAGAACAACACGAAGACATAATACGGAAACGACACGAAGTGAAATAACAGAAACCGTCACGAGTTGAAAATAACACGAAGACGAAAACAGAAGTTGACACTGGTTGAAAACAACACGAAGACGAAAACAGAAGTTGACACGGGTTGAAAACAACACGAAGACGAAAGACAAGGAAAACGACACGAAGTCAAAGAAACAACAGTAACCGACACGAAGTGTGGTTACTAAACAGGAATGACATGAGGTCTACAGGGAAACGACTCGAAGTTCATCAGAACTATTCGAGCTGCCTCAGAAACACGACACGAAGTTAAGTGAGAACAGCACGAGGTGAAACGACACGGGCTGACCACAACAAGGATACAACACGAAGTCATAAAAACAGAAACGACAAGAAGTATAACCTCATACAAGTTTTTCCTGTCAAGCATGGAAATCAACACGAAGTGTCGTAAGCTCAGACGACACGAAATCTTTTCGTGTTAGTGAGGGGAAACAACACGAAGTGTGACTCAAGTGGCACTGAAAGCAACACGAGGTGAGACTTCACGCTGTACAGACTTGGACTTTGTATATGAAGTGCGCTGTACAGACTTTGACGAAGCAGAAGGCTGTATAGACTTGGAGACCCAAAGCCATTGTATAGACTTTGATGCCCAAAGGCGATGAACAGTGAAACAGTGTATATACTTCAAGTAAAGACCAATGTGTAGACTTGAAGATTGAAGGCGATGTACAGACTTCGCCTAAGACGCTGTACACACTTAGCCTAAGACAATGCATAAACTGACGTTGTATATACTTAGCCAATGCAGACCAGTCCGATGTATAGACTTTAAAGAAATGCATGCTACAGTGCAATGTCTAGACTTGCTATATGCACGAGACGCTGTCCACTGTCTAGACTTGCGATGCCTTCGCCAAATGCATACTACAGTCCAATGTATGGACTTAGACGAATGTTGCATGAGACGCTCAATGTATCGACTTTGAGCTTGCTATGCAGTGTATAGACTTAGAGCATAAACCCCACGATGCAATGTATAGACTATGCACATACCAGAAGTCTAACACAAACAATATATCAGTCATACACGTGCATTCTCCAGATGATATATCAATCACAATCATGAAGCTATCATCAAAACACAATGTCATCAAAACACTCATGGTGTTGCTATCATCAAAACACAACATCATTGCTATCATCAAATCAACATAGCACATGCTTGTGCCTAGGGGGCACAACACAATCATCCTGTGTTTTCTTGTCCGCGGTCTGGCATTCAACCTGCGAAGAGAATCTAGATGCACCTCCTATGAAGTAGAGTGGGTGGCTCCCAAATATGCGGCTAGTTGAAGGCAAGTCCTCCTTGGGTAGAAATTTAAGTCTAATTCCCATCCAACATTTAAGGATGATCATTGACCCAAAGTGGGGACCCCCTAGTGAAGCTGAACTAAGGCCTTCATAGAGGTAAGAAAGGATGGCTTGGGAGATAGATAAACCCCGCCACAACCCACTAATGATACTGAGATTTTAGATATCTAAGAGGTGGTCGGTGGTAGAAAAGAGTAATACCCTGCACAAGTAAATAGAGATGGCTTTTGCTATGGCTTCATATTTCCCACATTTGTTTTTAAAATGATAAGTGATCCATTGAGCCAAGGGTATCAAATGGATAATGCGAGGGCTAATCATGGTTTTCACATCTTTTGGATTGGATAGGAAATCTCCCAAGATGAGTGATGGGTCTATAGGTTCAACCGTATGACATAGTAAATCTTCATCTCCCACCTTAGTCTTAGGAGGGCCTAAGTAGGTCTCTACCTCCTCTATAAGGACAATAGCCTCAAAGGTTGGGAATATGAAAGTATGTGTTTGAGGATGCCATAATCCCACTAGAGCTTAAATGCTTTGACAATCTAAGGAAATTTTTTGGAAATTCTTGGCTAGGACTACTCGAGGGTGAAGGTGCCATTCCCTTAAGATTGAGAGGACCTCTAAAAGAAGTTCTTTTTTAATGGGAGCCACCCACTTCAAGCTAGAGTAGCATCTTCGGCCAGGAAGGAGCTAAGAAAAGGAAGAGAAGAAGAGGAAAAGAAGAGAAGAAATGCCATGAAAAGAAGTTTAAGGAGATTCATCATTTTTGAAAATGATTTGAACTCACCTCTCTTGAAGGGCTTGTGCTCAGGTGCTAGGGGATTGAAGTCAGCCGCTACAGCTCCCTGCGCTCTCTTCTAGCCAGCTTTGGCCCAGTATAGACCACCTCTCCCATGGTGCTAGCTTCAAAGCTCCTCTTCATGATGAATTGGGTGATTTTGAGAGAGATTTCAATGTTTAAAGTAAGGATTTCTGAGAGCTGCGAATTATGGGTCTATTCCTAGTTATAGGGCTTTAATTCTGGTCTCAATGCATTAGGATTGAGGCTAGTTAGCTTCAATTTAAGTTAGCATAAGTCTTGACACGGATTAGGTGCTTCTAGCCACGAGTTAGGACTCTCACGAAGAATCCCGCTCAAACTTTACTGGGTTTTCTCCCTTGCGGTCTATCGAGCGACCGCTAGGCTCCCTCAAACGGTCGTCAGATGACCGTTTTCTCTTCTCCTCCACCGCCTTCTCTCCCGCTTGTCTAACGGTCATGGCTGGACCGTTTCTTCCTCTTTGCGGTCTTCCATAAGACTATTTTCCCCTGTTAGTCCTGTTTTAATTATTTTTAATCATCAGTTCTCTCCCACTCTCTCCTCTACTCTCTTTGTCAGTCCTAGAGGTCATTGTTAGTGAGTCAGCATTCACATCCACACATTTGCATTTGAAAAAAAAAAGACAAAAAAAGATCATATATTCACTAACATAGGGTCATATACATGTGTATGCATATAGAAAGTACTAGTCATGCCCCAGTCGGTCCCTCTCCTGGACCCCCGTTGTCGCGAGTGCCCTCGTGCCTCTTCACCGATGGGGCCATGGAGGTGCCCCCCTCCTATCGATGTCGTCATCTCTGCTCGTCCACCTCATTCCTCCGCTGGCCGGAGGAACCCGTGAAGTAGTCCCGGTGTCCGCTGCGCGCGCTGCTCTGTGACACGCTGTGGGAGGACCGTCCACTCACTAGCCGGAGTGCCCTCTCCAGCGCCTGGATCTCCACTCTCAGGTCCCTTACCTCTAGCTGAGAATCCGATGTCGCTGTCGCTCCAGCTCTAAGACGCTCCACCTCTGCGCGGAGATGGTCCACCTCAGCCGCCTCTACTCGGAGTCGCTCTACCTCTGCTTGGGCATGCTCTGCCTTGCCCAGTGCTACAGTCAACTCCCTCGTCTGCATAAGCATTCTTCATGGTCAGTCATTTGCACTTTCATAGCATTTAGTCAAAGGAAATCGGTTGGTTTGCTTACCCTATCTGCGAGAGTGGCCTCAGCCTCCTCGGCCCGAGCAACCGCCCGTGCAAAGTGGGCATCTCTCTCGGCTCGGCCTCCCGTAGGCTGGGAAGAAGAGGATGGAGCATTCGATCCCTGCCGATGTGCTCCCTCGGCTCGCTGCATTTTGGAAGTTAGTCAGTCGAGTGCATAAGTATTGCATACTAAGTCTAAGGTTTAAAACTCACTAGAAGCTCCAGTGCACGCTGGAACTCATCCCTTTGTTGCACAGTAGAGTGGAGGAGACCCTGGAGCTCCGCTATCCATCCCTGGGGGTCTAGCTGCATGTAGCAAGTCAAGGTGTCAGTGCATTAGAAGTAATTAAAAAAGTTTAAGTTTAGAGAGTCATACTGGTCGTCGGGCGCCATGGAAAACCTGGTCTCCGTATCTCCTGGTGTAGGCCCTCAGGTATGCCTCATCACTGCTAGCTCGGGCTCGTACCACTCGACCTCTCTGCGTCCAGTCACGCACCTGGTCGATCGCCCGGGTCACCCAGTTGATCTCACCGCTCAGTCCCTTTGAGGACCGTCCTTTCCGCTCGTCGTCACACGCTGGGAACTCCACCTATGGCTGGTGGACGCCCCTAGTCCTCATGATCAGGCGGAAGTGTAGTGGCTCGATGATGTTCATGCAATGTAGCCACATGTCTCGTCCCGCGTACGCCTGGGCTGCCTCCACCCAGGGCTGTCCCTCGTGACCCTCGTCACGGTATGGTGTCCAGCGCACCTGAAAGGCATGCATTTAAGTCAAAGTCAACATTTATAAGAGAATTTAAGTGCATTTTGAAGATTAAGTCTAAAAGCTTACCGATGCATAAGGGAAGACGTCCATGTCATCTTGGATCACCCGCGCTAAGTGTCGCAGCGACCCTGTGTCCCGTACCGCCATCCATCGCCTCACGATGGGGATCTTGTCCGGATGTACCTCCTTTCCCCGCCCTAGGCTAGGGAGGTACAGGTAGCTCCATACCTACATTAGTCAAATATCAGTAATCATAATCATACTCATAATCATAAGCATAAGCATTTAGAGTCAAGCATTCTTACCTGAAGCAAAGGCGAGAAGCTGCCCGGCATCGTCTGCCAGTCGGTGCTGCTGAGTGAGTCAAACAGAAACGCCAATGCAGCAGCGCCCCATGCATACTCTCCAACTCCATCCAGATCCCGCAGCAGTGGGAGGAGCCTGCACCTCACTCCGTCCACCCTTGTCGCGAATAGTAACTTCCTGAACAGCAGTATCAAGAAGCGACGCAGGACGATGTCTCCCTCTGGTCCCAGTCCTGCCGCCACTCTCTCTCGGGCTCTGTCTGTCTAGCACCTGAGGTGCTCCTCAGGTAGCTCTCCCACGGCTATTGCCGCTCCTCTCTGCCCCAGGCTCTGCTGGAGCGTCGCTCTCGCCAGCATCGATGAGTGCCATCCTGGCCGTGTCAGCTCCAATTCCAAAAGCTCCCATGACAACTCCCGGTAGTCGACGTATGTGGTCCCCGTCACTGGCGCTTCATGCACCCAAAGTCCCATGATCCGTGCCACATCCTCTAGCGTCAGGATCATATGACCCCATGGGAACAGAAAAGCTCTAGTGATCGGGTCCCATCTCTCGTGCAGCGCGTACAGCAGCGCTGTGTCTATCCTCATCACCTCAATGCTCAATAGCTCGCCAAATCCCATCGCTGCTAGCCTGTCTCTCTGGTAATCTGACAGCGCCAGGTACGCTACTCGGACCTGTGACCAGTTGATCCTGGTCCTTCTCTTCCCCTGCATACATTTAAACATTCAAAATCAATCATACATATAGTTCATAACTCATGCATTGCATTGCATTGCATTTAAAACAAAAATAATAAAAAAGACTCTGGTTCCCAAACGGTCGTCCTTGGACCGTTTCATCCTCCCAAGCGGTCGTGCCTTGGACCGTCTGGTTCCCTAGTGGCCACTGGAAGGACCGCCAGTCACTCAGCGTGAGGGTCGTGTTTGCCATGTTTCCCCGAGCCATGAAAATGGCCTAAAAGGCCTTTACAACATTGTTTTGGGTCCCTAGACCCATTCCCATCCTATTCTACCCACATGCATCATTTAAAACAAAAATAAAAATGGGTTTTTTGGTTTTTCGGCCTACCTCGGACGACCGTCGCCCGGCTACCATCGCCAGTGTCTCTTCCGCCGTGTGAGCGATCTCTTCATCCCCCGTGGCCTCTACAGTCCTTTCCTCCGCCGTGAGAGCTTGTTCCTCTGCCATATGGGCTGTCGGCTGTTCCTCCATCTCCGGTGGGTTCGCCGCCGCCGTGGACGGTTCTCCTTCCTCCAAACGCCGCCGGAATCGTCGAAGAGCTATCTTTTTCACCATTTTAGGGAGTGGGTGTGCATGGGCTAACGGTGGTCGCCGATGGTTTTGATCGCCGGAATGGCCGGAGTGGGGTTGGTTCAGTTGGAATGAGATTGATGAATGTGAGGAGGAATGTCATTTCTAATTTTTTTTAATTCGCTTAGAGCTATGCGGTCTATCGCCAAACCGTTTAGTCCTTCTTTACGATCTTCATGCAGACCATTTTATATCTGGGCACCTTCGTCGAAGAATGTGAACCGCCCTTGTCCAAGCAGTCTACCGCTAGACCGTCAGGGGTCTGTTTGCGGTCCTTTATTAGACCATTTACACTAATGAATGATGTTGATTTGGAGCGCTATATTTACTCTGTTCTTGGCTCTATTTTTATGAGATTCATGTCCTATTCATGCCCATTCTAAGAATTTAATTTTTGATGGCTAACATCTCTTATTGTCAAAAGCTTGAACGCCATCATGCCATCATTTCTCGCCAGGCAGGTAAGTCAGGTAAGTATCTCGATCTCTAGTCCATTAATGCATTACTATATCGTATCTGTTGGGTTTTGTGCCCCTCCTTGTCTTTGACAATGGTTTTGATGATTCAAATATATTGTTTGTTTTGTGTTTACTCTAAAGTAAAAATATTGTGTGGTCATGTTCTAGGGCGTCTCACTGATAAAAAGGCTAAAATCATGATATCTTGTTTTACAGGTGGTTCAAACACAATGGTCCTTCATGTATACATCATCCTTGATGTTGATGATTGCATTGGAGCTTTCATGTGGATCTTGTTCGTACTGTCTTGATTGGGGTTAAAATCCCTTTCATGTTCCTGGACTTATATTGACTGCATTTCAATGTGGGAAGATTGGTTTTAGTGGATATGACTTTACGCTTGCTTTTCATGATTGTTTAGTGATAGTGGTTTCTCAGCTTGCTTTGGAAATGCCACTATCTCTAAATTGACTGAACTTGAATAGCTATGCATCGGTCTACTAAAATAGTTTTCCATTTCCCTTGGAATGGGTCGACCCCATGGGTCAACGCCTGGCTTTTTGAGCCTTAGTTTTCACCTTGTTACGAAGCATGGTCTTACATGAATCTGAACTTTACTTATTGGTTGGTTTACCTTGAACTGTATAGGAATCTAATGGTGGCTAATGTTTGATTGAATTACATCGAAAATGGATTTTGCTTGCCATGAAGTTGAAATCAATTGAACTGATCTCTAAATCTTGTGTCCCTGAACTTAAATGTCTTTGAACTGAAAATCCAAATATACATTCACTTAACTTTGATTCAATAGTAAATGGATTTGTGCTTACTCATATTCATTGTACTTGAATCCATTTGACTGAACAATGAATGATGGAACTGAACTGACAATCTTGAGTTGTTTGCCAAAATTCAAATGCATTGATTCAAGTTTTACATGAGTTTAATTACCAGAATGTGCAGGCTTCATTATGCTATCAATTCGTTGCACATCAGGGTTCAATCATGCTCACACACTTTTAATGCCAATGGTAAGAATGAGCATATTGAACCTTGATTGCTGGAGGATTCTTGGCTTGCATTGAATAGAACAAATGGTTATATGCTCATTACTTGTTCAGAGTTGATGGGTTTGCATGTGTCTTATGCATGGCCTTTCTCAACTGTCTTGAGGATGATCTAGCTTATCTGGCTTTCTTTTTGTTCAATAAAATCATGTTTGAATGATGTTTTTAAGTACCTCATTGTAAATGGACTTGATATGATGGGGACATCGAAGCAAGACCGCTCACATTTTATTTGCATTTATATCCTTTTATATTTGTATGTATACCCTTGTGTTATATGGGCACACAATTGTAAGTCTTGGTGGGTTTATCCGCAAATTGTCAGTAGGTCCAGCTAGGGGCCCCCCAGTCCTTCTCCATTGGTCCACCTAAGCCATGTGGGGCTGGTCAAACCATCCTAGGTGGCTTCTAGAAAGGTTGAAAGTCAATTAAACACATGGGGGGACAAAGGGGTTAAAATGTCAAAGGAGGCTACCTACCTTGTCTCTTGGTCAAGAGGGCGCCCCCCTCTTTATGGGTAAATTTAATTTTTGAAAATTATGTCTATTAGAACTAATCAGTTCTATACCTTGTATACCCCTCCCAACCCTAGATCTGACGGCATTAGTGGTCTTCGGATCGATTAACTCCGCCATGTACCGAGTCTTGGTTAAGTCTAGGTGCATCATCTTTGCTTTAGTCCGTGTTTGCATTTGTCGGTCTAGTGTCTTGTCACCGTGTGCCTGCATGTCCACTACCCGCCAGCCCCATGGCCGTTCCCCACGACCATGTGTCCGAGTGGTCATCCCTAGTGGCCCAATTTAATGCCTTCATGGCCCGACCCTTGGATTTCACCCATCTCATTTCTAAAGCCACCCTACCCAATGGGTCCACAACGGAACTCCATTTCATTCATGGGGAGTCGGATAATTGGGTTTCTCTTGATATCGTGGAGTCCCTCTCCAAGACGGGCAAGATTATCCGCGATTGTGATTTTGCTTTTGTCGAGTTCGAAACGATGATCGGCTCTGATTTTTACTGCCATGGCGCATGGTGCAATATTGGTACGCTAGCAGGACCCTGCATTTTATTAGGGCGACCATGGTTGGAAGAGAGGAGAGCGATCTTTGACCGGGATAGGAGGACATGCACCTTATATCCACCTCACCTACCCGGTGAGTTCTTCTTCCACGACGGCATTCAGCCGCCCACCTCTTTGTCACCAACCTCCCACCCCTATCAGTCCGCTCCGCCTATGGACTCATGCTCACCACCTCTCCCGGAGCCCAACCATGTGGGTCCTAGTCATTTCTCCGATTCGTGTCCTTCACATTCCCCTACCATAGAGGACACACATACCGAGGATGTCCCACCCGGGCTCATTCTAGTGAGTTATGAGGCTGACCAAGAGTTGGTCGAGGAGTACCTTGCTTATGTTTCGGGGTTAGAGAGTGAGCCAATAGAGGGCCAGGGACTGTTAGTCACCCCACTCACATCGGTCATCCCGGACCTGTCTATTTCACCCACTTTATCCTTGGTGGATCCCGCCATCTCACTTTTACCCGACTCTCCTACAGTAGCGCAACCATTGGAGAGTACCGTACCACTGTCGACACCCTATGTTGACACAGTATGGTTTGATTTCTGCCATGCGTATGAGAGATAGTGTCCGGACTTCATTTTTTGTCGTGCTTCACACTAGACGTCCGGATTATATTCCTGTCACCCACCCCATGATCCTCCCACATTTCTATACCCGAGGACGAATCTTCTCGAACCGGAGACGGTTGATGAGGGATGGAACTCATGGCATTCAGTTGTGGGTTATTCTTTCTTTACACCTAGTGTATGTAGATGGTGACCGTCCTCATTATCGAGTCTTCCTTCGTGTGTCCCTTGTGTTGTGTCTCTGTGTCATCAGTCATGGTAGTACTAAGAATGTTTAAGTTTGTCTAGAGTCATGCATGAGTCAGTTTCTTCTTTGTGTGGTTTGTTTTGTGTGGCTTATTTGTGTGGTTTGCATATGTATGTTAGTACATGGTGAGTCTGCATGTGTCTTGTGCAAGCTCGTTGTCGGTCTCTTATGAGTTAGAGGCGAGTGGACTCGCTCGAGGAGTATGGGATCAGCTCGACATCCATGTCCCGGATCTAGTCACCTATAGGTGCCCAGCGGTGATTCCTAGTGAGTCTTTGAGCCGCCTCCTTCCCTTTGAGAGTGACCCCACCCGGAGTGTTCCACCACTAGCCTCTTCCCATAGCAGCATGCGCATATCGAGTGTATACATAATGAGCAGGTGACGATCACTTGGAGTGGAGCATACCCGCACTACTTGGTACGATGACAGATTCACCGAAGCTATTCGAGCAGTCGCCCCCTTTACTCAACGGGGTCGAGTTCTTCCCACCCGGAGAGAATTGATGGGGACATCGAAGCAAGACCACTCACATTTTGTTTGCATTTATGTCCTTTTATATTTGTATGTATACCCTTGTGTTATATTTGTAAGTCTTGGTGGGTTTATCTGTAAATTATCAATAGATCCAGCTAGGGTCCCCCCGGTCCTTCCCCATTGGTTCACCTAAGCCATGTGGGGCTAGTCAAACCATCCTAGGTGGCTTCTAGAAAGGTTGAAAGTCAATTAAACACATGGGGGGACAAAGAGGTTAAAATGTCAAAGGAGGCTACCTACCTTGTCTCTTGGTCAAGGGGGCGTCCCCCTCTTTATGGGTTAATTTAATTTTTGAAAATTATGTCTATTAGAACTAATTAGTTCTATACCTTGTATACCCCTCCCAACGCTAGATCTGAAAGCATTATTGGTCATTTTCCATTTATTATATAAGGCATGTAATTTCCATCTGTGTGAATTAATGAGAAGAAAAAATTGAATGTGCATTGGAGCAGATTTGTGCCCCCCCTCTCTCTCCTCTGGTTCCTTCCTCTTCCTTCAAGATTTCAGGGTGGAAACCCCTTCTATCTCAGCCCCTCTATCTCTAGATTCATCTCTGGTGCCGCCGCCGCCGTTCGTGCCGCCATCGAGCCGCCGCGAAACAGCTTCCGAAGTGCTGTCCAAGGTTCTGTTCTGCTGGATAGAGGTTCACTCCAGAATTTTTAACTCCCAACTCCTACATCATCTGGAGTTGCGATTTTTTGGGTTGGTTTCCCACTTGATCCCCAACCTCCAATAAAATTATCCCATCATTTCACTTTTTTTTATATTTTTATATTTTTGTGTCTTTCTATCTTCCTGATCTGTCCCTTTTCAGATCTGTGTAGCAGAAGCTTAGTTCTTCCCCATTTCGACCCCTTCTTGATTTTTTTTAAATCCCAAAATTTATTGGACGATCTTTCCACCATCCCCATCCTCCACAAATTTTCATCGAATTTCAAAAGCCCTCTACCTATTTTAATAAATTATGTCTTTCCCCCAACTTCAGTTCTATTTCTGCTATCCAGATCCGACCCCGAGTCAGTATAAAATCCCCAAACAATCGAAACTTTCACCAAACCCTTCCTAAGATATATCCCCGTTTTCGCCTCTTTGGCCTCTACAGCTTTCATGAAGGGCCCAAAAGCTGAATCGAAGGTCTACATCGCGGTAAACACCAACTCTCAGGAAAACTCAAATCTACCCTGAGTATTCAGATCATGTGAGTCAGCAGCTTGAAAATTCGACAAAGGCCATCAACGGGAAACTCAAATTTCTTTCTTTGGCCATAGATCGAAGGATTTCAAGTCAGCTTGCCATCGGTACCTCTTGTGCGTCGATCTGACATCGGGAGTGACCGCAACCACGGATTTCGTCGGGACACGCGGGTCTGAAACAGCAGTTTAGATCCGTGGGCAGCAACTCCGACGAGTGAAGAACGGAGCCACCCAGCCTCCGACCAGTGAACCAGCATACCGCCATCTCAGGGAGCGCCCCTCCAGGCGTCCCCACCACAGTGGTGCCACCTCAGTCCCACACGGCCCCTCGGACCAGCACGTGGGCCCCACGGTCGTGAGTACGTGTGCCGCCGAAGCAACACAAGAAGCCGTCCGTCAACCCTAAACCGCTACTCCGGGGTCCCATCGTGTCGCCCTTTACCTCCCTGTGTGGAGTGGGCAGTAATTTGTCTTGCTGTAATTATTGTGTATTTACTGTTCCGGGAGTACGAGTTCGACCGGGATGTCTTCCCCACGCCCGGTAGCGTGGAGGTATCGTATTCGCTCCCATCTCAACATTTGCTTTATTTCGTATATATTTCTTTTTGCCGCTGCTAGAGAGCATGCCAGGATCGTAGCTCGCTATAATTTTTATATCACTACTGCTACGAGAGAGAGCGAGACCGTCCCGTGACCCGATCCGGGCATGAATTTGTGAGTTGACCACCCTAGCTCTTTGCTGGTTTCTCAACCGCGCACGTCCGACGCTTCCCTCGTTAGGGACGATCGCGAGCTTGCTTAGAGTCCAAGGATCGCATATCCATTTGGAGTCGAGTCGCGTGTCCATCCCGCATCAGTTTGGTATCAGAGCGCCAGTTGAGTCTAGGGTGTCTAAAATCAAAAAAAAAAGTGTCATTTACGTCTAGTCATCGTGTAAGTCGGTCTAGGTTGCATTTCATCCCAATAACCCAGTATATCAAAAGGTGTTGTCCGAACGTTAGGCTACGCCTATCGGGAAGGCCACAAACTTACGCGAGTGATCTTCGGATCGATTAACACTGCCATGTACAAAGTCTTAGTTAAGTCTAGGTGCATCATCTTTGCTTTAGTCCGTGTTTGCATTTGTCGGTCTAGTGTCTTGTCACCGTGTGCCTGCATGTCCAATACCTGCCACCCCCATGGCCGTTCCCCAAGACCATGTGTCCGAGTGGTCATCCCTAGTGGCCCAATTTAATGCCTTCATGGCCGGACCCTTGGATTTCACCCATCTCATTTCTAAAGCCACCCTACCTAATGGGTCCACAATGGAACTCCATTTCATTCATAGGGAGTCGGATAATTGGGTTTCTCTTGATATCGTGGAGTCCCTCTCCAAGACGGGCAAGATTATCCATGATGGTGATTTTGCTTTTGTCGAGTTCGAAACGATGATCGACTCTGATTTTTACTGCGATGACGCATGGTGCAATATTGGTACCCTAGCAGGACCCTGCATTTTATTAGGGTGACCATGGTTGGAAGAGAGGAGAGCGATCTTTGCCGGGATAGGAGGACATGCACCTTATATCCACCTCACCTACCCGGCGAGTTCGTCTTCCACGACGGCATTCAGCCGCCCACCTCTTTGTCACCAACCTCCCACCCCTATCAGTCCGCTCCGCCTACGGACTCATGCTCACCACCTCTCCCGGAGCCCAACCATGTGGGTCCTAGTCATTTCTCCGATTCGTGTCCTTCACATTCCCCTACCATAGAGGACACACATACCGAGGATGTCCCACCCTGGCTCATTCTAGTGAGTTATGAGGCTGACCAAGAGTTGGTCGAGGAGTACCTTGCTAATGTTTCGGGGTTAGAGAGTGAGCCAATAGAGGGCCAGGGACTGTTAGTCACCCCACTCACATCGGTCATCCCGGACCTGTCTATTTCACCCACTTTATCCTCAGTGGATCCCGCCATCTCACTTTTACCTGTCTCTCCAACGGTAGCGCAGCCATTGGAGAGTACCGTACCACTTTCGACACCCTATGTTGACACGGTATGGTTTGATTTCTGCCATGCGTACGAGAGATAGTGTCCGGACTTCATTTTTGTCGTGCTTCACACTAGACGTCCGGAATATATTACCGTCACCCACCCCATGATCCTCCCACATTTCTATACCCGAGGACGAGTCTTCTCGAACCGGAGACGGTTGACGAGGGATGGAACTCATGGCATTAAGTTGTGGGTTATTCTTTCTTTACACCTAGTGTATGTAGACGGTGACCGTCCTCGTTATCGAGTCTTCCTTCGTGTGTCCCTTGTGTTGTGTCTCTGTGTCATCAGTCATAGTAGTACTAAGAATGTTTAAGTTTGTCTAGAGTCATGCATGAGTCAGTTTCTTCTTTGTGTGGTTTGTTTTGTGTGGCTTATTTGTGTGGTTTGCATATGTATGTTAGTACATGGTGAGTCTGCATGTGTCTTGTGCAAGCTCATTGTCGGTCTCTTGTGAGTGAGAGGCGAGTGGACTCGCTCGAGGAGTATGGGATCAGCTCGACATCCATGTCCCGGATCTAGTCACCTATAAGAGCCCAGCGGTGATTCCTAGTGAGTCTTTGAGCCGCCTCCTTCACTTTGAGAGTGACGCCACCCGGAGTGTTCCACCACTAGCCTCTTCCCATAGCAGCATGCGCATATCGAGTGTATACGGAATGAGCAGGTGACGATCACTTGGACTGGAGCGGACCCGCGCTACTTGGTACGATGACAGATTCGCCGGAGCTATTCGAGCAGTCGCCCCCTTTACTCGACGGGGTCGAGTTCTTCCCACCCGGAGAGAATTGATGGGGACATCGAAGTAAGACCACTCACATTTTGTTTGCATTTATGTCCTTTTATATTTGTATGTATACCCTTGTGTTATATTTGTAAGTCTTGGTGGGTTTATCTGCAAATTATCAGTAGATCCAGCTAGGGCCCCCCCGGTCCTTCCCCATTGGTTCACCTAAGCCATATGGGGCTAGTCAAACCATCCTAGGTGGCTTCTAGAAAGGTTGAAAGTCAATTAAACACATGGGGGGACAAAGAGGTTAAAATGTCAAAGGAGGCTACCTACCTTGTCTCTTGGTCAAGGGGGCGCCCCCCTCTTTATGTGTTAACTTAATTTTTGAAAATTATGTCTATTAGAACTAATTAGTTATATACCTTGAATACTCCTCCCAACCCTATATCTGAAAGCATTATTGGTCATTTTCCATTTATTATATAAGGCATGTAATTTCCATTTGTGTGAATTAATGAGAAGAAAAAATTGAATGTGCATTGGAGCAGATTTGCGCCCCCCCTCTCTCTCCTCTGGTTCCTTCCTCTTCCTTCAAGATTTTAGGGTGGAAACCCCTTCTATCTCAGCCCCTCTATCTCTAGATTCATCTCTGGTGCCACCGCTGCCGTTCGTGCCGCCATCGAGCCGTCTTGAAGCCGCTTCCGAAGTGTTGTCCAAGGTTCTGTTCTGCTGGATAGAGGTTCACTCCGGGATTTTTAACTCCCAACTCCGATATCCTCTGGAGTTTATATTTTCAGGGTTGGTTGCCCACTTGATCCCCAACATCCAGTAAAATTATCCCGTCATTTCACATTTTTTTATATTTTTCTATTTTTGTGTCTTTCTATCTTCCTGATCTGTCCCTTTTCAGATCTGTGTATCAGAAGCTTAGTTCATCCCCTTTTCGACCCCCTTCTTGATTTTTGTTTGAATCCCCAAATTTATTGGAGGATATGTCCACCATCCCCATCCTTCACAAATTTTCTTCGAATTTCAAAAGCCCTCTACCTATTTGTAGAAATTGTGTCTTTCCCCCAACTTCAGTTCTGTTTCTGCCGTCCAGATCCGACCCCGAGTCAGTATAAAATCCCCAAAAAATCGAAACTTTCACCAAACCCTTCATAAGATATATGCCCGTTTTCCCCTCTTTGGCCTCTACAACTTTCATGAAGGGCTCAAAATATGAATCGAAGGTCTACATCACGGTCAATGCCAACTCTCAGGAAAACTCAAATCTGCCCTGAGTATTCAGATCTTGTTAGTCAGCAGCTTGAAAATTCGACAAAGGCCATCAACAAAAAACTCAAATTTGTTTCTCTGGCCACAGATCGAAGGATTTCAAGTCAGCTTTCCATCGGTACCTCTTGTGCATCGATACGATGTTGGGAGTGACCGAAGCCACGGATTTCATCGGGACGCGTGGGTCTAAACAACAGTTCAGATCCGTGGGCAGCAACTCGGACGAGTGAAGAACGGAGCCGCCCGACCTCCGACCGGGGAACCAGCGTACCGCCATATCAGGAAGCGCCCCTCCAGGCGTCACCACCACAGTGGTGCCACCCCAGTCCCACATGGCCCCTCGGACCAGCACGTGGGCCCCACGGTCGTGAGTACGTGTGCCGCCGAAGCAACACAAGAAGCCGCCCGTCAACCCGAAACCGCTACTCCCGGGTCCAATCGTGTCGCCCTTTACCTCCCTGCGTGGAGTGGGCAGTAATTTGTCTTGCTGTAATTATTGTGTATTTACTGTTCCGGGAGTACGAGTTCGGCCGGGAAGTCTTCCCCATGCCCGGTAGCATGCAGGTATCGTATTCACTCCCATCTCGGCATTTGCTTTATTTCGTATATATTTCTTTATGCCGCTACTAGAGAGCATGCTAGGATCGTAGCTCGCTATACTTTTTATATCACTGCTGCTGCGAGAGAGAGCGAGACCGTCCCGTGACCCGATCCGGGCACGAATTTGTGAGTTGACCACCCTTCTTTACCGGTTTCTCAACCGCGCAGGTCCGACGCTTCCCTCGTTAGGGATGATCGCGAGCTTGCTTAGAGTCCAAGGATCACATATCCATTTGGAGTCGAGTCGCGTGTCCGTCCCGCATCATGATAGTTCTTGCATCTTCACTGCATGCTATTCCATCGGCCAAGTCATGATTTCAAATGAGTTGAAAATGATTTCTTGAATCACCTTGGCTTAATTCTCATGAAATTGAATTGGTTGAAAGTGCAGGTGTATAGAAGCCCACAAACTTTTGTTATCATGGTAAGAATTTATTTTGAATGTATTTCCATGTGGGTAGATTGGGCTTAAGTCATTATCATGCCTTTGATTAGGTTGAAAATGTGTTTTTGAGTTACATTGGTTTGAAATTCAATATAATTGTCACTTTCGTTGGCTTTTGTTGGAATGTGATTTTATTCATGCCTATACCATGTTTCAATGCATGGTTATTTATTTTTAATGCTTGGATGAGGTTTTTTGGGGTTTCAATTGAGTTTTATTGAGTTTTCACTTTTGTCAGTAAAAGTGTCGACTCTAGGAGTCGACACTAATTTCAGTAGGTTCTATCTATGTTGATTTCTGAAATGCTGAAAAAAAGTGTAGACTCTGTAAGTCGACACATTTGTCCTGTGAACTATTTTTTGTCTTCTGGCAGAACTCTCGACAAAAAGTGTCGACTCTAAGAGTCGACACTTTGTCTGGTTCGTCCGTAACGGGTTTGCCGGATTGGTTTTGAAACCCACTTTTCAAGGTCCGATTGGGGTGGTATTTTACCCTAATGCCCTTAGGGTTATACCCTACCATTAGGAGTGCAGTTGAGAGGGCATAAGCATGGGCTTTATGGTCCTTTCTTGTAGTTTTCTCTTGGGTATATAGCAGCTGTGAATTTCCATCGAAATGAACCCTAGTGTGCTAATCTTGCTGTATCTTTGCTTGCAGGGAAGAAGAAGAATGAAAGAAGAGGAGAAAGGGAACGATCCAGTCTGGAGCACCTTGAAAAGCATCTGTCTTCAAGCATTCAAGCTCGTGGTGGGTGAATCTCAGTGGAAGAGCTTCGCTGGCTTCGTTTCTTTCAAGATTTATCTCCCACCTCCATCAAAGTTCAAAGAATATGCGATTGGGGGTTCTCCATCCATTAAGAGGATACTTCTGCAACCTCTCCACATCTACTTTTCTATTTGAGCATAGCTTGTTGGTTGGAACTCATTGTTTTATCCTTTGTAGCAAGTGAAGAAGAACAAGGAGGAGGTCATGCGCACCTTGTTTGAGAAGGAAGTTAAGGAAGTCTTCCTCAGCAAGGTTCCCCCTATAGACGGCGCCTCCTATGGTTTCGGCCGGCTTCCACTCCGTGGATAAAAGTCTCCAGCGCACCCATCTATCCTATCCATGCACTGTATTGAAGATTTGAGGGAGATTCTTTAGTCTTTCATTCCTTCTCATTTTATTTGATCATAGATAAATATCCCTTGTGGTCATTGCATATCCTTTGTGTTTGTTAAACTCTGAATATCATTGTGTGTGTGGGTGGAGCTACGACTAGGCGTGGTTTTAGTGTCCGGGGTGTGTTCCCCGACGTTGTGTGTGTGTGTGCTGCGGTGGCAGCGTTTTGGGGCTTGTCCCCATGTGGATATTACTGCAGAAGCAGCGTGTGTGGTTGGGGTTCATCCCCGTGTTGCTACGTTTTATAGCGTGGAGTGAAGCCTCACCCGATTGGGTGAGGGGTGGACGTAGGGAGCCCGTCGTGGTCCCGAACCACCTTAAAATCCTTGTGTCTTGTGTGATTACCTGTGTGATTGTCATTTCTTCTATCTCCATTCATAGGTACATTATATAGGTTTTTAATTTACTACGCAATCACTCACTGCTACCTCCGTAATCTGTGTTGAGCAAAATTTCCTTGTTAGTTGTATTAACTATCCGTGTGAGATCGGAAAGTTGGAGAGAACATTGTAATCTCACTTGAGTTTTAGTTAATCAACGCTGTTAGTTTTACTTCCGTTGTAATTAGTTAAGAAAGCTTTTAAAATCTGCCATCTCGGCAAAGGGATAATTCAACCCCCCTTCTTGTCTGCCATCTCTCAGGGTCAACAATTGGTATCAGAGCCTCGTCTCTGATTTTTTAGTTGACCTTGCGGTCGTAGAGTAAAGATCTTTTTCATGATGGCTAGTGTGAATTCTATTCCTGTCTTTAATGGTTTTGATTATTCTTTATGGCTAGGAAAATTTTGTGTTTGGATTACTAGCATTGATCCAAAGCTTATGAGCTCAATGACTCATGGTCGTCATGTGTTACCCAAAAATGAGTTGAGATGGACCGATGAGGATAAGAGAAAGAATTCTGATAATTTGTTTGCTTTAAATGATCTTAAGGCAGTAGTAAAAATTAACAAATTTTCATTTGTTTCCAACTGTAGGTCTTCCAAAGAGATTTGGGATGGGCTAAGTGAAACCCAAGAAGAAAGCTGGAAGAGTGATTGCCTTGTGACAAACAAAAAAAATGAATGCTTAAGCGAGGAAACCTCCAAGGTAAATTCTAACTCCGATTCTGAGGAAGAGGATGAATTGAGCTACGATGAATTAGTGAATGCTTATGATGAGCTGGTTGATAGTTATAAGGTATTAAAATCTAAAAACAAAAGGTTGAAAAAGAAACATGACAACTCTTCATGTGGGAAATGTATTGAGCTTAAAAAACTAGTTGAATCTCACATGCTTGTTGAAGAAGAACTCAAAGAAATGATTGAAAATCTGAAATCTGAAAACAAATCTTTAAAGGATGAAATTATGGAACTTCATCAAATAAAAGAAGACAATGAAAAGTTGAAAATGTTGAATTCCGCCATATGTGAAAAACTGCTTCTTCTGAAAAAAGGAAAAGCTACTTTGAATGCTGACAAATCTGAAAAGTTGAATGAACTGAGAAAGGAAATAGAAAGCTTCAGAAATTTGAATGACAAATTTGAAAATAATGAAACAATGGGTAGAATGGTTGGCGAAAATGTGAGTTTTCAAATGAAAGAACTTGAACACACTTCTATGAACAAAAATTCATTTGAAAAACTCCAAAATGAAAATAGTGCATTTTTGACTCAAATTTCATTGCTTGAAAGTAAATTGAAAAGTCTTGAAAAGGTTGAGAAAGGAAAATGTGTGATCATTGATAATTGTGACAAGTTGCATATTCTGGAACAAGAAATTGAAAGTCACAAAATAGTTAATTCATTATTGAATGAGAAAATTATTTCACGTGAACAAGAGATTGATAAATCTCATTTGCAAATCATGAAACTAGAAAATGAAATCAAGAACTTGAATGAATCTTTGTCCCTGTGTGATAAAGAAGTTGAAAAATAAAAGGATGTTGTTGAATGCTCCTGTGTGCATGAAATAATCTCATATGTTAAACATGAGCATGCAATAAATAAAAGAAGAAATATTTCATACTATTACCGTGGTAAATTTGGTCATGACATGTATGACTATTTTTTGAAGGAATTTGATGACAATGAAGCATTGAAGTCACAAATGAAAACTGCTGATGAGTCTAAAAATCTTGAAAATCCCATGAAGAAAAACTTCAATGTTCATTGCTACTATTGTGGTTTGCATGGCCACGTAATGAAAAATTATTTCATGAAGAAAAATGATGATGAAAGGTTTGCTAAAAGGAACTTTTCATGTCATTACTATGGCAGTTCTGGACATGTAATGAATGATTATTGTGTAATGAAAAATGATGACAATTGATTTTTGAAAAGAAAATCTTCTCATTATTTTTACTGTGGCCTGAATGGACATTCAATGGATGATTGTACCATGATGAGGGCCGATGATGAATGGTATGAAAGGAAAAATAAGAAGAATACTTTTTCTTATGTTAGAACTAACCCCTCGGGACCCAAGATGGCTTGGGTACCCAAAACTTTAAAATGAGAAATCTGTCTTGTAGGGGGTGCCTTGAGGAGGAAGAATCTGTTGATAAATGAAGATCCTTCAAGGCAAGAGAAATGATGAGCTTTACTGGTAATAAATTCGGTACTGGTTCCTTTTGGATAATTCAACTCAGGTGAGAGGTTGAGTTTTAAGAAAAATAGTGTGCTTCAAATTGTAAATATGTTATCATGATATCGGCTATCCATGCTTGTTAGCTTGCACACCTGTAAATAAAGTCAAAAATGGTTTGGCTTTGAAATTCATTCAGCTTGGGTTCATTTTGAAATATCTGAGAAGGTAAAATTTGAGCTTTGATGAAAAATGATTGAATTCAAACAGTTGCATTCTTTCTTTATTGATTAAGGCAATTTTCGAAGTGTTGAGATCTTCAGGTTACATGATTAGGTGATGAAGTTAGCTTTGCAGACTCTCTGTTTTACATCTTGCAAATAACAATTCTATTTCTGAATCCTTCAGTTTGAATATAAAAGTTTTCATACTTTTAATGACTTTTTGTAAATAACAGTTCACATGTGCATACATAGTTCACTTATGAATACACAGGTTGCATACTTACTTTCATGCACAAATCATACACATACTTGCATACTTGTAAATAAGGACAATCTTCAATTATGTTTCCCATTTACATGCATATGTTTGCATATACTCTCCATGTTGAGTGCTTGAATGCCATGGTTATTCAGTATATCAAATGGCGATTGTGGAAGGTTGGACTATGTCCAACTGGAAGCTTTCCCCACGCGTGATGGTGGTCTTTGGACCTACGTTCTTCGCCAAGTACCGATAATCAATCTACTTGAAGTCATTAGGAAATCCCTGGTTGATTACATGTATATACTTTATACAACTATTTTTTGACTCCTTCCACGACTCATCCCTTGATAAATAAAGTTGCATTGATTTAGACATGTTTGTTACATGTCATATATTAAGGGGGAGATTTTTTTTATAACCGTGCATACATTTAGGGGGAGACATTACTGTGATAAGGCTAATTCATCTTTTACATTCAATACAATCACCCACACAAAATGCACCCTTTTGAGATAATGATTCAATCTAATAAGGATTACTATTTTCTACTCTACACTTTTAAGGACTATTGATTCTCTATATAGAAATCTCATGTCTTGTGAGGAAAAAGTTATTTACCCCTTCAAAAATTTGTATAAGTGGAACCTGGATCCGAGTAGCCGGGAATGCGCCCCGAAATAAAGGAGGAAACTCACGTCGAAAGGAGAAATTAATCCATATTCAAATAAGTGTGATTTTCCACCGAGTAGTCGGGAAGTGCCCCTGAGACAAAGGGTACAACTCACGTCGAAAAGTGTCTCATCCACATCATAAAAAGTGACGAAACTAAGTAACTGGGAATTGTCCCTGAAACAAAGGGCATGAGTCATGTCAAAAGGTTAGTCACACCAATTTTAGTAATTAAAAATTGGGGTCATACGTAGCTACCAATATTTGAGTATTGTGTATGAAAGTGTATGGATGAGAAGTTCTTTTTAGTGTTCTTTAAAAAATCTTATTTTCCATATTGATCTGAACTTCATTGCTCAATCTTCACATATGCACATAGGGTTTGATTGTTTGAATGTCGCTTATGAATAGTCGTCTTTCATGGTTAATGTAGTACTTTATTTATGTAAGCACGACCTTCTTAGTATTGTTCATGAACTTCATGTTCAACGATCAATAGAATTATCTTTACACCCATCCCGAAGGGACTTGCATGAGTCTATACCCTACTATGCATGCCTGAGTGCTTGATTGCTTAATCTGGTTTGCATATCAAGCTTCATTTCATTTACATGCATCTATAGGTTATACTTGTAAATATCAGGTAAAATAACCCATTGTCAGTTGGTTTTTGTTCTTGACAATTGGGGGAGAATAACGTGTTTTTTAGCACAATACATTATGCGCATAACTTAGTTTTGAATTCTGCATGTAGTTTCTTTATACTACATGTGCATAATTAGTCACACATATAGCAAAAACTTACAAAAATGGAGCATTTGCACTTATTACACACATCTGCTAATTACACAAAAAATTTCAAATTCCTGCTTGGTTTTGTTCTCCACACCTTCCCTTCATGGAAGGTTAATTACTGGATTCGTGCACCGTCTATTCTGTCTCATTCGGTTTAACCATTTCAAATATGTTCACCTCGTTCCACACTTTTTGATAATGTCAAAGGGGGAGAGAGTTTTGGTGGTCATAATATATTATCATCATCAAAAAGGGGGCGATTGTTGGGTTCTGTGCCCCTCCTTGTCTTTGACAATGGTTTTGATGATTTCAATATATTGTGTGTTTTGTGTTTACTCTAAAGTAAAAATCTTGTGTGGTCATGTTCTAAGACGTCTCACTGATAAAAAGGCTAAAATCATGATATCTTGTTTTGCATGTGGTTCAAAGACAATGGTCCTTCATGTATACATCATCCTTGATGTTGATGATTGCATTGGAGCTTTCATGTGGATCTTGTTCATACTGTCTTGATTGGGGTTAAAAGCCCTTTCATGTTCCTGAACTTATATTGACTGCATTTTAATGTGGGAAGATTGGTTTTAGTGGATATGACTTTACGCTTGCTTTTCATGATTATTTAGTGATAGTGGTTTCTCAGCTTGCTTTGGAAATGCCCCAATCTCTGATTGGACTGAACTTGAATAGCTATGCATTGGTCTGCTAAAATAGTTTTCCATTTCCCTTGGAATGGGTCGACCCCATGGGTTGACCCTTGGCTTTTTGAGCCTTAGTTTTCACCTTGTTACGAAGCATGGTCTTACATGAATCTGAACTTTGCTTATTGGTTGGTTTGCCTTGAACTGTATAGGAATCTAATGGTGGCTAATGTTTGATTGAATTACATCGAAACTGGATTTTGCTTGCCATGAAGTTGAAATCAATTGAACTGATCTCTGAATCTTGTGTCCATGAACTTAAATATCTTTGAACTAAAAATTCAAATATACATTCACTTAACTTTGATTCAATAGTAAATTGATTTATGCTTACTCATATTGATTGTACTTGAATCCATTTGACTGAAGAATGAATGATGGAACTGAATTGACAATCTTGAGTTGTTTGCCAAAATTCAAATGCATTGATTCAAGTTTTGCATGAGTTTGAATTAACAGAATGTGCAGGCTTCATTATGCTATCAATTCGTTGCACATTATGGTTCAATCATGCTCACACACTTTCAATGCCAATGGTAAGAATAAGCATCTTGAACCTTGATTGCTGGAGGATTCTTGGCTTGCATTGAATAGAACAAATGGTTATTTGCTCATTACTTGTTCAGAGTTGATCGGTTTGCATGTGTCTTATGCATGGCCTTTCTCAACTATCTTGAGGATGATCTAGCTCATCTGGCTTTCTTTTTGTTTAACAAAATCATGTTTGAATGATGTTTTAAGCACCTCATTGCAAATGGACTTGATAGTTCTTGCATCTTCACGGCATGCTATTCCATCGGCCAAGTCATGATTTTAAATGAGTTGAAAATGATTTCTTGAATCACCTTGGCTTAATTCTCATGAAATTGAATTGGTTGAAAGTGCAGGTGTATAGATGCCCACAAACTTTTGTTATCATGGTAAGAATTTATTTTGAATGTATTTCCATGTGGGTAGATTGGGCTTAAGTCATTATCATGCCTTTGATTAGGTTGAAAATGTGTTTTTGAGTTACATTGGTTTGAAATTCAATATAATTGTCACTTTCGTTGGCTTTTGTTGGAATGTTATTTTATTCATGCCTATACCATGTTTCAATGCTTGGTTATTTGTTTTTAATGTTTAGATGATTTTTTATGGGGTTTCAATTGAGTTTTATTGAGTTTTCACTTTTACCACTAAAAGTGTCGACTCTAGGAGTCGACACTTATTTCAGTAGGTTCTGTCTGCCTTGATTTTTGAAATGCTGACAAAAAGTGTGGACTCTATAAGTCGACACTTTTGTGCTGACAAAAAGTGTAGACTCTGTGAGTCGACACTTTTGTCCTGTGAACTATTTTTTATCTTCTGACAGAACTCTCGACAAAAAGTGTCGACTCTAAGAGTCGACACTTTGTCTGGTTTGTCTGTAATAGGTTTGCCGGATTGGTTTCAAAGCCCACTTTTCAATGTTCGATTGGGGTGGTATTTTACCCTAATGCCCTTAAGATTATACCCTACCATTAGGAGTGCAGTTGAGAGGGTATAAGCATGGGCTTTATGGTCCTTTCTTGTAGTTTTCTCTTGGGTATATAGCAGCTGCAAATTTCCATTGAAATGAACCCTAGTGTGCTAATATTGCTATATCTTTGCTTGCAAGGAAGAAGAAGAACGAAAGAAGAGGAGAAAGGGAGCGATCCAGTCTAGAACACCTTGAAAAGCATCCCTCTTCAAGCATTTAAGCTCGTGGTGGCCGAATCTCAGTGGAAGAGCTTCGCTGGCTTCGTTTCTTTCAAGATCTATCTCCCACATCCATCAAAGTTTAAAGAATATGCGATTGGAGGTTCTCCATCCATTAAGAGGATACTTCTGCAACCTCTCCACATCTACTTTTCTATTTGAGCATAGCTTGTTGGTTGGAACTCATTGTTTTATCCTTTGTAGCAAGTGAAGAAGAACAAGGAGGAGGTCATGTGCACCTTGTTGGAGAAGGAAGTTAAGGAAGTCATCCTCAGCAATGTTCCCCCTACAGACGGCGCCTCCTATAGTTTCGGCCGGCTTCCTCTTCGTGGATAAAAGTCTCCAGCGCACCCATCTATTCTATCCATGGACTGTATTGAAGATCTGAGGGAGATTCTTTAGTCTTTCATTCCTACTCATTTTATTTGATCATAGATCAATATCCCTTGTGGTCATTGCATATCCTTTGTGTTTGTTAAACTCTAAATATCATTGTATGTGTGGGCGGAGCTGCGACTCCGCGTGGTTTTAGTGTCCGGGGTGTGTTCCCCGACGTTGTGTGTGTGTGTGCTACGGTGGCAGTGTTTTAAGACTTGTCCCCGTGTGGATATTGTTGCGGAAGCAGCGTGTGTGGTTGGGGTTCATCCCCGTATTGCTACGTTTCGTAGCGTGGAGTGAAGCCTCACCCGGTTGGGTGAGGGGTGGACGTAGGGAGCCCGTCGTGGTCCCGAACCACCTTAAAATCCCTGTGTCTTGTGTGATTGCCTGTGTGATTGTCATTTCTTCTATCTCCGTTCACAGGTACATTATGTAGGTTTTTAATTAACTACACAATCACTCACTGCTACCTCCGTAATCTGTGTTGAGCAAAATTTCCTTGTTAGTTGTATTAACTATCCGTGTGAGATCGAAAAGTTTGAGAGAATATTGTAATCTCACTTGAGTTTTTGTTAATCAACGCTGTTAGTTTTACTTCCGTTGTAATTAGTTAAGAAAGCTTTTAAAATCTGCCATCTCGGCAAGGGGACAATTCAACCCCCCTTCTTGTCTGCCATCTCTCTGGGCCAACAGTATCTAGGATATATTACCTCGAGAACCGGCTCGTCATTCATGTGTTCTGGAATATGATGTTCCCCTCTAACAAAAATGATGATGATCTAGGTGCACATGTTTAATCGTTGGATAGGCCGTTAGGTTGGAAGAGTTGGGGGACGATGGTTCTATCTTACATGCCGTGGTTGTAGATAGTGTCTTGACCCTGATTTGTCTGGTATAGCAATACTATTCTCGAGTATCATGCTATTTTTATCCTTTCTTTTCATTTGTTTTGATCATCTCTTTTATTTTAGCCCAGCATGCATCATGCATATCTTTGAGCATTCATGAGCCCTCATCTGTCCAAGTGTCTCAATAATGGTGGATAACTATGTATCCATGGTCTTGAGTAAGGAGAATCATTCCACTCTGAGTTGGGAGGTTTCCTTCGGTCTATTTTCTCGATTTGGTTAGATAAGGATTCTTATCTGGAGTTTAGTTGCTCGTCTCTTTACTTTTTTGTTTGCTCCGACCGCCTATCAACTATGCGTTCTAGTGAGGGGGTTGGTTGTGTTTTTATTTCCTTTAGTTGTTAGTTCCTCCAGACATGTGTCATTCAGTTTGGCCGTTCCTTGTGATTGGCTTGAAGTTTTCTGAAGATTCCTATCGCTCGTTGGTTAAGGATAGGTGTCAGTTTACCTTAACGCCTGCTTTTCAATCCACTCCGCTACATTTTTGCTTCATCTCCATATTCCATTTCGCTTTCGCTTCACCTCCGCTCGCTCCCATGCAAGGAGGACGTTAAGGAGGGGCGTCTGTTGACACCCGTTTTTTGACCAATGAGTTGGGTCATCTCCTTATCTATTTTATGATGTCCCGAGTTATTCACCGCTTATTAGGTCATTTTTGGTCACTTTCTTGGCTTATTTTATGCGTTATTCTCCCTGATTGTGCCTGGTTCCTTTGATTTCTTGACATTTATAGCTTATTGGGCCTGGATAAGGGCTAATAAGGATTTATTGTGGATTAACTTGAATATAAATCAGCCTTTATCTCTTTTGCCACGTCTACTAGCCTTGCGGTCTATCGTACTACCGTTTGGTGAGCGTTGGCAGTCCTTTGCTAGACTGTTAGGCAATAGAGTGTCCTGTTGGGTTTCTTCGGTCTTATCTCGTTCTGGACGACTGAGCCATGCGGCCTATCATTCGACCGTTTGTAATGCCTTGCGGTCTATCGCAAGACCATTTGGGGAGACAGAGAGTCCTGCTCAATCTGTTCTTTCTCTCTTCGGCCGTGGTCGAGCTAGAGTCCATGATTTGTTATTTTCTCTCTAGATAGAGGCTCTCAGAACCTTTTGTTTGTTTCTATGGACCCTTGGGAGTATTATCTTCGAGGTTTATCTAGATTCATGCCTATTTTGGTACCATTATCTCTCCAACTTGAACCTATGTTTTGGGGGTCTATAAATAGAGCCCTTAACTTCATGGCTTGCGGAGGAGATTTCTGGAGTTTGCCATGAAGTGCTGCTACATTCTGGAGCGAGTACCAATCAGGGAGAAGTCCTTTCTACGTCCTTAAGGCTTCTTGTCCAGGGAGTATTAAGTTTCATTGGTTTAGTTTGAATCTTTTCTCTTAGTTTTCCTTTTTCCCCTTGCATCATCATAGCATATTCCCTCTTCCTCTTTCACGTTCTCTGCACTTACATCACATTTTAAACATCCTCCTACTCTTTTCCACACCCCACAGGGGTTAAAAAACCACCAACCCCCAGGTTTTCACCCTTCCTTTATACACTTTAGTTTAATTACATTCTAGATACTACACTAGTCCAAGGGCTTATTGGGTTATTTTTCTTTGTGTCTACATTCTTCTATAGGTTTACAGGGTTCATTGTACAAGGCCCAGCTCTTCTGGCTGGCCAGGAGGGGTGGAGATTCAAAGTTCCACGTTGCTTTTCTGGGTGCCCTTGTGGTCGTTTGGAAGATCATTTGCAGATCTCTCAGGCGGTCTATTGCAGGACCATTTGTGCTCTATTTGCGGTCATCTGGAAGACCATTTTCCTTGTACAACGCCTTGTTTTCTCTCTCCCGTGGGCGGGTGACTTCACTCGGCTCTTTCCAAGGTACATAGTGTAGTTTTACTGCATTATTCACCTTGGTGGCGATCATACTTTCCTTTATTTGAGCATTGTTCATCATCTTGCTTGCTTTCTTATTTACTCTTTGTTGCTCCACACCTACGGTGTGTGTTTTTCTTTTAATCCTTTGCTCCACGCCCATGGCTTGTGTTTTTTTTTCCTTCTTTATTTCTGAGATGATATGCTCATCAATTTCCTGTTGATTGCTTGAGTTAGTGCACCACTTGCTCACACATATTCCACATCTCTCATATTCATCCACACACATCACCAACACACAAACATCAATCAATCACACAAAAACATCAACAATAGCCATTGCGTTGTCTTGAGCATTGAAACACAGTTTGTGACATGTGTTGTCCTTTGGAATTTTCAGATCATTCTATGTTTAAGGACAATACTCAATCGAAGTTGCTCAACCAAGGTTGCTAGTGACCTTAAATTTCAGATTCTAGGAGATTGCATAAGGACGCGACATTTTGTAGGATGTGGTTGAGGTCTATTAAATTCAGAATACAAATTGTTCCATGGAGTTTATCTTCTAAACTCTGGAAATGCATTAGGCTTAAACCAATAGATTTATTCATGTACGATCACAGAGCCTCATAAACGAAGATTCTTATAAATGATTTGCTCAACTTAATGAATAAATGAATATATTGGAATTATTTTGAAATTCAGGCAGTTCAATGATGTGGCAATTGTAGTAAGTTAAACTGAGCAATAAACACACGGTGACTTCAAGAATGGATATTATGATGAGCACATTATGTTTCAAATACCACAAGATGTGTGAACATTTGAGCAGGCAACAAAAAACATGGAGATGATTTTCGGTTGACCAAAATTGAGGATTGGTCGATCGAAAATTCTAAGAAACTGGACTGGCCAGCACTAGGAGTTTTGGTTGATCGAAATTCTTAGGTCGATTGATCAAAATTTGAAATTTTTGAAATTTGTGTTGGATATGACATAAACAAGCATTCATCAAATATTTTCAAATAAATCTCAAGATATGATATGCAAGTGGGTATTGGATGTATGCAATGACTCCCCCTCACTAAATGAAACCTATGCACGAGGAAATGCTAATCAAAACATGAGACACTTACTCCCCCTATCTAAGTGCTCCTCAATCCAACCTTGACCATTGGTACTTGGTGGAGGAATGACCTCACACATAGTGCATGCTTCCTGACAGACATAACCTACCTTTCTACAATACACCATTTTATATACCATAAACTTGCATGAAAAGGCATTTAACTAGATGCAGTATAATGCAATGGGAACTATGATCGCTCAAACTTTTCAAGAGAATGAAGACTGATATTTACAGAACAAAATCAGATGTGCATAAGATTATTCATTGTAGTTCAAAAATCATCAAACTTCCCCTGAAGTTAATTGTCATCGGCATATTTATCAATTCAGTAGATTACTTTAGAAAACATGCACTTTTTAGTCATTATGCTTGAAAAATAGTGATAGAGTTAAATAAACAGCTCAAACCTAATTTGATTGAGGTCTACATGGACCTAGCTCCCTTCTTAGAGTTGAGAACCTCTCATTGCACAATTGCTTGGTGAAAATATCTGTAACCTGATTTTCTGATTGGACAAAATGTAGCTCAAGGTTTTTCTTAAGAACTTCATCTCTTGTGAAGTGATGCCTTATATCTATATGTTTTGTCCTAGAGTGCAAGACCAGATTTTTGGCAAGATTGATAGCACTTGTGTTGTCACATAAAAGAGGGGCACATCCAAGATCTACTAGGTAGTCTTGGAGTTGGTGTTTAATCAACAGCACTTCGGTGCCACAACTCCCTGCAGCAACATATTCTACTTCTGCAGTAGAGAGGGTAACCGAGTGTTGATTCTTAGAGGCCCAAGAGACTAACCACCCACCTAAAACCTGGCAATAGCCACTAGTGCTCTTGCGATCCAACTTGCATCCTGCATAGTCAGCATCTGAATAAGCAATGAGAGAAATTTCATAAGATGCTGGATACCATAATCCCAAATCTTGAGTGCTAGCAAGGTATCTAAAGATAAGCTTGATAGCACTCAAGTGAGATTCTCTAGGACTAGTTTGAAATCTAGCACAAAGGCAAAGACTAAACTGGATGTCTGGTCTAGATGCAATTAAATAGAGTAATGAACTAATCATACCTCTGTAGTTCTTTGCATCCACCATTCCACCTTTCTCATTTGCATCTAATGATGTAGTTGTTCCCATAGGAGTTGCAATTGTTTTAAGGTTTGTCATGTCAAATCTTGTCAGCAGCTCCTTGACATATTTGGCTTGACTTATGAAGCATCCTTCATCACCTTGATTCGTCTTTAATCTAAGAAAAAATTGAAGTTCACCCATTAAGCTCATCCCAAACTCACTTGTCATGACATTAGCAAAATTCTCACACATTTTGGGCTTTGTAGAGCCAAACACAATATCATCAACATAGATCTGAACTAACAAGATATCCTTACCTTATCTTTTTGTGAAGAGTGTTTGATCTACATTACCTCTATTGTAGCCTTTTTCAGTGAGGAATAAGCTTAGCCTGCCATACCAAGCTTTGGGTGCCTACTTCAAGCCATAAAGAGCCATGTCCAACTTATACACATAGTCTTCATGATGAGAGCATTCAAAACCGGGGGATTGTTCAACATAAACCTCTTCTTTTATTAAACCAATTTAAAAAACACTTTTTACATCCATTTGTTGCAATTTAATTTTATGTGCACAAGCAAAAGCAAGCAAAATTCTAATTGCTTCTAATCTGGCTACAGGGGAATAAGAGTCTTCAAAATCAATTCCAAATTCTTGACTATACCGCTGAGCCACTAATCAGCTTTATTCCTTATTATTGTTCCATCTTCACTAAGTTTGTTCCTAAAAACCCATTTAGTGCCTATGACAATTTTTGAAGAGGGTCAAGGAACAAGATGTCAAACACTATTTCTTTCAAATTGGTTTAATTCATCTTGCATGGAATTTATCCAGATTTAATATTTCAAAGCTTCTTCAATATTCTTTGGTTCAATTTGGGAGATAAGAGCAAGTTGTTCTAATTCATCAACAATTCTGAAATGTGACATTATTCTAGGTGGATCATGCAAGCTACTAATGATATTCTCTAGAGGATGGTCTTTAAGCACTGTAATATCAGTAGAGTTGTTACATTCACTAGTAGCTATGATCCTTGTATTGCTTGTTTCTCCCGGGTCACCATTGTCTTTTGTCTCCTTATGTGGAAGATCATCTTTTTCCTTGGAGTCTAGGAACTCCCCATCATCATCTTTCCTGCAATATTTGTCATCATTAGTTTCATCAAATGTGACATGGGGTGACTCTTCCACAGTTATACTCTTAAGATTATAGACTGTATAAGCCCTAGATCTATCAGAATATCCAAGAAATATGCCTTCATCACTCTTGGGCTCAAACTTGTTTAAATCTCTTTTATCATTATTATGAACAAAACACTTTGATCCAAATACTTTCATATGAGAGAGAGATGACGTTTTACCTTTGAGTAACTCATAAGGAGTCTTTTTAATGAATGGCCTTACCATTGAGCGGTTGATGATATAACTAGCAATATTTACCATTTTAGCCCAAAACCTCCTTGGTAGTTATTTTTCAGCAAGCATTGTCCTAGCCATCTCTATGAGTGTTCTGTTTATCCTTTCAACTACCCCATTTTGTTCAGGGGTCCTTGGTGATGAAAACCTATGATTTATTCCTTCAGTCCTGTAAAGATTATCAAAATCAGCATTGTCGAATTCACCACCATGATCAGACAGTATGTTGGATATCTTAAACCTCTCATTCTTTCCTAAACCCGTTTCTCCTTTAAACCTCTCATTTCAGCAAAGCAAGATAAAACGGATTTAGGAAGCCAAATTTTCTTCACATTTTTTATTTCCTTGCTTGATGGAGAGTTTTTATTTTTGTTTACTATTTTCATTTTTCTTTTCTGTTCAGGAACCTTGTTGCCCTTTCGTTTTTGATGGAAGTTTGAGAAGGGTTGTTTCTGGTTCCTATATTTTTTCCTTGGCTGACTAAAATTGTGGTAGGTCAAAGGGTAATAGGTTGGGCCAGGTCTATAAGTATAAGGACTATATGTGAATGACCTATAGTAGGGCCTACTGTATGACTGCACCGACCTATCCACTTGACTACATCGACCTATACCCTGAATGCCATTGTTATAGCTGCTTCTGTTTGATGGCTGCATCGACCTCCTGTAATCTGTGTGTCGATGCATGGATGAGTTTCTACCTGCCTGACTATATGATGGCCAGGGATGCCTTGACCCTTGCCAAGGATGGTGTTGACCTGTACTCCTATTTTGACCACTTCTAGCCTTGGTATGGGCTGGCTTGGACAAGGATTTGTGTTGTTTTGGCTGGGATTTCTGAGAAGATTTCTTGGGAATTTCAGGATTTTCTTTTGAGGTTCACCCGCTTTTTCTTTTCCTTTGTCTTGAGCAGGTATAGAGTTGGAACTTGAAGCACCTGCTGAGGACACAAAAGTGACAGTTTTTAAACCAATTTACTTTTTATTTGTGGGATTAAAACCAAAACCTTCCTTGTTGAAATTCATCTTAGTTTCTAGCAAAGTATTTAAATTCTCACTTCCATCCATAAACTTCTCCAAAGATTGTTGTTTTTCATTCAATTCTTTTTGCAGTTTTTCAATAATTTCATGAAGATGAGAATTGACTTATTTTACAGCCTCATATTTTCATTACACAGCTTGCTGTCACTTTCATAATTTTTCATTTTGATTTTCAGCCCATCAATCCCATCTCTCAAACTTTTATTTTCAACTTCTAAGTAAGCCATTTCTTTTCTACCATTTTCCAAATTTTCAATTTCTTTCTTTAAGTCTTCAATTTCAGATTCTAGAGAAGCAGTTTTATCATCCATGCTATGATCATGCACAATTGAGTTGATTTTCTTTTTTAGTGCTTTCTTTTCCTTTTTCTACATGTCATACTTATCCATTATCTCAATATAGGCTTCTTCCCAATCACTAGCAGAAAAATGCTCAAAAGGAGAATGTACCTCAGATTCTTCATCCTCATTTGCCATGAGGCAAATGTCTTCAGTTTCTTCTTCTGAGGATCTCGTTTCACCGTCCTCTTCTTCATCACTCCATGTGTATATCATGACTTTGTTCATTTTTTTTCCCTTCCATTTCTTGGAGGCTTTCTTCATTCTTTTGGGGCACTCAGTTCTAATATGCCCTGGTTTATTGCTAGAATAACAAACAACTTTGTCAATTTTCTTTAGATTTTCAGGTTTAAGGCTTCCATTTCTTGAAGCCTTTACTTTCATTTCTTAAATTTTTTTTGAACTTACTAGTGAGCATAGCCACTTGATCTTCATCTTGCTCATTGCAGGAAGTCTCACCTTCCTCAGAAGTAGCTTGAGTTCTTTGTCCAGCCTTTAGAGCCAAAGGCTTTTTCCTACTTACCTCAACCTCCCTGTTCTTCATGTTTATCTCATAGGTCATAATGGACCCTATGAGTTCATCCACCTTGGTTGTTGAGAGATCTTTTGACTCTTCTACAACAGTTGCCTTTGTGTGCCAGACCGGAGTTAGTGACCTTAGGATTTTTCTCACTATGTCCTGCTCTGAATAAGTCTTCCCTAGATCAGTCAGACTATTAGTGAGTAGAGATAGTCGAGTATACATATCTGAAATAGATTCTTCAGGCTTCATCCTAAACATCTCATATTCAGTAATGAGTAGCTTGGCCTTAGTCTCACGTACCTGAGCTGTGCCTTCATTGATTACCTCAAATCTGTCCCACATTTCTTTGGCAGTGGTACATATAGACACTCTTGAGAACTCCACCGGATGTAGAGAGCACTGCATTATGTGCTTGGCACCCCAATTGACTGTAGGCCTTCGTATCTGTTCACATGTCCAAGTCTCTTCATCCTCAGGTAGCTCGTAGGGACCTTTGCTCACCACTCGTCAGATCTCATGGTCTTGTGCTCGGATGAACACCTGCATGTAATTTTTCCAATAAGCAGAGTTAGATCCAGTAAAGAAAGGTGGCCTATTAACATAATGACCCTCAGGTGTCTGATCCTTTGTTGCCATTCCACCGTTTCTCTCAAGGTCGTTGGACCTTTGCATGAGAGATTGGCTTTGATACCACGTGATGTGTGGGAATGGCAAATCTAGAGGTGAGGGGTGAATAGGTCAGCCCCCTTTTTTGGAATAAACGCAGCGGAACACAAAAGATGCTAACACACAAGAACACCCACTAGTAGTAGAAGTGATGTAAGATAAGCAAGCGGCCTAGGCATGCATCTAGCGCAGGATGAACAAATAAGCAAGCAACACAACACATGATTTTTAAGTTGGTTCGAACTCAACCCAGAGCCCTACATCCACCCCTCACTCAACCGAGTGAGGCTTACCTAGTGCAACTGCACTAAACACGCTGACACATAGCTTACGGGCAAACAAGGCCAATCATAGAACAAAAACACCTTCTATCTGTCTTCCTACAGTACCAGGTAGGGACTGAACATGGTATCAAATGAAGTGTTCAAACAAAAGAAAAGATAACACAAATGAAAACCCAGACAGGGAGTAAAATACTTGAGCACAGTAACAAAAGGCCATGTTTGGAATCTTGATGGCGTTCCTCGCTTCTTCCAGATGGAATGCTTCCTAGGAGAGTAGGTTCTCCTTTACAGGAAGCTGGAGCTGATGCTTCTTTTTTCGCAGGATGTAGAAGGCAAGATTGTTGTAACGTATGAAGTAGGATCTAGAGGGGGGTGAATAGATCCACCCTAAAATATTATAGAATTTTAAGCAAATATATGCAGAATTTAAGCAGCTTAAAATTACCACTAGCAATTCAACTCACAGTGATGTCTAGATAAAAAATCTAGTGCAATGTAAGAGCTGACAACATAGATGATCAACAATGAGTAAGCGATGATGTAACTGAGATTCAGATTAATGAGTTCAAAGCTTGTTATGGAAGAGGTATGAGGTGGAGGTGGAACTCAATGAGTTTACTCACGCAAGAAATGCCACCTTTCAGATAGATTTACTCTATCCTTCCAGTAGGGCCTTTTTATATACCTTCTTCACATAATGATATTCAGCAGAGAAATTCAAGCAAACAACAGAACCATAAGAACTATCAATAATGAACTCTCAGTGAAATAGTCAGATAGATCAATCACATAAGCAATCACATACGAGGCCCAAGGTTTTTAGGTGGTTCGATCTCTATCTAGAGATGTACGTCCACCCCTTACTCAACCGAGTAAGGATTACTGCTGACTCACAGCTTGAATTCGCTGATCCATAGCTTTGGGGAATGAATCCCTACAAACTGCTGATCCACAGCTTTAGGGAATAGATCCCAGACAGCTGAGCCTCACAGCTTGATCTGCTGAGCCTCATAGCTTGCTTCCAAGGAATTACTTCCTTGCCGCTGACACACAGCTTGACAATCTATTGATACACAGCTTACAAAAATCGTAGCGAATATAAAATGACAAGAACAAAATCAAAAAAAAATTCAAAACGATCTGTAGCTCACTTGAGCAGAACGATGTCCGGATTTGATCTAGAGATTGAGACAAACTTGACTCCACTTACAGATCTCTTGAATGCTCCCAGCTCTCAGAGTAGGTCTCCACTTTCCGATACTCTGTTTCTTTTTCATATATTCACACTCTACTGCTCCTTAGCTTACTTCTCTATGTGCTCCTTTTTTTTCTATTATCTTCTACATTCTACATTTGAGCGACCTCGTCTCCATATATAGGCTCGTGATAGGGGCATGTGGAAAACACATTTCCCGCCCAGAAATTTGAAGTTGAGTGCTCCCCTGAAGCTCCATGTGTCAGGAAATAAATGTGCGCTGCCCATGTGGCGGAATCTCCAAGTGTCGCTCCTTCTTGGATCATGTGCCCTTTTTAAGTTGAAGACTTAAAACCACGTGACCATGCTAACCGTAACGCATGCTGCCTTTTCCTTATTTTATCTTGGGTCCTTTAGTGACTAAAGTTCCTGCCAATCAGAACAAAGCATTTCGTCAAAGAGATTGTAACCATGAGTAGTAGTCAATGTGCTCTGACTTATAAAAAATATGATCATGGTATAAGTCAGACAACGATGCATAAATATATTCTAGGTAAGTGTAAGAGATTGCATCGATCTTACTGAGCAAAACATTGCATGTGCACCGACTTCAATATACATTATGTACAAATGCTCAGACTTGTGAATGCCCATGCTCGGACCACATACAAACTGATAATGCATGTGCACAGACTTGTAAGATGCACAATTTGACCTATAGAGCTATATGCTTAGACCTTGTATGTGCATGTGCACTGACTTGCATAGATAGAAATCTATGCATATGCTCAGACTTGTTATGCTACTGGTGAGAAGATGCACTGACCTATTTATGCTGACTTGTACATGTAGATGCATAGACCTTACTTCAAACATATGCACGATGTGCTCTGACCTGAAAGCATGCACAGACCTGGATGTCGCATGTGCATCGACCTTATTTAGTACATAACACAATGTGCACTGACCTTGTTTTGTACATGGCACAATGTGCACCGACCTTGTTATGACTAATACATTGTGTGCATCGACCTTATATGCAAAATGAACAATGTGCACAGACATGTAACAGTAACACAGGTAGACCTTCATACGCACGAGTGAACATGTGCATCGACCTTATTTGCAAGATGATAGATGTGCATCGACTTTCGTAAATGACTATGGCAGATGTGCATCGACCTTAGTATGCGCTACAGTAAATGTGCACCGACCTGCCTCTACTTAGAAATGTAACATGCACCGACCTTCATGCTAAATGCAAAATGTGCGCAGACTTTATTCAACGATGCTAAGATGTGCTTCGACCTTGGTCTTACACAAAGAGCAATGTGCATCGACCTTAGTGTGTACAAGTACACACTAGCATCGACCTTATCTTCTATACGAAGTCGATGTGCATTGACTTTCGTTATGTGCAGATAAAAACATGTGCACTGACCTAATGAGGAAATATGCATGTGCATAGACCTTATGTAGCAATCTAACCAAAACATGCATCGACCTTGTGTGAGAGGAGGCTTCAATATGCACCGACCTGCATGCATAAGTCATGAATGTGCACTGACCTTATGTAACAAAAGATATGTGCACTGACCTTATGTAATACGATAAGCATGATAGCCAATTATAATGCATTGTTACCAATATCAAAATTTAGAACAATATTTACTATTGCCAGCATCAAAACACATTAAATTCAGAGGATCATAAATAAGAGAAGAAGATAAAACATTCTTCCCCACAAACTCCCCTCAGCATTCTCCCCCTTTTTGATGATGGCAATTCCTTGTAAATTTTGATGGCAACAATAGATGATGGCAACACTGAAACACTAGATGCAAAAGATATGCATAGTAATCTCCCTGCAAACTCCCCCTATATGCACATCAATCTCTCTGCTCACTCCCCCTTTACCAGTATCATCAAAACAACCTTTTCTTCCCCTTTGCCATTAGCAAAAAGGACGATTAGGGAGCAAAAAGGAGTGAAAGGTATGATTGAGATAAAATATGATTGACAAACTTAATTATCTTCCATTAATAAAGCAAACTTAGCACATAAACTTCAGATATAAGATTTCATATAATGCAGTCTTGAAAATATGATGGATTAGAGATGATAAAAGTTAGAGAATAAGTATTGCATCCTTTAAAATAAAAGTTGATGTTTGAACTCTTTTAATAGCAATAACCAGACTAACATATAGCATGTCAGATTTTGCCTTACTTCATCTTATACATCTGAATTTCATAGAGTTTCCTAGGAGAGATCAGACTATGTATTGAGACTAAACAAATTTCACTATTCTGAAAGTATCTACTGGGTTATAGCAAAAATTTTCTGTTCAAATTCTCACAAACTGTAGATCAGTCAAGTAGAGTCCATACCTTTTTCATAAGGGTATACGTTTATTAGACGCCAATACCCCTAGTTACTTAATAGGATTTACTATTCTATTTCAGGTTTAGTTGACACCTTTTTACATAAGGGTACATGTTTATCAGACGCCAGTACCCCTAGTTACTTAGTGAAACTAACCTTTTGATTTTTCAAACAGAGTTAGCCAAGAAGCTTCATGGCATAGGTTCACATTATCTTTGATAAAGAACCCAGTTTCTCAGCGCATTTAACCATTACTCTGCCATTAGCATATTTGACTATTAATTTACCATAGCTGCCCATTTGATTTTCAGATAGAGTTATTTAAAAACAAAACACATTTTTGAGATTCTCAACCAAGTTATCCTGAAATTAGATGCTTTCAATTTCTAAAAGGCTCCATTAGACATGATATGATCAAAATTGTTGAGATCTATTAAAGAGTTATCATCAGATTCTTTTCATTGAATTTTATCTTTACTCTCTAAGGTTTATTAAATTTAAACCATCAGCTAATTCATGAAACATTAATGCTTCTTATAAGAAAAGTCTTCTGATTTTAGTAGCTTAGGTTAATGAATTAATTATAAGTTTGTCATTTATTTAGATGATCAAGAGGAATATTAGTGCTTGATGTCAATGGATGGGAATAGATGAGAAAAGCTTAGATAATTCTGAGATCAAGCAAGAACTTTCAGGTGGTCAAGAGGACATGTTTAGAATAGACAGAGTGTGTTTAACAAAGAGTCAACATTGGATGTCGACATTATTCAGAATCTGTAGAATGTGTGCAGCAAGGAGTCCACATTGAATGTCGACATTATTCAGAATCTGAACAGATGATTTGTTCTTTCATAAAAACATATTCTTAACTCCCCCTATCAAAATGTATGAAATGATATGATCATGAATGATATGACATGTGAGAGCCCTGTCTATATGCTCTAAACACAAAGTTAATGAATATGAATCATCAAGGATGATATGAAAATGCACAAACTCCCCCTGACTGTATACATGAGTTTTCAGATATGTATGAGAAATGTCATGTTGTATTCTGAATACATGCAATGCTGGCCAATGGTACAAGGCAGAGTACAAGGTCAAAGGACCACCCTCACGCATGATGTGGGTTTCCAGACAAATACAATCTGTCCTTCTCCCAGCGTACCATTTAATATACCGATGGGTCAACCACGAAATGTAGTACATAGAAATGCAATAACAGTCCCTGAAGTTACAGCATTTATAGAAAGCACATGATACCAAGAATTAATGCAAATCTGAACAAGTATTCATGCTGAGAATTTACAAAGACCAAGTTCTCTCTTTAAGAATTTAAACCTTTCATTGTCAAGAGGCTTGGTGAATATGTCAACAATTTGTTTTTCAGATGCAATGAACTCTAATTCAATTTCCTTTTTTACTTACTTCATCTCTAAGGAAATGGTGTTTTATTTCAATGTGCTTAGTCCGTGAGTGGTGAATTGGATTTTTAGTATGGGAAATAGCACTGGTGTTATCACATAGAATTGTAATACAACTAAGAATGATGTGATAGTCAATAAGCTGGTGTTTAATCCATAGGACTTGGGCTGCACAGTTTCCTACTGCTACATATTCTACCTCAACAGTGGATAAGGCAACATTATGTTGTTTCTTGGATGCCCAAGTCACTAGACAAGCACCTAAATGTTGATAATATCCACTAGTGCTTTTCCTATCTATCCTACACCCAGCATAGTCTGCATCAATGTAAGCTATGAGATCTAACTCACACCTAGCAGGATACCATAAGCTTAAGTCTAGGGTGTCAGACAAATATCTAAAAAAAACTTTCACAGCTTTTAAGTGTGACTCCTTAGGACTAGCTTGAAAGCGAGCACATAAACACACTGAAAACTGAATATCAGGGCGAGATGCAGTAAGATATAGCAAGGATCCAATCATACCTCTGTAATATTTGGGGTCTACCAATTTACCTTCAAGGTCAGCATCAAGACTGGTTGAAGTACCCATTGGTGTAGTGATGGCCTTGAGGTTTTCTAGCTTGAATTTCTTCAACATGTCCTTGATATATTTTTCTTGAGTTATGAACATCCCTTCCTTAGTCTGACAGACCTGCAAACCAAGGAAGAGTTTTAGTTCTCCCATTGAGCTCATTTCAAATTCATTGGTCATTATTTCAGAAAATTCCTTACACATGAATGGTTTGGTTGATCCGAACACTATGTCATCTACATATATCTGAACAATCATAATATCTTTGTCACATACCTTTGTGAATAATGTCTGATCAACCTCACCTCTGGAAAACCCCTTTTCTACAAGAAACTTGCTCAATCTATCATACCAAGCTCTGAGAGCTTGTTTTAAACCATAGAGTGCCTTATCAAGTTTGTAAACATAGTCAGGAAAATCAAGACACTCAAAACTAGGGGGTTGTTTTACATCGACATCCTCCTTTATTACACAATTTAAGAATGCAGACTTTACATCCATCTGCTGGAGGGTTATTCCTAAGCTGCATGCAATAGCTAAAAGAATCCTAATGGCTTCCATCCTAGCTACAGGGGAAAAAGATTCCTCAAATTCTATGCCAAATTCCTTGTTATACCCCTGAGCTACAAGCCTAGCCTTATTTCTAACTATATTGCCTAGCTCATCAGTTTTATTTCTAAAGATCCATTTAGTGCCTATTACAGTGCCATGTGTGGGTTTAGGAACTAAGTGCCAGACTTTATTCCTATCAAATTGATTAAGTTCTTCATGCATGGCATTTGTCCAATGTTCATCCTGTATGGCACTTTCTACATTTTTTGGTTCTATATGTGAGACTAGAGCAAATGAGTTCAAATTATTTTCAATTCTGAAATGTGCTATGGTCCTAGGGGGTTCATTCAAATTACCAATTATATTTTTTATAGGATGATCTCTGAGAAATCTAACATTGGTAACTTCATTACCTGGATTTTTATTTACCTCCCCCTGAGTTTTAGATCCTTCTGCCTCAGCCTCATCAGGAGATTCTCCATTTTGATCTTCTTTGGTCTTCAAGATATCTCCATCAGTTTTGTCATTGCATAAACCAGTTTCAGTTTTAATTTCAGACTCATCAAAGACAACATGAGGAGATTCCACAACAATTTTAGAACTGAGACAAAAATCCTATAGGCTCTGGATTTATCAGAATAACCTAGAAATATTCTAGGTTAACTTTTAGGTTCAAACTTATCAAGGTCTCGTTTAGAGTTTATATGGATAAAACATTTGCAACCGAAAACCTTGAAGTGAGCTAGAGAAGGTTTCTTACCCTTAAGAATTACATAAGGAGTCATTTGTGTAGAAGGTCTTACCAGGGCTCTATTAATGATGTAACATGAGGTGTTAATAGCTTCAGCCCAAAACCTTCTAGGTAGATTCCCTTCTACCAGCATACTCCTAGCCATTTCTACCAAGGTTTGGTTCCTCCTTTCTACTACTCCATTCTGCTCTAGAATTCTTGGTGAGGAGAGCCTATTATTGATACCATTCTCCCTGCAGAAATCATCAAACTGTGAGTTTACAAACTCACCACCATGGTTAGATAATATATTTAAAATTACATGCTCACTGGTTTGTTTTATTTTATGAAAGAACTCCTGAAATTCCTTAAATGCATCATTCTAATGAGACAAAAAGAACACCCAAGTGAATCTAAAAAAGTCATCTACTAAAACAAAACCATATCTCCTTCCAGATAAGCTGACTGTTCTAGTGGGACCAAATAAGTCCATGTGAATCAGCTCATAAGGTCTAGATGATAGGTTTTCAGTTCTGGATTTAAATGACTTTGTCACGCCCCGAGATTATGCAGCAGAAATAATCGGGATCGTGAAAAGTCGGCTAGTATGCCTCGAGCAAGCAATATAATCAGAGCGTAAAATAATCACATAAAGTAATTGCACAAGTAATTCACTAAAACCTTTAACTTTATTTCATTTCCAAATAATCTCCAAAGTACATATGATCTTTTCGCTAGACTGAAGAAAATAAAGATTACATCATGACTCGACTAGACTTTTGAAAACTAAGGCTCTTTCTCGTCCATTTTCCCTTTAATCGCTCTCGGATCCATCACTTGAGTAATCTGAATCCGACCCACTAGAATTTTCTGAAAAAGATTGGAATGTAAAGTAATGAGCACACTTACCCAGTAGGTATCTTCGTATCAACACGAAGGTAAGTTTAAGTGATTAACATTTTTGCTCTAGAGAATAAGATAAATCATGCAAATACAATACAGCTTGCAAATAAAACCAAAGTAACAAGATATGATCGAGACATGAAGAATATGATTGATCAAGTATCTAGCAAGAATGTAAATTTGGCCTTTCCATGAACAAGAATTTAGTTTTCATAACTCTGAAGGTTATGCACTAGAAAGTCATGTAACAAGTAAGAAAGTACTATTCGCTTAATAGCAAGTACTTCGTGAATTTACGTGGATCCCATGGATATTTCACTTATTTATAGAGAAAGTACTCCCAGCGCAATGCGACGCTAGTAGCATCATACCCCATGATTTACAGTATGTTTCTGACAATCAGCCGAGGGGACTAGCATAGAGCCCTTGAATACAATCTATGCTCAAACTGCATCTTAAAGTATAAATCAAGCTACGTCCACGTTTATAACAATAATGTGGCCAATAAGTTCAACGTACAATAGTTCCATGATAAGGTAACCAAAATATAGAACGTACCAATGATTGATCATGAGAATTCAAGGAAATGCATTAATAACTAGGTTATGCTATGGAAATAATTCGGCAGCATAACAATACATTCTTTATCTTTAATTTTTTTAATATTGATTTATTAACATAGGTTTAGAGTCGAGATAATTATAAGACTATCCATGAATTCAAGAAAACCAACCCCAAGGGTCAAACCTTGGGTTAGACATAATCAAGATCCAAGCGGTCTAGTACATAATCGTTTGATACAAAAAGCGGTCATATACTGGACTGTTTAGAAATTCAAGAGGTCTAATGTTGGACCATTTCATGAGACGGAGTTGACATTTTTAAAACAGAACCTCTAGAGCCTTGTGGTCTAGTGGAGGACCGTTGGGTATCTATTAGCGGTCTAGTGAATGACCGCTAGCAGACTCTGGTGGTCAACCAGATGGCCGCTAAGTTCTAGAATACATAAAACACCGGTAAAAGTGCCTTCTAGATAATGGGCTTTAATGGTAGAACCAACTCGACGTCCTAGTTGAAATCCCAGGCTCACGGAGTCTTACGGAGGCCTTGAAAGAAGATTTCCTAGTCCGTTGGAAGGAATATCCAAAGGAGATGTCATCAAGTCCATGAATGTGTACTTAATGTGCAAAAAGTGTAACTAATGACAACATACCGGGATATGTGGCATGTACTTCAGAAATGACTCTTTAGAAGAGAAAAAAAATCATGTAAAACAGTGATCAAGTTAAATCATGAATCCTCTATCTTTTAAAACATGTATTTATTAAAAGATATATGATTTTGGTCACATATTAACGTAAGTTCAAAATTAAGTCTAAGTGCATAAAGAACATGAAATCTACTATGATGAATAATTGAATTAAATAAGTATATAAAACCAGTGCTCAAACTAGGAATAAAACATAGTTAACTAGGCTTACCATATATTAACTAAGGCTATTCTGCAATATGTGTCGGATTTACAATATTACAGAAAATCAGAAAACAAAACGGTCTAGTGTAGGACCGTTTCACTGTGGCTAATGGTCTATCGGGCGACCGCTAGAGTTTTAGGCAGTCTACAGGAAGACTGTTTCCTCCTGTATAATCCGAGTTCAAATGATAATAAAACAAAATACTAACTAAGGCATATCATGCATGGAAATCAACATATATAAACTACCATAATCATGATAGAATGAATATAAGCCACCAATATGCATAGGTTCATATGATCAACAAGAAAATTTCTCCTTTTACTTCATTAAGGCTAGTTCATACATGAGGGGTATACTAGATGCATAGTCTTAATGAAAACATGAAATTCTCAAGGTACAATGCATGAAATTGAATGAAAGCAGAGGGCTTTTATTCTTGACTTCAAGTTTAAGCTACTAATGAGATAACCTACCTCTATTCTGGGCTTTAGATTTCGAATTTAAGGCTGGAACTTAACCCTAGTTCTGCACGTTTTGAGCTAAATCAGCAAATTCACGCCCTTGTATCTCTTGATTCCCTTGACCTAAAGACGTGAAATTTTGAGCGTAAGAAGAGGGTACTAACAGGAATTAATTGTTCTAAAGAACCTCTATCTAATTACCTCGTTTGGGGCTTCTAATTCCCTGATCTTCTTGGGTCGGCCGCATAGTTTCCTGAGTTATTGAGGTAGGATCAGCAACTTTGGAAGCTTCTAACTCTTTGTAGACTTGATCTCCTAGAATGAAATTTTGAGAAAAGTTAGTTCTAACTATAAAGAACAAATTCCTAGAAGAAACTTACCTCTAATTCTGCCTCCTTACCTTAGTTCCACGCGAGCCAAAAGTAAGGGTCGCAGACGTCAAATCTGGGATCTATTTATAGGGTTAGCTAGGGTTTTGAGGATTAGAATGGATCTAGAGTCCAAATTAGGCTTTCAATTCGATCTAATAGTCTTCTAGACTTATCTAATTAGTAGATAGTGTCGAACCTAGGCGATTTAGATGCCAAAAATCTAATCTTCTCACATTTTTTCATACTCAAGGAACTTACAGAGCTTAGCGGTCTAGGTCTAAGCCGCTTCATGTCCCTTTACGGTCTCGCGATAGACCGTTTTTCTTCATCAGCGCCGAATTTGAAGCTAGTTCAAACTCTTTTAATATTATCCAAGTTATTATTCATCTATTTATTTCCTAAAGAGTAATTATCCCCTTAAATTATATGATTATACTAGTTGTAGGCTTCTAGAATATGGGCTAAGGTCCAAAATAATCTTTTGGGCCAATGTGGGTTTATTATATGGGCCTAATCCTCTTGGACCTATACAAATTAGATTTTATTAATCATAATTTGATTAATAGTCCATTTAAATACTTAATAATTATATTTTTAATCAGAAAAATTCTTAGAAAATTTTCGGGCGTTACTCCCTCCCCCACTTTAAAAAGAATTTGGTCCACAAATTCAATCCATGGATTTATGGAGAGTGTACTTACATTCAAATATTTTTGGAAATCTTTTGCAAATAGCCTCTTCAGATTCCCATGTTGCTTCATGAGGATATAACTTGGTCCATTGGATCTTGACCCTAGGAATAGTTTTATTCCGAAGTTGACGTACTTCTCGTTCAATGATCTTGACTGGCTTTTGCTCATATGTCAAATCCTTTTTAATCTCCAGGTTGTCGTAAGTAATGACATGCAAAGGATCAGGTACATACTTCTTGAGCATTGAGACGTGAAATACATCATGAACTTCAGATAGTTGAGGGGGTAAAGCTATTCGATATGCGACTTAACCCACCCTATCGAGAATCTCAAAAGGGCCAATGAATCTTGGGGTAAGCTTGCCTTTGATACCGAACCTTCGAATACCACGGCCTGGAGAAACATTAAGAAATACATGGTCTCCTATTTGAAATTCTAGATCGCGTCTTCGATTATCGGCATATGATTTCTATCTATTTTGAGCCATCTGAAGTCTCTCTCAAATATGCTTTATCTTCTCGGTATTATCTCTAATGATGTCGGTACCGAGAAATTACCTTTATCCTACTTCATTCCAACAAATAGGCGATCGATAGCTTCTACCATACAGAGTCTCGAATGGTGCCATCTGAATGCTAGACTGATAGCTATTGTTATAGGCAAATTCCACTAGAGGCAAGTGATCGTGCCAACTTCCTCCAAAGTCAATAGCACATGCCCTGAGCATATGTTCCACCACTTGATTTGTTCTTTTAGTTTGACCATTAGTTTATGGATGGAACGCAATGCTAAAGTTAAGTCGGGTCCCTAATGAATGTTGTAGACCCTTTTAGAATTGTGATGTGAACCGAGGATCTCGGTCGGATATAATGGTGACAGGGACACCATGTAATTTGACAATCTCTCTCATATATAATGCTGCTAATACGTCCGCAGACCATCAACTTTTGATTGGTAGGAAATGTGTAGATTTAGTCAATCGGTCTATGATCACCCATATACCATTGTGTCGTCCTCTTGTCTTAGGTAAACCCATGATAAAATCCATCCCTATATTTTCCCATTTCCACTCGGGAATATTCAAGGGGTGTAATTTCCCAATGGGCTTTAAATGTTCTGCTTTTACTTGTTGACAAGTGAGACATCGGAACACAAAATCCACCACTTCTCTTTTCATATTGGGCCACCAAAAGTTTCTTTTTAAATCTTGATACATCTTGGTAGCACCAAGGTGAATGGTATACCTTGATTTGTAAGCTTCTTCCATGATCAATTTCTTAGTGTCATCATAATTCGGCACACATATTTGATCCTTAAATAATAGTCTTCTATCATTTGAGATAGAAAATTCCAGTCTCTGATCAATATTATCCTTAATCTTCATCAATGTGGGGTCATTTTCTTGCAATAGGATTATGTCCTTGATCAAGGTAGGTTGAGACCCTATATTTGCAATCATGCCTCCTTCTCCTTCCATATCAATATCCAGATTTAAATGAGATAAATCTTCAATAAGACAAGTTATACCTTTCCTGAGGCTTGCTAGAGTTGCCATTGGTTTCCTGCTAAGAGCGTCAACTACATCATTTGCCTTCCCTGGATGATATTGGATAGTAAAGTCGAAGTCCTTGAAATACTCCAACCATCTGTGTTGTCGCATATTTAACTACTTCTAGGTGAAGAGATATTTCAGACTTTTATGATATAAAAATATAGTGAATTTCTCCCCATAAAGGTAATGTCGCCAAATCTTCAATGTGAATATGACCGCAGCTAGTTCCAGATCATGTACAAAGTAATTTTCTTCATGACGCTTTAACTACCTTGATGAATCACAAATCACCTTTCCATTTTGCATAAGGACACACCCTAGACCAATGCTAGATGCATCCGTATAGACTTCAAATCCACCACATTCAGTGGGTAATGTCAAAATGGGGGCTGTAGTAAGGTGGTCTTTAAGAGTTATAAAACTTTATTCGCAATCCTTTGACCATATAAAAGGATTTTCTTTTCTTGTAAGTCTAGTCAGAGGAACGGTGATCTTTGAGAAATCCTTGATAAATCTCTTGTAATAACCAGCCAAATCTAGAAAACTTCTGACTTCTGACACGGTCGTCGGTCGGCTCTAGTTCTTAACAGCTTCTATTTTAGACGGATCGATAGTAATTCCTTCTTTTGAAATAATTTGGCCAAGGAAAGAGACATCCGTAAGCCAGAACGTGCACTTACTAAGCTTTGCATAAAGTTTGTGCTCTTTTATTATTTGCAAGGCTATTCTTAAGTGCTCCTCATGTTCCTCCTTTGTTTTGGAGTACATAAGAATATCATCTATGAAGACGACCACAAACTGGTCAAGATAAGGTCTGAAGATATTATTTATGAGTTGCATAAATGCTGCCGGGGCATTGGTTAACCCGAACGACATTATCACAAATTCATAGTGGCCATACCTTCTCCGGAAATCAGTTTTATATATGTCTTCATCTTTGATCTTGAGCTGATGATACCCTGACCTGAGGTCTATCTTGGAGAAATATTCTTAATTGTGAGTTGATTCAGTCGCCGGTAGTCGATAAATAATCTGAGAGATCCGTCCTTCTTCTTGACAAATAGAACTGGCACACCCCAAGGGGATGTGCTACGTCGAATGAAGCCCTTGTCTAATAATTCTTGAAGTTGTTTCTTCAATTCCTTGAGTTCTGTGGGGGACATCCTGTAGGGAGCTATTGAAACAGGTGCTGCTCCGAGAATGAGTTCAATGAAGAAGTTTACTTCCCTATCGAGTAGTAAACCGGGAAAATTAGTTGGAAATACATCGAGAAACTCATTCACGATTGGAATGTCTTCTAAGATGATCTCTTTGGATTCGGTACTGATTATAGAAGCATGAAAAGCTTCACATCCTTGCGAAATAAGTTTACAAGCGTGAAGAGATGAAATGATAGTTGGATGCTTCCTATATTTGACACCAAGGAAGGAAAACCTTGGAAGACATGGTTTCCTAAAAGACATAATCCGGTTGCGATAATTTATGTAGGCGTCATGGTCTACTAGCCAATCAACACCCAGAATAACATCGTAGCCCTCCATGTCAAGGCATACGAGGTTTGTAGGAAGATTGTGACCTTCTACCATCACCTCACTATCAAGATAGTAGTTTGTAAGTTTTGTTCCAGGACCTAAAGGTGTAGTAATAGCAAGGTCCGAAGGTAGAGGAACTGATGTAATGGGTAAGGTTTTTACAAAAGTAGTAGATATAAAGGAATGTGAAGCACCAGTATCAAATAGTACGAATGCAGGATGGGAATAGATTTGGATAGTACCTTCCATTAGCCCATCATTCTTGTGTGCTTCCTCCTCCTCCATAATAGCATTGAGACGAGCCTGTCGCTTACGTCCACCACCGAAAGATTGTTCCTTCATAAGAGGGCAATCCGGCATGCGGTGCTCCCTACTGCCACAACGTAAACAAGTGCCGAGACCCTTCCAGCACTCTTCGGCCGAATGTCCAAACTTTTCGCCAAAGGTGCAAGCCGCCATGACTTGCTTCTCTTCTTCCTTGACCTTCTTATTCTTGTGGTAGCCACTACCACTCCCATTCTAGGATCTCTTCTTGATATCATGTGATTTGTATGGTTCCGTGATATTAAACTTCCCCTTCTTATCTTGCCGATCAGACCTTGGGCTTGGCTCCTCTCATTTGCCTTTTAATTTCTTGACCTTTACCAAGGTCCTTTCACGAAGATGCACATGTTGGACCATCTCCGCGTATGTACGGATATTTTGAGTCCAAAGTTGTTGAATATAGCCGGGCCTCAATCCATCCATAAATCGATTAGCTTTTAACAAGTCGGTGCTAACCAAGTGAGGAGCATAAGGCGCCAGCCTTGAAAATTGAAGTTCATATTATGCTACGGTCATCATGCCTTGGCGTAACGAAGCAAACTCCATAGCCTTCATCTTCTTAACATGTTCAGAGAAGTACCTGGCTCGGAAGAGTGTAAGGAAACCCTACCAACTATGAGGTGCATCTGTTGGCGGTGCAGGAACTGACTTCCATCATGTATGGGCATCTTTATTTAATTGGAACGTAGCAAGATGAACCTTCTCTTGATCCGCACATTGCATAACTTCAAAGATACGATTCATCTCATCAATCCAATTCTTGACTTCGTTTGGATTAGAAGAACCCGATAATCGTGGAGGATTTAAGCTTCAAAAATTACGGTGTAAATATCCAGCTCTTGCCCCTGCGCCGGCTTGCGCCATGTTCTGTAACGCCTGGGTGAGACTCGCAACGGTTTATTGCATATCTTCCCAATCAACGTGATGAGCAATGGTGAGAGTAAGGTACCTGAGAAGGATAATGAATTTATTAATTCTAATGGGATGAGTAGGGTTTCTTAGAAATATTTTTTAATTACTATCTCATCCCAGGTTCTACCCAATTCCTCTCATAGGTTGGGAATTTCTTTCCTAGTTTGATAGGTGTGGGTGCTTAAACCTCGGACTTAGCCTATGACATGACCTTTTTCCTAGGACTTTAGTCCTAAGGATCTGATACCACTCTCATTGTCACGCCCCGAGATTATATAGCGGAAGCAATCGGGATCATGAACAGAAGGCTAGTACGCCTCGAGCAAGCAATATAATCAGAGCACAAAACAATCACATAAAGTAATTGCACAAGTAATTCACTAAAACCTCTAACTTTATTTCATTTCCAAATAATCTCCAAAGTACATATGATCTTTTCACTAGACTCAATAAAATAAAGATTACATCATGACTCGACTAGACTTTTGAAAACTAAGGCTCTTTCTCCTCCATTTTCCCTTTAATCGCTCTCAGATCCATCACTTGAGTAATCTGAATCCGACCCACTAGAATTTACTGAAAAAGAATAGAAAGTAGGGTAATGAGCACACTTGCCCAGTAGGTATCTTCGTATCAACACAAAGGCAAGTTTAAGTGATTAACATTTTTGCTCTAGAGATTAAGATAAATAATGCAAATACGATCAAGCTTGTGAATAAAACAAAAGTAGCAAGATATGAACGAGACATGAAGAATATGATTGACAGAGTATCTAGCAAGAAGGTAAATTTGGCCTTTCCATGAACAAGAATGTAACAAGAATTTAGTTTTCATAACCCTGAAGGTTATGCACTAGAAAGTCATGTAACAAGCAAGAAAGTACTATTCACTTAATAGCAAGTACTTCGTGAATTTACGTGGATCTTGTGGATATTTCACTTATTTATAGAGAAAGTACTCTGTCACGCCCCGAGAGCGGAAGATACCCGGAGACGCATGACGAGTTTATATCAATCATGTCAATCAGAGTATTAGTGTATTCGACACCAAAAATCAGAGATGCACGAAAGTAAAGATAACCCAATCCTTTATTCCTTCATAGGAATATGTCTATTACAAACCTTTGGAGTACTAACGAAAATAAAGGGAAAAATACAAGGTTGACTCAAGAAAATATGAAAAAGACTTGATAACACGGAAGAAGCTCTATCTCTTTCACTCTTGATTTTCCCCATCCGTTCGAGTTCCCTCATCGTCGGACTTACCTGAAAAGTAGGGAAACACTAAGTGAGCGAACGCTCAGTAGGAAATTATATCTCAAGATCTAGCAAGGGGTTTAAGTGATTACATCTTTCATGAATGCACTATAGCTATACATGCTCGCATAAAACAACAAGATAGAGAGAGTGTATAACAATAAGATAGCGACGAGAACTAGTCATGAACTTTCAAGAACTTATATCAAAAGATATCAAGATATTCAAGCAAGTGTATTCATCATGTCATGTTGGAATTTGGCTATTTTGTTTCAAGTCAAGCAAGTATACAATTACCCTTCCTCGGGCCACGCAAGTCATGTAATATCAAGTCAAGTACAAGTACAAGATTTGTGGAATGTTCAATCAAGCTAGTCATGCACTTCGGTATAATGCCAATATCGTGATCAATCAACTCCCATGGGCACAAGTACTTTCGGGTGCTCCTCCTAGGACCAGATCGGGCCCTATATGCGCAGGCATTAATCATGTATTTTAACATCCACTTTTGTGTATAGCCAATATGGAATTTCAAGGATAAAGCTTGTAGACACGTAGGATAGACTTTGATAGAATAGAGTCCAAAAATATGACCCTTAACATCGAATGGCGATAATAACGGTACAATCACGATTATTGATAAAACTAGGTGGAATTGGTTCCCTAACTTGGGTACCATGACAAACAAGTATGGGCACTCTTTATATAGAATTGAGGTCCACATGAACAGCACATCAATGGCAAGACGTCCTCATTCTTAATATAGAATTGAGGTCGACATGAACAGCACATCAATGGCAAGACGTCCTCATTCTTAATATAGAATTGAGGTCCACAAGAACATCATGTTGAATATAGAATTGGGGTTTACAAGAACAGCATAACAATGTTGATATAGAGTTGGGGTTTACAAGAACATCATGACAATGTTGATATAGAATTGGGGTTTACAAGAACAGCATCAAATGGCATGATAACCTCATCCCATTAAGAGAATTCTCATGATACACACTTTGCATAACATGAGGGCCGGTATACCATGTTTCTTTAGAGTGACATAGCAAAATAGTGTAATGGGTATTTATGGAACAACCAGCTCAGTCGGCCTTGAGGGAATCCAAGGCTGGGAGGAGACTTACGGAGGTCTCTATATCTAACTCGCTAGTCCAAAGGAACGGAATGTCCAATGGAGAGCTTATATGTCAATGAGAATTGAGAGGGTAATGCGATAAATCGTCGTAGAAACGTGGGACTATACTCACGGAGTGGAGATATAGTGCCGATATAGAAATATAGATATATATAAAACCCTTCGGTTGACAGTAACCAGTACAAAACAGTAATACAGAAAATAGTGACTTACGCTAAGTCATTAATTATCCAATTAACGCCTTACTCAGGGGCGTTTATTTACAATTTGACGACTTATACATTAGTCATTCCTTCAATATTTCCATTATGCAGAAACTCAATATTCTGGAATTTTAACAAAAACGCGCCCTGGTCAGGGGCGTTACTTTTCAATTAGTGCTCTGGTCTGGGGCGTCAGTTCAATAAGAGACGACCTTGTGCATGTCGTTAATTCCATAATTTATCAATTTCCAGATAATAAAATTTCAGGAAACAATTTCATGGTCATGACAAGAAAAATAGTAGGATTCGATAGGTATGATCATGCATTAATTTAGATTCATGGTTTCATAGTTATAGAATTTTAAACATGGATAATTATCAATTATATGAAATTGACGACTCCTGGGTAGGGCGTTAAAATAAGAATTAGCACCCTTGTCTGGGTCGCTTCTTTGAAAATCACTCAGAAAACATTTGGAAGCGCAGTAAAACTATATGCATGAGATCATGGATGAGTTAATTTCATAATTTATACTAGTTTGGGCTACGTTCTTGAGAAAACCTACCTTTTGAAGGTTCTGGTGAAGATATATGAAGAAACTGAAGAGGTTACGATACTCTGTTCAACACAGAAGAAGAGGATGTTGACGAAGAGCCTTCGTTCTTCAGTCAAAAAGGGGAGTACTTGTTCTCACTGCAGGCAGCCTGCAGAGGAAGAGGAAGAACATTATTCTTCGTAATACTTAATCAGTAGAGAGAGAAAGAAAATAGGAAGAACCAACCTGTGTTCTTCAACTATGACGGTGATCATCCGTATACTGCAGAAGAAAGAAGAAAAGAAGATCAATAGTCTTTGGTTGAAGACAGAAGAAGAAGCACTTACTGGTTCTTCAGAGGCTCGATCGTCCAAAATAGATTCTAGGGTTCGATTAAGGGGTTACTTATAGGGTTTTGGGAATCCTAATAGGGTTAGAGTTGTATTGGAAGTAATACTTCCATGATAGAGTCCTTTCTATATTCTACTAACTCGTACTAATCCATAAACTTTCCCTGGATAATGTCCTGGTTCGAACAGAACACGAACAGAATTAGCGTCTTAAGTGAGGGCGTCGAATTTAAATTGACGCCTTGGCGAGCGTCATTACTTATGTAAAACGCGCCCAGGTAGAGGGCGTTTCATTTCCTTTCCTTAATTTTATTTTTCCCGTCGTTTGAAATTTGACGCCCTATTGTCTAGGCGTCCCTTTTAAATTAACGCCTTATACAAAGGCGTTTCCTTTTGAATCAACGCCTTGATAAAACGCGTTATTTTCCTCTTGATCAATGATTTACTCATTTAGGCTCTTTGTCATCTATTTACCTATCTTTTATTTTTAATTTGATTTATTTAAAAATATTGTTTTTATCAGGGTTGCTACACCCTCCCCCACTTAAAAGAATTTGGTCCCCAAATTCAATAGTATATATAAGTGGAGAGTGTAGAATATATACCTTAAAATAATTCTGGAAATCGCTTCCTCATGGATCCCTCGGTCTCCCATGTAGCTTCACGTTCGGAGTTCTTATTCCATTGTACCTTAAGCATGGGAATAGCCTTATTCCTTAGGATACGTACTTCACGATCTAGTATCTTTATAGGCTTTTGCTCATATGTGAGATCCTTCTGGATCACTAAGTCTCCATGATCAATAATATGTGATGGATCGTGTACATACTTCTTCAACATAGATATGTGGAATACATTATGTACATCGGACAGTTGAGGAGGTAATGCGATGCGATAAGCAACCTCGCCAACTCGTTCCAGTATCTCGAAGGGTCCGATGAATCTTGGTGTAAGCTTGCCTTTAACACCAAATCTCCGTATGCCACGTCCAGGCGATATCTTGAGAAATACATGATCTCCAACTTAGAATTCAAGATCTCTCCTTCTTGTATCGGCATAAGCCTTTTGCCTAGACTGAGCAACTTGCAGTCTTTCTCTAATCATTTGTATTCTTTCAGTGGTAACCCTTACCATGTCTGGACCTAGCAGTTGTTTCTCTCCAACTTCGTCCCAGCATAAGGGTGATCGGCAACTCCTTCCGTATAAAGCTTCGAAAGGTGCCATTTGTATACTTGCCTGGTAGCTATTATTGTATGCAAATTCCACCAACGGCAAGTGATCATGCCAGCTTCCATCGAAATCAATGATGTAAGCTCTGAGCATATCTTCAACCACCTGATTTGTTCTCTCGGTCTGACCATCCGTTTGAGGATGAAAAGCTGTACTAAAGTTAAGCCTTGTTCCCAACGAATGTTGTAATCCCTTCCAAAAATGAGAAGTAAAACGGGGATCTCTGTCAGACACGATTGAAACATGAATACCATGTAATCTGACTATTTCCTTGATGTATAATGCAGCCAAAACATCAACTGACCATCGGCTCTTTATTGGCAAGAAATGCGCCGATTTAGTCAATCGGTCAATAATAACCCATATTCCATCATGTCCTCCTTTTGATTTAGATAAACCCATAATGAAATCCATACTAATATTCTCCCACTTCCATTTGGGAATATCTAGAGGATGTAATTTTCTAGCAGGCTTTTGGTGTTCCGCCTTGACCTGTTGGCAAGTGAGACAGCGTGATACATAGTCTGTTATTTCCCTTTTCATGTAGGGCCACCAAAAATTCCTCTTCACACCTTGGTACATTTTGGTAGATCCAGGATGAATCGTGTACCTTGATCTATGAGCTTCATCTAATATCTTCTTCTTTAACTCGGGACAATCCGGTATGCAAGTTCTATTCCTGAACATTAATCTTCCTTCACAAGTTATTTGGAAATCAGATTGTCCTTCTAGTTTGCCCTTAATATTTGTAATGCAATCCTTAAATGCTCCTCATGCTCTTCCTTGGTCTCAGAATAAATAAATATATCATCAATAAAGACCACCACGAATTGATCCAAATAAGGCCTGAATATACTATTCATTAACTGCATAAAGGCAGCAGGGGCATTCATTAGTCCGAAAGGCATACCAACAAATTCATAATGGCCGTACCTGCTTCTGAATGCAGTCTTATGAATGTTCTCATCCTTGATTCTTAACTGATGATATCCCGACCTAAGATCAATTTTGGAAAAGTACTTGGATCCTGAAATTTGATCAAACAACTCATCGATTCTCGGCAGTGGATACTTGTTCTTGATGGTGAGATGATTCAACTGTCGATAGTCGATGCATAACCTCATGGATCCATCTTTCTTCTTTACAAATAATATAGGTGCTCCCCATGGGGAAGTACTTGGTCTTATGAATCCTTTCTTAATGAGTTCCATCAATTGCTCCTTTAACTCCTTGAGTTCGGCAAGGGACATTCTATACGGTGCCTTAGAAACTGGACCCGCACCAGGAACTAAATCGATGGTGAAGGCCACTTCTCTTTGCGGGGGTAATCCAGGAAAATCCTCCAGAAACACATCCGAAAATTCTTGAACAACTGGGATATCTTCTATCTTAGTTTCCTGAGCCTCCTTAATCGTGACATATGCAAGGAAAGATACACATCATTTTCTTATTAGCTTGCTAGCTCGGAGAGCCGAAATAAGAGGTGACTCGCTCCGACTCTTAGGGCTAGAATAGACTAGTTCTGGAAAGTCCTTGAAAGTAACCTTGCTATTGCGGCAATCGACTGTTGCCTGATATTTGGATAACCAATCCGCTCCCAGTATGACATCATACTCCTTTAGATCTAAACATATGAGATCGATAGGAAGATTTCTTCCTTTTACCAAGACTTCACAATTTTGATAGTGGTGAGTAATATCGGTTTCGTTTCCGAGAGGAGTAGATCAAATTATTTTCATCCATTCCGGTTCCATAGGTAGGGGGTTAGCAAACTTCTTGGAAATAAAAGAATGTGATGCACCCGTATCAAATAAGACATGTGCATACTTGGAACAAACTTTCAGTGTACCTTCTACTAGTCCGCCTTCTTCTTCTTGTTCGGTCTCCTTAATTGCGTGAAGACGAGCATTCTTGGTTACTGGGCGCTTTCCGTCACCGGTTTGATCATTAAGTAATGGGCAATCAGGAATCCGATGCTCACGGCTCCCGCAACGGAGACATGCTCCAAGTTTCCTCCAGCACTCTTCGGCTTTATGACCAGCCTTGTCACAATGCTTGCATATTATATTCGAAGGTGTAGTAGTGATAGAGAAGGGCTTGGTCTTCTTAAATTTTTGGTCTTGAGAAGAAGTACCTCTAGTGCTAGGCCTCTTCTTGAAGTTGGGTTTAAAGGAACCCGAACTTGTAACTTGTTCTTTCTTGTCCTTCCCACAGATTCTATCAGATAGTTCCGTGGCATCTTCTAGAAGCTGGGCTCGACGTACTATCTCCGAATAGACTTGAATATCCATTGGTGCCAGTTGGGTAATATATTGGGTCATGAGCCCATTAAGGAACCTCCTAGCTTTCATCTTCTCGGTGCTAACTAAGTGCTTAGCATACCGAGACAATCTAGAGAATTGTGCCTCGTACTCCGCCATCGATAATGACCGTTGCTTGAGTGCGGCAAATTCGGTAGCTTTCTTTTCTTGGACTCGGTCTGAAAAATATTTATTGTTGAAATGTTCAACAAATTCTTCCCAAGTAATTTAGTCTTGATTTATAGTAGCTTCGACTGACTCCCACCAGCATCGGGCATCCCTTTCTAGTTGGAAAGTAGCTAATAAGATTTTATCTTGATCCGTGCACTACATAACACGGAATATACGTTCCGTCTCCCTGATCTAGTGCTCTACGTCATTCGGATCAGTAGAACCCATGAATTTGTGCGGGTTCATGTTCTTGAAGACTTGGTGGAGACTTCCGGCTCGTTGTGCACCTCCCTGTGCTACTTGTTGCAGCACCTGAGTCATGCCTTGAAGTGTACGCTGCATGTTGCGCCACTGAGCACGTTCGGCAGCCATCGTCCTACAATTACAATAACTAGATTAGTATATACTCGCGTTAAGGGCTTTTAAGTTTTTATGTTAACTCCACCCTTGGTTCTACCCAATCTCACTGGTTAATGGTTTAACCTATCCTTGGACTTGGGTTTTCCTAGGAATTGAAATACCCTAGGCTCTGATACCACAAAAACTGTCACGCCCCGAGAGCGGAAGATACCCGGAGACGCGTGACGAGTTTATATCAATCATGTCAATCAGAGTATTAGTGTATTCGACACCAAAAATCAGAGATGCGCGAAAGTAAAGATAACCCAATCCTTTATTCCTTCATAGGAATATGTCTATTACAAACCTTTGGAGTACTAACGAAAATAAAGGGAAAAATACAAGGTTGACTCAAGAAAATATGAAAAAGACTTGATAACACGGAAGAAGCTCTATCACTTTCACTCTTGATTTTCCCCATCCGTTCGAATTCCCTCATCATCGGACTTACCTGAAAAGTAGGGAAACACTAAGTAAGCGAACGCTCAGTAGGAAATTATATCTCAAGATCTAGTAAGGGGTTTAAGTGATTACATCTTTCATGAATGCACTATAGCTATACATGCTCGCATAAAACGACAAGATAGAGAGGGTGTATAATAATAAGATAGCGACGAGAACTAGTCATGAACTTTCAAGAACTTATATCAAAAGATATCAAGATATTCAAGCAAGTGTATTCATCATGTCATGTTGGAATTTGGCTATTTTGTTTCAAGTCAAGCAAGTATACAATTACCCTTCCTCGGGCCACGCAAGTCATGTAATATCAAGTCAAGTACAAGTACAAGATTTGTGGAATGTTCAATCAAGCTAGTCATGCACTTCGGTATAATGCCAATACCGTGATCAATCAACTCCCATGGGCACAAGTACTTTCGGGTGCTCCTCCCAGGACCAGATCGGGCCCTATGTGCGCAGGCATTAATCATGTATTTTAACATCCACTTTTGTGTATAGCCAATATGGAATTTCAAGGATAAAGCTTGTAGACACGTAGGATAGACTTTGATAGAATAGAGTCCAAAAATATGACCCTTGACATCGAATGGCGATAATAATGGTACAATCACGATTATTGATAAAACTAGGTGGAATTGGTTCCCTAACTTGGGTACCATGACAAACAAGTATGGGCACTCTTTATATAGAATTGAGGTCCACATGAACAGCACATCAATGGCAAGACGTCCTCATTCTTAATATAGAATTGAGGTCCACATGAACAGCACATCAATGGCAAGACGTCCTCATTCTTAATATAGAATTGAGGTCCACAAGAACATCATGTTGAATATAATATTGGGGTTTACAAGAACAGCATAACAATGTTGATATAGAGTTGGGGTTTACAAGAACATCATGACAATGTTGATATAGAATTGGGGTTTACAAGAACAGCATCAAATGGCATGATAACCTCATCCCATTAAGAGAATTCTCATGATACACACTTTGCATAACATGAGGGCCGATATACCATGTTTCTTTAGAGTGACATGGCAAAATAGTGTAATGGGTATTTATGGTACAACCAGCTCAGTCGGCCTTGAGGGAATCCAAGGCTGCGAGGAGACTTACGGAGGTCTCTATGACTAACTCGCTAGTCCAAAGGAACAAAATGTCCAATGGAGAGCTTGTATGTCAATGAGAATTGAGAGGGTAATGCGATAAATCGTCGTAGAAACGTGGGACTATACTCACGGAGTGGAGATATAGTGCCGATATAGAAATATAGATATATATAAAACCCTTCGGTTGACAGTAACCAGTACAAAACAGTAATACAGAAAATAGCGACTTACGCTAAGTCATTAATTATCCAATTAACGCCTTACTCAGGGGCATTTATTTACAATTTGACGACTTATACATTAGTCATTCCTTCAATATTTCCATTATGCAGAAACTCAATATTCTGGAATTTTAACAAAAACGCGCCCTGGTCAGGGGCGTTACTTTTTAATTAGCGCCCTGGTCTGGGGCATCAGTTCAATAAGAGACGACCTTGTGCAGGTCGTTAATTGCACAATTTATCAATTTCCAGATAATAAAATTTCAGGAAACAATTTCATGGTCATGACAAGAAAAATAGCAGGATTCGATAGGTATGATCATGCATTAATTTAGATTCATGGTTTCATAGTTATAGAATTTTAAACATGGATAATTATCAATTATATGAAATTGACGACTCCTGGGTAGGGCGTCAAAATAAGAATTAGCGCCCTTGTCTGGGTCGCTTCTTTAAAAATCACTCAGAAAACATTTGGAAGCGCAGTAAAACTATATGCATGAGATCATGGATGAGTTTATTTCATAATTTATACTAGTTTGGGCTACGTTCTTGAGAAAACCTACCTTTTGAAGGTTCTGGTGAAGATATATGAAGAAACTGAAGAGGTTACGATACTCTGTTCAACACAGAAGAAGAGGATGTTGACGAAAAGCCTTCGTTCTTCAGTCAAAAAAGGGGAGTACTTGTTCTCACTGCAGGGAGCCTGCAGAGGAAGAGGAAGAACATTATTCTTCATAATACTTAATCAGTAGAGAAAGAAAGAAAATAGGAAGAACCAACCTGTGTTCTTCAGCTATGACGGTGATCATCCATATACTGTAGAAGAAAGAAGAAAAGAAGATCAATAGTCTTTACGATACATGGTTGAAGACAGAAGAAGAAGCACTTACTGGTTCTTCAGAGGCTCGATCGTCCAAAATAGATTCTAGGGTTCGATTAAGGGGTTACTTATAGGGTTTTGGGAATCCTAATAGGGTTAGAGTTGTATTGGAAGTAATACTTCTATGATAGAGTCCTTACTATATTCTACTAACTCGTACTAATCCATAAACTTTCCCTGGATAATATTCTGGTTCGAACAGAACACGAACAGAATTAGTGTCTTAAGTGAGGGCGTCGAATTTAAATTGACGCCTTGGCGAGCGTCATTACTTATGTAAAACGCGCCCAGGTATAGGGCGTTTCATTTCCTTTCCTTAATTTTATTTTTCCCGTCGTTTGAAATTTGACGCCCTATTGTCTAGGCGTCCCTTTTAAATTAACGCCTTATACAAAGGCATTTCCTTTTGAATCAGCGCCCTGATAAAAGGCGTTATTTTCCTCTTGATCAATGAATTACTCATTTAGGCTCTTTGTCATCTATTTACCTATCTTTTATTTTTAATTTAATTTATTTAAAAATCTTATTTTTATCAGGGTTGCTACATACTCCCAGTGCAATGTGACGCCAGTAGCATCATACCCCATGGTTTACAGTATGTTTCTGACAATCACCCGAGGGGACTACCATAGAGCCCTTGAACACAATCAGTGCTCGAACTGCATCTTCAAGTATAAATCAAACTACTTCCACGTTTATAACAATAATGTGGCCAATAAGTTCAACAATAGTTCCATGATAAGGTAACCAAAATATAGAATGTACCAATGATTGATCATAAGAATTCTAGGAAATGCATTAATAACTAGGTTATGCTATGGAAATAATTCGGCAGCATAACGGTACATTCTTTATCATTCATATTTTTAACATTGATTTATTAACATAGGTTTAGAGTCGAGATAATTATAAGACTATCCATGAATTCAAGAAAACCAACCCCAAGGGTCAAACCTTGGGTTAGACATAATCAAGATCCAAGCAGTCTAGTACATGACCATTTGATACAGAAAGCGGTCATATGCTAGACCGTTTAGAAATTCAAGCGGTCTAGTCTTGGACCGTTTCATGAGACAGAGTCGACATTTTTAAAAAAGAACCTCTAGAGCCTTGCGGTCTAGTGGAGGACCGTTGGGTATCTATTAGCGGTCTAGTGAATGGCCGCTAGCAGACTCTGGTGGTCAACCAGATGGTCGCTAAGTTCCAGAATACATAAAACATCGGTAAAAGTGCCTTCTAGATAATGGGCTTTAATGGTACAAGCAGCTCGGCGTCCTAGTGGGAATCCCACGCTCGCGGAGTCTTACAGAGGTCTTGAAATAAGATTTCCTAGTCTGTTGGAAGGAATATCAAAAAGAGAGGTCATCAAGTCCAAGATTGTGTACTTAATGTGCAAAAAGTGTAACTAATGACAACATACCTAGATATGTGCCATGTACTTAAGAAATGACTCTTTAGAAGAGAGAAAAAATCATGTAAAATAGTGATCAAGCTAAATCATGAATCCTCTATCTTTTAAAACATGTATTTATTAAAAGTTCTATGATTTTGGTCACAATTTAACATAAGTTTAAAAATAAGTCTAAGTGCATAAAGAACATGAAATCTACTATAATGAATAATATAATTAACTAAGTATATGAAACCAGTGCTCAAACTAGGAATAAAACTTAGTTAACTAGGCTTACCATATATTAATTTAGGCTATTCTGCAATATGTGTCGGATTTACAATATTACAGAAAATTAGAAAACAAAACGGTCTAGTATAGGACCGTTTCACTGTGGCTAGTGGTCTATCAGGCGACTGCTAGAGTTTGAGGCGATCTTCAGGAAGACCGTTTCCTCTCGTATAATCCAAGTTCAAATGATAATAAAACAAAATGCTAACTAAGGCATATCATGCATAGAAATCAACATATATAAACTTCCATAATCATGATAGAATAAATATATGCCACCAATATGCATAGGTTCATATGATCAACAAGAAAATTTCTCCTTTTACTTCATTAAGGCTAGTTCATGCATGAGGGGTATACTAGATGCATAGTCCTAATGAAAACATGAAATTCTCAAGGTACAATGCATGAAATCGAATGAAATCAGAGGGATTTTATTTGTAACTTTGAGTTTAAGCCATTCATGAGATAACCTACCTCTGTTCTGGGCGTTAGATTTCAAATTTAAGGCTAGAACTTAACCCTAGTTCTGCATATTTTGAGCTAAATCAGCAACTTCATGCCCTTGTATCTCATGATTCCCTTGACCTAAAGACGTGAAATTTTGAGGGTAAAAAGAGGATACTAACAAGAACAAATTGTTCTAAAGAACCTCTATCTAATTACCTCGTTTAGGACTTCTAATTCCTTGATCTTCTTGGGTCGGCCACACAGTTTCCTGAGTTATTGAGGTAGGATTAGCAACTTTGGAAGCTTCTAACTCTTTGTAGACTTGATCTCCTAGAACTAAAATTTGAGGAAAGTTAGTTCTAACTATAATGAACTAATTCCTAGAAGAAACTTACCTCTAATTCAGCCTCCTTACCTTAGTTCCATGTGAGCCAAAAGTAAGGGTCGCAGACGTCAAATCTGGGATCTATTTATAGGGTTAGCTTGGGTTTCGAGGATTAGAATGGATCTAGAGTCCAAATTAGGCTTTCAATTCGATCTAATAGTCTTCTAGACTTATCTAATTAGTAGATAAAGTCGAACCTAGGTGATTTGGATGTCAAAAATCTAATCTTTTCACGTTTTTTCATACCCACGGAACTGACAGAGCTAAGCGGTCTAGGTCTAGACAGCTTCCTGTCCCTTTGCAGTCTCGCGATAGACCGTTTTCCTTCATGAGCGCCGAATTTGAAGCTAGTTCAAACTCTTTTAATATTATCCAAGTTATTATCCATCTATTTATTTCCTAAAGAGTAATTATCCCCTTAAATTCTGTGATTATACTAGTTGTAGGCTTCTAGAATATGGGCTAAGGTCCAAAACAATCTTTTGGGCCAATGTGGGTTTATTATATGGGCCTAATCCTCTTGGACCTATACAAATTGGATTTTATTAATCATAATTCGATTAATAGTCCATTTAAATACTTAATAATTATATTTTTAATCAGAAAAATTCTTAGAAAATTCTCGGGCATTACAGACTTTCTAGTTTATTTACATTAGGTGCAAGCTTCACATATTTTTTTATCATTTTTGAATGAAATTTTAGGAAGTCCTTTAACTATGCTATGCGTATTCAATTTATGAAGCACACTATAGCTGGCATGACCTAACCTACGATGCCACAGGTAAGCTAGATCTTCCTTATTCACAGTTAGACACATATTTGTGTGTGCTACATCATCTAAGTCTACCATATAGATGTTGTTGACTCTCTTACCAGTAAATTTGATAGATTCAGAATTTGGTTCAAAGATAGTGCATGCAAGAGAGTCAAAAACAACTTTATGGCCTTTGTCACAAAGTTGGCTAATATTAAGTAGATTATATGCTAGCCCATCTACTAACAGAACTTCCTCAATAAAAAAAGATGAGCACTTACCAACTTTTCCTGACCCAATGATTCTGCCTTTTGTATTACCTCCAAATGTTACCTGACCTGCATCTTTCTCTATCAACATGTAGAATTTGCATCTATCCCTAGTCATGTGCCTGGAGCAGCCGCTGTCAAGATACCACCTATTTTGATTGGCTGCCAGGCATACATACAAACAAGATCAAGAAGAAAATTTTGGAACCCAAAAGTGTTTGGGCCCCATAACATCAGTTACATCAAGTAGGCTGGACATGATGTGTGTTGGAATCCAAAATTGTTTTGGTCTCTTTACTGAGTGTGTGGATTTTTTGTCATTCAACTTATTCTGCTATTTCTTGTCACTTTTAATCTTAGGATTTTTATTTTTCGTTGAAGTTATTTGTGGTCTGTCATCCTTATTGTTAACAGTCAGAAACTTTATGTGCCAGTTATTAATCCTATCGGCATTAGGATAAATGTGTCAAGTATGAATCCTAGACTGACCAAACATGGAATGCACAAACCCATATGTGTTCTGGTTTCTAGGTAGCCAAAAATGATTCCAAGTGTGGGGTTGATGGTTTTGGCTGTAATATGAATGTTGCACAGACCTCACACTTGAACTGCCTCGACTAGAGTTTCCCCAGCTCAGACCAGGACTCCTATCAGACATAGACCTAGAAGAAGTATAGGTCAATGCAGTGTCAGAATTGCCTCGACCTTTCTGAGAATGCTGGGATATTTTGGTTTGGGGTTTTCCTTGGACTTGACCTTTGATGGTCCGACCCCTAACCTGTCCTCTGGTCTGATATGAAGTGTTATGTGTGCATGGTCCACTAGACACCCCAACCTTTTCTTTCCCTTTGTCCTTGATACTGGGATTGTTCTGGTTGACATTTTTTACATTTTTATTGTTATTATTTTCACAATTCATACTAATTAAAGGTGTGAATGTGGATTTTCCTTTTCCAGCAACAAATGAAATAGTTTTCACATAAAGCCTCTTTTTATTAGTTGGGTTAAAATACAAGCCTTCCTTTCTGAAGTTGACTTTAGTTCCCAAGATGGCATTAAGATTTTCTGTTCCTTGTGTCATGCCTTCAAGGGAATGTTGTTTGTCTTTATTTTCCTTTTCTAAGTTTTCAATGGCCTTTTTTAGTTCATTATTCACACAAGCAACAACATCATATTTTTCTTTTGAAATTTTTGTTTCTTCCTCACATTTCTACATTTAAATTTTTAACTCATCAATAACATTTTTCAGATGTTCATTTTCACACTTCATGTTAGATAAAACAGTATTCAGATCATCACATTCAGCAAGAGACTTTTTCATATTACAGTTTTCAGATTCTAAACAAGCTATTTTATCATTCAATGAAGTATCATTCACTAGGGAATTAATTCTTCTCTTTAAGTGCATGTTCTCCCTACACACATCATCATATTTATCAAGAATTTCTGCATAAGCATCTTCCCATTCATGAACAGTATAGTTTTCAAAAGGATTTGTTACCTCTTCATCGCTTTCTTTGTCTTCACTCTCAGCCATTAAGCACAGTCTTTCTTCCATGTTACTGCCTGAGCTGCTGCTGAGACTACCTTCATCCTTGTCACTCCAGGTGCTAATCATTGCCTTTCCTTTCTTGTTCTTGTACCTGGGTTTTTCTTTCTGCAGCTTGGGGAAGTCTGACTTTAGATGGCCAGCTTTCCTGCAATTGTAACAGACATTAGATTCAATTTTCTTAGCAGAATCAGATCTATGCTTAGACTATCTTTTTCCAGAAAAATATTTTCTTCTAATTCCCCTTCCTTCTTTTCTCAGAAACTTTTTAAATTTCCTAGTGAACATAGCAAATTCATCTGGATCCTCCTCTGAACTAGTAGAGTTATGCTCACTAGAGGATCCTTTGCTGCTAGAAGTTATGTTCAGAGCGAGATGTTTCTTCTTCCTGTCAGAATCATCAACTATCTTAAGGTTCAACTCATAAGTCATGAGAGAACCAATAAGTTCATCTATAGTAGTCATGGATAAATTCCTAGACTCCTTCATAATAGTGACCTTAGTTTGCCAAATCGGAGTCAGGGATCTAAAATTTTTTCTAACTAACTCATATTCACTATAACTCTTACCAAGGCTTCTTAAGCTATTTGTGATCACCATTAGCCTGGCATACATCTCAGAAATTGACTCATCTGGCTTTATTTTGAATGCTTCATATTCTAAAACAAGCATGTTAGCCTTCATTTCTCTTACCTGAGATGTACCCTCGTAGATTACCTCTAACTTATCCCACATCTCCTTTGCAGTAGAGCATGAAGATATTCTCGTGAACTCTATGGGATGAAGAGCACATTGAATCGCGTTGACGGCGCTCCAATTCAATGTTGATATGCAAACTTGTTCTCTCGTCCAAACTTCCTCGTCCTTAGGGAGCTCGAATGGTCCCTTGCTCACCACCTTCCAAATCTCGTAATCTTTCGCACGAAGGAAGACCTGCATGTGATTCTTCCAGTAAGTATAATTGTTAACATCGAAGTATGGTGTCTTACCTGTTGAGTAGCCTTCTGCTGTCAGACCTCTAGGATCCATTTGGCTGAACTCTTCGGGATGTTAAGCCTCTACAAAGAGTCAGGCTCTGATACCAATTATTGTAACGTATGAAGCCAGATCTAGAGGGGGGGTGAATAGATCCACCCCAAAATATTACAAAATTTAAAGCAAATATATGCGGAATTTATGCAGCTTAAAATTACCACTACCAATTCAACTCACAGTGATGTCTAGATAAGAAATATAGTGCAATGTAAGAGTTGACAACATAGATGATCAACAATGAGTAAGAGATGATGTAACTGAGATTCAGATTAATGAGTTCAAAGCTAGTTATAGAAGAGGAACGAGGCGGAGGTGGAACTCAATGAGTTTACTCACGCAGGAAATGCCACCTTTCAGATAGATTTACCCTATCCTTCTAGTAGCACCTTTTTTTATACCTTCTTCATACAACGATATTCAGCAGAGAAATTCAAGCAAACAACAGAACTATAAGAACTATCAACAAAGAACTCTCAGTGAAATAGTCAGACAGATCAATCACATAAGCAATCACACACGAGGCACAAGGTTTTTAGGAGGTTCGATCTCTATCCAGAGATCTACGTCCACCCCTTACTCAATCGAGTAAGGATTACTGTTGACTCACAGCTTAAATTCGCTGATCCACAGCTTTGGGGAATGAATCCCTACAAACCGTTGATCCACAGCTTTGGGGAATAGATCCCAGAAAACTGAGCCTCACATCTTGCTCTGCTGAGCCTCACAGCTTGCTTCCAAGGAATTACTTCCTTGCCGCTAACACATAGCTTGACAATCTGCTGATACACAGCTTACAGAAATCGTAGCGAATATAAAATGACAAGAACAAAATCAAAAAAAATCAAGATGATCTGTAGCTCACTTGAGCTGAACGATGTCTAGATTTGTTCCAGAGATCGAGACAAACTTGACTCCACTTACAGATCTCCTGAATGCTCACAGCTCTTAAAGTAGGTCTCCACTTTCCGATACTATGTTTCTTTTTCAGCTATTCACTCTCTGCTGCTCCTTAACTTACTTCTATGTGTGCTTCTTTTTTATTATTATTATCTTCTACCTTCTTCATTTGAGCGACCTGGTGTCTATATATAGGCTCCTGATAGGGGCGTGTGGAAAACACATTTCCCGCCCAGAAATTCGAAGTCGAGTGCTCCGCTGAAGCTCCACGTGTCAGGAAATAAATGTGTGCTGCCCACGTGGCGAAATCTCCAAGCGCCACTCCTTCTTGGATCATGTGCTCTTTTTAAGTTGAAGACTTCGAACCATGTGACCGTGCTAAGCATAAGGCACACAGCCTTTTGCTTATTTGATCCTGGGTCCTTTAGTGACTAAAGTTCCTGCCAATCAGAACAAAGCATTTCGTCAAACAGATTGTAACCATGAGTAGTAGTCAATGTGCTCTGACTTACAAAAATATGATCATTGTATAATTCAGACAATGATGCATAAATATATTCTAGGTAAGTGTAAAAGATTGCATTGATCTTACTGAGCAAAACGCTGCATGTGCACCGACTTGAATATACATTCTATACAAATGCTCAGACTCGTGAATGCCCATGCTCGGACCTCATACAGACTGATAATGCATGTGCACAGACTTGTAAGATTCACAATTAGACCTATAGAGCTATATGCTTAGAACTTGTATGTGCATGTGCACTGACTTGCATAGACATAAATCTATGCATATTCTCAGACCTGTTATGCTACTAGTGAGAAGATGCACCGACCTGTTTATGCTGACTTGTACATGTAGATGCACAGACCTTACTTCAAACATATGCATGATGTGCTTTGACCTGAAAGCATGCACAGACCTGGATGTCGCATGTGCATCGACCTTATTTAGTACACAACACAATGTGCACCGACCTTGTTATGACTAATACAAGGTGTGCGTCGACCTTATATGCAAAATGAATAATGTGCACAGCCATGTAACAGTAACACATGTAGACCTTCATACGCATGAGTGAACATGTGCGTCGACCTTATTTGCAAGATGACAGATATGCATCAACTTTCGTAAATGACAAAGGCAGATGTGCATCGACCTTAGTATGCGCTACAATAAATGTGCACCGACCTGCCTCTACTAAGAAATGCAACATGCATCGACCTTCATGCTAAATGCAAAATGTGCACATACTTTATTTAGTGATGCAAAGATGTGCTTCGACCTTGGTCTTACACAAAGAGCAATGTGCATCGACCTTAGTGTGTACAAGTACACACTAGCATCGACCTTATCTTCTATACCAAATCGATGTGCATCGACTTTTGTTATGTGCAGATAAAATCATGTGCACTGACCTAATTAAGAAATATGCATGTGCATAGACCTTATGTAGCAATCTAACCAAAACATGCATCGACCTTGTGTGAGAGGAGGCTTGAATATGCACCGACCTACATGCGTAAGTCATGAATGTGCACTGACCTTATGTAACAAAAGATATGTGCACTGACCTTATGTGCATAGGCTTCTGGATGCTGAGCAGGGTGCCCTCCAATTGGCCCAGAAGTGATAAGGTGTTCTTAGTTCTCATTGGCTGGCCAATCTTCTTCATGCAGTAGACTGCAGTTCCCATTGCCTGGCCAATATGCTTCGAGCAGTACACTGCGGGCTGAGCTTCTTCTTCCTCCAGGCAAAGACCATCTCCTGGTGATACCATTACCAGGAGACCTGCTATTGGTCTAGCTGTAAAGAAGGCATTATTTTTTGTAAAAGATCCTTTGGAGGCTTGTCAAGTGGCCTAGGGACAAGTGCCAAACTAGAGTTCGAAGGTCCAAAGGCTATAGAAAAGAGTTCTTCTCTTTTTCCGCTTGGGTGACCTATTTGTTACCCTTGCGGGCCATTTGTCACCCATAGCAAGTCATTTTTTTCTTTTATATAGTCATTTGTCACCCTTATTCACTTTAAACCGCCGCCACTACTTAGCCCTTCATTCGTTGCATTTGGCTCACTTGCTGCGTCGACTCCATGAAGCATTGCGTCGACTCTCCTTCCAAGCTTCTCAAGGCGTTCAGTGCTATCACCCATTCTTTAGTGTTACATGCCTATTTATCAGCCTTGTCTTCTATTTGTCATCCATAGTGACTTATTTGTCACCCTTATCATCCACAAGCCGTCACCACTGCTGCCTTTCTTTCTTGAGCTTAGACGTCACCTTAGGCTATTTTTCACCCTTAGCCTTGTCTTTTGCACCACTACAAAGCCATTTATCACTGTTGGCTGGGTGAATGTCTGCGTTAAGAACCCTTTTCACTGTCTTCTTCTTTTACCTTTTTCATGTGAGCACTGTAGTTGGTAGATGATGACTGAGCCTTTGACCAGATCTTTGAAGCTTGCATAAGCTTGACCTTGACTTGTTGAGTTTCACTGGGTTCATCTTGACCTGGTCATCTTGATATTTAAGCTTGGCTGTGTCAGTTTGACCAATGTTGACTTTGACCAAAGTCAACTTTGGACTGGAGTCAACACCGCCTTCAAATGAAGTCTTCAAGACTTCTTCATATCCTGTTCACCCTTCAAAACCCATTCTTCACACTTGAAGATCACCCCAAGCTTCCATTATACATCTCTGACCATCTATTTGTCACCCTTAAACCATAGCCATATGTGTAGTTTGTCTACCTTGCTGTCTTGAGCGAGAGTCGACTTCTGAACAACACTTAGTAGATTTTGACTTAGTCTTCTTCATCTAACATGTTCTGTGCACAAACTAAAGACAAACTGGAAATGACATCATCAACAATATTCATGACTCATAGTTTTAACATCATTAAAACACAGGGACACAACAACTTGAATTCAGAACAGAGGGCATTATTTTCAAAATACGACAGGGAAGTGAACTTAAACAATCTTTAAGTCAACTTGAGTGATTCAGCCGTAAGAGAGCATTCACAGTGTACTACAGAGAAGTTGACTTTTGTAGTCTTTAAGTCGACTTGAGCTTTTCCAAAATCACCTATCAATTTAGATTGACTCTAAATGGATGCATGGACTTTTTGAGTTTTCTATTATCAATGACATGTACTCGAATGATGCAAGCTTGCCACTAGCTCCCCCTAACTACATGTAAATTGTGCATGAGTGAGATGCAAATCAAAGCATGAGACACTTATTCCCTTTAACTAAATGCATATAGTCATGATGAAGATGATATGCCTTCCAAGTAGATTCTCTAAGCTATGCATGAGCATGCAAAGAAACACATGTGCATTGAACATGAATCAATTATGTTTCTCCTTGAACAACACAACGGGTGTGCATGCACTTCAAATGAATGTGCAACTCGATCAACCAAGAGCAGATAGATGCATGCTACTTACTCCCCCTCACTGAATCCATTGAATATGTAAACTAAATATGAGAATCATGCAAGGGAGTATGCAGAACAAGATCTCATGAAAGACTTGCATGCTTCAAATGCAGGAATGACCTATGGTACCTTGCGGAGAACTTAGGCTTGACAACCACCTCACGCTTAGTGTGGGTTTTCAAACAGACATAATCTGCCCTTCTCCCAACATCATTTAATATACCATAAGGTCATGCATGAAAATGCATCATGTGTTCAATGCAAATGAATATAAGCATGCATGTAAACATATGTAGCACAAAGCATGCATTGAACTTTCCTGCAGCAGATTTGAAGTGAGTTCAATTGTTCAGCATGATATATGCAGACATGAAAACATATGTGGCCAACTTCAAAATCCTATAGCTAAACCAGTTAAGCAGAATAAACATGAATTCTTTTTGACTAGAGGCAGATGGGCAGCTTTAACAATGAAAAAGATTAAAGCAAACCTACAGACAAGGATCATGAACAAGGTGAATGTGTTTTTAACAAACCAGGGTGCCTTGTTTATTTATCAAACCCCCTTTATTTCCTTGCTCTAAGGCACTCCTGCAAAAACAAGTTCTCATTTTCTGTTTAAAGGTACCCAAGATCTCTTGGGCCCTGAAGGGTTAGTAGCACCTTTCATGTGTGTTGTCCGTGAACTCAAGGCATTAAAATCATCATATTCCATCAAATGACAATCATTCATAACATGCCCTACCTTTCCACAGTAATGACAATGAATAGAAGCATTCAAATTCTTCTTAAGAGGATAGGCATGAGGTTTCTGTGGGAAGGTAGTGGTTCTGCCATTTCTATCATGGAGCTTGAAATTTCCTCTCAAATGCCAACAGTCCTGGACTATGTGGCTGGCTCTTTTATAGTTATGACAATAAGGCCTCTTGTTTGAGAACAAATTTGGCCTTCTTTGGACAGTGGGTTTTTTAAGAGCCTGAAATTCATCATTTCTCAAAACAATACAATTGTGCATTACATGACCGGATTTGCCACAATAAAAACATCTGATAGTCCCTTTTTGAACAACATGAATTTTGACATGATCTTTTCTAGCATGCACATGGGAGTTTTGAAATGAACCCTTTTTGTTTGAATTCATTTTAGAATCATTGAAACCATTCAATTTCTTGCATGCATTTTTCTCATCAAATTTCATGACATTACAATCATGCATCATGTGACCTACTCTACCACAATAATCACAAGAAAAATTTTGCTTGGGTGCATGTGTGTGTGTTTCAGAAGTATATACATCATGCACAGTGGTAGCAGGAGAGTTCTTTGATTTATTTTGCAGATTACTACCCATTTAATATTTTTCAGTTTGTTTCAAATTCCTTTGGGCAGTGAATTGGAAGATTCATGTGTTGGTTGAAGTGTTGGGTTGTCCTGAGCTTTGAACAAAAGAAGTAAACAATTTATTTTCAAAGGATTTTTTATTTTCAGGTTTATAACCCAGTCCCCCTTTTTGAAAATTCACTCTAACTCCTAATAGCTTATCCAATTTTCTTGGCCATCAACAAATTTAGTTAGTGAGCTTTTCAAATCTTGAATTTCATTTTCAAGGGATACAATATGTAGCTCATAACTAGCAATTTCCTATTCACTGCAAACAACACATTCATTCAGCACTCCATTGGTAATTTTATGACTTTCAATTTCTTGTTCCAGCACGTGAACTTTTTCAAAATCAACATTGATAGTAGTGGATTTCCTTTTTCTAGAGATAGTAATCTTTCTGAAATGATAGTATTCAGCACCATCAACTTTTTGTTTTGTTCCTTCACATTTTCATTTTCTTTTACAAGTTTTTCATCATTGGGCGTTGAGTTAAGTTTTTCACTCAGTTCTTCCTCTACTTGTTCAAGGTCTAAAACCTTCGATAGCATGTGTCTGCTTTCTTCTTTTAATGAGTCAATTTGGTTTTCTTGCCATTCAAGATCAGAATGGAGACTTTCATTTATCTTTTTTAGAATTGGACAAATTTTGCATGCAAAATTATCAGAACAAGCATTTTCAGTTTCTTTTCTAAGTGTTCTATTTTGGGTTTCAGAATCTTCAAGACTTTTCTGAAGTTTTGCATTTTCATTTCTTAAAGAGGCAATCAATTCTTTGTGCACTTCAATATCAACCAACTAGTTTTCACTTACTTCCTCCAAGTGTAAACATTTTGTACAGGAGGAATTTGACAATTTCTATTCTGATCCTTTCTTCAACTTTTTGTTTTTAGACTTTACTTTCTTGTATTTTCTAAGTAGATGCTCATACTCTTCTATCAATTCATCAAGTGCAGTCTCATCAGATTTGGAAGTTACCTACTCATTCTCCCTTTGATCACTATTGTGATCGCTTCTATCAGCATTAGACATGTGTCTTCCTTCTTCCCATTAACAGCCATCAATCTTTTTAGTATGTCCTTTGCATTCCTGCAATCAGAAACAAAAGGAAGGATATCTTGATCAACATCAGATTTCAAAATATTGAGAGCTCTAAGATTATCATTATTTTTGATCCTGTGAACATCGGTCCACTTTAACATGTCCTTAGGCACTTTATGTGGACCTTTGGAGATGATGTTCCACAGGTTTGGATTAATTGAACTAACAAATTTACACATCCTACCTAGCCACAAAGAAAAATCAGAACCGTTAAATACAGGTAGATGAACAGGGGGAAAGAAATTAGAGTGATGATCCGTGATCATAAAAACACCTATGTAGCGGGATCTTCTCTGTAGATGGTCAAATCTGATCTAATCAGAGACCCGCTCTGATACCACGTGTTGGTAGCTCTGATACCACGTGTTGGCAGCTCAAATACCACAAGATAGGTGCACAGCTAGGATCTAGAGGGGGGGTGAATAGATCCCCTCTGAACGTTTAAGCCCTATTAAAAACTCTATATCAATAGAGATGAGAACCACCAGATAACCATAGACTAAGCAGAAAACTAATGCGCTCGTGGAAGAAAATCTATCAAGTAAAGCATTCGGCTCATGAAGCAACCTGTGAAAGGAGGAAGGAGACAAAGAGCAATCTCACAAGCAAACCACACTGGACAAAAGGTTTTAGGTGGTTTGGTCTGCTACCCAAAGACCTACGTCCACCCCTCACTCAACCCGAGTGAGGCTTCACTAGTGCAACACACTAAACCGCTGTCTTACAGCTTGCAGGCACACAAGGCCAAACCACAGAACAGAGAACAACCTCTGCCTGTCTTCCTACAATACCCAGTAGGGACGGATCACCCAAGACCAGAGCACACCTCTGTCTGTCTTCCTACAATACCCGGTAGGGATGGATTACGGGTTCCAACAAGATGGTGTTCAAAGTAAAAAAAAATAACAAAACTCAAACACCCAGGCAGGATATGGAACACTTCAAGCAAGATAGAAAATGCTCCTATCTGGAATCTAGATGATGCTCTTGGATTCTTCCAGATTGGTTGCTTCCTTGGAGACCAACTTCTCCTTTGCTATAGGAATCTAGAGATGAAGTGTTATGACCGCCAATTGGGCACTGGCCCAATTGGGTATAATTCGGGCCCATGCACTCAACAAGCTAGTAATCTAGATAGATTATGGAAGGATCCTTAGGAAATTAAGAAACTTAGTGTAGGGAGGTCAGAACTAGGTGAAACCAAAGCCCATATGATGACCATTAGGTAAGGAACAATTTTGATGAAGAGTATAACTTCTGAATAAAAGGGCTACTAGGGGTTAATAGAAAGTTTATGAAAATAGGTTGAAACAGTTGTAGAAAATGCTGCCACCTGTTGAAAGAAGGATATCCTGACCCATGGTTATCCAAATAGGCTGAAACTTGGCCCATTAGAAAGATTGGGCCCTTAACCCAAACTCTACTGTTGGAGTGGAAGCCCAATTCGCATCAGAACCCAAGGTTTTGAGCCCGTTCGCTGCCAACTGTCACGAAGGGGTGTGAATGTTAAGAGAACTCAAATGTAATTAATGGGGAATTCATAACTTCATCTATGGTTAATGAAATGACCTGAAACCATGGCCAAAATTCCAAGCACGATGTTAGCTACAACTTCTATGTTGAGGTCAAGGCCAAATACTGCATAGACGCTAGAGTTATACTCGGATTACCTCGGGCTACCGAAAGGTCACAACTGGAATCGAGAGAGAATAAATGATAATCTTGAAAAAATCATAACTCGGGCTAGGAATGAGAAAATTCGATGAACCATAACCAAGAGTTAGATCAAGAAGTCCTCTTGATTTAATATGAAGACGTCTCAACTCAAATCCTAACAGAAAAATGCGCCGACTCGTATCTCTGATCGGGTAGACGAAGGGTCACGTCTGATCAAACCGAAGGGGTGCTTAGCATTAACCCCTCTTTAAACCAATGACCTTGGGTGCAGGTGGGAGCCTTGTGGGTCATGGGTAGAACCTTGGGAGACTTGAAAACTATAAAAGGAGGGGGGTGTCATGGGTGGTCAGCCTTTTAGCAACACTAATCTTCCATTCTCTACCCCCTACGATTTCTCTGGTGTAAGGAAGAGAGGTGAGGAACCTTGGCCTTTTGTAGAGGGTGAACCTGCAGCGAAGTCTTGGGTGGACTTGGGGTGTGGAACTCATCCCCGGATCCGAAGGAAAAGCATTAGGTGGATATGGGGTGTGGATTTCATCCCCAGATCATTTGTCTAATATCCCAAAAGGTAGGCACCTAACCTCAAATTTTAGGGGTCAACAGTGCATTAGAATGTTTTCAAAGTATTTTTCTACACTTTAAAGAGGGACTAAGGGCATGTGGAGACCACCACCATGTTCATTTTTGGTTTTTGTTTTCATCAAGTTTTGGGCTTTCATTAGTCTCTCTGAGTTTCTAGGGTCAGTACAGTCCCTGGGTAGGTCAATATAGACATTTCAACAGTCCATAAGTAAGGTCGATGCACATGTTGCACAGTCCAAGGTAAGGTCGATGCACCTTTGGTGTTGGCCATAGTAAGGTCTATGCACATGTGGTATTGTCCAGAGTAAGGTTATGCACATTTGGTATTGTCCAGAGTACGGTCTATGCACATTTGGTGTTGTCCAGAGTAATGTCTATGCACATTTGGTATTGTCTTGGTAAGGTCAATGCACAGGTTGCACAGACCCTGGCAAGGTCGATGCACATGTTGCACAAGTCTAGGTAAGGTCGATGCACAGGTAGTGTAAGACCCTGGTAAGGTCGATGCACATTTGGTAAAGTCCAGGTAAGGTCGATGCATATTTGGGAAAAGACCAACATAAGGTCGATGCACATTTGGGTCAGGCCAATATAGGTCGATGCACATTTGGGAAAAGACCAACATAAGGTCGATGCACAAGGGCATATGAAGGTCGATGCACATTGACACTGGCCAATATAGGTCGATGCATATTTGGGAAAAGACCAACAAAGGGTCGAGGCACATTTGGGGTCAGGCCAATATAGGTAGATGCACATTTTGAAAAAGACCAACATAAGGTCGATGCACATTTGGGTCAAGCCAATATAGGTCGATGCACATTTGGGAAAAGGCCATGTAAGGTCGATGCACATTTGGGAAAAGGCCATATAGGTCTATGCACATTTAGGAAAAAGGGCATATAAGGTCGATGCACATTTGGGAATGGGCTATACAAGGTCGATGCACATTGACACTGGCCAGTACAAGGTCGATGCACATTTGGGGAAAAGCCATGTAAGGTCGATGTACAATTAGGAATGGGCCATATAAGGTAGATGCACATTCGGGATGGGTCAATATAGGTCGATGCACCTGTGAATAAATCGATGCACCTGTGGATTATGTCCTAATTTCCAAAAAGATAGAAAAAGAAAGTTTAGAAAGGGCATTTTACTTCATAAAAATCTGGAAAATTAGAAAATGATATAAAACTAAGGTGGTACCTCACTGTAAAGATTTCATGCTCCCAGAAATTTTGCATTTGTAGATACAGTTCATTTTCTATGCATGTGTAACCTATAAGATAAACCAGTCCTCTTTATACAGTAATCTGATCATGCTCCTTATGATGTGGTTAGTATGCCTTAACCATTATGAAGTATGTCTGTTATATTAAAGTATCATACTAGTATTGTAAAATGAGTATGAATGTGAATGCAAAAATGATGTGAATGTTATGAATGGAAAACAACAACATTCTGTGAGGTAGGACTTTGGTCCCCTTCTATGGGACGGCGATACGTAACGTCGTGGAAGTAAAAGATCCCAGGGGACAGCGAGACGTAAGGCCCTGGTTTAAAACCTATCGATTCGGCTGGTTTGTTCTGTAGGACGATGATACGTAATGCCACAGAACCCGGGGGACAGTGAGACGTAACGCCCCGTGCAGCAGGAGTCTAGGTGCGAGTTTGATCCCGGGTCTGCGCAGTACTCTTTCGATTTGTTTGTATGTGTGGGCCTCTTGAGTTTGCGGCAACTGTTCGGTTCCATGAATAACAAAAATGTGAAACCTCATGAAAACGTGATAATGGGTAACTGCTCATTCACTGAGGCCTTGTTATACATGGGTACCTTATACGTAAGTTCAAGAATATGTATTTTCCTCGTATGAGTTATTTTAAGTTGATAATAATGAATGGATTATGCTATTATTAATATCTGAATTATGGTGTAAATTGGTTATATAAATGTGAGTTAACCCCGGTTTGTTTAGGCTGTCTATTGAGTGTCACACTCACCCCCTTTGTGGCACACATTTTCAGGAGACATAGAATAAGTTGTGGAGGTGGCTACGGCTGAGGAGTAGTGTTGGTCCTCACTTCAGCTGGGTAGGCTACGGTGGACTATCTCTCTTATATGTATGGTCATGGGTGGGTGAGCCTATGTGGGCTGAGGTTTATATTGGAACATCAACTGATATGTACTCATCTTTGAAATATGTACTCTTCTTTGGAAATTTCGAATGGTTGAGATGTTAGTTACATTTCTCATAGTATGTGGTTTTCTATATCTCTCTATCATACGAATGTATGCATGTTCGTAAATTTGTGCTTCCATGATACGTACGAAGTAATTGGTTCATTGTCCGATTAAAGGAAAAAAATACCCAAATTTGGGGATCGGATCCCGGGGCGTTACAGAGCATGTTCATAAACATGTGCTTCTGCGATACATATGAAGTAATTGCTTCGGGGTCCGATTAAAGGAAAAAAAATACCCAAATTTGGGGATCGGATCCCGGGACATTACAGAGTGGTATTAGAGCAACAAGAGACAAACTATGGTTACAACCATTTTAATTGTCCAAATAGCAGAAGAAGGGGTAGACTAGAGTGAAAAGGGGGTAGAGTTTAATTAGAACCCTCACTTAATAATTGCCTATTTCTCAGAGCTATGCCGCCGTGAAGACAAAGAGATCTTCCCAAGGCTGATGAAAGAGGGTCGGGGGTGGATGACCCCAATGTGATGAACGATGGGGCAGTTAATGCTCTGGCAGTCGGGGGCAGAGAAGTACCCAATGCGGGAATTAATATGGAATGATTTATGCAGAGTTTTCAAGGACTGATGCAGGCCATGCAGCAACAAATGATGCAACAGCCAGCGCCTGCACCACGCCATGACTCTCCTACGCTTGATCTATTTTTGAGGTTGGCACTGCCTATGTTTAAGGGGGAGAGCCGTCCAGAGGCGGCTGAGTCATGGATCAGCAAAATGGAGAAGAAATTTCGGGCAATGCGATGTCCCGAGGAAGAGAAGGTGAATCTAGCGACCTATATATTACAAGACCAAGCTGACCTGTGGTGGAAGGCCAAGATGAGAACCACCTTCGCAGACTACCACGATGGAGACATATTATGGGAGGAGTTCCTAGCCATCTTCTGAGAAAAAATTTTCCCCGAACATGTGCGAGATGCTAAGGAGCAAGAATTTTTCAGCCTTGAGCAAGCAAACATGACGGTAGCCGACTATGAGGCCTTCTCCGCTCTGGGTCAATATGCTCCACACATATTCGATGACGCTCGTCGGAAGGTGAAGAGATTCATCAATGGTCTACGTAGCAGCGTCCGATGCTATGTTGCAACTCATGACCCTGACACCTACACAACGGCAATGAGGCTTGCTCATCTAGTTGAACGAGAAAATACAATGTCACGCCCCGAGCGCGGAAGAAAACCCGGAGACGCGTGACGAGTTTATATCAATCATGTCAATCAGAGCGTTAGTGTACAAAGACAGAGCGCGCAAGAGTAAAATAACCCAATCCTTTATTTCATCAAAACCTTCAAAATACTTCTATTACAATCCTCTTAATGAAAGTGCTAAGACTCAAATAAAATGAAAAGTACAATGAATGACTAGAAAAGACAAGATTGGATAACGCTTGGACAGATGGTATAGCTCTTGTAGCACCCTGAAATTTTTAAAGGAAACATATTAATATTGGTCATGAAATAAATATAGAGAAAAAATAAAATTTTGGTAAAAGAAATAGTCTAAATAGAAAATGTGCCTACATATTAATTTAAAGGGGTATAGAGAATTCCTTCAAAAAGATTAAAGTCCAACCCAATATTATTAAGCTAAGAGTTATACTCAATGGGCCTCACTAGAGATATAAGTGGTTAATAGAGTAAAGTGACATTGGATCAAACCCGACTCTGATACCCACGATAACGGTAAAACAACTAATTGGGCTTGAATGTATATATATACATACATGGGCTTAATAAACAAAACTCTTAACAATAATATTAAGAGGACAATAGAGAAATGCATAATTTATATTAACCATATATATGTTAATGGACCATCACCCAAAACAACCCAAAACCCAAGTGACATCACACCCCACCCAAAGCAAAACATCATATAAATGGCCCTTTTTACACTAAACACAACCCAATCATTCCACTTAAAACCATCAGACCCTCAAGTCCACGTGAGCCCAACGCCATGTAAAACTCACGTGCTTGACCAAAACAAATTATGATTAATCCATAGGCCTTGACTAATTGTGAATTTAAAAGCCTTTTAATGAGCCTCATACCAACTTAATTAAAAGCCTTCAAGCCTCACTTAAACAGAAACAATAAAGACTTTACGCTATTGGGCCCAACTACGTAGGGAACAAATTAGATGAAAATATATATGCTCATTATTATATCATGCCCAGACCCTGTACACAACCCTGACATCCTAATGACCTTACCCTTGTATTATAATAAATTTAAGAATAACATGTTATTTTTAAGTAGGCATTTAATGCATAATATAATTTTATTTGAATTTAGAATCAATAAATCTCGAAGAGAACATCAATTTTTATTTTATTAATAATTTATAAAATTCAATATTCATATTTATTACATTATACTTTTATTAGAAGGAAGAAGTATACATTAATAGGATTTAAATGAATTAAGGAAAAATTAAAAGAGAAAAGAATGGGCACATATGCTATTTTGGTCCTTTGGAGTGCTATGGCAAAGAAGGAAAATGTGAATAACGTCCAATACATGGGCGCATCATTCACATAAAATGGCAATGTTAAAGGCGCTATATTCAAATAGGTGAATAGTGCCACTTTTTGATTTAAAGAAATTTTAAAAAAACTAATTATATGAAAAAATCAAGAAAAATGGAAAAATATTACTCATAAAATTTCATAACTGGACCTCTTCAAATAAAAAAGATAAAAAATCATCAAACATTTGCAACATTTAAAAATTAACATGAAAGGGTTTAAAAGCGCCCGAATCAAGGGCGCGATTTCTTAAGAAACGCCTAAATGATGGACGTGTCTTAGTAAAAACGTGACTTTGGCATGGACGTTATTTTCCTTGAAGTATAAAAAGGAAGCTGACGACCGTGTTTCACTCTAATTAGGAAGTGTTGTGTTTCGGAAGGATTAATAAGGGAAATTCTAATGCTATTAGGACTCTTCTTTCTCTACAAATACCCGCTCCATCGAGCGAGCAAGGGCTTGTTACTGTCTTTTGTGCGTAAGGACCCTGCGTGCGTCGACCTCTTTTCTTTCTTCTGCTACTGCATCGGTGCTACCGTGGGAGGACTGTGGCTTCTCCTTCCTCCATCTTGCCCGATCACGTGGGCAGCCATGTTGCTTCTGCCGTTGCAGCGTTGTTGCTACCGCTGTATGCCATCGGTGTTGCTGTAGTAAAGAGAAGAAGGCAAGGTTTCTTCTTCCTCTACCATTGAACAACTACTGCTACTGCTGTGTTCACGAGAAGGAAGGAGCCAAGGCTTCTTCGTCGACCCTGCTTCTTCATCCTCTGCTAAACGATCATAGGTAGGCAATCTCCCAAGCAAAATATTATCATCACGCTAGATCATTAGAACATGTAGAAGGACTTGCAGATTCTCTCGGTTTGCCTTTGTGATTTTTGCATAAAATAGGGAATTAGCGACCCTCATCAGGGTGCTAATTCAATTGACGACTCGTACACGGTCGTTATTCTTTTAGTTAATTAATTAAATACACATGTTTAAATTTTAATAACCATGCAACCGGATGTCTAAATTAATGCATGATCATAGTTCCGAAATCTTGCTATTTTTCTCTACGTGACCATGTGATTATTTCTGTGAAATTTATTTTATCTGAAAGTGCTACTGTTCATGACCAAAATTGCACGGGATTGAATAACGCCTGTGACAAGGGCGCTATTTTAATATGACGCCCCTACTCACGAGCGCTAATTGTAAAAACTCCTGAATTTATCCTAAATCTAAAAACCTGTTATTTATAAATAACGACCCAGACAAGGGCGTTATTTACTGAATTGAAGACTTAAGTCAAGGCGCCATCTACTTGAATTCTGGAAATTGATATGTATTGATATATATATATTGAAATATAAATAGCGACTCCATTGAGGAGCCTTCAATTTGTAAAATGGCGCCCCTGACCAGGGCGCTACCTAATGAATTGAAGACTTGGGCTAAGGCGCCAATTTCCTTCTTCGAATTTTTCATGATTCTTCCTGTAACCGTGGATTGATATGTATATGGCACTATATTCCAGTCCGTGAGTATAGTCTCATGTTTTATCGGTTGCTCTTCAACTCTCGGTGACATACGAGCCCTCCGTTGGACATTCCGTTCCTTCGGACTGGCAAGTTAGTCATTGGGACCTCCGTAAGTCTCCTCGCAGCCTTAGATTCCCTCAAAGCCGACTGAGCTGGTTGTACCTAATCACCTAGATTTCTAGAATGTCATGGTTTTAATCTAGTTTATTGAATTATCATCCTTATTACAAGTTCTATCCTTGAACTCTATGTTCCATGAAATCTATCTTAATGTTCTTACATGCTTGATCCTTGAAATTCTTGGCCATTAATATGGAATTAGTCTAGATTAAATGTCAGGGGCTATGGGTCCCACTAAAATGACATTTTAAAATGCTACGGGTCCTGATCTGACCCTATTGGGAGAGGTAAAGTCCAAACGTTACCGGTATATGATGATCGGGTGCTGGCATTCACCAACTCGGTTATTGGCATTTAGGGGCAATCATACAGTCGTGAGAACTCCTAAGTGTGCGACCAAATACTAACTGGTGCTATTTCCATGAGGGGTGGTCATATCGTCGTGATTTTCCCCTTAGTGCATTGGCCAATCCTATATAGTGCTAGATGTGTAAACGCTCTCGTGATAGTGATGATCGGGAGTAATTGCCATCATAGTACACCTTTCTACAACTAATTGTTCGTCATGAAAAGATCTTGAATTGCCTTATTGGAGGGGTTATCATATCGTCGTGATATTCCCTTAGTGTCTTGGCAAATGCTATGTGGTGCTTGTAGAAGTAATTGTCCTACTTCTATATCGATCATCATAGATGTTCTTGAATTATCTCATTAATAGTACTCGTTATCTTATCATGAAGATCCTTCATAATACTAGATACCTTGAAGCTCTCGTGATAGTGTTCATCATAGAGAGATGAATGTTATATTTCCTCATGAATGCTCTTGACTAACTTGAGAAAGTACTTGATTAGATCTTGCTATACTCTCTTGATTGTCATCGTCCTTACTCTTTATTAGTTTATCTAGCATCTTGCTTACTCGTTTGTTTATTATAGTTCTTGAATTTATCTCGTGTTATTATAGTTCTCGCTTTCTATATCTTGCATGACCTACATGAGCATGTTAAACTGTAATTGACTTAAAGCTAACTTGGAAGCATGAGATATTAAGTCCTACTGAGCGTTCGCTCACCCTACGTTTTCCAATGTTTTTCAGGTAATGACCTTAGTGACGACGAGACCGAACATGATGGGCAAGGGCAAGAGTGAAGAGAACTCTGACATCTAAATGAACCGTCTAGTCTGGTTATCTTGCGCCTTATGTCTCATTATAGTTTTTCTTTATTGAGTCTTTTCATTTATTATCGGCCTGAATATGTAGAGAACTTATATTTGAAATGAAATTTGTTATTTGTCCAAATTGTGTTTTGTGAAAATGACTATACTCTGCTTAACATGACTGTTTAACTGCCACGTTCCGAGCAAACGACACATTCCGCTGCTATCGGTTCGGGGCGTGAAAGAAGGTGGTATTAGAGCCTAGGCTTTCTAAATCCCTAGGTCCTTAAGTCCAAGTCCTAGATTGAAGTCGTCCCTGTCAGTTATCCTATAGGAATCCAGTGAGATTTGGGGTGGAGCCATGGGTGAAATAATAAAATATGTCACATCTGCGTTAGATAATATCAAAATAAGAGTAATCGTTAATTCTAAATCTTGTTCTTGTAGGCTAAGATGGCCGCCGAAAGAGCCCAGTGGAGGGAAATGCAACGTACAGTTCAAGGATTAACACAAGCACTACAACAAGTTGCACAAGGTGGAGCTCAACACGGAGCTGGGGATCTGCATCGAAAATTTCAAAAGATGAGTCCCCCTACATTTAGTGGGTCTACCGACCCGGATGAAGCGGAGAATTGGGTGCAAAAAATAGAAAGAACCTTTAGGGTCATGTAATGCACCAATGAAGAAAAGGTATTGCTGGGAACCTACCAACTAGAGAAAGATGCTCGTGTCTGGTGGGGATCTGTGGAGGCAATCTTGCCCAATAATCAAGTTACCTGGGTGGAATTCTTAGAACACTTTGATGAGAAATATTACTCAGAACGAATACGTGAAAAGAAGGCTATGGAGTTTGCGGCCCTAATGCAACGCAGTCTCTCAGTAGCGGAGTATGAGCAAAATTCTCTAGATTGGCCCGGTATGCACCACACCTAGTCAGTACGGAAAAGATGAGAGCGAAACGATTCATGAATGGCTTGAAGGTGGAGCTTATTCCTCAATTGGCTCCACTGGAAATACAAACTTACCCTGAGATGGTTAGAAAAGCACAACTCTTAGAAGATGCCATGGATATGATGGAGCGAGTCAAGGGAAAGATCGCTAAGAACAAGGAAATCATGAACGACAAGAAGAGGTCCAATGTAGGTAATGGTTTCCGTAAGAATAAAAAACTTCAGAATAATGATCAACAAATCGTTCTGGATAAAGGAAAGTGCGAGCATTGCAAGAAAGGGAGGCACAATCCGGATGAGTGTTGGTATAAACTCGGGAAGTGTGTCCGTTGTGGAAGTGGAGATCACAGAATTACACATTGTCCACTCTTAAAGGAGGAAGCATCGCAACCATTGAAAGGTAACTCGATAAACCTATAATTTGCGAAACTTAGTACTTAGCATGTTGAATGATCTAGCTAAACTACATGTTTTGGATGTGGTGGTTTTACCCCCCACTAACTTTGGAAAGGAAATCGTGTGAATTTGGGGACCAAATTCTTTTAAGTGGGGGAGGGTGTAGCACCCCAAAATTTTTAAGGGATACATATTAATATTTGTCATGAAATAAATATAGAGAAAAAATAAAATTTTGGTAAAAGAAATAGTCTAAATAGAAAATGGGCCTACATATTAATTTAAAGGGGTATAGAGAATTCCTTCAAAAAGATTAAAGTCCAACCCAATAATATTAAGCTAAGAGTTATACTCAATGGGCCTCACTAGAGATATAAGTAGTTAATAGAGTAAAGTGACATTGGATCAAACCCGACTCTGATACCCACGATAACGGTAAAACAACTAATTGGGCTTGAATGCATATATATACATACATGGGCTTAATAAACAAAACTCTTAACAATAATATTAAGAGGACAATAGAGAAATGCATAATTTATATTAACCATATATATGTTAATGGACCATCACCCAAAACAACCCAAAACCCAAGTGACATCACACCCCACCCAAAGCAAAACATCATATAAATGGCCCTTTTTACACTAAACACAACCCAATCTTTCCACTTAAAACCATCCGACCCTCAAGTCCACGTGAGCCCAAGGCCATGCAAAACCCACGTTCTTGACCAAAACAAATTATGTTTGATCCATAGGCCTTGACTAATTGTGAATTTAAAAGCCTTTTAATGAGCCTCATACCAACTTAATTAAAAGCCTTCAAGCCTCACTTAAACAAAAACAATAAAGACTTTACGCTATTGGGCCCAACTACGTAGGGAACAAATTAGATGAAAATATATATGCTCATTATTATATCATGCCCAGACCCTGTACACAACCCCCGGCATCCTAATGACCTTACCCTTGTATTATAATAAATTTAAGAAAAACATGTTATTTTTAAGTAGGCATTTGATGCATAATATAATTTTATTTGAATTTAGAATCAATAAATCTCGAAGAGAACATCAATTTGTATTTTATTAATAATTTATAAATTTTAATATTCACATTTATTACATTATACTTTTAATAGAAGGAAGAAGTATACATTAATAGGATTTAAATGAATTAAAGAAAAATTAAAAGAGAAAAGAATGGGCACTATGCTATTTTGGTCCTTTGGAGTGCTATGGCGAAGAAGGAAAATATGAATAACGTCCAATACATGGGCGCATCATTCACATAAAATGGCAATGTTAAAGGCACTATATTCAAATAGGTGAATAGTGTCACTTTTTGATTTAAAGAAATTTTTAAAAAACTAATTATATGAAAAATTCAAGAAAAATGGAAAAATATTACTCATAAAATTTCATAACTGGACCTCTTCAAATAAAAAAGATAAAAAATCATCAAACATTTGCAACATTTAAAAATTAATGTGAAAGGGTTAAAAAGCGCCCGAATCAAGGGCGCGATTTCTTAAGAAATGCCTAAATGATGGACGTGTCTTAGTAAAAATGTGACTTTGGCATGGACGTTATTTTCCTTGAAGTATAAAAAGGAAGCTGACGACCGTGTTTCACTCTAATTAGGAAGTGTTGTGTTTCGGAAGGATTAATAAGGGAAATTCTAATGCTATTAGGACTCTTCTTTCTCTACAAATACCCCCTCCATCGAGCGAGCAAGGGCTTGTTGCTATCTTTTGTGCATAAGGACCATGCGTGCGTCGACCTCTTTTCTTTCTTCTGCTACTGCATCGGTGCTACCGTGGGAGAACTGTGGCTTCTCCTTCCTCCATCTTTGCCGATCACGTGGGCAGCCATGTTGCTTCTGCCGTTGCAGCGTTGTAGCTACCGCTGTATGCCATCGTTGTTGCTGTAGTAAAGAGAAGAAGGCAAGGTTTCTTCTTCCTCTACCATTGAACAGCTGCTGCTATTGCTGTGTTCACGAGAAGGAAGGAGCCAAGGCTTCTTCGTCGACCCTGCTTCTTCATCCTCTGCTAAACGATCATAGGTAGGCAATCTCCCAAGCAAAATATTATCATCATGCTAGATCATTAGAACATGTAGAGGGACTGACAGATTCTCTTGGTTTGCCTCTACGATTTTTGCATAAAATAGGGAATTAGCGACCCTCATCAGGGCGCTAATTCAATTGACGACTCGTACACGGTCGTTATTCTTTTAGTTAATTAATTAAATACACATGTTTAAAATTTAGTAACCATGCAACCTGATGTCTAAATTAATGCATGATCATAGTTCTGAAATCCTGCTATTTTTCTCTACGTGACCATGTGATTATTTCTATGAAATTTATTTTATCTGAAAGTGCTACTGTTCATGACCAAAATTGCACGGTATTGAATAACGCCTGTGACAAGGGCGCTATTTTAATATGACGCCCCTACTCACGGGCGCTAATTGTAAAAACTCCTGAATTTATCCTAAATCTAAAAACCTGTTATTTATAAATAACGACCCAGACAAGGGCGTTATTTACTGAATTGAAGACTTAAGTCAAGGCGCCATATATTTCAATTCTGGAAATTGATATGTATTGATATATATATTGAAATATAAATAGCGACTCCATTGAGGAGCCTTCAATTTGTAAAATGGCGCCCCTGAACAGGGTGCTACTTAATGAATTGAAGACTTGGGCTAAGGCGCCAATTTCCTTCTTCGAATTTTTCATGATTCTTCCTGTAACCGTGGATTGATATGTATATGGCACTATATTCCAGTCCGTGAGTATAGTCTCATGTTTTGTCGATTGCTCTTCAACTCTCGGTGACATACGAGCCCTCTGTTGGATATTCCGTTCCTTCGGACTGGCAAGTTAGTCATTGGGACCTCCGTAAGTCTCCTCGCAGCCTTGGATTCCCTCAAGGCCGACTGAGCTGGTTGTACCTAGTCACCTAGATTTCTAGAATGTCATGGTTTTCATCTAGTTTATTGATGTATCATCCTTATTTCAAGTTCTATCATTGAACTCTATGTTCCATGAAATCTATCTTAATGTTCTTACATGCTTGATCCTTGAAATTCTTGGCCATTAATATGGAATTAGTCTAGACTAAATGTCAGGGGCTATGGGTCCCACTAAAATGACATTTTAAAATGCTACGGGTCCTGATCTGACCCTATTAGGCGAGACAAAGTCCAAACGTTACCAGTATACGATGATCGGGTGCTGGCATTCACCAACTCGGTTATTGGCATTTAGGGGCAATCATACAGTCGTGAGAACTCCTAAGTGTGTGACCAAATACTAACTAGTGCTATTTCCATGAGGGGTGGTCATATCGTCGTGATTTTCCCCTTAGTGCATTGGTCAATCCTATATAGTGGTAGATGTGCAAACGCTCTCGTGATAGTGATGATCGGGAGTACTTGCCATCATAGTACACCTTTCTACAACTAATTGTTCGTCATGAAAAGATCTTGAATTACCTTATTGGAGGGGTTATCATATCATCGTGATATTCCCTTAGTGTCTTGGCAAATGCTATGTGGTGCTTGTAGAAGTAATTGTCCTACTTCTATATCGATCATCATAGATGTTCTTGAATTATCTCATTAATAGTACTCGTTATCTTGTCATGAAGATCCTTCATAATACTAGATACCTCGAAGCTCTCGTGATAGTGTTCGTCATAGAGAGATGAATGTTATATTTCCTCATGAATGCTCTTGACTAACTTGAGAAAGTACTTGATTAGATCTAGCTATACTCTCTTGATTATCATCATCCTTACTCTTTATGAGTTTATCTAGCATCTTGCTTACTCAGTTATTTATTATAGTTCTTGAATTTATCTCGTGTTATTATAGTTCTCGCTTTCTATATCTTGCATGACCTACATGAGCATGTTAAACTGTAATTCACTTAAAGCTAGCTTGGAAGCATGAGATATTAAGTCCTACTGAGAGTTCGCTCACCCTGCGTTTTCCAATGTTTTTCAGGTAATTACCTTAGTGACGACAAGACCGAACATGATGGGCAAGGGCAAGAGTGAAGAGAACTCTGACATCTAAATGAACCGTCTAGTCTGGTTATATATCTTGCGTATTATGTCTCATTATAGTTTTTCTTTATTGAGTCTTTTCGTTTATTATGGGCCTGAATATGTAAAGAACTTATATTTGAAATGAAATTTGTTATTTGTCCAAATTGTGTTTTGTGGAAATGACTATACTCTGATTGACATGGCTGTTTAACTGTCACGTTCCGAGCAAATGACACGTTCGACTGCTATCGGTTCGGGGCGTGACAGCTCTATTCTTTTCACTCTTGACTTTCCCCATCCGATTGAGTTTCGTCCTCGGACTCACCTGAAAAATAAGGGAAAAATACTATGTTAGCGAACGCTCAGTGGGGATTATATCTCAAGAGCTAGCTTGTTTTAAGTAGATTACATGTTACATGAAATGTAATAAGCTATGCATGCTCGCATAAAACGACAGTAGAGAGTGTATAACAGAGAGAATGTATATCAAGAGATAGTGAATGAACTAGCAAGTCTTTCAGGAACTCATGTCAATACAGCAAGACAATCAAGCACGTGTATTTGTCATGTCGAGTGATCAAGTCATGTCAAGAATTGTCTATCATGTTTCAAGCAAGCATATAATGAATAAATACCCCTTTTTGGGTCACGCAAGTCATGTCATGTCAAGTCGAGTCAAGTGAAGTACGAGATTGTGGAAGGTCTATCGAGCTAGTCATGCACTTCGGTGCAATGCCACACCGCGATCATTACAACTCCCATAGGCACTAGTACTTTTAGGTGCTCCTCCCAGGACCAGATCAGGCCCTATATGTGCAGGCATTGATCATATATTTTCGACATCCACTATAGTTCTAGCCAATATGGAATTTCAAAGGAATATGCTTGTAGGATTTTTAAGGTAGATCTTGTAGAATAGAATCATAAGGATTGAACATGTAGGGGCGATAATAACGGTATAACCACGATTCGTATTAAAACTAGGTGGAATCGGCTCCTTAACTTGGGTGTCATGACAATAAGAATAAGCGCTCATATAGAGATGATCGCTCGTTCTTGTACATGTTAAGCTAGATAGAATTAAGGTCCACAAGTATGGCACATAATTCATAGAACACTAATGGCATGGTTTCCCATTCCATTAAATCTTATGGATATTCTAATGACATCATGATTGCTATATGGATGTCATAAGGGCCGGTTTACCATGTTTCTTTAGAGTGACATGGCAATCAAATAGTGTCATGGGTTTTAATGGTACAACCTGCTCGGCTGCCTTGAGGAAATCCAAGGCTAGCGGAGTCTTACGGAGGTCTCTATGATAAAGTCACAAGTCCAAAGGAACGGAATGTCCCATGGAGGGTTCATCTACCATCGAGAAATAGTGGGTAAACGATAATACAACGTGAAATATGGGACTATATTCACGGAATGGAATATAGTGCCGAAATATAACCAACTATCAGTGGGTTATAGAAATCCACGAAAAATAGGAAATTGACGCCTTAGGTCATGTCTTCAATTCATGAAATGGCGCCCTTGTCCGGATCGTCAGTTCAATAATCAATGACTGTTCATTCAGTCGTTACAATCAGATTACTGTTGATATTAAAATCTGTAAATATTTTCAATTTTTAGATATTATATAAATGGCGACTTAGCCCAAGTCTTCAATTTAGTAAACAGCGCCCTAGTCAGGGGCGTCATATGTCAAAATGATGGCAGGGTCTATGTCGTTAATTTCAATATCCAGGAAAATATACACATCTCTATAACTCACATTTTATCACTAAATTGTCACCCGTTTACAGGGGCGTTCATTCAATTGACGACCTAGATGGCGTCGTTATTTATTTGTCATCCGATTTGCACCGGGCAGGTACAATCATAGACACATGGATTTTGGATTATTACCAATCAAGATTATAAAGACATGAAAAGATAGAGAAAAATTGCAGGAATTTAAGGACATGATCATGCATTAGTTTACATGTGAGGGTTCATAGTTATTAAATTTTGAACATGGTGAAATTATTAATTATCTAATGAATTTGACGATTGTTTGCACGGTCGTTAAATCAAATAACGCCCTAGCTTGGGTCTCTATTTACTGTAAATGCAGAATTCGTAAAACTGATTCCGGTAAAGCTTCCTGTTGACAATTATCAACCTATATGCATGCAGAGACCTATTATTAACATGGTTTTGCCAAATACTTCAAAAAACCTGTCTCGATTGATGTTTTGGTTGATGATCGATGAAGAACGGTGATGAGATATTCAATATTCCGATACTCAGTTTCAAACAGAGGAACTTGATAACAACGGCAACTCTTCAAGGGATATAAGGATGAAGCAGCAGGACGTCCACTTCCATAGGATGAAGATGATGATATGAAGAGCAGCAACTCAATAGCCACAGTCCCTTCGCGTTGCAGGCAATCCGCAGGAGGAAAAGAAGAAGTTGAAGAACTTAGGTTCTTCACATATTGAGCAGCAGCAAGTGGAAGAAGTGACCCTCTCCATCCTTTCAAGCCTTCTCGCAGCAAGGAAGAAGAGGAAGAAGATGTAGCAGTAGCAGGTTGTTTGTTGGAAGAATCAAAATAGCCAGCAAGTTGGCTCGACGGAGTGGTTGGTATTTGTAGGAGAATGAATCCTAATGGGTTCTAGGAGTTTGATTGGAATTGAAACTTCCTATGTAGACTCCTGATTACACTTAGATATCCACATGTTGATCCTTTCCTAATCAAAACTTACCCAGATAACATCCTTGTTCGAACCAAACACCAACGGTTCGGTTTGGAAATGACGCCTAAGGTTGGGGCGTTATTTAAAAATGACGCCGCTATACATAGTCTTCAATTCTTTATATGACGCCTATCAAGGGGGCGTCCATTATTAAATTAGTGCCTGCGTGAACAGTCTTCAATTAAATGACGACCTGGCAGGAGGCGTTATTCATTTTGGCCTATATTTCATATGTTTTAAGTATATATATGAGTTGGGCTTTTACATTGGTTCAAGTTTTTAATCCATTTAGGATTTTATTTCTTTTTATTTTACCAGGGTTGCTACACCCTCCCCCACATAGAAGAATTTGATCCCCAAATTCAATTGTACATATTTACGGAGAGTGTAGGACTTATACCTCTTTAGAATAAATTTGAGAATGGCTTCCTCATGGACTCCTCGGTCTCCCATGTGGCTTCATGCTCTGAGCATTTACTCCATTGCACCTTTAGCATGGGAATTGTTTTCTTCTTTAGAGTACGAACTTCACGATCGAGGATCTTCATAGGCTTTCGTTCATATGTGAGATCCTTTTGAATCACCTGGTCTCCATGATCGATGATATGTGATGGATCGTGCACATACTTCTTTAACATGGTTATGTGGAATACATTATGGACATCGGACAATTGAGGAGGCAAAGCGATGCGATAAGCAACCTCGCCCACTCTTTCTAGTGCTTCAAAAGGTCCGATAAACCTTGGTGTAAGCTTACCCTTAACACCAAATCTTCTTATTCCACGTCCAGGTGATAAATTTTTAGAAATACGTGATCTCCGACTTGGAATTCGAGATCTCTTCTTCTTGTATCAGCATAAGCCTTTTGTCTAGACTGAGCTACTTGAAGTCTCTCTCTAATCATCTGAATCTTTTCGGTGGTATCCCTTACCATGTCTAGGCCTAATAGTTGTTTCTCGCCAACTTCATCTCAGCACAAGGGTGATTGGCAACTCCTTCCGTATAAGGCTTCGAAAGGTGCCATCTGTATACTTGACTGGTAGCTGTTGTTGTATGCAAATTCAACCAAAGGTAAGTGATCATGCCAGCTTCCACCAAAATCAATGATGCAAGCTCTGAGCATATCTTCTACTACCTGATCTGTTCTCTCTGTCTGACCATCCGTCTGAGGATGAAAAGCAGTATTAAAGTTGAGTCTTGTTCCCAACGAATGTTGTAGACCCTTCCAAAAATGAGAAGTAAAACGAGGGTCTCAGTCAGACACGATTGAGACAGGTACTCCATGTAACCTAACTATCTCCTTAATGTATAATGCAGTAAGGACGTCAATTGACCATCGGCTCTTGATTGGCAAGAAATGTGCCGACTTGGTCAGACGGTCTATGATAACCCATACTCCATCATGTCCTCCCCTAGATTTAGACAGTCCCATAATGAAGTCCATGCCGATACCCTCCCACTTCCACTTAGGAATATCAAGAGGTTGTAGCTTACCGGTAGGCTTTTGGTGTTCCGCCTTGACCTATTGGCATGTGAGAAAGCGAGACACAAAATCAACTATTTCTCTTTTCATATTGGGCCACCAAAAAGTCCTTTTCAAATCTTGGTACATTTTGGTAGATCCTGGATGAATCTTGTACCTTGATCTGTGAGCTTCATCTAAGATCTTCTTATTTAGCTCTGGACAATCTAGGATGCAAGTTCTATCTCTAAATAACAACCTTCCATCTGAAGCTAATTTGAAATCAGATTGCTCTTCCATCTTGCCCTTGATTTCCACTAATATCGAGTCCTTATCTTGCAGTCCTTGTATCTCTGAGAGTAGATCTGGCTGTATGCTCATATGGGATAGTGTGACACACCTACTCTCCTTGTCCATGCTTATATTAAGTCTAGTGAACTGTTCCAGCAACTTCCACTCCTGAATCATATAATTAGCTAATATGGGTCTTGGCTTGCGACTGAGGGCATCAGCTACAGGATTACCCTTTCCAGGATGATATTGTATAGTGAAGTCGAAGTCCTTGAGATATTCTAGCGAACGTCTTTGCCTCATATTCAATTCCTTCTGAGAGAAGAGATACTTGAGGCTCTTGTGATCGGAGTATACAGTGAACTGAACTCCGTATAGATAATGTCTCCATATCATCAATGCAAATACTACCGCGGCCAGCTCTAAGTCATGAACTGGGTAGTTCACCTCGTGCTTCTTCAATTGGCAAGAAGAGTAAGCTATTACTTTCCCTTGTTGCATTAAAACACATCCGAGGCCAATGCCAGATGCATCGGTGTATACCTCAAATTTCTCGCCTTCAATTGGTAAAGCTAAAACCGGGGTAGTAGTTAGGTGATCCTTGAGGGCTTGGAAGCTTCTTTCACATTCCTCGCTCCATTCATAACATATCTCCTTGCGAGTTAGCCTAGTGAGTGGTACAGCGATCTTGGAGAAATCCTTGATGAATCGCCTATAATACCCCGCAAGACCTAAGAAACTTCGGATCTCACTAGCATTGGTCGGTCTTTCCCAATTCCTTACAGCTTCAACCTTTGATGGATCTACGGATAAACCGTCATTTGAAATCACATGTCCTAGGAAAGATACTTCTTCCAGCCAGAATTCACATTTACTGAGCTTCACATATAGTTGATTTGTCCTCAATATTTGTAATGAAATCCTCAAATGCTCCTCATGCTCTTCCTTGGTCTTTTAATAAATTAATATATCATCAATGAAAACCACCACGAACTGATCTACATGAGACCTGAATATACTATTCATCAACTGCATAAAGGCCGCAGGGGCATTGGTTAGTCCAAAAGGCATAACAACAAATTCGTAGTGCCCATACCTACTTCTGAACGCGGTCTTATGAATGTCCTCATCCTTGATTCTCAGTTGGTGATACCCCGACCTGATATCGATCTTCGAGAAATATTTGGATCCAGATATTTCATCGAATAACTCATCGATTCTCGATAGTGGATATTTGTTCTTGATAGTAAGGTGATTCAACTGTCGATAGTCGATGCATAACCTCATGGATCCATCCTTTTTCTTCACAAACAGCACAGGTGCTCCCCATGGGGAAGTACTCGGCCTGATAAATCCTTTCTTCAGAAGCTCCATCAACTGTTCCTTTAACTCCTTGAGTTCAACAGGGGACATCCTAAAAGGTGCCTTAGAAACTGGAGCAGCACCAGGGACCAAGTTGATAGTGAAGGCCACTTCTCTTTGTGGGGGTAATCTAGGTAAATCTTCCGGAAACACATTCGGGAATTCTCGTACAACTGGAATGTCCTCTATCTTAGACTCCTTAGTTTCCTTAATGGTGACAAAAGTAAGGAAAGATACACATCCTTTCCTTATTAGTTTGCTAGCTCGAATAGCCGATATAAGAGGTGACTTGTTCTGACTCTTAGGGCTAGTATAAACTAGTTCCGGAAACTACTTGAAAGTAACCTTGCTGTTACGGCAATCAACAGTTGCCTGGTACTTGGATAACCAATCAGCTCCTAATATGATATCATAGTCCTTCATATCTAGGTGTATGAGGTCGATAGGGAGGTTTCTCCCTTTAACCAACACTTCACAATTTTGGTAATGGTGAGCAATATCGGCCTCGTTTCCAAGAGGAGTTGAAATAACTAATCTTATCCATTTTGGTTCCATACGTAATGGGTCAGCAAACTTCTTGGAAATAAATGAGTGCGATGCACCAGTATCAAATAAGACATATGCAGACTTGGAACAAACTTGTAGTGTACCTTCCACTAGTCCGCCTTCATTTTGTTCTGTCTTCTTAATAGCTTGGAGACATGCATTCTTCGTCACCGGGCATTTTCCATCATCGACTTGATCATTGAGCAATGGGCAGTCGGGAATCCGATGATCACGGCTCCCACAACGGAGACAAGCTCCAAGTTTTCTTCAACATTCTTCGGCCTTATGTCCGGCCTTGTCACAGTGTTTACACACCATTTTAGAAGGTGTGGTGGTAATGGAGAAAGGTTTGGTCTTCTTGAACTTTTGCTCTTGGGAAGGTGTTCCTCCATTATTTGGCCTCTTCTTGTTGAAGTTGGGTTTGAAGGAACTAGAACTAGTGACCTGTTCCTTCTTATCTTTTCCACGAATCCAATCAGATAGTTCCATGGTATCTTTTAATAACTGGGCTCGTCGTACCATCTCTAAATAGACTTGTATGTCCATCGGTGCCAGCTGTGTGATATATTGGGGCCTGAGTCCATTAAGAAATCTCCTTGCTTTCATTTTCTCGGTATTGACTAAATGCTTAGCATACCGGGACAACCTAAAGAATTATGCCTCGTACTCCGCTACCGACAAGGATCATTGCTTAAGAGCGGTGAACTCAGCGGCTTTCTTCTCCTGAATTTGGTCTGAGAAATACTTAGTGTTGAAATGTTCAACAAATTCCATCCAAGTAACTTGGCCTTGCTCTAAGGTGGCTTCTACTGACTCCCACTAGCATCGGGCGTCTCTTTCCAGTTGAAATGTGGCTAATACGACCTTCTCTTGGTCCGTGCATTACATAACTCTAAAGATACGTTCAGTCTCTCGGATCCAGTGCTCGGCGTCATCCAGATCAGTGGATCCCATGAACTTAGGAGGGTTCATGTTTCTAAAACTTTGATGGAGATTTCCCGCTCCACGGTGCGCACCACCTTGTGCCACCTGTTGAAGTGCCTACGTCATGCCTTGAATAGTACGTTGCATGTTACGCCACTGAGCACGTTCGGCAGCCATTGTCCTACAAGGATTTTTAGATAACTAATTAATATAATATTCGACCAAGAATTGATTATCTAGATTACCTTAACCCATTGTTCTACCCAATCTCACTGGTTAAAGGTTTAAACCTATCCTTGGACTTGGGTTTCGTAGGAATTGAATATCCTAGGCTCTGATACCACAAAAATTGTCACGCCCCGAGCGCGGAAGAAAACCCGGAGACGCGTGATGAGTTTATATCAATCATGTCAATCAGAGCATTAGTGTACAAAGACAGAGCGTGCAAGAGTAAAATAACCTAATCCTTTATTTCATCAAAACCTTCAAAGTACTTCTATTACAATCCTCTTAATGAAAGTGCTAAGACTCAAATAAAATGAAAAGTGCAATGAATGACTAGAAAAGACAAGACTGGATAACGCTTGGACAGATGGTATAGCTCTATTCTTTTCACTCTTGACTTTCCCAATCCGATTGAGTTTCATCGTCGAACTTACCTGAAAAATAAGGGAAAAACACTATGTGAGCGAACGCTCAGTAGGGATTATATCTCAAGAGCTAGCTTATTTTAAGTAGATTACATGTTACATGAAATGCAATAAGCTATGCATGCTCGCATAAAACAACAGTAGAGAGTGTATAACAGAGAGAATGTATATCAAGAGATAGTGAATGAACTAGCAAGTCTTTCAGGAACTCATGTCAATACAGCAAGACAATCAAGCACGTGTATTTATCATGTCGAGTGATCAAGTCATGTCAAAAATTGGCTATCATATTTCAAGCAAGCATATAATGAATAAATACTCCTTTTCGGGTCACGCAAGTCATGTCATGTCAAGTCGAGTCAAGTGAAGTACGAGATTGTGGAAGGTCTATCGAGCTAGTCATGCACTTCAGCGCAATGCCACACCGCGATCATTACAACTCCTATGGGCACTAGTACTTTTGGGTGCCCCTCCCAGGACCAGATCGGGCCTTATATGCGTAGGCATTGATCATGTATTTTTGACATCCACTATAGTTATAGCCAATATGGAATTTCAAAGGAATATGCTTGTAGGATTTTTAAGGTAGATCTTGTAGAATAGAATCACAAGGATTGAACATGTAGGAACGATAATAACGGTATAACCATGATTCGTATTAAAACTAGGTGGAATCGGCTCCCTAACATGGGTGCCATGACAATTAGAATAAGCGCTCATATAGAGATGATCACTCATTCTTGTACATGTTAAGCTAGATAGAATTAAGGTCCACAAGTATGGCACATAATTTATAGAACACTAATGGCATGGTTTCCCATTCCATTAAATCTTAAGGATATTCTCATGACATCATGATTGCTATATGGATGTCATAAGGGCCGGTTTACCATGTTTCTTTAGAGTGACATGTCAATCAAACAGTGTCATGGGTTTTAGTGGTACAACCTGCTCGGTTGCCTTGAGGGAATCCAAGGCTAGCGGAGTCTTAGGGAGGTCTCTATGATAAAGTAACCAGTCCAAAGGAACGGAATGTCTCGTGGAGGGTTCATCTACCACTAAACTACCACCGAGAAATAGTGGGTAAACGATAATACAACGTGAAGCATGGGACTATATTCACGGATTGGAATATAGTGCCGAAATATAACCAACTATCAGTGAGTTATAGAAATCCATGAAAAATAGGAAACAGGAAATTGACGCCTTAGGTCATGTCTTCAATTCATGAAATGGCGCCCTTGTCCGGGTCGTCAGTTCAATAATCAACGACTGTTCATTCAGTCGTTACAATCTGATTACTGTTGATATTAAAATATGTAAATATTTTCAATTTTTAGATGTTATATAAATGGCGACTTAGCCCAAGTCTTCAATTTAGTAAACAGCGCCCTAGTCAGGGGCGTCATATGTCAAAATGATGGCAGGGTCTATGTCGTTAATTCCAATATTCAAGAAAATATACATATCTCTATAATTCAAATTTTATCACTAAATTGGCGCCCATTTATAGGGGCGTTCATTCAATTGACGACCTAGATGGGGTCGTTATTTATTTGTCATCCGATTTGCATCGGGCAGGTACAATCATAGACACATGGATTTTGGAGTATTACCAATCAAGATTATAAAGACATGAATAGATAGAAAAAAATAGCAGGAATTTAAGGACATGATCATGCATTAGTTTACATGTGAGGGTTCACAGTTATTAAATTTTGAACATGGTGAAATTATTAATTATCTAATGAATTTGACGATTGTTTGCACGGTCGTTAAATCAAATAACGCCCTAACTTGGGTCGCTATTTACTGTAAATGCAGAATTCGTAAAACTGATTCCGATAAAGCTTCCTGTTGACAATTATCAACCTATATGCATGCAGAGACCTATTATTAAAATGGTTTTTCCAAATACTTGAGAAAACCTACCTCGAGTGATGTTTTGGTTGATGATCGATGAAGAACGGTGATGAGATATTCAATATTCCGATTCACTTTTTCAAACAGAGGAACTTGATAACAACGGCAACTCTTCGAGGGATATAAGGATGAAGCAGCAGGACGTCCACTTCCAGAGGATGAAGATGAAGATATGAAGAGCAGCAACTCAATAGCCGCAGTCCCTTCGCGTTACCGGCAATCCACAGGAGGAAAAGAAGAAGTTGAAGAACTTAGGTTCTTCACGTATTGAGCAGCAGCAACAGGAAGAAGTGACCTTTCCCTTCCTTTCAAGCCTTCTCGTAGCAAGGAAGAAGAGGAAGAAGATGTAGCAGTAGCAGGTCGTTTGTTGGAAGAATCAAAATAGCCACCAAGTTGGCTCGACGGAGGGGTTGGTATTTATAGGAGAAGGAATCCTAATGGGTTCTTGGAGTTTGATTGGAATTGAAACTTCCTATGTAGACTCCTGATTAAACTTAGATATCCACGTGTTGATCCTTTCCTAATCAAAACTTACCCAGATAACATCCTTGTTCGAACCAAACACCAACGGTTCAGTTTGGAAATGACGCCTAAGGTTGGGGCGTTATTTAAAAATGATGCCTCTATACACTGTCTTCAATTCTTTATATGACGCCTGTCAAGGGGGCATCCATTATTAAATTAGCGTCTGCGTGAATAGTCTTCAATTAAATGACGACCTAGCAGGAGGCGTTATTCATTTTGGCCTATATTTCATATGTTTCTAGTATATATATGAGTTGGGCTTTTACATTGGTTCGAGTTTTTAATCCATTTAGGATTTTATTTCTTTTTATTTTATCAGGGTTGCTACATGCAAGGTAAGAGCTGAAGCCATAATGATTTGGGGGACATATAAGGTCAAGTTCTAACGAATGTCCATGTATAGGTTCGTCGAGGAGCAGAAGCTGTCGGGCAAAAGGCCTATGCAGACAGGAGGGAGGCGGGACAAGGAAAAGGTTGCCCGCCAAGGACCGGTTCCGAAGGGCGGACTGGGGGTTCCATCTTGTATCCAGTGTGGACGCAACCATCCAGGACAGGAATGTTGGAGGGCAAAAAGCAAGTGTTATGAATGCGGCGAGGCTAGACATTTTACGATGGACTTCCCTAAGAAGGCTCAGCAAAAGCCAATACCCTAGCAAGAGAAGATTTAGTACAAAGGGCGAGTCTATGCACTGATGCAAGAAGAGGTAGACAATACCCCTACCATGGCAGAAGGTACACTTCTTGTGGATAATATTTATGCAAAAATTTTGTTCAACTCAGGGGCTACACACACCTTTATATCCACCAGCTTTGCTAAGCAACTAAACAATAGGCCGAAAGCCACATTCTTCTAGGAAATGGTAGTTAGTACACCGACCGGGCAACAACTCCACACCAAGCTTGTGATCCCTAATATTGAGGTCAAAATCTGTGGAAGAAGACTTCTGGGGAAAGCATACATCCTAGATATGGCCGACTTTGATCTCATTCTAGGAATGGACTGGTTAGACAAACATTGTGCTCTCTTGGACTGCCGTCGGAAGAGAGTGATTTTTCAGTAGCCGGGGAGGGAGGCATTCATCTTTCAATGCCCTAAGGACAAGTTTGGGAGAATGATGGTGTCAACCATCCAGGCTTCCAAACTGATCAGCAGTGGGTGTGACTATTTCTTGGCTAGCGTGGTGCTTGAAAAGGGCTCTGTCAAGATTTTGGAAGACTTGGACGTGGTCCGAGAATTTCCTGATGTATTTCCCGAAGATCTACCAGGACTGCCACCCATTCGAGAGGTGGGTTTCTCTATTGAGTTGGCGCTGGGCACCGCACCTATCTCCATTCCACCGTACAGGATGGCTCCGACAGAGCTCACCGAACTCACGAAGCAATTGCAGGAGTTGCTAGACAAAGGCTTTATTAGGCCCAGTGTGTCTTCATGGGGAGCACCAGTCCTATTTGTGCGAAAGAAAGATGGGGCCATGCGGCTGTGCATTGATTACCGCAAGTTTAATCAAGCCACCATTAAGAACAAGTATCCTCTGCTGAGGATTGAAGATTTATTTGACCAGCTGTCATCTGCCAAGGTCTTCTCCAAAATCGACCTGAGGATGGGTTATCACCAAATCAGAATCAAGCCTGAAGATGTGTCGAAGACAGCCTTCAGGACTCGGTATGGTCACTACAAGTTCTTGGTAGTACCATTCAGGTTGACCAATGCTCCGGTTGTATTCATGGAACAAATGAATCAAATTTTTCGCCTTTATCTAGACCAACTTGTCGTGGTCTTTATAGACGACATCTTGATATACTCTGCCAGTCAAGAGGAGCATCGGCAGCACTTGAGAGTGGTTCTGCAGACCCTCAGGGAGAACAAATTCTTCACCAAATTCAACAAATGTGAATTTTGGCTAGATCAGGTTATGTTTCTCGGGCATGTTATATCCGGGAATGGCATATCGGTGGACCCTAGCAAGGTGGAAGCAGTGACAAAATGGGAAGCACCGAATACAGTCATGGAGACTAGGAGCTTCCTCAGACTGGCTGGATATTACCGCCGGTTCATTGAGGGCTTCTCTACCATTGTAGCCCCCATGACCAAGTTGACCAAGAAAGGAGCAAAATTTATCTGGTCAAAGGAGTGTGAAGATAGTTTTGAAATGCTCAAGGGGAAGTTGACGTCAGCCCCCGTGTTGGCACTCCCTCAAGAGAATGATGGCTTCACTATTTACACAGATGCTTCTAAGATTGGCCTCGATTGTGTACTAATGCAAAATGGCCGAGTGATCACCTATGCTTCAAGACAGTTAAAGGACCATGAGAAGGACTACTCCACTCATGACCTGGAAATGGTAGCAGTGGTCCATGCCTTGCGCATCTGGGGACACTATTTATACGGGGTTCAGTTTGAGGTCTTAACCGACCATCAGAGCATCAAATACATATTCACTAAGAAGGAACTCAACCTGAGGCAAAGGAGATGGGTCGAACTGCTGAAGGACAATGACTTCGCCTTACTGTATCATCCAGGCAAGGCGAATGTGGTGGCGGATGCTCTCAACCGTAAATTGATGGCGTTGAGCTTGCATCAAGAGTGGGATATGATGGAGGGTGTGATCGAATCATGACCCGAGAGAAGGGAGCAGTTCGGCCTCTTGGCTGGGTTGTCGGCTCGACCTACATACTTAGATAGAATTGCTGAGGCACAAAAGCAGGACATGGCATTGCAGGAGCTACTAAACAAGGAGGACTTCCATGTAGGGGTCGATGGGCTGGTCATGTTCCAAGAGAGGATATGCATACCAAATGATGTAGAGTTGAAAAGTGAATTAATGCAGGAGGCTCACAGGTCAAAGTTCTCCATCCACCCAGGGAGCACTAAGATGTTCCAAGACATGAAGAGGATGTATTGGTGGCCCAGAATGAAGCAAGACATTATGGAGTTCATGTCCAAATGTCTCACATGTCAGCAAGTGAAGATTGAGCATAAAAGGCCTGGCGATCCTCTCCAAACCATTGAGATGGCATAATGGAAATGGGAACGAATCACCATGGACTTTGTGTCTGGTCTACCCATGACCAGAACAAACCACGACACAATCTGGATAATTGTGGACAGGTTCAAAAAGACTACACACTTCCTACCCATCAACAAGCAGACTCCAATCGAATCCTTAGCGAAACTATTCATCGCTGAGATCATTCGGTTGCATGGTGCACCCTTGTCGATCATCTCTGATCGGGACCCTCGATTCACTGCGAGGTTCTGGAAGAGTTTGCAGCAGGCTATGGGGACAGAATTGCAGCTCAGTTCGGCATTTCATCCTCAGACCGATGGGCAGTCTGAGCGCACCATCCAAACACTAGAAGATATGCCGAGGGCATGCAGTATTGACTAGAGGGGGAACTAGGATGATCATTTACCCCTGATAGAATTTGAATATAACAATAGTTACCATTCCACCATCGGAATGGCACCTTATGAGGCACTCTATGGGCGGCCATGTAGGTCACCAGTGTGCTGGTATGAAGTTGGCGAGAAGCAACTATTCAGGCCACAGTTGGTATAGGACTGCTCGGAGAAGATATCTATGATCCGGCAATGACTCTTCACAACCCAGGGCTGTCAGAAAAGTTATGCAGACCAGCGGCAGAGAGAGTTGACATTTGCAGAAGGAGACCATGTGTTCCTAAAGGTGTCTCCTACCAAGGGAGTCATGTGATTTGGAAAGAAGGGCAAGCTCAGTCCCAGATACATTGGGCCTTTTGAGATTTTGCAAAGGGTCGGTGAGGTGGCCTATCGACTTGCACTTTTGCCCGCCCTATCACACGTACATCCTGTCTTTCACGTCTCCATGCTCAGGAAATATGTTCGAGATGTCTCACATGTCATAGAATATGAGCCCCTGGAGGTGCGAGCAGACTTGTCTTATGTGGAGCAGCCCAGCGAGATCATAGACTGGAAAGTAAAGGTATTGAGAAATAAAACCATCCAGCTGGTGAAGGTGTTATAGAGGAATTCCGACTCCAAGGAAGCAACTTGGGAGTCGGAGGACAAGATGCGCCTGGAATACCCTCAACTATTCGATAAGTAAAAGTTTCCTTTTATAGAAATTTCTCAAGTCAATTTTGAGGTTGAAATTACCTTAAGGGGGAGAGGATGTTATGACCGCTAATTGGGCACTGGCCCAATTGGGTATAATTCGAGCCCATGCACTCAACAAGCCAGTAATCTAGACACATTATGGAAGGATCCTTAGGAAATTCAGAAACTTAATGTAAGGAGGTCAAAATTAGGTGAAACCAAAGCCCATACAGTGACCATTGGGTAAGGAACAATTTTGATGAAGAGTATAGCTTCTGAATAAAAGGCCTAATAGGGGTTAAAAGGGAGTTTATGAAAATAGGTCGAAATAGTTATAGAAAATGTTGCCACCTGTGGAAATAAGGATATCCTGGCCCATGGTTTTCCAAATAGGCTGAAACTTGGCCCATTAGAAAGATTGGGCCCTTAACCCAAACTCTTCTGTTGGGGTGGAAGCCCAATTCGCATCAGAACCCAAGGTTCTGAGCCCTATGGCTACCAGCTGTCACAAAGGGGTGTCACTGTTAGGAGAACTCGAATGTAATTAATGAGGAATTCATAACTTCGCTTGTGGTGAATGAAATGACCTGAAACTAAGGCCAAAATTCCAAGTAGGATGTTAGCTACAACTTCCATGTTGAGGTCAAGGCCAAATACTGCCCGGACACTAGAGTTATACTTGGATTACGTCGGGCTACCGAAAGGTCACAACTGGAATCGAGGGAGAATAAATGCTAATTTTGAAAAAATCATAACTTGGGCCAAGAATGAGGAAATTCGATAAAACCATGACCCAGAGTTAGAACAGGAAGTCCTCCTGATTTCATATGAAGACGTCCCAACTCAAATCCTAACGGAAAAATGTGCCTACTCATATCTATGACCGAGTAGACGAAGGGTCACCACTAATCAAACCGAAGGGGTGCTTAGCATTAACCCCCCTTTAAACCAACGACCTTGGGTGCAGGTGGGAGCCTTGTGGGTCGTGGGTAGAACCTTGGGAGACTTGAAAACTATAAAAGGAGGGGGGGTGTCATGGTTGGTCAGCCTTTTAGCAACACTAATCTTCCATTCCCTGCCACCTATGGTTTCTCTTGTGTAAGGAAGAGAGGTGAGGAACTTTGATATTTCGTAGAGGGTGAACCTGCAGCGAAGTCTTGGGTGGATCTGGGGTGTGAAACTCATCCCCGGATCGGAAGGAAAAGCTTTAGGTGGATCTGGGGTGTGGATTTCATCTCCTGATCGTCGGTCTAATATCCCAAAAGGTAGGCACCTAACCTCAAATTTTAGGGGTCAACAGTGCATTAGAATGTTTTCAAAGTATTTTTCTACACTTTAAAGAGGGACTAAGGGCATGTGGGGACCACCACCATGTTCATTTTTGGATTTTGTTTTCATCAAGTTTTGGGCTTTCATGAGTCTCCTTTGAGTTTCTAGGGTCAGTGCAGTCCCTGGGTAGGTCAATATAGACATTGGAACAGTCCATAAGTAAGGTCGATGCACATGTTGCACAGTCCAAGGTAAGATCGATGCACATTTGGTGTTGGTCATAGTAAGGTCTATGCACATGTGGTATTGTCCAGAGTAAGGGTATGCACATGTGGTATTATCCAGAGTAAGGTTATGCACATGTGGTATTGTCCAGAGTAAGGTCTATGCACATTTGGTATTGTCCTGGTAAGGTCAATGCACAGGTTGCATAGACCCTGGTAAGGTCGATACACATGTTCCACAAGTCCAGGTAAGGTCGATGCACATGTAGTGTAAGACCCAGGTAAGGTCGATGCACATTTGGGTCAGACCAACATAAGGTTGATGCACATTTGGGTCAGGCCAATACAGGTCGATGCACATTTGAGAAAAGACCAACATAAGGTCGATGCACATTTGGGTCAGGCCAATATAGGTCGATGCACATTTGGGAAAAGACAAACATAAGGTCGATGCACAAGGGCATATAAGGTCGATGCACATTGACACTGGCCAATATAGTTCGATGCACATTTGGTAAAAGACCAACAAAGGGTCGAGGCACATTTGGGGTCAGGCCAATATAGGTCGATGCACATTTTGGAAAAGACCAACATAAGGTCGATGCACATTTGGGTCAGGCCAATATAGGTCGATGCACATTTGGGAAAAGGCCATGTAAGGTCGATGCACATTTGGGAAATGGCCATATAGGTCGATGCACATTTAGGAAAAAGGGCATATAAGGTCGATGAACATTTGGGAATGGGCTATACAAGGTCGATGCACATTGACACTGGCCAGTACAAGGTCGATGCACATTTGGGAAAAAGCCATGTAAGGTCAATGTACATTTAGGAATGGGCCATATAAGGTAGATGCACATTCGGGATGGGTCAATATAGGTCGATGCACATGTGAATAGGTCGATGCACCTGTGGATTATGTCCTAATTTCCAAAAACATAGAAAAAGAAAGTTTAGAAAGGGCATTTTACTTCATAAAAATATGGAAAATTAGAAAATGACAGAAAACTAAGGTGGTACCTCAATGTAAAGATTTCATGCTCCCAGAAAATTTGCATTCGTAGATACAGTTCATTCTCTATGCATGTGTAACCTAGATGATAAACTAGTCCTCTTTATACATTAATCTGATCATGCTCCTTATGCTGTGATTAGTATACTTTAACCATTGGGAAGTATGTCTGTTATATTAAAGTATCATAGTAGTATTGTAAAATGAGTATGAATGTGAATGGAAAAATGATGTAAGTGTTATGAATGAAAAATAGCAGCATTCTGTGAGGTAGGACTTCGGTCCCTTTCTGCGGGATGGCCATACGTAGAGCCGCAGATGTAAAAGATCCCAGGGGATAGAGAGACGTAACGCCCTGGTATAAAACCTATCGATTCGGCTGCTTCGTTCTGTGGGATGGCGATACGTAACACCATAAAACCTAGGTGACAGCGAGACGTAACGCCCCGTGCAACAGGAGTCTAGGTGGGAGTTCACTCCTGGGTCTGCGCAGTACTCTTTCGATTCGATTGTGTGTGTGGGCCTCCTATGTTTGCGACAACTGTTCAGTTCCATGAATAACAAAAATGTGAAAACTCATGAAAATGTGATAATGTGTAACTACTCATTCACTGAGGTCTTGTTATGCATGGGTACCTTATACGTTAGTTCAAGAATATGTATTTTTGTCATATGAGTTATTTTAAGTAGATGATAATGAATGGATTATGCTATTATTAACATCTGACTTATTGTGTAAATTGGTTATATAAATGCGAGTTAACCCCGATTTGTTTAGGCTGCCTACTGAGCGTCACACTCACCCCCTTTGTGACACATATTCTCAGGAGACATAGAAGAAGTTGAGGAGGTGGTTGCGGCTAAGGAGTAGTGTTGGTCCTCACTTCAGCTGGGTAGGCTACGGTGGACTATCTCTCTTATATCTATGGTCATGGGTGGGTGAGCCTATGTGGGCTCAGGTTTATTTTGGAACATCAACTGATATGTACTCATCTTTGAAATATGTACTCTTCTTTGGAAATTTTGAATGGTTGAGATGTTAGTTACATTTCTCGTAATCTGTGATTTTCTCTCTCTCTCTCTATCATACAAATGTATGCATGTTCATAAACTTGTGCTTCCGCGATACGTACGAAGTAATTGCTTCGGGGTCCGATTAATGGAAAAAAAATACCCAAATTTGGGGATCGGATCTCGGGGTGTTACATGAAGCCCCTCCTTCTCACAGGATGGAGATGGCAGGTATTGGATGAAGACTTGCACTTCAGGCTTCATGGTATGCAGCAGCGTGCTCCATGGGCTCTCTTCCTTCTCCTATCTTTCTCTCAGCTTCTTCTCTTCTCTTCTTATCAGCTCTCGGCTCTCACTCTTTTTCTTCTTCTCACTCACTCATGCAGCCTACTTCGCAGCTCTCCTCTCTTCTATGTTCTATCCTGCTGCAACCTCCTCACTCTTCTATCTCAGCTCCTCCTCCTTCAAACTCTATCTCTCTTTCTTTTGTTCCCTTCTTCTCTTGTTCTTCTTTTACTTTGTCACAAGCTCTCTCATACATTTTCTCTGAAGCTCTCCGCTTACCCTTTTTTGTGGATGTGGCTGCACTTCTTAGAACATACTCTCCCCTTGTTCTTGTTCTTCCTTGCCTTCTTAGAACCTCTTATCTAATATGCTGTCTGTCTGCTTCCGTCAAAGCATGTCTCCCCAAGCACTACTTTTGCTACAACAACGTTTGCTTTTGCATGCAGGGTACGAGGAGTGTTTCCCTTGATTTGGTAGCATGGGATCAAGACCATCCAGATCTGCACAAGGCTTCCAGTTGCTGCGGAGAGTGGCCATTGATTGGCTCGAAGGTGATACGGTACGATGGCTTCCCATTGGCTTGCCAATAAGCTTCATGCCGGATACCCACGTAGGAAGCTTCTTCCCTATGGCAGGATGCATGTTCGGACAAAAACCTTTCCAAGATATTTTTTATGATATATCCAACGAATAGAGGAAATAATCTTCATAAGGAATCCTCTGTAAATGTGCCAACTTCCTTGGAACACGTGCCAACCATTGGAGAGTAGAATCATGTGACGTGCTATAGCAATTTACGAACTTGATCATTTGTCAGTTCTAGCAACCCATTTTTCAGCCATATCACACACTTGTCAACCATACACACCCATTTTTCACCCTTAATCTCCTTAAGCCATCACCAATATTTTCTTGTAAACTTCATGCAACTGGAGTCGACTTCAAAGACTTCTGAAGTCAACTTTGCTTCACATTTCTTCATGCTTGTAGAGTTGCTGCCCATATTTCAGCCTCACATGGCTATTTATCAGCCTTACTTGCCATTTGTCACAGTTGCCAAGCCATTTGTCACCCTTGTCCAACTTGTGTCATCGCCCTTGCTGTTTTTCTCTTTAGCCTTGGCCGTCGCCTGAAGCCATTTGTCACCACAAGCTGTATATTATACACCGTTGTATACCCATTTGTCACCCGTAAGGCTCATTTATCTGCCTTAGCATCCATTAGTCTGCCTTGCTTAAACACTTAGTCTTCTTCAGCTTTCAAAGACCCCTGGCATATACTCACGTTGACTACAGGTCAGATTTGTTGACTTCATTTTATGACTGTGTTGACCACAAGTTGTGTTAGTCCACCTGACTATCTTGTTGTTCACTTGGGCTTGGCTTGACTGAGCTGACTATTGACCTTGACTGTAGTTGACCTTGACTATAGTTGACCTTTACTTAATGTTGCTTTGACTGGAGTCAACTCTGATTGGGGTCAACCTTGACTTACTCAACGATGACTGGAGTTGACTCTCCTTCAACGTTTACATGTTTAAAGCCTTATTGTCTTCCAAGCAAGCCAATTTGTAATGACAATCATCCATTTTTCACCACTGACTAGCCATTTGTTATCCTTGGCTCACATTTGTCACCCATAACTTCAATAGACCATTGCTTCTATTTAGTTTCTTACATTTGCAGACTTAAACATACCTGCATCGACGCCAAAGTGCCATGTAGTCAACTATCCTTCATAGCATTTCAAGCCTTTCAGCGTCGCCACACATTGTTCACCATTACTAGGCTATTTTTCACCGTCATAGCCTATTTTACACTGATGACCAGTTATTTGTCACCGTTAGCCATAGGAAGTCATCGCCTTTGAAAGGCTTCTTTAGCTCATGTGACCAAGTCGACTTCAAGGCAGCTCAAGTCGACTTCACTTCAATGGTTTCCCTGTTTTCAGCTCCAACAGCCACATTCCAGTGCTATCAGCCATTTTACACCCATAAGGACCTATTTGTCACCACTAACTGGCATTCTTCACCTTTGTTTGCCCATTTGTTAGCGATAACAAACTGTGTTGTCTGTCCTTTGATTTTCACACTTCTGGACATTTCTTTGACAAAATTCAAACCTATCTTCACAGAACTCATGGACATACATGCATTAACAATATCAAACTACTATTGACATCATTAAGAAACATATGAAGCTCAATGATTCAAGCATTGACATCATTAATGGCATATGAAGCATGACATTATCAAAATCATTCAGAGTTCTTATCATAATGACTCATTGTGTGTGACATCATCAAAACCACAGGGACACAACATTATATTCTTGGAGCAGCATCATCATGATAGCCAGTTCGGGGGTGGTCGGGTTGGGACCTTGGCTTCCCCCTTCCAGTGGAGCATTCAGAGAAGGTGCCAACCTTTCTCCTTCTTCTCCAGTGGTGATCATGTTCATAGTCATCGTGATCATTTCAGCATTTGTCTCTTCAGTGCGGGCTTGTGCCGCTTTGTCATGTTCTGCGGGCAGAGCCCCATAGCAGTCGGTCACTCCAGCCACGTAGCAAGTGAGCATTTGAAGTTGCCGGCTTGCTTGAATGCTGGCTGGATGGTCAATGAGCGCCGAGCTTGTCGACATAATTTATTCGTAGAGGTGTGGCCTGTAACCCAATCTTGCATCTTTTCTTTTCTCCATGTTCGCTAGTTGTTTCCAGCCTTTGCTTGTAGCATCAGCAGCTTCTACGGGTCGTCGTGCCCCCAGAGAAGCACCTTCGAGGCTTTGGACATGCCCCCGAACAGCCCGAGCGGTGGAAGCTCACCCTATAGCAGGGCAGCTGATAGCTCGTGGCATGTTGACAGGTGCCAAAGGTTTGCAGGTGACCTGGCCCTACTTTGTCATCCCACCTTGTGCTTCATCATGTGAAGTATTGGCTCGACGAGTGTGGGACTAGAGAGATGGCCTTCGAGAACCCTGGGTCAGCACTTTGATCTTCTCTTCTATTTCTTCCTCTTTTCTCGGAGCCGGGGCCCGTGGCTGCTTGGGCACCCAAATTTGTTTAAATCTGATTGGCTTAGGGGCCAATCCTCTTTGGGCCAGTGCCTCGAAGGCATTGTGTACCGGCACTGTGACGACCCAGAGATTCGGATACCGGTAAACCGATACCAAGAACTCGGAGACGCCACCCAAGAGGCTGATGAGGCCCCGTAAGTGTTGGGAGGATTGTTTGAGGAGGTGCATGATGAATTGGAATTACACACGCATTTTAAAATAATAACTTTAAACTGAAGCAATTTACAATATAAGAGTGATATATTCATATAATAGTCCAGATCCATCTATTACATGTCCAAACACTATACAAGAGTCAAAAGAAGACAACTACACGGGGCATACCCCGGTCAAAAGAGCAAGAAAGACCACTGCTGGCACCTAAGACTACCCGCCAAAAGCACGAGAACAACCAGCGGACTACTGCTACTGCGCCTCACCTGAAAATTCAGGGTGAGTCTCATTTCATTGACTCGGTAGGTGTTGCGCGGACCCCTACCTCACAGCTAAGATGACAACAAAGTAGTTAATAACGCAATGGCATGGAATATTAGCAATTAAAGAAAGTTGCACAAGAATATGCACAATTAAAGATAGCTTGATATAAATGCCATTTAACTTATGCTAATTAAAACGAATAAATAAGCATGAGAATTCTACACCTACCAATAGAATTTAATTTAAAGATTCCAAGTGACAAGAAGAAAGAGTGCTCACTAGAAAGAAGACCAGATGCGTCCACTGACGACTTATACTGTGTCTCGGGTGTCTCCACTCGTGTCGAGTCATGATAACTGGGACACCATAGTAGTACAAGGAACAACAGTAACGAGTGACTAGTCAGGGTCACGCCCGTCGGTGTCAGTCCAAGTCCCTAACCACGTGTGCACACACCAGCTCAATGCCCTGAGCCAGGCCTCTAGCTATTTTTCCCTTCCAATAGGACGCTACTGACAAGCAAGGGGGCCCACGGAAACTACCCTAAAAACTGTACATCGGGACTGCCCCGTCTAGCTAGTTTTCCTCTCCCAGGTGGGCCAACACTAAAGGTCGGTGGGCTACATCTAGTGGCTCAATCACAAGGAAAGAGAAAATAACACTACTGGGATATGAAAATATGCCACAGTTTATAAAATTGTTTAAACATGACGAATATGCAACATCAAACGCATAATTAAATAAGCATGATTGAATTTATAAACTGTAGGGACTTGGCGGTCTAGACTAGGCCGCAAGGGTCAGGTGACAGTCGGACGACTGGCCGCTTCACTGACAATAGCAGTCTGTCCATGGCCGCTAATGTCATGCCCCGTACTCTATACCATCGAGATATTGTCCACTTTAGCCTACTAGCATCACAGTTTTGTCCCTTTCTAAGAGTGATCAACTCCAGAATGGAGGACTTCCCGGGAGGTCACCCATCCCAGTACTACTCCCCCATTAAGCACGCTTAACTTCGGAGTTCTTTATAAGAACTGAGCCGATACTTCAAAAGGTACCTTGGTGGTATAGAGTACAACTTAGCTATATTGGAGGGTGTTACAATCTATCCCTCTTATATAGGCGACGTCCTCATCGCTGGGCACATATAGCACACAATCAAACCCCCAGACAGGTAGGATTCTAGAGGTGGCTCTCACTATGTAGAACATTGTCCCATTGCGGGTTCAAGAGGTGTCTCTCATAGCGTAGCACTTTGCCCTGCATAGCACTTAGTTCCTACACTTCCAGCTGCGGTATGGCTCTGATACCACTCTATAACGCCCCGAGATCCGAGTCCCAAGTTATGGGCATTTTTTTTTCTCTATCGGACCCTGAAGCAATTACTTCGCACGTATCGCGGAAGCACAATTATATAAACATGCATACACTCGCATGAGAGGGAGAGAAACCACATTTACAAAAATGTAAACATCATGACAACCATTCATAATTTCCAAAAAGAATACATGTCTATTGTTCCAGAATAAACATGAGTCCTCATAGGCTCACCACCCCATAACCATGCATATAAGAAAAACATTCATCCACAGCATACCCAGACGAACTATGATCTAGCACTACTCCTCAGCTGCAGCCTCCTCCTCAACCTCCTTCTCTATGTCTCCTGAAAACGTGTGTCACAAAGGGGTGAGTGTGACGCTTTGTGGGCAGCTTAAACAAACCGGGGTTAACTCACATCTATATAACCAAACTATATCCATAATTCAGATGTTAATAATAGCATAATCCATTCATTATTATCTAATTAAAATAACTCATATGAGTAAAATACATATTCTTTAACTAACATATAAGGGACCCATGCATTCAACAAGACCTCAGTGAATGAGCAGTTACACATTATCACATTTTCATGAGTTTTCGCATTTTTGTTATTCATGGAACCGAACAACTGTCGTAAATACATGAGGCCCACACACAGAACAAACGAAAGAGTATTGCGCAGACCCGGGAGTGAACTCCCACCTAGACTCCTACTGCACGGGACGTTACGTATCGTCGTCCCCCGGGTTCTGTGGCGTTACGTATCACCGTCCCACAGAACGAACGAACCGAATCGATAGGTTTTTGACCAGGGCGTTATATATCATCACCCCCTGTGATCTTTTACTTTCGCAGCGTTACGTATCGCCGTCCTACAGAAGGGACCGAAGTCCTACCTCACAGAATACTGTTATTTTCCACTTATAACATTCACATTCACATGCATACTCATTTTGTAAATACTAGTATGGTACTTTATTATAATAAGCATGCTTCAAAATGGTTTAAGTGGACAAACCACAATCATAAGCTTACTGGTCATGGAAAGGAGCATGATCAGGTTACTGAATAAAGGAGGACAGGTCAATTTTCATGCTACAAATGCATAGAAAACAACATCTAACTATATGTACGGAATTTTTGGGAGCATGACATTTTTACAATGAGGTGCTACCTTAGTCTCGTATCCTTTTCTAATTTTTCAGATTTTTATGAATTAAAATGCCCTTTCAAAACTCTCTTTTTGTAAGTTTCTGGAAATTGGGATAGAACCACAGGTGCATCGACCTACCCACATGTGCATCGACCTTACCATGGTCTGCACCATATGTGCATCGACCTTACCTTGGACCTGCTCAGATCTGTCCAAAGGCTATACTGCATGTGCATCAACCTTACCTTGGACCTGCTCAGACCTGTCCAAATGCTATATACTACATGTGCATCGACCTTACCTTGGACCTGCTCAGACCTATCCAAAGGCTACAATACATGTGCATCGACCTTACCTTGGACCTGCTTAGACCGGTCCAAAGGCTACAATAAATGTACATTGACCTTACCTAGACCTGCTCAGACTTGTCCAAAGGCTACAATACATGTGCATCGACCTTACCTTGGACCTGCTCAGACCTGTCCAAAGGCTACAATACATGTGCATCAACCTTACCTGGACTTGCTCAGACATGTCTTAAGGACTTCAACATATGTGCACTGACTTGTTCTTCATGTGCACCGACCTGACTCTACATGTGCTCAGACCTGTCTCAAGGACATCAACACATGTGCACTGACTTGTTCTTCATGTGCACCGACCTGACTCTACATGTTCTCAGACCTGTCTCAAGGACTTCAACACATGTGCACTGACTTGTTCTTCATGTGCACCGACCTGACTTTACATGTGCTCAGACCTGACAGGGGGCTGCACCACATGTGCACTGACCTGACTAGGAGTTCCAACACATGTGCTCTGACCTGACTAGCGGTTCCAACACATGTACTCTGACCTGACTGGCCAACACCAAATGTGCACAGAGCTTACTCTGGACAATACCAAATGTGCATCGACCTTACTATGGCCAACACCAAATGTGCACGGACCTTACTATGGCCAACACCAAATGTGCACATACCTTGCTATGACCAACACCAAATGTGCACAGACCTAACTCTGGACAATACGAAATGTGCACAGACCTTGCTATGGCCAACACCAAATGTGCACATACCTTACTCTAGACAATACCAAATGTGCATCGACCTTACTATGGCCAACACCAAATGTGCACAGACCTTACTCATGGACCTGCACTAACCTGACCACATGTGCATAGACCTGTCCAGAGACATTAAACTCTGGTAGAGAATCAAAGGAAACTCGAGAAAGCCCGTAACTTTATGAAAAATAGAAAATGAACATGTTGGTCGATCCTACGTACCCTTAGACCCTCTTTAAAGTATAGAAAAATATTTGAAATCGTTCTAATGCAATATTGACCCCTAAAATTTGAGATTAGGTGCCTAACTTTGAAATGTTAAAATCGACAATCTGGGGATGACATCCACACCCCAGATCCACCTAAGCTTCTCCTTTCGATCCGGGGATGAGATCCACACCCCAGATCCTCCCAAGACTTCACCCTTCATTCTAGGAACTGCAGGTCCACCCTCCTACGTAGGGCCAAGGTCCCTCACCTCTCTTTCTTACACAAGAGGAACCGTAGATGGTAGAAAATTGAAAATAGGTGTTGCTAAAGGCTTACCACCCTTGAAACCCACCACCTTATATAGTTTTCAAACCGCCCAAGAGCTTTTCCCACGTCCTACAAGGCTCAGCCCATCCCCCAAGGTCATTGGTGTAGTAGATCTAGAGGGGGGGTGAATAGATCTTTTCCCTTAAAAGTTAACGAGATTAGATGAGAGAAGCGGAATACAAAATTTACCAAATCTTGATAGCCAAGGTGATCACAAAGTTATCAGCTCAGAGATCAATATCACTAAGCAGCACAAAGTTATCAATTCAGAGATCAATATCAATAAGCAGAGACATCAGTATATATATAGTAACTGACTTAATTGCTAATTGATCTATTGCACATCAATGAACCAGAAGTGGTACTTGGCGGAGGTTCAACTGTAAGAGACTCCTCACGCTAGATCGTCCACCTTTCAGGTAGGCTTAACCTACCCTTTGTATGGTGCCTTTTTATATACCTTTTTCTAGCTCTCAAATGAGCAAGAGATGCAGTAATTAATTCATACAACTAAGCAGAGAATAATGCAGCAATCACACAAACAATTGCAACCACGGACACAAGAGATTTTAGGTGGTTCGATCTTTATCAGAGATCTACATCCCCCCCTTACTCAAATGAGTAAGGCTTCACTATTGAGCTTTACAGCTTGCTACCGCTGATCCACAGCTTTGGGGAACAAGTTCTCTACAGACGCTGAGCTTTACAACTTGAGCCGACCAGAGGATTCTTCCTCTGCTGCTAGGCAATACAGCTTAGCCAACCGCTGACATACAACATGAGTAAACAAAGGTTTGTAAAAGTAAATGAAGAAAACTAAGAAGACAAGATAATGTAGCTCTGAACTGAGCGAATGTAGCCTTAAATCGAGCAGACTGGTTCTGGTTTTGAACCAGGAACCAGGAACATAAAACACATTCGCTCACTGAACTCCAACGCACTGCTCTTCCTCAATTCAATCCTTTTTCCTTCGAACTGATCGACCTCACTCAGGAATCTTCTTGCTGGATGCTCACCTTTCTTTTCTACTTCGCTACGGAACTGAGCGATCGGCCCTTCTTTTATATCCTCCAGGAGATGGGCACGTGGTCGTCACATTTCTCACTCAATTTTCAATCCAGATCTGATCCGAACTTGTCCACGTGTTGTGATCTTAGCACCTTCACTTTCCACGTGTCAAGATCTCCAGTAGATGAATGTCTTGGATCACGTGCCCAACTTATCTTTTACGAGCAAGAGACAAAATGTGCCTTTTTTGTTTTACTTAAGTCCCTGCAAAAAGAAAGCATTTTGTCAAACACTATGTGATCATAAGTCATAGTCAGAGTATAGTCAAAACAACAAGATGCACAAACTTTGTAGTGCAGTGGGCAAATGTTCATAGACTTTAATGTGCATATAGGAGAGAATGCATAGACCTTAATGCGCATATAGCAGACATTCCACATGCACAGACCTATGTTGTGCGTGGACTTCAAAATGTGCACATACCTATATAAGCGTGGACTACACAATGTGCTCAGACTTCATAGTATGCCTAAGGTAAAAGTGCATCAATGTTATATGCCTATGTGAAAAGTGCACGTACCTCAGCTGCTATTGCTAGCAAATATGCTCGACTTCCCAATGAGCCTGGAGTGAATGTGCATCGACACTAGCAAAGCTATCACCAAATGTGCACCGACACTGATGATGAGAAACACAAATGTGCACCGACCTCAATGACTGACTGAGGCAAACTTGCACCAACTTGGTCTCGTAGCAAAATATATGCACCGACCTTGGGTCTGCTGAAGGTGCAACTAGCACCGACCTTGGGTCTGCAGAAGGTGCAACTAGCACCGACCTTGATGAGTCGTGCACAGACCTGAACAGTAACATGTACAGACTTTGTGAGCATATATGCACAGACTATTCGTGCAGTTCCATAGGAACCTGCACCGACCTCAGGTCTGCAGAAGGTGCAACTAACACCGACCTTTATGATACTAGCACCGACTCTAGTGATTTGTGCACAGACATAGTGTATGCATCCTACAGTGATGTGCACTGACGTAACCTGCATGAGGGCTAAAATGTGCACAAACGTTGTGTGTATGAAAACTAAACATGCACCGACGTCTTATGTAATGTGCTTCGACTATCATCGACCCTAGTGTTCTTTAAGGGACAACTAACATCGACCCTCAGCAGAAAGCAGCATAGACTCGCATCGACCTTAAAACCATATCTGAAGAAACTGACGCATACTTCAGCTAAGCAATGCGATACTAGCATCAACCTTAAGCATGACATACTCCATACAAAACGTGTTAGACCTTGCATGCAGAATGCTCTAACTGACAAATGCAAAAATGTCTTAGTAGTCAATCTGGCAAAAATGATTTCATCAAAATAGGAAGTGCTACAGGAGTCAACATAAAGTTAATAGTAAAGTCAACATAGTTAACTAAACTGATGCCAATCATTCAAAACACACAGACTCCTAATAGAAATTATGTTCAAAGGAGTTATACCATTCCTCTCCAGACATCATCAAATCAGACCTTAATGTGCATATAGGAGAGAATGCACAGACCTTAATGCGCATATAGCAGACATTCCACATGCACAGACCTATGTTGTGCGTGGACTTCAAAACGTGCACAAACATATATAAGCGTGGACTACACAATGTTCACAGACTTTAGAGTATGCCTAAGGTAAAAGTGCATCGACGTTATATGCCTATGTGAAAAGTGCACAGACCTCAGCTCCTATTGCTAGCAAATGTGCTCAGACTTCCCAATGAGCCTGAAGTGAATGTGCATTGACAGTAACAAGGCTATCACCAAATGTGCACCGACGCTGATGATGAGAAACACAAATGTGCACCGACCTCAATGACTGACTGAGGCAAACTTACACCGACTTGGTCTCATAGAAAAATATATGCACTGACCTTCGGTCTGCTGAAGGTGCAACTAGCACCGACCTTGGGTCTGCAGAAGGTTCAACTAGCACTGACCTTGATGAGTCGTGCACAGACCTGAACAGTAACATGTACAGACTTTGTGAGCATATATGCACACACTATTCGTGCAGTTCCATAGGAACCTGCACCGACCTCAGGTCTGTAGAAGGTGCAACTAACACCGACCTTTATGATACTAGCACCGACTCTAGTGATTTGTGCACAGACATAGTGTATGCATCCTACAGTGATGTGCACTGACGTAACCTGCATGAGGGCTAAAATGTTCACAGACGTTGTGTGCATGAAAACTAAACATGCACAAACGTCTTATGTAATGTGCTTCAACTAGCATCGACCCCAGTGTTCTTTAAGGGACAACTAACATCGACCCTCAGCAGAAAGCAACATAGACTCGCATCGACCTTAAAACCATATCTGAAGAAACTGACGCAGACTTCAGCTAAGCAATGCGATACTAGCATCAACCTTAAGCATGACATATTCCATACAAAACGTGTTAGACCTTGCATGCAGAATGCTCTAACTGACAAATGCATAAATGTCTTAGCAGTCAATCTGACAAAAACGATTTCATCAAAATAGGAAGTGCTACAGGAGTCAACATAAAGTTAATAGTAAAGTCAACATAGTTAACTAAACTGATGCCAATCATTCAAAACACACAGACTCCTGACAGAAATTATGTTCAGAGGTGTTAGACCATTCCTCTCCAGACATCATCAAATCAGACCTTAATGTGCATATAGGAGAGAATGCACAGACCTTAATGCACATATAGCTGACATTCCACATGCACAGACCTATGTTGTGCGTGGACTTCAAAACGTGCACAAACATATATAAGCGTGGACTACACAATGTGCTCAGACTTCAGAGTATGCCTAAGGTAAAAGTGCATCGACGTTATATGCCTATGTGAAAAGTGCACAGACCTCAGCTCCTATTGCTAGCAAATGTGCTCGGACTTCCCAATGAGCTTGAAGTGAATGTGCATTGACAGTAACAAGGCTATCACCAAATGTGCACCGACGTTGATGATGAGAAACACAAATGTGCACTGACCTCAATGACTGACTGAGGCAAACTTGCACCGACTTGGTCTCGTAGCAAAATATATGCACCGACCTTCGGTCTGCTGAAGGTGCAACTAGCACCGACCTTGATGAGTCGTGCACAGACCTGAACAGTAACATGTACAGACTTTGTGAGCAAATATGCACTAACTATTCGCATAGTTCCACCAGAACCTGCACCGACCTCATGTCTATAGAAGGTGTAACTAGCATCAACCTTCGTGATACTAGCACCGACTCTAGTGATTTGTGCACAGACATATTGTATGCATCCTATAGTGATGTGCACCGACGTAACCTGCATGAGGACTAAAATGTGCACAGACGTTGTGTGCATGAAAACTAAACATGCACCGACGTCTTATGTAATGTGCTTTGACTAGCATCGACCCTAGTGTTCTTTAAGGGACAACTAACATCGACCCTCAGTAGAAAGTAGCATAGACTCGCATCGACCTTAAAACCATGTCTGAGGAAACTGACGCAGACTTCAGCTAAGTAATGTGATACTAGCGTTGTCACGCCCCGAGCGCGGAAGATACCCGGAGATGCGCGACGTGTCTATATCAATCATGTCAATCAGAGTGGTCGTGTACTCGACACAAAGACAGAGATGCGCAAAATAGCAAGATAACCCAATCCTTTATTTCATAATGGATAGACTATTACAAATCCAATACTCTGTTTAACAAAAAGGAAAAGAATACATATTTGACTCAAGAAACTATAGAAAAGACTAGACGACACTTGTAGAAGCTCTATCACTTTCACTCTTGACCATTCCCATCCGATTGACTTCCATCGTCGGACTTACCTGAAAAGTAGAAAGGGACAAACGGAATGAGCGAACGCTCAGTAGGAAATTATATCTCAAGTACTAGCAAGGGGTTTAAGTAATTACATTTTCATGAATGCAATAAAGCTATGCATGCTCGCGTGAAAACGACAAGATAGAGAGAATGTAATATCAAAGAAATAAGATGAACTTAATCATGAACTTCCAACAAGATGACAAGTATATTCAAGGTATTCAAGCAAGTACCATTATCGAGTCATGTCAAGAACTTTGGCTATCATGTATCAAGCAAGTAAATTACCCTCTTTCGGGCCACACATTTCATGTAAAGTCAAGTACGATTCAAGTACAAGATGTGTGTGGAATGTCCAATCAAGCAAGTCAAGTACTCGGTATAATGCCAGATACCTTATCATTTTAACTCCCATGGGCACAAGTACTTTCGGGTGCTCCTCCCAGGACCAGATCGGGCCCTATATGCGCAGGCATTTATCATGTGTTTTGACATCCACTCTTGTTTATATAGCCAATATAGAATTTCAATAATCAAGCTTGTAGACACGTATGACAACTTTGATAGAATAGAGTCCAAAATATGACAAAGGACATAGAATGGCGATAATAACGGTATAATCACGATGTCGATAAAACTAGGTAGAATATGGTTCCCTTAACTTAGGTACCATGACAAATCAATATGGACATTCTTTATATAGAATTGAGGTCCACATGAACATAAGATCAAGCAAGATACCCTCATTCTTATCATAGAATTGGGGTTTACAAGAATGACACGATATGGCATGATATCATCATCCCATCAAGAATTTCTTATGATATACTCTTTGTATAATCATAAGGGCCGGTATACCATGTTTCTTTAGATTGACATGGCAAAAACTGTGTAATGGGTTTTTAGGGTACAACCAGCTCAGTCGGCCTTGAGGGAATCCAAGGCTACGAGGAGTCTTACGGAGGTCTCTATGACTAACTCGCTAGTCCAAAGGAACGGAATGTCCAATGGAGAGCTTGTATGTCAATGAGAGTTGAGTGTGATCGATAAATCAACATGAAACGTGGGACTATACTCACGGAGTGGAGAATAGTGCCGATATATATATATATATATGTATAATATGAAACCATCGGTAATAGAATCAGGATAAAATCAGTTTACAGTAAAATAACGACTTAAGTAAAGTCGTGTATTGAATAATTAACGCCTAACAGAAGGGCGTTTACATATATTGCCAATTTGCAGAATTTCCATTATTTCATTAATTTATCAAAAACACGCCTTTCCTGGGGGCGTTTCTTCTAAGTTGACGACTGCAGAGGCAGGCGTCTCATCATTTACATATTCGACAGGATATAATTATTCTCAGAAATTTATCAAAAACGCGCCCTTGGAAGGGGCGTTACTTTCTAATTCCATTTTACAGAATATGTGAATTTCAGGATTTTAACAGATACACGCCCTAGGAAGGGGCGTTACTTTTCAGATTCACGCCTTGTACTGGGGCGTTAGAATATGGAAAACGACTTTGTCCAAGTCGTGAATTTCAAGGGATTTACGATATTTTAATAAATAATATTTCGAGAGACAGGAGACATGTCATGGCAGTAAAATTTAACAGGAATTCACAGAGTCATGCAAGATATTAAAAATCAATATTTCATATGTATTGTAATTTTTAAACAGGATCAATTATTAATCACATGCGATTCTTATGAAATTAACGCCTGCGTAGAGGGCGTCAAATATTAAATTGACGACCACTATCATGGTCGTTTCTTTTAAATTAGCGCCCTAATCAAGGGCGTTTCTTTCAAAATTTTGCAGAAAACGTAATAAAACCTTATAAACAGTATGCATGCCATGCTCATATACGTATGTATAGATATCTTGCATTAATTCTTATTTGGGCTACAATAACTTGAGAAAATCCTACCTTAACAATGGATTTGAAGGTGACAGACACGTGAAGACGTTGATAAGGATAAACTGAATCAGCAGTAGGCAGAGAACCTTTGTTCTTTGGTCGATCCCTAGAGTTTTCCTACAGAGGAATATGAAGAGATATTAGAAATTTCTTCATAAGCTTGGCTGAAGATGGAAGTTTAGAAGAACTTACCCTTGTTCTTCACGATGTCTAGGCTTCCTCAACCTGTAAGAAGAAAAGAGAGTGAAGAATCATTAGTTCTTCGTGTAGGCAAAGCAGAGATCAAAGGAATAGTTTGTTCTTCACGTACCTAGCAGCAGACGTTCGATCAAATGGGTTTTAGGGTTCGATCGAACATGTTATTTATAGGATTTTGAAGTCCTAACAAGAGTAGTGTTTGTTTGAGGGTAATATATCCTTAATAGAGTCCTTACTCTAATAGACACTTACTAGATTAGGTTAATCTTTCCTTGGATAAGTTCTGGGTTCGATCGGTTCTCGAACTGAATTAACGACTTTGGTCAGGGCGTCTATTCTTTAATTGACGCCTTACTTTAGGGCGTTTCTTAAAAAGCGCCTTGACAAAGGGCGTTTCGTGTTTTAAAACACGCCCAAGATAGGGGCGTTTCTTTTACTTACCCATTTGGTCGTATGAGAACTGACGACCGCATATGTGGGCGTCCTTTCTTTAGTCACGCCATGGATAGAGGCGTTTATTTATAAATTAACGCCTTAATAAGAGGCGTTATTTTTAATTTTGCTTTACTTCGTCCAATTAACCCTATTCCTTTTATATATTACTTCTGTAATATATATGTTTTAATTCATTTCAATTATTCATTTATTAGGGTTGCTACACCCTCCCCCACTTAAAAAGAATTTGGTCCCCAAATTCAATATATATATAATTATACACGCGGAGAGTGTAGGACATATACCTCTTAGAATAACTCGGGAAATCGTTTCTTCATAGATTCCTCGGTCTCCCATGTCGCTTCGCGTTCAGGATTCTTATTCCATTGCACCTTGAGCATGGGAATAACCTTATTCCTTAGAGCTCGTATTTCTCGATCTAATATCTTTAAAGGCCTCTGTTCATATGTGAGATCTTTCTGGATCACCAGATCTCCATGCTCAATAATATGTGACGGATCGTGCACATACTTCTTCAACATAGATATGTGAAATACATTGTGTACCTCGGACAACTGAGGAGGCAACGCGATGCGATAAGCAACCTCGCCAACTCTTTCGAGTACCTCAAATGGTCCGATGAATCTTGGCGTAAGCTTGCCCTTAACACCAAATCTTCGTATGCCACGTCCAGGGGATATTTTAAGAAATACATGATCTCCAACCTGGAATTCAAGATCTCTTTTCCTGGTATCAGCATAAGCCTTTTGCCTTGTCTGAGCAACTTGTAATCTTTCTCTGATTACCTGTATCTTCTCAGTTGTATCCCTTACCATGTCTGGACCTAATAGTTGTTTCTCTCCAACTTCGTTCCAACATATGGGAGATCGGCAACTCCTTCCGTATAAGGCTTCGAAAGGTGCCATTTGGATACTAGCTTGGTAGCTATTATTATATGCAAATTCAACTAAAGGTAAGTGGTCATGCCAGCTTCCTCCAAAGTCAATAATGCATGCTCTCAGCATATCTTCAACAACTTGATTAGTTCGCTCGGTCTGACCATCCGTTTGTGGGTGTAAAGCAGTACTAAAGTTGAGCCTTGTCCCCAACGAATGTTGTAATCCCTTCCAAAAATGAGAAGTAAAACGGGGATCTCTATCAGACACGATTGAGACAGGAATTCCATGTATCCTGACTATTTCTTTAATGTATAGTGCAGCTAGCACATCAATTGACCATCGGCTTTTGATTGGCAAGAAATGTGCCGATTTAGTCAATCGGTCAATGATAACCCAGATTCCATCATGTCCTCCTTTAGATTTAGACAAACCCATGATGAAGTCCATACCAATATCCTCCCATTTCCACTTAGGAATATCTAGAGGATGTAGTTTTCCCGCAGGCTTTTGGTGTTCCGCCTTGACCTGTTGGCATGTGAGACAGCGTGATACATAGTCCGCTATTTCTCTTTTCATATTGGGCCACCAAAAGTTCCTCTTTACATCTTGGTACATTTTAGTTGATCCAGGATGAATAGTGTATCTTGATCTGTGAGCTTCATCTAAGATCTTCTTCTTTAATTCCGGACAATCGGGTATACAAGTTCTATCTTTGAACGATAATCTTCCATCAGAAGTTAGTTGAAAATCAGATTGTCCTTCTAATCTGCCTTTGATTTCTACTAACATAGGATCATCATCCTGAAGTGTTTGTATTTCAGATAATAAGTCTGACTGTATGCTTACATGAGATAATGTGATAAATTTGGATTCCGTGTCCAAGCTTATATTGAGCTCGGAGAATTGTTCAAGTAACCTCCATTCTTGTATCATACAATTGGCTATCCTTGCTCTCGGCTTTCGACTAAGGGCATCAGCCACATAATTACCCTTTCCGGGATGGTATTGTATACTGAAGTCGAAGTCCTTGAGATATTCTAGCCAGCGTCTTTGTCTCATGTTCAGCTCCTTTTGTGAAAATAGATATTTGAGACTTTTGTGATCGGAGTATACAGTGAACTGTACCCCATAGAGATAGTGTCTCCATATCTTTAGGGCAAATACTACCGCGGCCAGTTCCAAGTCATGGACGGGGTAATTCTCCTCATGCTTCTTCAGTTGACGAGAAGAGTATGCTATGACCTTCCCATGTTGCATTAGAACACATCCGAGGCCAATGCCAGAAGCATCAGTGTAGACCTCGAATTTCTCTCCTTCAATTGGTAGGGCTAAGACCGGAGCTGTAGTGAGATGATCCTTGAGAGTTTGGAAACTGCTTTCACATTCCTCACTCCATTCATATCGGATCTCCTTACGAGTTAATCTTGTAAGTGGTACGGCGATCTTAGAGAAATCTTTGATAAATCGCCGATAATAGCCTGCAAGACCTAAGAAACTTCTGATCTCGCTTGCATTAGTGGGTCTCTCCCAGTTTCTCACAGCTTCAACTTTTGACGGATCCACAGATAAACCGTCCTTGGATATGACATGTCCGAGAAAAAGCCACTTCTTCAAGCCAGAACTCGCATTTGCTGAGTTTAGCATATAATTGATTTGTCCTCAAGACTTGCAATGCAATCCTCAAATGCTCTTCATGTTCTTCCTTAGTCTTAGAATATATCAATATATCATCAATGAAGACTACTATGAATTGATCCAAGTAAGGCCTGAATATGCTATTCATTAACTGCATAAAGGCAGCAGGGGCATTTGTTAGTCCAAAAGGCATAACAACAAATTCGTAATGGCCATACCTGCTTCTGAATGCGGTCTTGTGAATGTCATCATCCTTGATCCTTAATTGATGATATCCCGACCGGAGATCAATCTTGGAGAAATATTTGGATCCTGAAATCTGATCAAACAATTCATCGATTCTCGGCAGTGGATACTTGTTCTTGATAGTAAGATGATTCAACTGTCGATAGTCAATACACAATCTCATGGATCCATCCTTCTTCTTTACAAATAAGACTGGTGCTCCCCACGGGGAAGTACTTGGTCTAATAAACCCTTTTCGGATTAGTTCCATCAACTGCTCCTTCAACTCCTTGAGTTCAGCAGGGGACATTCTATATGGTGCCTTGGAAACAGGACCGGCACCAGGGACTAAGTCAATGGTGAAGGCCACTTCTCTTTGAGGGGGTAATCCCGGCAATTCTTCCGGAAATACGTCTGGAAATTCTCGCACTACCTGAATGTCCTCTATCTTGGTTTCTTTAGCTTCTTTAATAGTGACAAAAGCAAGGAAGGATACACATCCTTTCTTGACGAGCTTGCTTGCTCGAAGAGCCGAGATAAGAGGGGATTTGCTTCGACTCTTAGGACTAGTATAAGTCAGTTCCGGAAATTCCTTGAAAACAATCTTGCTATCACGGCAATCAACCGTTGCCTGGTATTTGGATAACCAATCTGCCCCTAGTATAACATCATATTCTTTTAGATCTAAGCAGATAAGATCAATAGGAAAATTCTTTCCTCGAACCAATACCTCACAATTTTGGTAATGATGTGTGATATCCGTCTCGTTTCCGAGAGGAGTAGACAATATTATCTTCATCCATTCTGGTTCTAGAGGTAATGGGTCAGCAAACTTCTTGGAAATAATGGAATGCGATGCACCCGTATCAAATAAAACATGTGCATATTTAGAACAAATTTTTAATGTACCTTCCACCAATCCGCCTTCTTCTTCTGGTTCGGTCCCTTGGATTGCATGAAGACGAGCATTCTTTGTCACTGGACGTTTACCCTCACCGGCTTGGTCATTCATTAATGGACAATCGGGAATCCGATGTTCACGACTCCCACAACGGAGACATGCTCCTAATTTCCTCCAGCATTCTTCTGTTTTGTGACCAGCCTTGTCACAATGCTTGCATACTACGTTTGAAGGGGTAGTGGTGATAGAGAAAGGCTTGGATTTCTTGTACTTCTGATCTTGAGAGGAAGAACCTCCATTATTGGGCCTCTTCTTAAAGTTGGGTTTAAAAGAACCCGAACTTGTGACTTGCTCCTTTTTGTCTTTCCCACGGATCCTATCAGATAATTCCGTGGCATCTTCAAGCAACTGAGCTCGGCGCACCATTTCAGTATAAACTTGAATATCCATAGGCGCCAATTGAGTAATGTAGTGAGGCCTAAGCCCATTAAGAAATCTACGAGCTTTCATCTTTTCCGTGCTAATCAAATGCTTAGCATATCTAGACAGTCTAGAGAACTGTGCTTCATAATCAGCCACCGATAAAGATCTTTGCTTTAATGCGGCAAATTCGGCGGCCTTCTTTTCCTGGACCCTATCAGAGAAATATTTGGCGTTGAAATATTCAACGAATTCACCCCATATAACTTGAGTTGGGTCAATAGTAGCTTCAATCGACTCCCACCAGCATCTAGCATCCTTTTCTAACTGGAAAGTAGCTAATAAGACTTTGTCCTGATCCGTGCATTGCATAACACGGAATATACGTTCAATCTCCCGAACCCAATGCTCGGCATCGTCTGGATCGGTCGATCCCATGAACTTCGGGGGATTCATATTCTTGAATGCTTGGTGTAAGCTTCCAGCTCGTGGAGCACCACCTTGTGCTACCTGTTGTAGCACTTGGGTCATCCCTTGAAGGGTACGCTGCATGTTGCGCCATTGAGCATGTTCGGCAGCCATTATCCTACAATTACGATAGCTACGTTAGTATTATATCACTATGATCTTATAAAGGACTCATTGATCATTTAACCCTTGGTTCTACCCACTCTCACTTGGTTAAAGGTTTTGAAACCTATCCTTGGACTTGGGTTTCCTAGGAATTGAATACCTTAGGCTCTGATACCACAAAGACTGTCACGCCCCGAGCGCGGAAGATACCCGGAGATGCGCGACGTGTCTATATCAATCATGTCAATCAGAGTGGTCGTGTACTCGACACAAAGACAGAGATGCGCAAAATAGCAAGATAACCCAATCCTTTATTTCATAATGGATAGACTATTACAAATCCAATACTCTGTTTAACAAAAAGGAAAAGAATACATATTTGACTCAAGAAACTATAGAAAAGACTAGACGACACTTGTAGAAGCTCTATCACTGTCACTCTTGACCATTCCCATCCGATTGACTTCCATCGTCGGACTTACCTGAAAAGTAGAAAGGGACAAACGGAATGAGCGAACGCTCAGTAGGAAATTATATCTCAAGTACTAGCAAGGGGTTTAAGTAATTACATTTTCATGAATGCAATAAAGCTATGCATGCTCGCGTGAAAACGACAAGATAGAGAGAATGTAATATCAAAGAAATAAGATGAACTTAATCATGAACTTCCAACAAGATGACAAGTATATTCAAGGTATTCAAGCAAGTACCATTATCGAGTCATGTCAAGAACTTTGGCTATCATGTATCAAGCAAGTAAATTACCCTCTTTCGGGCCACACATTTCATGTAAAGTCAAGTACGATTCAAGTACAAGATGTGTGTGGAATGTCCAATCAAGCAAGTCAAGTACTCGGTATAATGCCAGATACCTTATCATTTTAACTCCCATGGGCACAAGTACTTTCGGGTGCTCCTCCCAGGACCAGATCGGGCCCTATATGCGCAGGCATTTATCATGTGTTTTGACATCCACTCTTGTTTATATAGCCAATATAGAATTTCAATAATCAAGCTTGTAGACACGTATGACAACTTTGATAGAATAGAGTCCAAAATATGACAAAGGACATAGAATGGCGATAATAACGGTATAATCACGATGTCGATAAAACTAGGTAGAATATGGTTCCCTTAACTTAGGTACCATGACAAATCAATATGGACATTCTTTATATAGAATTGAGGTCCACATGAACATAAGATCAAGCAAGATACCCTCATTCTTATCATAGAATTGGGGTTTACAAGAATGACACGATATGGCATGATATCATCATCCCATCAAGAATTTCTTATGATATACTCTTTGTATAATCATAAGGGCCGGTATACCATGTTTCTTTAGATTGACATGGCAAAAACTGTGTAATGGGTTTTTAGGGTACAACCAGCTCAGTCGGCCTTGAGGGAATCCAAGGCTACGAGGAGTCTTACGAGGTCTCTATGACTAACTCGCTAGTCCAAAGGAACGGAATGTCCAATGGAGAGCTTGTATGTCAATGAGAGTTGAGTGTGATCGATAAATCAACATGAAACGTGGGACTATACTCACGGAGTGGAGAATAGTGCCGATATATATATATATATATGTATAATATGAAACCATCGGTAATAGAATCAGGATAAAATCAGTTTACAGTAAAATAACGACTTAAGTAAAGTCGTGTATTGAATAATTAACGCCTAACAGAAGGGCGTTTACATATATTGCCAATTTGCAGAATTTCCATTATTTCATTAATTTATCAAAAACACGCCTTTCCTGGGGGCGTTTCTTCTAAGTTGACGACTGCAGAGGCAGGCGTCTCATCATTTACATATTCGACAGGATATAATTATTCTCAGAAATTTATCAAAAACGCGCCCTTGGAAGGGGCGTTACTTTCTAATTCCATTTTACAGAATATGTGAATTTCAGGATTTTAACAGATACACGCCCTAGGAAGGGGCGTTACTTTTCAGATTCACGCCTTGTACTGGGGCGTTAGAATATGGAAAACGACTTTGTCCAAGTCGTGAATTTCAAGGGATTTACGATATTTTAATAAATAATATTTCGAGAGACAGGAGACATGTCATGGCAGTAAAATTTAACAGGAATTCACAGAGTCATGCAAGATATTAAAAATCAATATTTCATATGTATTGTAATTTTTAAACAGGATCAATTATTAATCACATGCGATTCTTATGAAATTAACGCCTGCGTAGAGGGCGTCAAATATTAAATTGACGACCACTATCATGGTCGTTTCTTTTAAATTAGCGCCCTAATCAAGGGCGTTTCTTTCAAAATTTTGCAGAAAACGTAATAAAACCTTATAAACAGTATGCATGCCATGCTCATATACGTATGTATAGATATCTTGCATTAATTCTTATTTGGGCTACAATAACTTGAGAAAATCCTACCTTAACAATGGATTTGAAGGTGACAGACACGTGAAGACGTTGATAAGGATAAACTGAATCAGCAGTAGGCAGAGAACCTTTGTTCTTTGGTCGATCCCTAGAGTTTTCCTACAGAGGAATATGAAGAGATATTAGAAATTTCTTCATAAGCTTGGCTGAAGATGGAAGTTTAGAAGAACTTACCCTTGTTCTTCACGATGTCTAGGCTTCCTCAACCTGTAAGAAGAAAAGAGAGTGAAGAATCATTAGTTCTTCGTGTAGGCAAAGCAGAGATCAAAGGAATAGTTTGTTCTTCACGTACCTAGCAGCAGACGTTCGATCAAATGGGTTTTAGGGTTCGATCGAACATGTTATTTATAGGATTTTGAAGTCCTAACAAGAGTAGTGTTTGTTTGAGGGTAATATATCCTTAATAGAGTCCTTACTCTAATAGACACTTACTAGATTAGGTTAATCTTTCCTTGGATAAGTTCTGGGTTCGATCGGTTCTCGAACTGAATTAACGACTTTGGTCAGGGCGTCTATTCTTTAATTGACGCCTTACTTTAGGGCGTTTCTTAAAAAGCGCCTTGACAAAGGGCGTTTCGTGTTTTAAAACACGCCCAAGATAGGGGCGTTTCTTTTACTTACCCATTTGGTCGTATGAGAACTGACGACCGCATATGTGGGCGTCCTTTCTTTAGTCACGCCATGGATAGAGGCGTTTATTTATAAATTAACGCCTTAATAAGAGGCGTTATTTTTAATTTTGCTTTACTTCGTCCAATTAACCCTATTCCTTTTATATATTACTTCTGTAATATATATGTTTTAATTCATTTCAATTATTCATTTATTAGGGTTGCTACAAGCGTCAACCTTAAGCATGACATATTCCATACAAAACGTGTTAGACCTTGCATGCAGAATGCTCTAACTGACAAATGCATAAATGTCTTAGCAGTCAATCTGACTAAAATGATTTCATCAAAATAGGAAGTGCTACAGGAGTCAACATAAAGTCAACAGTAAAGTCAACATAGTTAACTAAACTGATGCCAATCATTCAAAACACACAGACTCCTAACGAAAATTATGTTCAGAGGAGTTAGACCATTTCGTCTCCAGACATCATCAAATCAGGAGACACAACAATCTCCCCCTTTTTGATGATGGTAACAGTTTATATTAGATGTATTTTGCTAAAAAGCATTCAGTTCAAATATGCAGTTATTAAACATGTAATGCAAGCTAATGCAGATGCATATGCAACACAATGCCAAATGCCAAATGACCTATGTAGCACAATACCAAATACCAAAGTCTGAAACCAAAATACAGACAAGACAGCTCTCTCCCCCCCTTTGACATCAGCAAATAGGAAGGGAGGTAGACAAAGAGTAGTCTCAGAAATGGTCTCCCCTTTTGCTACGACAGATATACACTCACCCTTCTAATGTAATCTCCCTCTTTGATAACAACAACTGGATTAAAGGGGAGTTAATGCAAAGCAACCCTTCGGTTTGAACAGAGGTGACCCTTCGTCTACCCGGTCATTGATGCGAGTGGGTGCATTTTTCTGTTAGGATTTGAGTTGGGACGTCTTCATATGAAATCAAGAGGATGTATTAATCTAACTTTGGGTCATAGTTTCATTGAATTTCATCATTCCTGGCCCGAGTTATGATTTTGCATATATTATCATTTATTTTCCCTTGTTCCAGGCGTGACCTTTCGGTACCCCGAGGTAATCCGGGCATAACTCTAGCATCCAGGCAGTATTTGGACTCAACCTCAATGTAGAAGTTGTAGATAACATCCCATTCAGAATTATGGCCTTAGTTTCAGGTCATTTAATTAACCATAGATGAAGTTATGAATTTCTAATTAATTCCATTCGAATTCTCCTAACAGTCACACCTCTTCGTGATAGCTGGTAGCAAAAGGGCTCAGAACCTTGGGTTCCGATGCGAATTGGGCTTCCACCCTAATAGAAGAGATTGGGTTAACAGCCCAAGATTTCTAGTGAGCCTAGTTTCATCCCATTTGGTTGACTGTGGACAAAGATATCCTTATTTTAACGGGTGACTCCGTTTTCTGTAATTGTTTCAACCAATTATCTCAAACTCCCTCTTACCCCCTATTAGGCCTATTTTTCAGAAGTTATACTCTTCACCGAAGTTATTCCTTACCCAATGTTTGTTGCATGGGATTTGGTTTCACCAAATTCTGATCTTCCAATGTTAAGTTACGAATTTTCTAATGGTTCTTCAACAATCTGTCTAGATTTCTAGCTCATTGAGTTCATAGGCCCGAATTATACACAATTGGGTCAAGGCCCAATTGGTGGTCATAACATCCTCTCCCCCTTAAAATAATTTCATCCTCAAAATTAACTCGAGAAATTTCTTCTTTACGAAAAATTACTCACAAATAGTTGAGGGTATTCGTAGCACATCTTGTCTTCCGGCTCCCATGTTGCTTCCTCAGAATGAGAATTAATCCATAACACCTTCACCAGCCGAATGGTTTTATTCCTCAATACATGTTCCTTCCAGTCTATGATCTCGCTAGGCAACTCCACATACGACGGATCTGCCCGAACCTCCAGGGGCTCATACTTTATAACATGTGAGGCATCCGGGACATACTTCCTGAGCATGAAGACGTGAAAGATCAGATGTACATGTGACAGAGCGGGCGGAAGTGCATATCGATAAGCCAACTCGCCGACCCTTTGCAAAATCTCAAAAGGCCCGATGTTTCTTGGATTGAGCTTGCCCTTCCTTCTGAACCGCATGACTCCCTTAGTAGGAGACATCTTTAGGAACACATGGTCTCCTTCTGCAAAAATTAACTCTCTTCGTCGCTGGTCTACATAACTTTTCTGACGGCTCTGGGCTGTGAGGAGTCGCTGCTTGATCAAAGATATCTTCTTTGAGCAGCCTTGTACCAACTGTGGTCCGAATAGCTACTTTTCTCCAGCTTCATACCAACACACCGGTGATCTACATGGCCACCCATAGAGTGCTTCATAAGGTGCCATTCCGATGGTAGAATTATAACTATTGTTGCATGCAAATTCCATTAGGGGAAAATGATCGTCCCAATTCCTCCTCCACTCAATACTGCATGCCCTCAGCATATCTTCTAGAGTTTAGATAGTGCGCTCGGATTGCCCATCGGTCTGAGGATGAAATGCCAAGTTGAGTCACAGTTCTGTCCCCATAGTCTGTTGCAAACTCTTCCAGAACCTCGCTGTAAATCGAGGGTCTCGGTCAGAGATGATAGATAAAGGTGCACCATGTAATCGAATGATCTCAGCGATGAACAGTTTCACTAAGGATTCGATTGGAGTCTGCTTGTTGACGGGCAGAAAGTGTGCAGTCTAGGTGAATCTGTCCACGATCACCCATATGGTATCATGCTTCCTCCTAGTCATGAATAGACCAGTCACAAAGTCCATGGTGATTTATTCCCATTTTCATTGTGCCATCTCAATGGTCTGGAGAGGTCCGCCAGGTCTTTGATGCTCAATCTTCACCTGTTGGCAAGTGAGACATTTGGACATGAACTCCGCTATGTCTCACTTCATTCTTGGCCACCAATACATCCTCTTCATGTCTTGAAACATCTTAGTGCTTCCAGAGTGGATGGAGAACTTTGACCTGTGAGCCTCCTACATCAATTCCCTTTTCAATTCCGCATCATTTGGTACACAGATCCTTTCTCGGAATGTGATTAGCCCATCGATTCCCACATGAAAGTCCTCATTGTTCAGCAGTTTCTGTAATGCCATATCCTGCTTTTGTACCTCGGCAATTCTATCTAAGTATGTAGGTCTAGCTGACAACCCAGCCAAGAGATTGAATTGCTTCCTTTTTTTTGGGTCATGAATCAATCACACCCTTCATCATATTCCATTCTCGATGCAAGCTCAATGCCATCAATTTACGGCTGAGAGCATCTGCCACCACATTCACCTTGCCTGGATGGTATTGCAAGGTGAAGTCGTAGTCCTTCAATAGTTCGACCCACCTTCGTTGCCTCAAATTGAGTTCCTTCTGAGTGAATATATATTTGAGGCTCTGATGGTCAATGAAGACCTTGAACTGAACTCCATATAAATAGTGTCTCCAAATGAGCAAAGCATGGACCACTGCTGCCATTTCAAGGTCACGAGTGGAGTAATTCTTCTCATGGTCCTTCAACTGTCTCGAGGCATAGGCAATCACTCGGCCATTCTGCATTAGTACATAGCCGAGGCCGATCCTGGAGGCATCTGTATATACAGTGAAACCATCATTCCCTTGGGGGAGTGCCAACACTAGGGCTGAAGTCAACTTTTCCTTGAGCATCTGAAAACTATCTTCACACTCTGCTGACTAGATAAATTTCGCTCCTTTCTTGGGCAACTTGGTCATTGGGGATGCAATGGTGGAGAAACCTTTAATGAACCAGCAGTAGTATCCAGCCAGACCAAGGAAGCTTCTAATCTCCATCATTGTCTTTGGTGCTTCCCACTTTGTTACTGCTTCCACCTTGCTGGGGTCCATACATATACCGTTTCTGGATATGACATGTCTGAGAAACATCACCTGGTCTAGCCAGAATTCACACTTACTAAATTTGGCGTAGAACTTGTTCTCCCTGAGAGTCGGCAGAACCACTCTCAGATGCTGCCGATGTTCCTCCTGACTGACAGAATATATCAGGATGTCTATAATGACTACAACAAATCGATCTAGGTAAGGGCGGAAGATCTTATTCATCTGCTCCATGAACATGGCAGGTGCATTGGTCAGTCCGAATGGTACTACTAAGAACTCGTAGTGACCATACCGAGTCCTGAAGGCCATTTTCGATGCATCTTTAGGCTTGATTCTGATTTGATGATAGCCCGTCCTTAGATCGATTTTGGAGAAGACCTTGGCAGATGATAGCTGGTCAAATTTTTCTTCAATCCTTGACAGAGGATATGATGGGGGCATCACTTACCCCTCCACATTTTGTGAAGCTCTGATGGATCGTCGGTTTGCGCCATTGTGTTCTCCACATTTTTTTGAGTCAATCCGTGTAATTTTCATATTTTATTTGAGTCATAAACTATGTAATTTTTCCTTTATTTGAGTCGGTACCTAGGTATCAGGGTCATTTACCCAAGTCTTGAGTCATGTGGTTAACTAAGTAGTTTAATGGGCCCAACTAATGGGATAGGCCCAAGGGCGCCCCTCTCTGGTCTATCTGGTCATTGTCCCAATTGTCGAGAGTCAGTATGGTCATGTGAAAAGTCTAGTCCCTATAAATACCCCCCTTCACCCCCTCATTTGTAATGTTTTGGTCAATCAAAAAAATTGAGTGTTCTAGTGCAATTGGAGTGGATTCTCCATCTCTCTCTCCCTCTCTCTCTCTAAGGGGTGGATTCCCCTCTCTCTCTCACACTCTCTCTCTCTCCCCAAGAGGGGGTGCCCCTTTCTCTCTCCTCCCCTCCCAACCATTTCTCTCTGCGTTCCCTCTCCATTAAAGATACTCCAACTCCTCACAACCCCTCTCTTTACTCCACCCCATCCCCAAGGTAGCCTCCACCTATCCCCACTCCACCCTCCACCCTCCAACCACCAACCACCCACTCCCCTTCCCCAAGCACCTCTCCCATCTCCCAAGGGAGAATTCTCCACTCCCCAAGCATCCTTTTCCCTTCCCCACACACCTCTTCCCACCCCCAAGACAAGAAATTAATCCCACCCTTAAACCCATTTTCAAATACTCCTTCCCTATCCCCTCCTAACACCAAACTCGCAGCTTCCCCTCCCTCCACCTGCTAGAGCTCCTTCCATCCCCCATTTTACCACTCCCTCACCTTGGATCACCACCTCCCAGACCCCCTCACAGCCAAGGTTCGCCCCACACTCATCCACCCCTATTTCGCCCCCCGTCCTACTCCATTTCCCATCGGCAGGTTGCAGCTCCAGCAGCAGTTCACAGGCAGCAATATAGGGTCCTGGAAGTAGCGTCGTCTCTGGCCCTTACTTGATCCTTCTGGTGGCAAGTCATATACCTATGCATAGATCGTCTAGAGAGGTTTCCAGGCGAGGTGGTTTCGTCATTGTCCATGCACCGAGCTGCCCGTGAGAGCGATTCTTCCTCGACTACGCAGAACCACTCAGGCTGAGAACCAGAGCTCTAGATCAAGTTCGACCATGGCCACTCCCTTGCCGATCTGGGCGCGAAACATGGCTGAGGGCTTCTCCTTCAAGTCCTCTCCCATCCCCAAGAAGCAAAACTAATTTTGGACCTCGGCATCAAAAGTTCCAAATTTTCCATTCCAAGTGCGTCAGGTCAGTTTTCTTGAGCCAGAACCGACACATCTCTGTTGTTCGGGCCTTCACAATCAGCATCGACATCTGTCGATGGTGCCGTTGGTCTCGACGGAAAGAAGAATCATCCACGATCGCATCGGTATCAGCCTCGCCTCCAACAGAGCACGGGACTGTTCGTGGTGCCCCCGTCTTCTAGCAACAACACCCTAGGAGCAACCAGAACCAGCGTGGCCCAGCCCTGTTCCAGGCTCTGCCCTGGCCAGCAGCATCGTCAAGAAATTCCAAGAAAATTTAGGCATCTTTCTGGGTAAATTCAGATAATTTTGGCACGTGCTGCAGCCTATTCGGAGTTCGGTAGTGATCGTGGCGGCACCATCTTCGACTGTCTATCCGGCGGTTCCAGAAGCTGGCAGCACCGGCGGAACTCGGCACAACGGTTTTCTAGCTTCACTCCCACTCCCCGCCTAGCCGGCTTACAGCCCCTCCCTACGTGGAGGTAGTGTTTGATTTTAAATCTCTTAACCCTCACCCCGAGATCCCTCCTCTGCGAGGGCGTAGTGCTTGTACTAGCAGGTCAGCGGCTGAAGCGTCATCGGTGCGGCATGCGGATAGCCCACGCTTCCCTGCTCCCCCACGTCTCCGATCGGGATTGGTGTATTCACGCCGATCAGATGAGCTTCGGAACACTTCTCTTTGTTTGCCCTTAATTGCTTAGTTTAGTATTGTTTTTGGTTGCTCCGTCGGCGGTAAGAGAGTGCCCGATCCCGAATTTGCTTATAATTGAGCGACCACCGCGGAGTGAGTTGAGAGAGCGACCCTACAACCAATGCCCTTGGCGTGCAGGCCGCCAGAGGAATTGGGCATCCCGGGCCCTTAGGGGTCCATCCCAAGCTAGCCAATTCCCCGAAAAGGTGAGGTCCCACTTCGGACCCTCTCCACCATCACCGATTTGCCTACGGGCCCTAGTGTGCGCCAAGCGGGTGAGTCCGCTCGAGTGAAGTTGTCGGTCCGTTGCATTGCTTGCTTGCTAGGTCCGAGCGATCTTCGGTCTTGTGACTATCACCCCCAAGGTGGTGTCACATCAAGTGGTATCAGAGCAAGTTTTAGACTTGTCTCTACTAAGTCTAGTCCTTGGGCATTGCATTGTCATTGAGTCTAGAAGGATCACCCCACCCCGCTCCACTACCCCCTTCCCAAGATGAATGCGTGGGATAAGCTTGTCATAGGGATGTTGAAGGAGCGAGCCAAGTCACCCACAGCCTTCTACCAAAAATATGGCCCATGCGTGTGGCCGTCACCCTCCGTCCCTTACCCCACCAAGCATGCCACTTCCACCCCTCCACGGGAACCCCACACTCTACCAATGATCCCTCAAACAACCCCCCTAACCTCATGTCATCACACCCTCCAGCTCCACCAACCCAAACTCCTACCAAAATCATCCATGCTAGAGACACAAGTTTGGCCATGGAAGTCCCAAAGAACGAGGGTGTTTGTTTCAACATTACCCATCCACCGAAGGACACCCACACTCAAACTAAGGAGAGACAAACCCCTAGTTTCCCACCCAACCATAAACCCCACCTAGAATTAACTCTCCCCTTCAATGGACTAGTGATCATAGGAGAACCTCTAGTCAAGTGGCTAAAGAAAGGCCCAATCCCAAGGTCAAGTCCATACCACCAAACCATGAGTCATCCATCCCAAGTTGTAGCCGTCCGACCTTCCCCTATTACTCCCGTGTTCACCATGGGCCAATGCACTAGTGAGGTCCTCATGTTCCTTCTCACATTTGGCATCTCTATCCCATCCCAAGCCAATGACAGCCCACGAAAGGAGCCCAATCATCCTAAGGCTATCATTATCCCATCTACTCTTATGGTGGAAGAAGGCCCCTTACTCATTGGGGAACACCTCACCTTGGCCAACCTAAAGGAAGAAGCCACCTTATCCGGTCATACTTTCTTTGATCCCTTTGACCCCACCGGGTGGGAGCCATGGCACCAATATAACTCCCTCCCCTCCTACCATACAATCAACCACCCAACACATCACACACCCACACCCATATGTCCATTTGACCCCACACCCCTCCTTGGGAATGAGCCGTATGCCTCCCTATGTTTCTCCCCAATCAATAGACCCACAATGGTAATGGCTCCGCTAGCTAGCAAAGACTCATCACACCTAGGAGAGCTTGTTGATTAGGTATCTACACACCAAGTATGGGAAGAGACCCACTTCCCCAAGAATCCGTCCTTCCTTGATCCATTTGATCCCTTCCTTTGGGCCCCCCAAAACCCACCATCCTCATCTCGAGTCCCCCAACAAGTCCTACCCCTCACCCCATGTCAAATCTGTTGCACCAACCCCTCCCTTCCTACACCTACGCTCGGGAAGGTAGAACTTAGCGTTTGGGTAGAGTTGTATGGTAGGCTCATCTCTGGGTGTCCCGGTCCCCCTTCGGCAATCAACATTGTTAGGAAACACATGCATGTTAAGACCACATTTGGATGCCCTGGTCTTCCAACCTTTGATAGGGAGTCCATGCATGATACGGCCACATTTGGATGCCCCGACCCCCCAAAGATAGTCATTGTGAAGTCAAAGCATGAAGAGAGCATTCATGGATGCCCGGGACACCCAGCATTTTCCACCCCTTTGCATGATAGGTTCACCTATGGCTGCCCTGGCCCACCTAGGTTCATGAAGGTCCATGTGACATCAAGGCATGATCGGTCCACCTATGGTTGTCCCGGTCCACCTATGACATCAATGCATGATAAGTCTACATTTGGCTGTCCCGGTCCACCTTTGCATATCATACATTTCCCCCTCACACCGCATCGTAGAACATGGCATGAGTATTTAAGTAGGCAACAAGCAACGAGCGGTGAGAATCACAAGAAGCGGGCAAAAGGTCGTGAGTGCCACTTGGAATTCCAAGTTGGTAACTTGGCGATGATGACTTTGGAGTGGCTCTTGTTGTGTAGTGGACAGCGGATCTAGAGGGGAGGGGTGAATAGATCAGCCCCACTTTTCACAATGTGGCCCTCTATATAGCTAGTTAAAATGAATTGCAGCGGAATAGAAACTAGCTTCCAAGTGCGTTATGATTTGCTTAGCAAGATAAGCAAGATATATAACAATTCGATCCTAAGCATGCACCTAGAACGAATCAATCACACAAGTAAACCACACTAGACAGGATTTTAAGGTGGTTCAGACTGAATCCTCAGCCCTACGTCCACCCCTCACCAAAACCCGGTGAGGCTTCACTTGTGCAGCGCACCAAACCGCAAATCGGAAACCACCGATTGCCTTCCTACTCACCACCTGGTAGGGATGTCAACCGCAAATTGGAACAACCTCCAATTACCTTCCTACTAACCACCGGTAGGGATGAATCACACTTTCAATGTTTAAACAATAATGAAAATAAAACAAATGTGAATGAGCTAAGACAAGAGATTGAGTTATGAGTGAAAATGAATTGGCCCTTGTATGAAATGTTGATCAGCAGCAAGGCTCCTTTTGGCTTCAACTCAATCTTCTTGATTCACCCTTGATTGGATGAATGTTCTTCACGGAGTACTATTCACGTGAACAGTACCTCTTCCTTCAATTCTTCTCTCTTAATCTTCTCTTTGAATTTCTTTGAATGAATGAAGGAGATGATGAAGCTACCTTGAACCTTGATTGCTTCTTTAGCTTCTAGGAGTTTGAATGCTTGAAATATCACCTTGAATGAGGTGGAAAGAACTTGAATGGATGAAGATGATTTCCTTTGAAGAACTTGAATTAAACCAGCTTCCTTGGATCACTTTGATAGCCTTGCTTTGATGTAATCTTCCTTGAGGTTTGCTGGCTTTGATTTGAGCTTGATTCCCCTTTGATTGGATGAAGAACACCTTCACGAACCACTGTTCACGTGAACAGTAGCTCGTCTCCAAGCTCTCTTGCAACCTCCCTTGCAGCCACCCTAGATCTCACAAGAGGCCCCTTTAAGCATTAGGGTTTCTAACCCCTCATGTGTTAGTTTTATAACCCTTGAATGGTCCATAGATGCCCCCTAGACCAGATCCACAAATCATGGAAGATTAGGTAAGGTTTGATTAAACAAATCCATGGAAAGGGGCTAGCCACGAGGTTGATTTTGAAGTCAAACAAGGCTGCATCGGGGCTGGCGGTCGACCGGAATTCATGGGCCGGTCGACCGGAACCTGCTGCAGCCAGAACTTTTCGGCTCTGGCAAAACTGGTCGACCGAAAATCATGGGTCGGTCGACCGGAATGTCACAGACCCCGAACCTTTTGGTTCTGGGAAATTCGGTCGACCTAGCTAGAGTGCCGCCGGTCGACCTAAAGCTATAGTAAATTCCAGATTAACACAATTCAGCCCCAAATGTCATTGTAACCCTTCCGAACTCTGTGGCATCAAACTCCTTTGATCTTGGGGAATATATATTGAGTGTTTTGGCCTGCAAAATCATATAAAAATGATTAGAACTTTAGCTCAATAATCCATATAATAAATGTATGAACTACACATATGAAATCTCATGAATTAGTTATATGTGAACACTTTGAATCACAAGTGTTCTGAGCTAAAGATCAAGAGATAAGAGTTCAACCACCCCAAGTAAAATATCCATGAAACACACTCATGGAATCTCAATAACAAGAAGGATAGGAAAGCTCATTCTCAAATTAACCATCCATATCAAAAGATCAAGTTCATATGACAATGAATTTAAACGAATGGATGATCATCATGTAACCCAAAGTTTCAAGAGGGATGTGAGCATTCAAGAACCACATGTTCCTTGGTATTAATGCAATGTGAAAACATATAATGCACGTTGTGAATGGGCATCATGAAACCAAAGACATGGAGAGTGATAAACAACAATGACTCATAGTGTTAAGCCATTATCAAAACCAAGAATACCATAGAACTCATATGACTATAGCATGATGTCGAATGACCCAAGAGACCACAGAATGACTCAAATGACCTCAGGGACACAACATTCTCCCCCTTTTTGATGATGGCAACACTGTGAGTCATTATGTGATATGAATGTCTAAAATGGCACAAGTTATAACAAATGTAGATATGAATGCTATGCAATATGAATGCTAGCAGTTATGCAAGCCCCATCACATACACATATGAGATGCAAAGTGAGCAATGGATTCTCCCCCTTGGACTCTCCCTTTTGACAACGTGATAACACTTAGATCTTACAAAGGACTCACACAAAGAATTCTCCCCCTTTGCCAACCGCAAAAAGGAGTGATAAAGGAAAATATCTATGAGACTAGAGCTGAAAGGAGTGAAGAGCAAGCCATTATATGCAAACCTGAAGCAGATTGTGAGTAACATGTATGGTTCAAAGCTAATGAAATCCGAATTCATCAACAGAGTTTGAAAAGTAGCTACATCCAAAATTTAATAGAAATGAACCAAAAAGGCATATCATGGCAGTGCTTAACCGTCCCTTGTCTTATATATCCATATTCAATAACTAGAAAGGGAATAACACATAAACTCGTATTGAGGCTAAAGAATCATGACTAGAGCATGGAATTGTATGATTGAGGCAAGAGGTTTCATATTTTGATTTTCAATATCTGTAGTATAAGAAGGCACATGACTCATATTTTACGAGCATTCAAGTCTAGTACATGCCTCCTAGCCGTAAGAATACACGTTGTTTAGACGCCAATATCCCTAGGTATTTGGCAAGACTGACTGTAATGCTTCAGAATGAACAGAGATAGCAGAGTCACGTCATGACATATCCGATCTCATTTCTATGATGAGAAGATATATTTCTCAGCAATTATACTAGTGCTCTGCCTAGAGTCTAAATATAAGTAAGACAGAGATAATAGAGGCACATCATGACATATCACTCGTCACTTGATGTGATGACGTGACATATTTCTCCGTGCAACAATATCATTGCTCTGCAAATAGATTTTCAAGAAGTCCAGCTCATCAAGATGTTTAAAAATAATACTAAGCTCTAGAGTATCACCAAGATTGTCATGAAGTCTGGATTTTCAGATATCAGGATAGTCATTCAAAGCATAATATGCAATCTTTAGTTAAGGTCTATTAAAACCATAGAACATAGATGATTTCAAAATGAATATTTCAGAGCTGCAAGGAAATCATTAAATCTGAACCATTTTCATTGATTGGACAATCATGAGGGCATATAATAGAAAGCTCTTACACCATATATTCGACAATCTCAGGAGCTCAAACCAGACTATAAGCCAAGAAGTAGATTGCAAGAGGTTAAGAGAATCAGCAAAACTCCCCCTAAAGATATGCAATGGATGCGCGAAGGAGTTATATTTGCAATCAAGTGGAATGACAAATGAGGTTGGCCTAGTCACTCATGAAGGTGCCAGAAATGAAATGTATGACCCAACCCATGGTTGTACACTTATTAAATGCAACAGAATGAAGATGAAATATATGCATGAATGCTGCACAAGGACAACTCCCCCTTACTATATGGCCTATATGCGACATTGACGCATGGTACTTGGCGGAGGTGAAACCGCACGCATATTGAGTGCTTCGTGACAAACATAACTTGTCCTTCCATACATCAACATTTGATATACCATGGCCATACGAGAATGATGCTACACAAACCATACAATGCATTATGAACATGAACTCAATTCATTATTATGCAACTACATGCAATGCGGCACCATATGCAAAAAGACATATTGACATATAAACAATGCATGAATGCAAAACACACGACTAATTGAACATGATCATCAATTCAAATTCTTATTGGCCTGAGGTCGGCAAAGACCAAGCTCCCTTCTGAGTGTTGAAAACATGTCATTACACAAGGGCTTGGTAAAGATATCAGCAATCTGATTCAATGTATCAACAAAATACAGTTCAGAGTTTTTCTTACCGACCTCATCTCTAATGAAGTGATGTCTAATCGCAATATGCTTAGTCCTAGAGTGCTGGACTCGATTTTTGGCAAGGTTGATAGCACTAGTGTTATCACACAGAATTGGGACACAACTAAGATCCACCAAGTAGTCTTGGAGTTGGTGTGTAATCCATAACACTTGGGTGCCACAGCTCCCCGCAGCAACATATTCTGCCTCCGCAGTTGAGAGGGCAACCGAGTGTTGTTTCTTGGAGGCCCAAGAAACTAGACACCCACCTAGAAACTGGCAATAGTCACTAGTACTCTTACGATCCAGCTTGCATCCAGCGTAATCCGCATCAGAATAAGATATAAGAGATAAATCACATGATGACGGATACCACAATCTCAAATCTTGAGTGCCGGCAAGATATCGAAGGATACGTTTGACGGTAGTCAAATGGGATTCTCTGGGACTAGCTTGAAATCTAGCACAAAGGCAAACACTAAACTGGATATCTGGTCGAGATGCAGTCAAGTAAAGCAAAGAGCCAATCATACCTCTATAGACCTTTGCATCCACCAATTTACCATTTTCATCCGAATCTAGTGAAGTTGAGGTGCTCATAGGAGTTGCAATGATTTTGCTATTTGCCATGTCAAATCTTTTCAATAGCTCTTTAATGTATTTGGCTTGACTTATGAAGCACCCATCGTCTCCTTGGTTGACCTGCAAACCGAGAAAGAATTAAAGTTCTCCCATTAGGCTCATCTCAAATTCGCTAGTCATGAGGTTAGCAAATTCCTCACACATTTTAGATTTTGTAGAACCAAACACAATATCATCAACATAAATTTGAACAATCAAGATGTTCTTACCTTGCTTCTTGGTGAAGAGTGTTTGATCTACCTTACCTCGTGTATACCCTTTTTCAATGAGGAATGAGCTTAGCCTTTCATACCAAGCTCTTGGTGCTTGCTTAAGTCCATAAAGTGCTCTGTCTAGCTTGTATACAAAATCTGCATTGTTAGAGTTCTCAAAGCCAGGGGGCTGCTCAACATAGACTTCTTCTTTGATCAAGCCATTCAAGAAAGCACTTTTAACATCTATTTGATAAAGCTTTATTCTAAGGGAGCATGCAAAGGCAAGTAAAATTCTGATGGCTTCGAGTCTAGCAACTAGGGCGTAAGATTCATCAAAGTTGACCCCAAACTCTTGATTATACCCTTGAGCCGCCAATCTAGCTTTGTTTCTGATTATCTTGCCTTCCTCACTTAATTTGTTCCTAAAAACCCATTTAGTGCCTATGACAGATTGTGATGATGGTCTAGCAACAAGATGCCAAACTTTGTTTCTCTCAAACTGGTTTAACTCTTCTTGCATGGAATTTATCCAGTTTTCATCTTTTAAAGCATCATCAATGTTTTTGGGTTCATGCTGCGAGACAAGATCAAGTTGATCAAATTCTTCCACAATTTTAAAATGTGACCTTGTTCTAGGTGGGTCATTCAAGCTGCCAAGGACATTCTCCAAGGGATGATCCTTATGAGTTCTAATGTTTATAGAATCGTTACCTCTCCTGGAGCTTGATCCCCTGCATTGCTTGATTCAGCTAGGTCACCGTCTTCTTTTATTTCTTCTTGTGGAGAATCACTCTTGTCCTTCATGCTTAGGAATTCCCCATCTTCATCATTTTTCCTGCAAGAGTTATCATTGTTAGAATCATGATATTCATCAAAGGAAACATGGGGTGATTCTTCCACAGTTTGATTTTTAATGTTATAAATTCTATAAGCCCTAGATCTATCAGAATATCCAAGAAATATACCTTCATCGCTCTTGGGCTTGAATTTATCTAAATCTCTTTTGTCATTATTGTGAATGAAGCATTTTGACCCAAAAACTTTCATATGATGTAGAGAGGGCATTTTACCTTTGAGCAACTCATAGGGATTCTTTTGGTGTGAGACCTTACTATTGACCGGTTGATAATGTAACACGCCGTATTTACCGCTTCGGCCCAAAATTTCCTTGGAAGTTGCCGTTCGGCAAGCATTGTCCTCGCCATCTCTATGAGTGTTCGATTCCTTCTTTCAACAATCCCATTTTGCTCGGGGGTTCTTGGTGAAGAGAATCGGTGTGAAATGCCTTCTGACCTGCAAAGATTATAGAAGTCAGTATTCTCAAATTCACCACCGTGATCAGATTGAATCTTAGAAATCTTAAACTCACCGTCCTGCTTTATCTTCAAATAGAGTGCCTGAAACTCATTAAAAGCATCATTTTTGTGTGTGAGGAAGAAAACCCATGTGAACCTAGAGAAATCATCCACCAAGACATATCCATATTTTCTACCACTTAAACTAGCAGTTCTGGTTGGACCAAACAAGTCCATATGAATTAGCTCGAGTGGTTTGGAAGACAAATATGAGGATCTAGCCTTGAAAGATTTTCTAGTTTGTTTACCAAGGGCACATGCATCACACAACTTGTTTTCTTGTTTAAAAGATAATTCAAGCAAACCTTTCACCATTGAATGCTTTAACAATTTATGTAGAACATTGTAGCTAGCATGTCCTAGTCTACGATGCCATAACCATGCAAGTTCAGATTTTGGTGCAGCAAGACAAAGATTTGCATGAGTAGGATCATCTAAGTCAATCATGTAGACATTGTTGACTCTTTTACCAGAAAATTTTACCTTGTCAGATTTTGGTTCAAGGATTTTACATGCATGAGAGTCAAACAATACTTTATGACCTTTATCACACAATTGACTTATGCTAAGCAAGTTGTATTTCAATCCTTCAACTAACAACACATTTCCAATGGAGTTGGAGAGGTTCTTACCTACATTACCTGTTCCAATGATTTTTCCTTTGTTGTTTCCTCCAAATGTGACGTATCCTCCTTCCTTTTCCTCCAAGAGATAAAATTTTGATTTGTCTCCCGTCATGTGTCTTGAACAGCCGCTATCAAGGTACCACATGTTATGCATGGCTGCAAGACACTCCTGCACAAAGAATTAAGCAATGGGGTTTGGAACCCAGCAAAACTTGGGTCCCACCAACTTCTTCAAGTTTTCAAAACATGATACCATCTCTTTCGGAATCCAAACCTTTCTAGCATTCATGTTTTCTTTGCTTAATGTAGGAATTTTCTTTTCAACTTTGACATTCATTTTCTGTTTGGAGGTTCTTTGTTGAACTTTGTGAAAGTTTGAAAAGGCTTGCTTCTTAAACCATTGAGGCCGTTGGCTGGTTTTAGATTGAAAATGATTGTTCTGCCACCTAGGGGATTGGTGCACACAGAAATCACAATTACCCCACAAGTGAGGTGGTGTTGGCCTGAGTGATGGAGCACCCCAGTTATAGTGATACCTAGAAGGCTGAGCAGGTAAAGGCCAAGAATGTGTTGACCTATGCTGCTGGGAAGATTGGCCTTTCTTAGGCTTTTGGGCAGTCTTCTTGGGGATTTTGGTGATTGCCTCTTCAATCTTTTCTTTCCCTTTCTCCTTTTGTTTTTGCTGGTTTTGTGTGGGAGTTGCATTCGAGGTGGAGGCTTCGGAAGATGAAATGAATGTAATAGTTTTGAGCCCAATTGGCCTTTTATTTGTTGGTTCAAAACCTAACCCTTCCTTGTTGAAGTTCATTCTAGTACCTAGCAATGCATCTAGGTTTTCTCTTCCATCCATAAACTTTTCAAAAGATTGTTGTTTATCCTTCAACTCTTTTTGTAGGTTTTCGATATTTTGAAGAAGTTGAATGTTGACTTGTTTGACATCTTCATACTTTTCATTGCTCAATTTACTATCTTTTTCATAGCTTTGCATTTTGAGCTTCATGCTATCAATTTCATTTCTCAAATCCTCATTTTCAGTTTCCAAGTCAGCCAGTTCTTTTCTTCCTTCCTCCAAATTTTCAATCATTTTCTTAAGATCTTCAATTTCAGTCTCAAGTATAGCATTCTTATGATTGGTTTCATGATCATGCACAAAAGAATTGATTTTCTTTTTCAATGATTTATTTTCCTTTTTGTACATGTTATATTTTTCCATCAGTTGTATGTATGCTTCCTCCCAATCATCAATAGTATAATCTTCAAATGGAGAAGTTACCTCGGTTTCTTCGTCACCTTTGGCCATAAGGCAAAGATCTCCTCTTTCATTGTCCGAGGAGCTGGTTTCATCATCACTTTCTTCTTCGTCGCTCCAAGTGGACACCATGGCCTTGTTCTTCTTCTTGCCCTTCCATTTGTCAGCCTTTTTGAGTCTGTCAGGACAATCAGTCTTGTAATGCCCTGGTCTATTGCAAGAGTAACAAATTATTTGGTCAGGTTTCTTGAAATTTTCAGAATTAGTTTTGAAACCATTTCTCACCTTAGATCTTCCTCTCAAGAACCTCTTACCTTCCTTTCTCAGAAATTTTCCAAACTTACGTGTAAGCATGGCCACGTCATCCTCATCTCGCTCACTAGCTGAATCCTCACTTTCATCGGAGGAGTTTTGACGGCTAGGTCCTGCTTTAAGAGCTAAAGACTTTTTCTTTGGTGCCTCAACCTCTTTGCTCTTAAGGTTGATCTCATAAGTCATTAGTGACCCAATGAGTTCATCTACCTTTGTAGTGGAAAGATCTCTGGATTCTTCCACCACGGTAGCCTTTATGTGCCATGCTGGAGTTAATGATCTGAGAATTTTTCTTACAATTTCTTGCTCTGTGTATTTCTTTCCCAAATCAGTTAAACTATTAGTAAGCACAGTCAATCGAGCATACATATCTCGAATTGACTCATCAGGCTTCATGCGGAACATTTCATATTCAGAAACTAAAATGTTGGCTTTCGTTTCTCGTACCTGAGAGGTTCCTTCATAGATTACCTCTAACTTATCCCACATTTATTTTGCAGATGCGCAGGTAGCCACTCTTGAGAATTCTACTGGATGGAGTGAGCATTGCATGATGTGTTTAGCATTCCAGTTGACAGTGGATTGCCTTATCTGTTCTTTGGTCCACAAGTCCACATTATCCGTAAGCTCATACAGACCTTTGCTGATCACTCGCCAAAGTTCGTAGTCTTGGGCGCGAATGAACACCTGCATACGATGTTTCCAATAGGGATAGTTAGATCCAATGAAATAAGGAGGCCTATTCACAGCATGTCCTTCGGGTAGAAAACCCTTGGACGCTGATCCACCATTTCCCTCAAGGTCGTTGGACCCCATAATGAGAGATTAGGCTCTGATACCACTTGTTGTGTAGTGGACAGCGGATCTAGAGGGGAGGGGTGAATAGAGCAGCCCCACTTTTCGCAATGTGGCCCTCTATATAGCTAGTTAAAATGAATTGCAGCGGAATAGAAACTAGCTTCCAAGTGCGTTATGATTTGCTTAGCAAGATAAGCAACATATATAACAATTCGATCCTAAGCATGCACCTAGAACGAATCAATCACACAAGCAAACCACACTAGACAGGATTTTAAGGTGGTTCGGACTAAATCCTCAGCCCTACGTCCACCCCTCACCAAAACCCGGTGAGGCTTCACTTGTGCAGCGCACCAAACCGCAAATCGGAAACCACCGATTGCCTTCCTACTCACCACCTGGTAGGGATGTCAACTGCAAATTGGAACAACCTCCAATTGCCTTCCTACTAACCACCGGTAGGGATGAATCACACTTTCAATGTTTAAACAATAATGAAAATAAAACAAATGTGAATGAGCTAAGACAAGAGATTGAGTTATGAGTGAAAATGAATTGGCCCTTGTATGAAATGTTGATCAGCAGCAAGGCTCCTTTTGGTTTCAACTCAATCTTCTTGATTCACCCTTGATTGGATGAATGTTCTTCACGGAATACTATTCACGTGAACAGTACCTCTTCCTTCAATTCTTCTCTCTTGATCTTCTCTTTGAATTTCTTTGAATGAATGAAGGAGATGATGAAGCTACCTTGAACCTTGATTGCTTCTTTAGCTTCTAGGAGTTTGAATGCTTGAAATATCACCTTGAATGAGGTGGAAAGAACTTGAATGGATGAAGATGATTTCCTTTGAAGAACTTGAATTAAACCAGCTTCCTTGGATCACTTTGATAGCCTTGCTTTGATGTAATCTTCCTTGAGGTTTGCTGGCTTTGATTTGAGCTTGATTCCCCTTTGATTGGATGAAGAACACCTTCACGAACTACTGTTCACGTGAACAGTAGCTCGTCTCCAAGCTCTCTTGCAACCTCCCTTGCAGCCACCCTAGATCTCACAAGAGGCCCCTTTAAGCATTAGGGTTTCTAACCCCTCATGTGTTAGTTTTATAACCCTTGAATGGTCCATAGATGCCCCCTAGACCAGATCCACAAATCATGGAAGATTAGGTAAGGTTTGATTAAACAAATCCATGGAAAGGGGCTAGCCACGAGGTTGATTTCGAAGTCAAACAAGGCTGCATCAGGGCTGGCGGTCGACCGGAATTCATGGGCCGGTCGACCGGAACCTGCTGCAGCCAGAACGTTTCGGCTCTGGCAAAACCGGTCGACCGGAAATCATGGGTCGGTCGACCGGAATGTCACAGACCCCGAACCTTTTGGTTCTGGGAAATTCGGTCGACCTAGCTATAGTGCCGCCGGTCGACCTAAAGCTACAGTAAATTCCAGATTAACACAATTCAGCCCCAAATGTCATTGTAACCCTTCCGAACTCTGTGGCATCAAACTCCTTTGATCTTGGGGAATATATATTGAGTGTTTTGGCCTGCAAAATCATATAAAAATGATTAGAACTTTAGCTCAATAATCCATATAATAAATGTATGAACTACACATATGAAATCTCATGAATTAGTTATATGTGAACACTTTGAATCACAAGTGTTCTGAGCTAAAGATCAAGAGATAAGAGCTCAACCACCCCAAGTAAAATATCCATGAAACACACTCATGGAATCTCAATAACAAGAAGGATAGAAAAGCACATTCTCAAATTAACCATCCATATCAAAAGATCAAGTTCATATGACAATGAATTTAAACGAATGGATGATCATCATGTAACCCAAAGTTTCAAGAGGGATGTGAGCATTCAAGAACCACATGTTCCTTGGTATTAATGCAATGTGAAAATATATAATGCACGTTGTGAATGGGCATCATAAAACCAAAGACATGGAGAGTGATAAACAGCAATGACTCATAGTGTTAAGCCATTATCAAAACCAAGAATACCACAGAACTCATATGACTATAGCATGATGTCGAATGACCCAAGAGACCACAGAATGACTCAAATGACCTCAGGGACACAACAGCTCTACCCTAAGGTCACCTGCAATTTGAGGGCACGAGGACTTGGACTTTGCCAAGTTTTGAGTGGCTTTAGCAACTTGACTTACGGGTTGGACTTACCGATGGGTTTTGGGATTCACCCCATTTCCCATGTGGCGGATCCAGCACCTTATATGGGCACCGCGGTGGATCCTAGTGAGTGCTTTGAGCCTATACCTTCCTTTAAGAGGGACACCCCCGGAGAGCCACCACAAATCTGCCTAAGAGCACGACATGTGCACACGGAGGTAATACTAGGCAAGCAATGAATGATTGCCAGCATGAGGGTGTGTCCGTGCCACTTTGTGAAGCTGAAGCGCCATCCCCCGGCCATGGACACGGGGTTGAGTTTGGAGATCGTGGCTCGCCCGGAGCTGTATTTGGTGTATCACTTCCCCGATGGACCCATACTCGACGGGGTCGAGTTATCCCCACCCCGGGGTATGATGGGGGCATCACTTACCCCTCCACATTTTGCAAAGCTCTGATGGATCGTCGGTTTGCACCATTATGTTCCCCACATTTTTTTGAGTCAATCCATGTAATTTTCATATTTTAGTTGAGTCATAAACTATGTAATTTTTCTTTTATTTGAGTCTGGTACCTAGGTATAAGGGTCATTTACCTAAGTCTTGAGTCATGTGGTTAATTAAGTAGTCTAATGGGCCAAACTAACGGGCTAGGCCCAAGGGCGCCCCTCCCTGGTCTTTCTGGTCATTGTGTTAGTTGTCTAGGGTCAGTATGGTCATGTGAAAAGTCCAGTCCCTATAAATACCCCCCTTCACCCCCTCATTTGTAATCATTTGGTCAATCAAAAAAATTGAGTGTTCTAGTGCAATTGGAGTGGATTCTCTATCTCTCTCTCTCCCTCTCCCTCTAAGGGATGGATTCCCCACTCTCTCACTCTCTCTCTCTCTCCTCCAAGTGGGGGCGCCCCTTTCTCTCTCCTCTCCTCCCCTCCCAACCACTTTCTCTCTCCCTTCCCCCTCCATTAAAGCCACTCCAACTCCCCATAACCCCTCTCTTAACTCCACCCCATCCCCAAGGTAGCCTCCACCTATCCCCACTCCACCCTCCAACCACTAACCACCCACTCCCCTTCCCCAAGCACCTCTCTCATCTCCCAAGGGAGAATTCTCCACTCCCCAAGCATCCTTTTCCCTTCCCCACACAGCTCTTCCCACCCCCAAGACAAGAAATTAATCCCACCCTTAAAGCCATTTTCAAATACTTCTTCCATATCCCCTCCCAATACCAAATTCACAGCTTCCCCTCCCTCCACTTGCTAGACCTCCTTCCAACCCCCATTTTGCCACTCACTCACCTTGGATCACCCCCTCCCAGACCCCCTCACATCCAGGGTTCGCCCCACACTCATCCCCTCCCATTTCACCTCCCGTCATACTCCATTTCCCATCGGTAGTTTGCAGCTCCAGCAGAAGTTCACAGGCAACAAGCTAGGGTCTTGGAAGTAGCATCGTCTCTGGCCCTTACCCGATCCTTCTAGTGGCAAGTCATATACCTATGGAAAGATTGTCTAGAGAGCTTTCCAGGCGAGGTGGTTTCGTCATCGTCCAAGCACCGAGCTGCCCGTGAGAGCGATTCTTCCTCAACTGCGCAGAACCACTCAGGCAGAGAACCAGAGCTCTAGATCAAGTTTGACCACAGTCACTCCCTTGCAGATCTATGTGCGAAACTTGGCTGAGGGCTTCTCCTTCAAGTCCTCTCCCATCCCCAAGAAGCAGAACTAATTTTGGACCTCGGCATCAAAAGTTCCAAATTTTCCATTCCAAGTGCGTCATGTCAGTTTTCCTGAGCCAGAATCGACACATCCATGTTGTTCGGGCCTTCACGATCAGCTTCAACATCTGCCAATAGGGCCGTTGGTCCCGACGGAAAGAAGACTCATCCACGATCGCATCAGTACCAGCCTCGCCTCCAACAGAGCAAGGGACTGTTCATGGCACCCCCGTCTTCTAGCAACAACACCTTGGGAGCAACCAGAACCAGCGTGGGCCAGCCCTATTCCAGGCTCTGCCCCGGCCAGCGCATCATCATGAAATTGCAAGAAAATTCAGGCGTCTTCCTGGGTCAAGTCAAAGAATTTTGGCACTGTTTGTAGCCTATTCGGAGTTCGGTAGTGATCGTGGCGGCACCATCTTCGACTGTGTGTCCGGCGGTTCCAAAAGCTGGCAGCACCGGCGGAGCTCGGCACAATGGTTTTCTAGCTTCACTCCCACTCCCCGCCTGGCCGGCTTACAGCCCCTCCCTACGTGGAGGTAGTGTTTGATTGTAAATCTCTTAACCCCCACCCCGAGATCCCCCCTCTGTAAGGGCATAGTGCTTGTACTAGTCGGTCAGCGGCTGAAGCGTCATCGGTGTGGCGTGCGGATAGCCCACGCTTCCCCGCTCCCCCACGTCTCCGATCAGGATCGGTGTATTCATGCCGATCAGGTGAGCTTCGGAACACTTCTCATTGCTGGCCCTTAATTGCTTAGTTTAGTATTGTTTTTGGTTGCTCTGTCGGCGGTAAGAGAGTGCCCGATCCTGAATTTGCTTATAATTGAGCGACCACCACCGCGGAGTGAGTTGAGAGAGTGACCCTACAACCAACGCCCTTGGCGTGCTGGCCACCAGCGGAATTGGGCATCCCAGGCCCTTAGGGGTCCATCTCAAGCTATCCAATTCACCGGAAAGGCGAGGTCCCACTTCGGACCCTCTCCACCATCACCGGTGTGCCTATGGGACCTAGTGTGCGCCAAGCGGGTGAGTCCGCTCGAGTGAAGTTGCCTGTCCGTTGCATTGCTTGCTTGCTAGGTCCGAGCGGTCCTCTGTCTTGTGACTATCACCCCCAAGGTGGTGTCACATCAAGATACTTGTTCTTAATGGTGGCTTGATTAAGCTTGCGGTAATTAATGCACAGCCGCATAGTCCCATCTTTTTTCCGCATAAATAGGATTGGTGCTCCCCATGGAGACACACTGGGCATGATGAAGTCTTTGTTTAGCAATTCATGTAATTACTTCCTGAGTTCGGCAAGTCCTACCGGAGCCATCTTGTACGGTGGAATGGAGGTAGGTGTGGTGCCCGGCACTAGCTCAATAGAGAAATCCGCCTCTCATGCTGGTGGTTGCCCTGGTAGATCTTCAGAAAATACATCAGGAAATTCTCGGACCACGTCCAAGTCTTCCAAGGTCTTGATGGTGCCTTCTTCAATTACCACACAAGGCAAGAAATACCCACACCCTTCGCTAATCAGCATGGAAGCCCTGATGGTTGACACCGTCATTCTCCCCAACTTGCTTTTTGGGCATTAGAAGAAGTGAAAGATCACTCGCATCCGATGGTAGTCTAAGAGAGCACAGTGTTTGTCTAACCAATCCATTCCCAGAATGAGCTCAAAGTCATTCATATCTAGAATGTATGCTTCCCTTAGCAATATCCTCCCATTGATGTTGACTTCTATAGTAGGGATCACAAGCTTAGTATGGACTTGTTTCCCGGTTGGTGTGCTAACTATCATTTCCCCGAAGAATGTGGCTTGGGGTCTATTCTTCAGTTGATTAGCAAAATTAGTGGATATGAATGTGTGAGTAGCTCCTGGGTCAAAAAAGACCTTTGCATAAACATCATCCACGAGGAGCGTACCTTCAGCCACGGTAGGGGTATTGTCTGCCTCCTCTTGCATCAGTCCATAGACTCACCCTGTGTACTAAATCATCTCCTGCTGGGGAATTAGATTTTGTTGGGCCTTCTTCGAGCAGTTCCTCGCAATGTGTCCGGCCTTGCCGCATTCATAGCACCTGCCTTTTGCCCTCCAGCATTCCTGTCACGGATGGTTGCGCCCACAATGGACACAAAATGGAACCCCTGGTCCATTCCTAGGCATTGGCTCTTGGCGTGCCACCTTTCCCTTGTCTCGCCTCCCTCCTGTCAGCATAGGCCTTTTGCCCGACGTCTTCTGCTCCTCAACGAACCTATATATGGACATTTGTTAAAACTTAACCTTATATTTCCCTAAATCTTTTTGGTCTGAGCTATTACCTTGTATTTTCTTGCTCGGCTAGATGAGCAAGCCTCAATGCCGTTGTGTAGGAGTCAGGGTCTTGAGTTGCAACATAGCGTCGGATGCTGCTACGCAAACCATTGATGAAATTCTTCACCTTTCGACGCGTGTCATCGAATTTGTGCGGAGCATATTGACCCAGAGCGGACAATCTGGCCTCATAGTCAGCTACCATCATGTTTCCGTGCTCGAGGCTCGATAATTCTTGCTCCTTAGCATCCCGCACATGTTCGGGGAAATACTTTTCTCAGAAGACAGCTAGGAACTCTTCCTATAATATGTCACCATTGTGGTAGTCCATGAAGGTGGTCCTCATCTTGGCCTTCCACCACAAGTCAGCTTGATTTTGTAATACATAGGCCATCGGATTCACCTTCTCTTCCTCGGGACATCGCATCGCGTAAAATTTCTTCGCCATTTCGCTGAGCCATGACTCAACCACCTCTAGACGGCTCTCCCCCTTAAAAATAGGAGGTGCCAACCTCAGAAATCGATCAAGCGGAGGTAAGTCATGGCGCGGCGCAGGCGGTGGCTATTGTAACATTTGTTGTTGCATGGCCTGTATCAGTCCTTGGAAACTCTGCATAAATCCCTCTAGATTAATCCCCGCATTGGGCACTTGTCCGCTGCCAACCACCGGAGCATGGACAGCCCCGTCGTTCGCCCCATTTGTGTCATCTACCCCCGATCCCCTCTCATCCGCCTGGGGAAGATCTCTTTGCCTTCTTGGTGACATTGTTCTAAGAAACACACAATTATTAAGTGAGAGGGTTTTTAAATGGTTTCAAATATACTCTAACCTTTTCCCACTCTAGCCTATCTCTTCTCCTACTGCTTGGACATTTGGAATGGTTGTAACCATTATTTGTCTCTCGTGCTCTGATACTATTCTGTCACGTCCCGTACTCTATACCGTCGAGGTATTGTCCGCTTTAGCCTACCGGCATCACGATTTTGTCCATTTCTAAGAGTGATCGACTCCAGAATAGAGGACTTCCCAGGAGGTCACCTATCCCAGTACTACTCCTCATTAAGCACGCTTAACTTCAGAGTTCTTTATAAGAACTGAGCCGATACTTCAAAAGGCATCTCGGTGGTATAGAGTACAACTTAGCTATATTTGAGGGTGTTACAGCTAAGCTACGAATGCTTCATACGTACAACAAGGGAGTAGCAGTCTGGACAGGGCCGCTCTGATCCAGGGACGTTCGAGCGACTGACCGCTCCATGATAAAAACGGTCCTATCTGGGCCGCTCGGCTCACACCGCCTCAACAGGGTAAAGGGAGCATGGCGTTATGTTGCTAGGCCATTACTGTTCCTTGGCGGTCAGGATATGACCGCCTTCAGATAATAGCGGTCAGCCCTAGGCCGCTACGCTTCACCGCCTATTCCCCAAATAAAAACGGTCCCTATAAGGACCGCAACCCTCCCAGAGCACCCAAAACGGGGGAAACCAAATGGTAACCCCTCCCAATCGATTCAAATCGATGGGAATGCAATTTCTAAGCCAAAAACCTGCCAATACATGCTCGTTTCCAACCACCAACACATCCAAAAACATAGATACAATGGGAATGAGTGGATTTTCATGGGTTTAAAACATAACTAACTATGTTCATGCAGTTCATTGAAACGAAGCATCTAACCAAGTAAATGAGCATCCAAATGATAGGAAATCAATGATAAGGCGAGTAGAAAGCCATCCCCCTACTTGTATATGCAAAACTACGCCGTTCCTCGCCGTTCTTCGCGAGGAAGCCACGCCCTACACGAGGGATTCTCTATCTCCACGCTCCAAAGTTCGCCTCCACAACGACACCTCCGCTCCACCAACGCCTTGGGCTAGCCAAGGCCACCTCCTGCCAAACTTACAAAGCCCCGGGGTGATCACACCACCAAGAGAGCAAGAGAGGGGGAGAGAGAAACATGGGGAGAGAGGAGGGAGCCTCCCTACGTGGGTTCAAAACAAATGAGCATTTGTTTATTTATTTATTTTTTGTTATAAAACCTTTAATTGCAATAAGGCATCAAAAGGAGTAAAATTACATATATGCCCTATCTAGCTTCTAAAAAAACTTGTAGAATTGGCTAAGCCCACTAAACTAGGCCCATTAAAATAGCCTCAACACATGAATTGTTTTATATTTCGATACCGATAAGAATCTGTTCACTACCGGGTCTTACAGTCCCTCCCACCTAATAAAAATTTCGTTCTCGAAATTTAAAAAGGAAACACTAGGAGAGAACTGAAGAGATATACCTTATTCGAATAAAAAGGGAAACTATTGACGCATCTCATCCTCACGTTCCCAAGTAGTCTCATTACCAGAGTGACGCTGCCACACTACCTTAACCAGAGGCATCGCCTTATTCCTCAGTTGCTGTTCACGACGATCTTCAACACGAATAGGATATTCTGGTACGGATAGATCCGCCATCACTTCAGGCCACGTTGAGTCCTCTAACACATGCGATTCATACGGAACATACTTCCTTAACTGGGAAACATGAAACACATCATGGATTGCTTGCATCGTCGATGGCAACTGAAGTCGATAAGCCACTTGGCCCATACGATCCAAGATAGAAAACAGACCAATGTATCAGGGACTAAGCTTTCCAGGCTTCCCAAATCTCATCACACCTTTCATCAGAGATATTTTTACAAAAATAGAATCTCCAAGCTCAAATTGTAATGATCTTCTATGCCGATCTGCATAGCTTTTCTATCGACTTTGAGCTGTCAACATCTTCTGCCTAATCAGATGTACCACATAAACACATTGCTGTGCCATATCTGGTCTTATCAATAGTCGATCCCCAATCTCAAACCAGTTTAACGGTGTACGACAAGGACGCCCATACAATGCTTCATACGGTGCCATATCAATACTGGAATGATAGCTATTATTATAAGCGAATTCCACCAATGGCAAGTGTTGACTCTATGAACCCTGCTAATCCAGGCAACACGATCGCAGTATATCTTCTAATGTCTGAATGGTCCTCTCAGACTGACCATCAAAGTGAGGATGATACGCTAAACAAAATGCTAATTCTATGCCCAACGCCTTTTGAAAACTCCGCCAAAAGCCAGAAGTAAAGCACGGGTCACGATCTGACACCATAGATATTGGGATTCCATGTAATGGCACAATCTTCTCAACATACAACTCAGCCAATTTCTGGACATTCCACGTCACCTTGATTGGCAACATTCTCACTGTCTTAGTAAGGCGATCAACTAACAGCCAAATGCCATCATAGCCTTGTGAAGTCTGAGGTAAACCCACAACAAAATCATTAGTAACATGATACCATTTCCACATTGGAATCTCCAAAGGTTGAAGCATTCCTTCAAGCCTTTGGTGCTCAGCTTTGACCTGTTGGCATGTTAAACATTTAGATACAAAGTCTGCCACATCCCTTTTCATACCTGGCCACCAGAATTGCCTTTTCACATTATGATACATGTTCGTGGTTCCGAGATGAATGGCATAACGGGATCCATGCACCTCACGTAAAATAGCATTCCTCAAAGAATCTTCAGCTGGAACATAGAGTCAACCTCTAAATCTGACTACTAAATCATCACAGAACTCCACATCTGGCATTAACATAATGCGAGACAACTCAGAATCTGCATGTTGTGCCTCCTTGATCTGCTGATAAATAGCTGGAGTCATCACTAGACTAGCAAAAATAGCTACAATTGGATCTTGGGGAATTTTCAATCTGATAGTCTCACAAGGAAATTATTCCCACAACTTCCATTCTTGCATCAACAAATGGCTGATCTGCACTTTTCTGCTCAGTGCATCGGCCACCACATTCATCTTTCTAGGTTGATATGATAGAGTAAAATCATACTCTTTCATATACTCCATCCACCTACGCTGACAATGATTCAAATCTTTTAAGAAAACACATATTTCAAGCTCTTTGATGATCAGTGAAGATCTCAAATTTCTCACCATACAAGTAGTGTCTCCAGATATTTAATGCAAAAATCACCTCTATTAACTCCAAATCATGAGTGGGATAATTTCTTCCTGTTGCTTTAACTGTCGAGATGCATATGCCACCACCTTGCCATGCTTCATAAGCACTGCACCAAAACCTACTCGAGAAGCATCCATACACACAATGAATCCACCCGAGCCAGAAGGTAAGACAAGCACTGGAGAAGTCGTGAGCAGCCTTTTCAATTCATTGAAGCTCTGTTCACATTTAATAGACCACACAAATGGCACATCTTTGCGAGTCAATTGAGTCAATGGTGCGACAATTCATGCAAAATCTTGAATGAATCTTCTATAATAACCAGCAAGATCCAAAAAGCTTCTAATCTATGTCACAGTCTTTGGGCTGTGCCATTGAAGAACAGCTTCAATCTTAACTGGGTCAACTGCAATCCCATCACCAGAAATCACATAGTCCAGAAAGTGAACTTCCCGAAGCCAAAACTCAATTTTGCTGAATTTTGCATAAAGCTCATGCTCTTGTAGAGTCTGCAATACAATTCTCAAATGTTGAACATGCTCTTTCTCAGAAGCAGAATAGATCAAGATGTCATCCACAAAGATCACCACAAACTGATCCAAATATTGACGAAACACCATGTGCATCAAGTCCATGAATGCTGCTGGAGCATTGGTTAGCCCAAATGGCATAACCAAAAATTCATAGTGACCATACCTCGTGCTAAAAGTAGTCTTCTCCACATCAGATTCCTTGATCCTCAATTGGTAATAACCAGATCGGAGATCAATCCGGGAAAAGACACTGGCTGACTGAAGTTGGTCAAATAAATCATCGATCCTAGGCAGAGGATACTTGTTCTTGACAGTCACCTGATTTAATTGCCTTTAATCTATATATAGCCTCAGGCTTCCGTCTTTCTTCTTCACGAATAACACAGGAGCACCCCATGGAGAAAAGCTAGGACGGATATAGCCTTTTTCCAATAATTCTTGCAACTGTGTTCTCAATTCCCTTAATTCTGCAGGAGCCATACAGTAAGGTGCCTTTGATAAAGGTGCAGTACCTGAAATTATTTCAATCACAATCTTAACCTCTCGTTGTGGAGGTAAGCCTTGCAACTCATCAGGAAAGACATCAGAAAATTCACGAATCACAGGAATGTCATTTATCTCCTACTGTGGTGCCTCAACAGCAACCACGGAAGCAAAGAATCCCTGACAACCAGCATTAAGTAGTCTACAGGCTCGAATAGTAGAAATAAGTAAGCGAGAAGTACACAATCGAATACCTTGGAAATAAAATGCCGCTTTCCCCTATGGCTGAAAATAAATCTTCTTGCTTCTACAGTCAACCATTGCTCCATAATCTTCTAACCAATCCATGCCCATAATAACATCATAGTCTACCAGTTGCAAGGCATATAACCAAGCTGGCATCTGATGATTCCCAATCACTAGAGGAGTCTTATCAAGACAGAAAGGAGTATACACGATCTCCCCAGTAGGTAATTCAACAACTAACTCACATGACATCTCAGATGTCGGCTCCTCGATACAGGCAACAAAAGCTTCAGAAATAAATGAATGCGAAGCACCCGAGTCAAATAAAACATGTGCAGCATGACCATAAATCTTAATAGTACCTTCCACTAGATGAGATGCAACTGCTTCAGAACGAGTCATATGCATGACTCTCCCTTTAGGTTTCTTTCCATCGCCGATAGTAGATTGTTGTGATGCAGCTGATGTCTGAGAGAACTACTACGACTGTGGTGGTGGTGAAGGTCGGAACTGCTATGGCTGTGGTAACTAAACAGGTTGCTTAGGCCTCAAAGGATAATCACAGACCAAATGTCCCACCTAATCACACCACAAACACACCACTGGCATCGAACATAGTCTACCCAAATGGCTTTCACCATACCTCGGGCATGCTCTCGACTAACTCCCAACCGATCCCTGTTGCTGAAAAGAAGAAGGTGACGATTGCTGTACACTACCGGATGAAGCTTGCCGGTCATACCGCTTCTTTGATTTCTTGAACATCCGTCTAAATTTAGATTTCATGGAGGAAGTACCACTGGTATAAGGAACATAAGATGGTACCCCTGTCACATTCGGCTAACTACCAGCCTACTGACATTACACGATTTGTAGTACTAGCTCGACCTAGGTCCGCCCTTGAGTTCTTCCCATATCAAGTTCTAAAGCTGTTGCTGCTTGATAAGCCATATCCAACTCTGTCACTCTAGTTGCAATAAGAGGTTGCCTCAGTTCTGGCTTCAAACCACACAAAAATGGCTCAGTTTTCAGGCCTTCATCCATTAGAATATGAGGAGCATATCGACCTAATTCCATAAATTTATTGCGATATAGTAGAACGGGCATATCCCCTTGGGCCAACTCCATAAGTTGGTACATTTTTATCATTCTGAGATAAGCTGGACTGTATGTACGCTCAAACGAAGTAACAAACTCCTTCCATGTAATTAGTCAAAGAGAACAATACTTGAGAGTCACCTTCCACTCCGTGGTCCACCACGCAAGTGCTACCCCTCGCAATTGAAATGTAGCTATCATCAGTTTCTCCTCCTTGGTGCATTTCATCGAACGGAACACACGCTCGGTGGCATACAACCAAATTCTAGCCGCATCAGGATCAGATTGCCCTTCAAATGTGGGTGGGTGGAATAAGAGAAATTCCTTTAGAACTCGACCACGACCACCTTGAGGAAATAAATCTTCACCAGCATTAGGATCAGCACGGCCTTGCCCTTGAACATTCGCTGGAGGAATGGAAGAACCACTTTCTTCTCCTGAAACATCTTGGGGCACATTGGCTTGGAAACGAGCTATCCATCTAGGCGCCATTAATTCTAAGCTTAAACAAAAACATAGAACCAAAAAAAAAACATAACTAATCACGAGAAAACATCCTAAGCTAGCAATTGTGGTACACATGGACTTGTTCTGGACTATTGCAATTTCATTTCCTTATACAATACCCCAATCACAACTCTGATACCAACTGTGATAACCCGGAGATCCGGATACTGGTAAACCGATACCAAGAACTCGAAGATGCCACCCAAGAGGCTGATGAGGCCCCGTAAGGGTTGGGAGGATTGTTTGAGGAGGTGCATAATGAACTGGAATTACACGGGCATTTTTAAATAATAACTTTAAACGAAAGCAATTTACAATGTCAGAGTGATATAATCATATAATAGTCCAGATCCATCTATTACAAGTCCAAACACTATAAAAGAGTCAACAGAAGACAACTACACGGGGCATACTGATAAGTGTCCATTTTCGATGGTAATTCATCGCATGTACACCATTTTTTGTACATATAATTAGGTAATTATGCATATTTCATAGTTAACCTCAACTCCGTAATTAAATTGGAGCTTTCACGTAAATTGATTAATTTGGTGATTTTATTTAATAAATTAAAGTTGAGGGCCGTGAGCATTAATTCTCCATTGCATAACCATGAGCATTTGAGATTTATATGCACATTATGATAATTTTTATGGACTAAATTGTAATTATGTGTGTGCAGGACACCGAAGGTAATTGTAAAAGAAGCCGGGGGTAAAACTGTCACCACCATGTTGACCAAGTCAAAAGTACATAATTTGGTTGGAGGGAAAAGAAATTTCAAAAGTTTGAAATTGAGGAAAAGAATCACATATTTTGGTTGGAGGGAAAATTGAATTCAAAGTTTGAAATAAAGGAAAGACATGATGAGCCTTGGGAAAGGGGGTGCCCAAAGTCTAAGAAAGGGGGTGCACACCTACTTTTTCTCTTCCCCATGCATCATATTCTATCTAAATCCCAGCCATCCATCTCCTTTTGATACAATCTCCACCCTCCATCTACCCAACTTTGCCTATAAATAGCCCATCACAAGGAGGAGAAAGGGAGTTCTTTTTTTTGGTAATCTTTCACTCTTTCTCTCCCAATCTTAGGTCTCCGGTTTCTCTCACGTTAGTTCATTTTCTCCTCTTGCTGTCTTCATAAATGTTCTTCATTTTTTTGTTCTCTACAACTTCTTCTTCTGTAGCATCTTCTAGTTCCTTATAGTTTTCATGCTATTTCATGTTTTTCACTGTGCTATCCTGTTCCTCTATGAACTAGTGTCTCTCTGTTCTTCCTCTTATTTCTCGCCCTTCTAGTCATTTTCTTCTCTTATTGTCTTCATGAAATTTCTTTGTGTTTAATTGTGCTACAACGTCTTCTTCTACAGCATCCTCTAATTCGTTCCGGTTTGGATGTTATTTCCCATTTTTCAACTTACTGTCTTGTGATTTTACTGTTCATCTAAGGTTCTAGTTTCTATTGTTCCTCAGTTTTGAAGCCCTCCCCTTCTTCTTTTCTCTCTGAGTTCTTCATTAAAGTTCTTGATCTCTTGTAAATCTATATTTTCTTCTTCTATCACTTCCTCGAATTCTTCTTATTTTACGAGTTATATTTATTTTCCCACTATTTTACTCTCTCATCTTCTTCCTTCTTCATCCCCACACAAACCCTTCCACATTCCTCTCTATATGTAGTGCCCCAAAATTTATATATAATAATTTTTGGATTATTTATGGAATTTTTTGAGATTTATAAGGGCTAAATAAATTAATAAATGGATTATTAGATTAATAAATGGGTTATAAGGCCCAATAGTATTAAATAATTATCCTAGCCTATTTAATTTAAGACCCAAATGGTTACAAGACCAAGCCCATTAAGATAGGCCCATAAGCTAGAAGGTTATTTAGCCTATTTACAAATTTTAAGAATAAATACTATTTTTTTAGATAATTAAATAGATAAAACGAATAAAAGAGTTTTAGTAAATTGAAACTCTGATGTAACGGTCTATCGGGCGACTGCTATAGTGGTGTAACGCACTAGTCCACGACCGTCATGCTCTGATAGTTCCGTGAATGAAAGAAAGAGCAAAAAGATTGGATCTTTGAGATCCTATCTGCAAGAGACCAAATTAGGAGAACATGTAAGGTTACTAGGGACTCTTAGAGATCAAGTTCTGACCAACTAAGGACTCTAGAATCGATTTAATCCTCAAACCCTAGCCAAAAACTTATAAATAGGACCCAGTTCACATAACGGACCTGTACTAGCCCGTCAGGCACACATAACGGACCGGTGTTCGACCGTCAGGCTCGTATAACGGTCCAATATATGACCGTCATATTGTTTGAGTCCATATCTATTTTATTCTGGATTCAGCCCATTGTAACGGCCCAATACTAGAGCGTTATGTTCATGTAACGGCCCAATATTAGACCGTCACAGTTCTTGCATACATTAACACAAGGTTTGCCTAAAGGGTTGATGTTTTAAAGTTCCTAGATTGATTATTGATGGTCTAGGACTTGTCATATTGTCTAAAGATACTTAACTTAAATTATGAATGATAATAAATGTACCGTTATGCTGCCAAATTATTTCCATGAGCATACCATCGTCTTAAATCATTCTCGATCTCTTATGTTCATTAATTGAAAGCATTCATTCATTGATTACTATTGTCATGACTTTATTGAACTTATTTACATTCTTGGCCATAATTTTATTGCTTGAAACGTGGAAATAACTTGATTTATACTTGAAGATGCGATCGAGCACTGATTGTGTTCAAGGGCTCTATGCTAGTCCCCTCGACTGATTGTCGGAAACATACTATTATAAACTATGGGGTATGATGCTACTGGCGTCGCATTGCGTTGTGAGTACTTTCTCTATAAATAAGTGAAATCCACGATACACGTACATGTTACATGACTTTCTTGATTGTTACATGATATTCCACAGAAATTCACCAAATACATGCTCATAAGCAAAAGATGTTGGGTGAGGAGTATGTGAACTTGCTAGTACATTCTCGATACATTCTTGTTCATGAAAGGCCATGCTACACTCTTGTTACATTCTTGCTAGTTCATACTTGTTCATTCTATCTTACATGATCATCTTGTTACTTTGGTTTAATCGTGTGCTTGATCGCATTCGCATGATTTTACCTTATTTACTTTAGAGCGAAAATGCTAATTACTTAAATATTGCTAATCATGTTGATGCGAAGATACCTACTGGGCAAGTGTGCTCATTACCTATTTCTAATCTTTTCAGGAGATGGAAGTGAGTCGGGTTCGGAATCGGAATATTCAAGTAGCGGATCCAAGAGTGAATGGAGAATGAGCGAAGACTTAGGAAGTCTATATTATTTAGATTGAGTCTATGTAATTTTTCTTATTTTTGAGTCTAGTACGAGAAAGAAAATTGAATTGGTGGTTGTATTTGAATATTGATTAATAATGAAATAAAAGTTGGAGTTTGAGTTAATTATTGTGCAAATGCATTATTCTTATGTGTGATTGACTTGCGCTCTGATCGTTCTTGCTTGCAAGAGGCTTACCATGCCGGCTGTTCACGTTCCTCGAGTTAGTCTTCCGCTGTAATAAAGGCTCGGGGCGTGACATTTAAGTTGGTATCAAAGCCTATGTCTCAGGACTTAGGGAGAAGAATCATGTCATAGGATAAGTCCAAGGTTAAGGACCCCTACCTATGAACTAAGGAAGAAATTTTCATACCCATGTGAGAATTGGGTAGAGCCTGGGATGAGATAATAAATTAGATTTAAGATTGTTTTTCTTCCAATTCCACGAGAAATAACAAGTTGTTATATTTCTCTCAGGTACCTTATTTTAAAAATGGCTCATCATGTAGATTGGAATGGCATGAAACAAACTGTTGCCGGCCTTACACAGGCATTGCAATCTATGGCCCAGGCAGGCGTAGGGGCAAGGGCTGGTGACTTACATCGCAATTTTTGGAGTTTAAACCCTCCGCATTTCTATGGCTCTTCTAATCCAGACGAAGTAGAGAACTGGATTGACGAGATGAACCGTATATTTGACGTCATCCAATACACCGATCAAGAGAAGGTGCATCTTGCAACTTTTCAACTTAACAAGGATGCCCGTACATGGTGGAAGTCGATTCCGACACCTCCGGTCGAAGCACCTCATACATGGGATGGTTTTCTCACCTTGTTCCATGCAAAGTATTTCTCTGAGCATGTGAAAGAAAGAAAGGCTATAGAGTTCGCCTCTCTTCGATAAGGAATGATGACAGTTGCGGAGTATGAACTGTAATTCTCAAGGCTAGCACCTTTTGCACCGCATTTAATCAGCACCGATCTATTGAAAGCCAATCAGTTTATGGACGGGTTACGTCCTGATTTCATTCAGCAGCACGGGACCCAAAACATCCGTACTAATGCGGAGATGGTTCATCGGGCATACTTATGTGAACGAACCTTAGAAAAGGTTGAGAAATTGAAAGGAAAAGGAGAAGAGTCTAGCTGACGATTAGATCGGCGTTATAAGAAAGAAAAGTTCAGTATCACGGAGCCTCACAAAAGCCATGATAGTAAGAAGCGATCCTGGAGCAGGAACGGTGGAAGTTCCCAGAAGAATAAGAAGATTAAGGAGGAGGAACAAGTCGCCACGGCTTGCACTTTTTGTGAAAAGTTCGGCCACTCAGCTGAAGAGTGCTGGAAGCGTCTTGGCGCTTATTTACACTGTGGAAGCACGGAGCATCGCATGCCGGATTGCCCCCTTATGAAGGACCAGTCATCTGGTAGTGGACGCAGGAGGCATGATCGCCTCAATGCCATTCTAGAAGAAGAGGAAGCGCCCAGGGATGGTGGGCTTATGGAAGGTACTCATCAAATTTGTTCTCTTCCTACATTTGTGCTATTTGATACTGGTGCCTCTCATTCTTTTATCTCCACTACTTTTGCAAAAATATTACCAATTGCATCAGTTCCCTTACCTTCAGATCTTGCTATTACCACACCCTTAGGTTCTGGAACAAAGCTTACTGACTATTATCCTGATAGCGAAGTGATAGTAGAAGGTCATAATCTCCCCGCAAACTTAGTATGCCTTGATATGAAAGGTTATGATGCCATTTTAGGGGTAGATTGGCTTGTAGACCATGATGCCGATATTAACTGCCGAAATAGGATTATATCCTTCCGGAAATCAGGTCTTCCAAGATTTTCTTTCCTTGGCATCAAATACAAGAAACATCCCACTATCATATCCGGAGAGGGGGATTTTTGTAGCCCATCTAAGAGTAGTCGAACTAGGTCCGTCAGGACCAAACGAGGCCCAGCTCATCCAAGTGACAGCCCCCCATGGCCCACTTAGGATAAAAAGCCCAATAAGATTACTCGGGGTCAAACCCTTCCTCGGTGGCCCTTAGGCTCGGAAGGCCCGAATGTTGGTCAGAATGGAGGAAGACCCATGCCCGCGTTATCCCTTCAATGGGATAGAGGCAAGCGCTCAGTGCCCACTGTGACCTACCTTCATCTGAGCTATGTCTATCGCCCAGACAGGGTTAGCACCCTTCATGCTTGGATCAACCGACGATTGCTTATCCACGCTGCCGTTGAGAAACCCATTATGAGCAGGAGTTTAAGAGGATAAGGGACCCATGACTCCTCATGACTATAAAGACCCCACGATGAGGACGTAAAGAGCCCACGTTGAGGACGTAAACTCCTTAGCTTACGGGACTCATGAGGCCAGCACACTATTTAAACCTGGGACTCCCTGCAGTGAAAGGTAAGGGCCAACACACGCCTAAACTCCCTGAGTAGGAACCACTTCACCATCTTGGTGTAGAGAGATCTCGCGCCTCTCTTTTCCTCCTCCCTTCATAGCTTCCACCATTGCTCTACTGACTTAGGCATCGGAGGGTTTTCCCCAGGGAACCATCCCTGGGCCCCCTGATCCGTTTCCCTTTCTTGAAGTTCACTATTCGATGATCATCCCCCAGCTCAGGTCCAGCGCGAGATTACGCCTTTTCATCTGGCACCGTCTGTGGGAAATGACCAAAGAGCCAGTATGGTGCGAAGAAGTTCAGGGAGGAGGTCCACCGACGACAGGGGAAAGGCCATGGTGGCTGCGGGTGAAGGCCCCTCTCAGGCCTCACAAAACCCTCCCTCCAACGCCAACACCCCAGCCGATGAACTACCCCCTCCTCCCGCGGCGGTAGGGCTACCACTCAACGGTGGCGCTGACGCTTTCCAAGCCCTCAACGTAAAACTGGACATCCTCGTATAAGTCATGAGGATCCAGGCGGCCAGGGATGGAAGGTCACGCGCCCCTCAGGAGAGACCTCCCCGCGAGAACGCGTCCCAGCACACTGCCGGAGGTCGCTTCACGCTCTGGGGCCGGCAGATTATCTATAACGGGTCAGGAGGACATTCACAAGCCTCCCCTCCGGAGCAAGAAGCCTCCTCCATGCCAAAAAGGGGAAAGCCTGGGGCACGCCGTCCGAACCAAGAGACCGAAGTCCCTGGGGAAAGCCAAGACTGCCACCCCAGTCCCACGACGCAGCGACAGTCGGAGCTATCCCTCCGACTGTGAGAATTCAAGAGATGTTTTGCAGAACAAGAGCGCGCCCTACGCATGTTGAAGAAGGTCTCTCCGATGGGCGATGAGGAGAAATCCCCGTTCTCCGATTACATCTTGAAGGCAGAGGTATCTCCCAAAACATCCATTCCGACCTTCATGTCCTACGATGGCCTGGGCGACCCGGCCGACCACTTCGATAACTTCGACTCCCTGATGACCCTTCACGGAGCGTCCGACGCCATCAAGTGCCGAGCCTTTACGAACACCCTGGTTCAAGGTGCCCAAGCGTGGTTCCGGGCCCTCGCCCCCGGATCCATCTGGGATTTCAAGCAATTCGGGCGAGTATTCAAGGAGAGTTTCATCGGTAGCGGCCCCCCGAGGTCGGTAGCGGGCCTATTGGCTCTCAAACAGGCGCAAGGGGAGAAACTCCGGGCTTACATCAACTGATTCAAGTCGGAAGCCCTGAGAATCTCCCGCCTGGATGTAGCCTCGGCCATAACCGCGCTGACCGGGGGCACCCGGGACGAGAACCTCCGCTGCGAACTTGTCCTCCACCCTCCCTCGACCCTTGCTGAGCTAGTGACTCTGGCTTTGCGCCACGCCAAGTGCGAAGAAGTACTCATCGCATGCCGAGGCGCAATCGGCTCGGGTCGGGAGGGGGACAAGAAGCGGGCACTCAAGTCAAGCTCAGGCCAAGAAAAAAGGTGGAACCGAGACAGAGAGCCCGAGGAGCCGTCCCGGAAGTATGAGCGGTACACTCCCTTAACCGCTCCAGTGTATGAGATATATGAAGACATCAAAGGCTCGGGCCTTCTCCGCCAACCCGAGCCAATGAGGTCGAAAAACCACAATCACAGCAATCATTTCCTGTTCCACAGCGACCACTGGCATCATACCGACGATTGCCACCAGCTCCAGGATGAGATCGAGCGCCTCGTCCGCCAGGGACACCTATCTCGGTTCGTGTCCGGGCACAAGGAAGACCGAGGCGCCCCAGAGGAAATCGACAACGCCCCTCACGGGGTCCATATCAACGTCATCGTTGAAGGAGCTGCATCAGGAGGGGACAGTGGCCGAGGAAGGAAGCGTCATGTTGAGCGGGCGAGCCGAGCCATCGAGCCTTCCAGGGCCCCGCCAAGTGAGCCCCAAGTCATAGTCTTCTCTGACCAAGACCTGGAAGGGCTAACCACCTCGCATGATGACGCCCTAGTCATATCGGCCACGATGAACTATTGTAACGTAGACAGGATTCTAGTTGACAATGGAAGTGCCCCTGATGTATTATCCTATGAGTGTTTCTTTAAGATAGGGGAGGATCTGTCTAAACTCCGCCCGATCCGAACCCCCCTTTGCGGGTTCAATGGCCAGGCCACTTATCCCGAGGGAGCCCTAAGCCTACCGGTTACTCTCGGCACCCCACCCAAAATCGTTACAGTCATGGTGGACTTCATAGTGATCAAAGGTATGATAGCATACAACGCAATCTTCGGCCGGGGAATCCTCAGCCGAACAAAAGCGGTGCCTTCTACCTATCACCAAAAGATGAAGTTCCCCACCAAAAATGGGTTGGGGGAAGTCCGAGGTAACTCGGCGACGGCCAGAAGGTGCAATAATATCTCGGTTGAAGCCACAAGGCTGGATGGGAAGAACAAGGGTCACCGAGAAGTCGAGGAAAAACCCACAACCTCCGAGCCTAGAGGCGAGCTGCTAACGGTTTTCCAAAATGACGACCCGACCCTAGGAGTAAAGATTGGAGACGACCTACCATCTGAGGTTCAGCATCAATACAAAGAGTTTCTTTCTGAGTACATCCGAATCTTCGCATGGTTTGATGATCAACTCCCCGGGATACCAGAGGAGACGGTGATGCATAAGCTCAACCTCGACCCAACCGTGAAGCCCGTACAACAACGCCGACGGAAGCACGCACCGGGGAAGCAGGCGATCATCAAGGAGCAAGTCACTAAGGGGTAAAAGACTGGTCTTTTTAGACCGGTCCTGTACCCGATGTGGCTGGCCAACATCGTCCTGGTGCCAAAAGTTTCAGGAAAGTGGCGAATGTGCGTGGACTTCACCGACTTGAACAAGGCTACACCAAAGGACTGCTATCCATTACCGAGCATCGACCAACTGGTTGATTGAACCTCGGGCAACGAGATACTCAGTTTCCTGGATGCCTATTCAGGTTACCACCAGATCAGAATGGATCCAGAAGACATCGAAAAGACCACCTTCATCACTGACTTTGGCGTATACTGCTACACCTGGATGCCTTTTGATTTGAAGAATGCTGGAGCCACGTACCAGAGGCTAGTCAATCATATGTTTGAAGGACAGCTCGGCCGGAACGTCAAGGCCTATATTGACGACATGCTCGTCAAGACCCCCAAGGCCGAGGATCACTTCGCCGACCTAGCTGAGACCTTCGACACCCTCCTGAGGTACAATATGAAGCTCAATCCCACCAAGTGCGCCTTCGGAGTAAGATACGGGAAATTCTTGGGTTTCTTAGTCACCCAGCGTGGGATCGAGGCCAACCCCGACAAGGTCCAGGCCATCCTGGACATGCGCCCACCCACTTGCATCAAAGACGTTCAACGCCTAACTGGGCGCATTGCCGCGCTCAAAAGATTCCTATCCCGTGCGGCCGAACGATGCCTACCCTTCTTCAAACTGTTGAGGGGGCCCAAAATGGCATCTGCTACGTTCGTATGGGACGAGGAATGCCAAAGGGCATTCGCTGAGCTTAAGGAGTTCCTGGCTTCCCCCCAGTGCTTTCCAAGCCTATCTTAAGTGAAGCCTTGTATCTCTATCTCTCGGCGACTCCATCCACAGTTAGCTCGGTCCTAGTCAGAAATGACTTGTGAGTCGAGAGATCGGTATACTACACTAGCAAGGTGTTTAACGAGGGTGAAAGAAGGTACCCCGCAACCGAGAAACTCATGCTAGCGTTGGTTACCTCGGCCAAGCGCCTCCAACCCTGTTTCCAAGGGCATTCCATCACCGTGCTGATCGGCGAACCTTTGAAGAGGATCCTCGCTCACCCAGAAGCCTCGGGACGCCTCTTCAAGTGGGCCATCATGCTTGGGGCCTATGATATATCATACCATCCTCGCTCGGCTATCAAGGGACACGCGCTCGCTGACTTTATCACCGAGAGCACTATCCCGACCGAAGAAAAATCTCCGTCCGCGCCCGGGCCAACCTGGGAACTGTTCGTCGACGGATCCTCCAACTAAGTTGGAAGCGACGCTGGAATCCTCCTGAAGTCCCCCGAAGGAGCAGAGCTACAATACGCCTTGAAGTTCAACTTCCAGGCATCCAACAATGCCTCCGAGTACGAAGCCCTTATCTTGGGAGCCCGCTTGGCCCGGCGGCTAGGGGCCGAGCGAGTCAGAATTCACACTGACTCCCAACTAGTCGCTAGCAAGGTCAACGATGATTATGAAGCTCGAGAAGCACCGATGGTCAAATACCTCCGGCTGGTCAGAGCCGTGGCACAACAGTTCGAGAGTTTTGAGGTGGTCCGAATAGCTTGAGAAGAAAACTCCCGAGCGGATGCCCTCTCTCGGCTGGCCTCCTCTCTTGACCCCGAGGGTACCCGATCGGTCCTTCTCGAAGAGCTAGAGCCACCGAGCATCGATTCGGAGCTCCTGACTATTGACTCGGCCTCCCCAAGCAACTGGCGCACCCCCTACATGTCGTGGCTCCAAGACTCTCAGGAGCCTCCCGACCCACGAGAAGCCCGAAGATTGAAGTACCAAGCTCGGAGATTCGTCATTCTGGATGGCACTCTCTACCGAAGATCCTTCTCCAGTCCTCTCCTGAAGTGCCTCAGCACTCACGAAGCAAACTGAGCGATTCAAGAAGTTCACGAAGGCCTGTGCGGAGCGCATTTAGGAGGAAGGTCGCTCGCCAGAATCTTGCTACGGCAAGGTTATTGGTGGCCCACTCTATAGCGCGACTGCTCGATCTACGTACATCACTACGACCGATGCCAGTGATTTGACCACTAGGTCCATCAGTCGGAAATGGAGCTTGTTACCCTAGTCGAGCCATATCCTTTCGCTCGCTGGGGAATCGACATCCTCGGGCCGTTCCCTACAACTCAGGCCCAGAAGAAGTTCATCGTCGTCGCCATCTACTACTTCACCAAATGGATCGAGGCTGAAGCCACAGCATGGATCATTGAGACAGTCGTCTGGAGTTTTGTCTGGAAGTCGATCATCTATCGCTACGGCATTCCCCGGGTGATAGTGAGCAATAATAGTCGGCAATTTGATTCTCGTTATTTCCGAGACAGATGCGTCGACCTAAACATTCGCAATCACTTCACCTCGATCGCCCACCCTCAGGCTAATAGACTGGTCAAAAATGCCAACAAGACTATCTTAAAAGGCATCAAGACCAGGCTCGACAAAGCCAAGGGCAGCTGGTTTGAGGAATTATTGAACGTACTTTGGTCACACAGAACGACTCCCAGAACGGCAACCAGTGAAAGCCCCTTGCAGTTGTTGTACGGCACAGAGGCCGTTATCCCATTAGAAATTGCCAATCCCTCCCTCCGAGTCATCTGTTTCTCGCACGAGGTAAACGACCAAAAATTGCTCGAAAACCTCGACCTAACAGATGAACTCGGAGAGATTACCGGCATCTGAGCAACAGAATATCAACACCGCCTCACTTGATACTACAACGCCAAAGTCCGAGATAGACACTTTCAACTGGGAGATTTCGTGCTCAGGAAAGCCGAAGCCTCTCGACCACTTGAGGCGGCGGGCAAGCTATCCCCTAATTGGGAAGGCCCCTGCCGAGTGGTCGAGACTCTCGGGAAAGGAGCATATCGACTATCCACGATGGAAGGAGAGCCCATCCCTCAGACCTGGAACGCGACTACACTACCCAAGTTCTACTTCTGAATACCAAGCATTGTGTAAACAACATGAAATAAAACAAAAGCCTCCTTTCCTTTATTCAAACAACTCGCTTGTACATCAGAAAGGCCGAAGCCAAGGAAGTACATGTCAAAAAAGCAAAAATTCCATCTGGCACCGCCGTATGAGCCCATCACTTAGTTGACTCGGTTGACCTTCCTGCATCCAGCCAATGACTCTGCCTTGTGCAGAAACTGGCTCAGATAAAGGATAGTCGACCCCGTTGGCTCAGGTAGCTCGGGACAAAGGTGATAGAGGGATTAAGAAGGAGAAGACTACCTTCCAAGTTGAACTTGGAAGAGGAAGGGGAGAGGGAACTAATATGAAGGCATCCTCCCCACCAATCTGTAAACACTTTGTAAGGAAGAGAGTATAGGCATCCTCCGAAGAGTGAAAGAAATGATGAGAAGAGCAGAAGAGGGGGAAAGAGGCTGTGAGAGGGAAAAAGAAACCAGTAGAGCTGGACGAGGAGGCAGGGGAAAGCCCGGAAAGGATGGAGCTTAATTGATTTCCTCCTCCCCTTCATGGAGCGAGCAGGAAGGGACAGGCGGTAGGGATGCCTGATGCCCCCATCCGTCTGCCATCTCCCCCCCCCCCCCCGCAAGCGCCACCAGAACTGATAAAAAGAAGACGACGTGCCTCCGCACGTCAAACCTTCTTGAAACCTGTCCGTCGGCCGTCGAACCTCCTTCAAACCCGAAGCGGCAAGGACTCTCTGCCCTCCGTCGTCAGCAGCATCATCTTCCAAAGCGTCTTCCATGCTTCAAATATAGCGGCACAACGCTACGTGAAGAAAGAATGAGGAAAGACTGTCGGGGAAAACCCTAAGCGGTGGAGAGGAAGGGATGCCCTTCAGATCTTTTATAGGCGAAGGGAGGCTATTTGCCTTAAATGATTCTCCCCTCGAAAACACGCCAAGGGGACCTCTCCCTATGAATGGTCACCTCAAACTTCTCATTTTTTCGCCCCAGCGGGACACAAGAAGCGGCCAGGCATTCAAAGCATGATAAAATGGAAGGACACCCTATTAGACGCTCGCCCAACCATCAGGCGAAATCCACGCAGAAAGTATCGGCACTTTCCAACCACTACAGATACGCTGAACAAAATACGGCAACTGCGATACGAAACAGTTAAGTCTTTATTATAATGCTACTGCCTTACTTTTTTTCCTATACAACAAGGAAAGTTTTCCTTCGAAAAAGTAAAAGACATATAAAAAGAGAAAGCAAAGTGGATACATTAGGCCTATGGCCCACCCTGAAGCTCGGAAGTGGAAGGCTCAGAGGGTCTGCCCCCGGCACCCTCTGCGACGACCAACCCTGGCACTGACCCCACTGGCGTGGGAACTGCCTCAGTTGCGCGCCCTCCCGAGGCATCCAGAGTTGGCGACCCCTGGAATAAAGATCCCCCCTGATCTTCTTCCTCCGGCGCAGAGGAGCCGGAGGATGACAAGTCTGAGTCATAGCATTGCCCGGACATGAAATTGATTGTCTCGGACGCCTGCTCCTCGGCATAAGAGACGGCCCGATCGTAGGCTTGTTTGAACCCCTTGCGGATGCCTCGGCGAAGTCCCGACTCGTAGTATGGGAGGGCAGCCTCCTTAAGGTCGACCCGGTAGGCCTCTGAGCGTTTGTACTGCTCGAGCGGCTCCGCCCTGGCCGATCCCACCCTACCAGTGAGCTCGGCCTTCTCGCGCTCCGCCTCGGCTAACCTCAGTCCGGCCTCAGCCGTCTGCTTCTCGGCCTCCGTCGCAACCTTGGCCTCCCACCGAAGGCGTTCGGCTTCCACTGCTCGGTCCACCAGCTCGGCACGCTCAGCCTCCCACTGGCCATCTAGCTCGGTGCGAGCAACGCGCTCCTCTCCAAGAATCCTGCTCTTCCACTCGAGCGATTTGCGGGACTTAGCTAGTTGCTCGGTCAATGCCCGAGCCTCCACCTAGCTCACCCGCGCCAGCTCTCTAACTGAGGAAAGCTCACGCCGAAGCCCATCACGCTCCTCGGCGAGCCGAGACATCTTCCTGTCAGACCCACCAAGGGTCCAGGCTAGGTTCACCCACTCTGACTCTGATCGAGCGTAAGCTTCTGCCAGAGTGGCCCCCATCTGGGCCAGGACCAAGCCGCCCTCCATTACCATCTCGAGGGCCACGGACGGGGAGTGCTGCCTGTCTCCCCCCTTCACCTTTGCGGCTATACCACGACATATTTGATAGAGAGGGCCCTAGATACCGAGCCTCACCAAGGCCACCGAAATAGAGACCCTCTCTTCGGTCGGCGTCCCACCGGATGACCCAGATCGAGCCGCAACTTCGTTCACCCCTTGTGCCTCGGTAGGTCGGAGCTGCGTCGCCTTTTCTCGCGACCCTCCAGCCTGGACCGGTTCGGCACCTGCACCACCACCTAGAGCATTGCCCGCCTCAGTCAACTCCCCAATCCCGGCCGTGGTCCCAGCGTACATCCCCCTCGGCTCCTATCGAGGGGAGAGCCGGGCCAGCACCGCTGCCAACCGCAGAAGCAGCCTCGGCCCCCTCAGCTCCGGTCGAAGAGGGAGCCAAGCTAGCATCGTCACCGACCGCAGGAGCAGCCCCAGCCTCCTCGGCCCCCTCTTGCTCGACGGGTGGGAGAGCTCACCCATTAGGGTCGGCCCCATCGTTCTCGGCGGAGGGGTGAGCAGCGGCAAGGTCACCTTCGGCTGCGAGAATGGCCTCGGCCTTCTTGGCCTGCTTCCTGGCCTTCACGGCAGCCTGGATCATGCCCTCCACGGGATCCTTGCCCTTGGACCCCCGCGGCCCAGAAGATTCACCCTGAGCCACCCCCTTGCCCTTGTCTCTGCCTCGGGAGCGACCCGTGGGAGCAGCCGACTCATCGGTAGCAGAGTCACCGCCGAGATCGATCACCTCTGTGGTCTCCTCCAAAGCCGGCCGCTTGGTGTCTGCGCAGAAGAAAGATATGATCAGGAAAAGGAGATGGTCTCAACATCCGATGAAGAAATTGATTCATGGCGACCAAACCTGTCGACTGCAGCCTCGCAAGAAGACACCGCTCGACGTTCTCCGGAGTAACCAACTCCTCCGTGGACTGACGATGCTTCAGCAATATAGTCGCATACTCTTCCACGTGCGGAGGAAACTTGTCCTACCTCGGAGTAATATTCGGATGGAAATTGGGGATTACTTGACATCTCCAAGTCTTCTCCACCGAGAGGATCCCCACCCATAAGAACTGGGTTTTCCACCCCTTGTGCGAAGAATCCTTCACGGCCAAGGAGATATAGCTCCTATTCCGCCTCGCCTGGATGAAATAGAAGCCCTTCCCAGTCGAGGGATGCACCTTCAACTCAAAAAAATAGTGGAAGAGGTCCAAGGAAGGAGGAACTCTGCATTGATGGTAGAGGATGTGAAAGGCGCAAAGAAGAAGATAGGAGTTGGCTACCAACTGCACGGGCGCCAACTGGAAGAAATTAAGAAGTTTGAGAATAAAGAGCTCGAAGGGAAGGCGGAACCCACCCTTCCACGACAGTAGAAAGCTACAGATGTGGCCCGTATGAGAATCCAAGCTCGACTCGTGCGGGGCAGCCGCGGCGAAGAAAAACTTGTGGGGCAGACGAAACTGGTTCTCCAGCCGTTTCACATCTGCCTCCCGTAGTTCGCTGCAGTTTGGAGCCGCCGCCCTCACCGCAGGCTCGCCCTCCCACTCTTCGACATCCGGATGCTGGTCCGCCATGAAATCTAGAGAGCAACTTGAAGAAAGACTCTCCCGGGACCCCGAAGACTCTAGAGGAAGGGGAAGTTGTCGGACTACCTCCGCAGTTATCTCCGCCAACTCCGTGAATGCCGTTGCGAGCTTTTGCTCTTCCGTCGTGTCCTCACGATGCATCAAAGAGCCCCAAAAGTAAGCACGAAGGAGAGCCAAACCCTAAAAACGGAGGGAGTCTAGAGCGACGATAAGCGCGCAACGCCTATATTCCCGCGCGGAAGGCGGCGCGTCGTTCCAACCTCCGAGAAAAGGGGGCCCCTTTAGTTCAAATCCGTCAGGATCATCATTATTACGGGCCTAGGTGACCACGACACGTGGCTTACTAACACCGTCAGATCTCCACACCTGAGCCACGCTGGTCCAAAACCCTGAACAGCTACTCTTCCGAGCTTACTAAAGCTCGGGAGTATGAGGGGGACAAGTGGAGAGGGAGATTTCTGTAGCCCATCTAAGAGCAGCCGAACTAGGTCCGTCAGGACCAAACGAGGCCCAGCTCATCCAAGTGACACCCCCAAAGGGCCCACATAGGATAAAAAGCCCAATAAGATTACTCGGGGTCAAACCCTTCCTCGGCGGCCCTTAGGCTCGGAAGGCCCGAACGTCGGTCAGAACGGAGGAAGACCCATGCCCAAGTTATCCCTTCACCGGGATAGAGGCAAGCAATCAGCGCCCACTCCGACCTACCTTCATCCGAGCTATGCCTATTGCCCGGACAGGGTTCGCACCCTTCATGCTTGGATCGACCGACGATTGCTTATCCACGCTGCAGTTGAGAAACCCATTATGAGTAGGAGTTGAAGAGGATAAGGGACCCATGACTCCTCAGGGCTATAAAGACCCCACAATGAGGACGTAAAGAGCCCAGGTTGAGGACGTAACTCCCGCCTGAAACTCCTTAGCTTACGGGACTCATGAGGCCATCGCACTATTTAAACCTGGGACTCCCTCCAGCGAAAGGTAAGGGCCAAGACACGCCTAAACTCCCTGAGCAGGAACCACTTCACCATCTTGGTGTAGAGGGATCTCGCGCCTCTCTTTTCCTCCTCCCTTTATAGCTTCCACCATTGCTCTACTGACTTAGGCATCGGAGGGTTTTCCCCAGGGAACCATCCTTGGGCCCCCTGATCCGTTTCCCTTTCTTGCAGTTCAATATTCGGTGATCATCCCCCAACTCAGGTCCATCGCGAGATTACGCCTCTTCAATATCCTCTCTTCACGCTTGCAAACTCATCTTGCAAGGATGTGAAGCCTTTCTTGCTTCTATCATTGTTACCGAGTCCAAGGAAATCATTCTAGCAGACATTCCTATTGTAAATGAGTTCCCAGATGTGTTTTCACCCGAATTACCCAATTTACCGCCCGAAAGAGAAGTAAACTTCACTATTGAACTCATTCCCGGAGCAGTACCTTTTTCTATAGCCCCTTACGGGATGTCCCCCACAGAACTTAGGGAACTAAAGAGGTAGTTGCAAAAATTGCTAGATAAGGAGTTCATCAGACCTAGCACGTCCCCCTGGGGTGCGCCAGTTCTTTTTGTCAAGAAGAAGGATGGTTCTCTCAGGATATGTATTGACTACCGGTGACTGAAGCAACTTACAATCAAAAACAAGTATCTGTTGCCGCGTATTGATGAGCTCTTCGATCAACTTTCAAGAGCAGAGTATTTTTCTAAAATAGACCTCAGATCAGGTTATCATCAGCTTAGAATTAAAGAAGAAGACATTTATAAATCAATTTTTCGAAGTCGTTATGGCCACTATGAATTCGTGGTAATGCCGTTTGGGTTAACAAATGCCCCAGCAGCATTTATGCAACTCATGAACAAAGTTTTTCAACCATATCTGGACCAATTCATCGTCGTCTTCATCGATGACATCTTGCTATATTCTAAGACAAAAGAATAACATGAAGAACATTTGAGGATAGCTTTGCAAACACTTAGAGAACATAAACTTTATGCCAAGCTTAACAAGTGTGAATTCTGGTTGAAGGAAGTTTCATTCCTAGGCCACATTATTTCAAAGGAAGGTATCGATGTGGATCCTTCGAAAGTCGAAGCTGTCAGAAATTGGAGCCGACCAACGACTGTATCAGAAGTAAGAAGCTTTCTGGGTCTAGCTGGTTATTATAGGAGATTCATTAAAGACTTCTCAAAAAGTACGGTTCCTTTAACTAGACTCACAAGAAAAGAAAATCCTTTTGTCTGGTCAGAGGAATGTGAGAAGAATTTTCAAATTCTTAAGAATCACCTTACTACAGCTCCTATTTTAGCACTACCGATGGAAAGTGGCAGATTCAAAGTATATACTGATGCATCTGGCATTTGCTTGGGATGCGTTCTCATGCAAGATGGAAAGGTAATCTGTTATTCCTCAAGACAATTGAAACGTCACGAGGAAAATTACCCCGTGCATGATTTAGAATTGGCAGCAGTTATTTTCACCTTAAAAATTTGGAGACATTATCTTTATGGAGAAAAGTTCACGGTCTACTCGGACCACAAAAGTTTGAAATACTTATTCTCTCAAAAAGAGCTTAATATGAGGCAGAGGAGATGGTTAGAATATCTCAAAGACTTTGATTTTGCTATTCAATATCATTTTGGCAAGGCTAATACTGTAGCAGATGCACTCAGCAGAAAATCAATGGGTATGCTATCAAGTCTTATGATTAGTATGACTAACCTTATTCCTCAATTTGCTTAGATGAACTTGGATATTGACATAAAGGAAGATGATTGTTTTATAGCCAATATCCGAGCTCAACCTACATTAATAAAGGATCTGGTCAAGCTGTAAAATGATGATCCCGTGTTACTGGAAATTAAAGCCAATATTGAACAAAGGCCGGATTTCTCTGTTTCCAATGACGGAAGATTGCTATTCGAGGGCCGAGAGTGTGTACCAGATCATGAGGATACGAAGAAACTAATCCTAGAAGAAGCACATAATTCCAAGTACACCATTCATCCAGGAGGTACAAAAATGTATCAAGATCTCAAAAGAAACTTCTGGTGGCCCAAGATGAAGAGGGAAATAGCCGATTTCGTGTCCCGTTGTCTCACTTGCCAACAAGTCAAGGCAGAACACTTTAGACCCGCAGGTAAATTACACCCCTTGAATATTCTCGAATGGAAATAGGAGAGTATAGGGATGGATTTCATCATGGGTTTACCCAAGACCAGAGGAGGACACGATGGTATATGGGTGATCATAGACCGATTGACTAAATCTACACATTTCCTACCAATAAAAAGTCGATGGTCTGTGGATATTCTAGCAGCATTATACGTAAGGGAAATTGTTAAATTACATGGTGTCCCTATCACTATTATATCTGATAGAGATCCTCGATTCACATCACAATTCTGGAAAGGCCTACAACATTCACTAGGGACTAGATTAAACTTTAGCACAACATTTCACCCTCAAACTGATGGCCAAACTGAAAGGACAAATCAGGTAGTAGAAGATATGCTCAGGGCTTGTGCTATTAACTTTGGAGGAAGTTGGCATGATCACTTGCCTCTGGTTGAATTTGCATACAACAACAGTTACCAGGCCAGTATACAGATGGCACCCTTTGAAACTTTATATGGAAAAAACTATAGATCACCAATATGTTAGAATGAAATAGGGGAAAAGTAATTTCTAGGCCCCGACCTTATCAGGGATTCTACAGAGAAGATCAAGCTCATTCAAGAAAGAATGAAGATGGCGCAAGATAGGCAGAAATCTTATGCTGATAATCGAAGACGCGACTTGGAGTTTCAGGTGGGAGATCATGTATATCTAAAAGTTTCTCAAGGCCGTGGTATTCGGAGATTTGGCATTAAAGGAAAGCTAACCCCAAGGTTAATTGGCCCATTTGAAATTCTCGAAAGGGTCGGTGAAGTGACTTATAGACTGGCTTTACATCCACAATTAGCAAGAGTTCATTATATATTTCACGTCTCTATGCTAAAGAAGTATATATATGATCCTGATCATGTTATCACTTACGATAATTTGGAGATCCAAAAACACCTGACATACGTGCAGAAACCAGTCAGGATTCGAGAACGAGAAGTGCATCAACTAAGGAATAAAACTATTCCTATGGTCCAAGTCCAATGGACAAAGCAATGGCCACACGAAGCAACATGGGAAACGAAAGAATCTATGCATAGAAGATTCCCAGAACTATTCAACTGTAAGTACACTCTCCATCCATGTATTTAATTTGGGGACCAAATTCTTCTAAGTGGGGGAGGGTGTAGTGCCCCAAAATTTATATATAATAATTTCTAGATTATTTACAAAAAATTTTGAGATTTATAAAAGCTAAATAAATTAATAAATGGATTATTGGATTAATAAATGGGTTATAAGGCCCAATAGTATTAAATAATTATCCTAGCCTATTTAATTTAAGACCCAAATGGTTACAAGACTAAGCCCATTAAGATAGGCCCATAATCTAGAAGGTTATTTAGCCTATTTTCAAATTTTAAGAATATATACTATTTTATAGATAATTAAATAGATAAAACGAATAAAAGAGTTTTAGTAAATTAAAACTCTGATGTAATGGTCTATCGGGCGACCGCTACAGTGGTGTAACGCACTAGTCCACGACCGTCACGCTCTGATAGTTCCATGAATGGAAGAAAGAGCAAAAAGATTTGATGTTTGGGATCCTATCTGCAAGAGACCTAATTAGGAGAACATGTAAGGTTACTAGGGACTCTTAGGGATCAGGTTCTGACCAACTAAGGACTCTAGAATCGATTTAATCCTCAAACCCTAGCCAAAAACTTATAAATAGGACCCAGTTTTGAACTGAGCGACCCTTACTTTTGGCTCGTGAAGAAACAAGGTAAGGAGATAGAATCTCGGGTAAGTTCTTTAGAGTCTTTTATTCCTAATACTTTAGACTAACTGCCCTCAAAATTTCATGTTAGGAGGTCGAGTATCCAAGGAGTTAGGATCTTCTAAAGTTGCTGGTTTCATCACGCCAACCCAGGAAACTGTGTGACAGGGTGCTGAAGATCAGGAAATTAAGAGAAACTAAACGAGGTAATTAGAGTTAGATGCTTTAAAACTTTTTGTTCCCAATGGTATCATCTTCCTAACCTCCAAATTTCACGTCTTTAGGTCAAGAGACTGAGGAGTTAGAGCGACGTGAAGTTGCTGAAAAATCACAAGAAGAGAAGAACTAGGGCAACCCTTGAAGACTCAAATTAGGAGTTTAAAGCCTAGTTAAAAGGTAGGTCATCTCATGAACGGCAAAAACAACATGTTAGGGATAAAAGTCCTCTGATTTTGCTTGATTATTTGCACTATAGATCATGAATTTCATGCTTAAGTAGGGACATGGATACATGCATATCTTTAGCCTTAATGGAAGATAAAAAGGTACTATCTTGTTATTTCATTACTGCCTATGCATCTAGATAGCATTTTCCCTCATTTAGACATGATTAGAGTAGTTAGTATGCCATGATTTAATCATAGATTTCTATAGTTTCTATTTTATGTCAGTAGAGGACCAAATAGTCTATCGTAAGACCGCCAGAGACGTGTAACGGACCTACCTTGATCCGTCACAACCTCTGTAAACGACTGAAGGGTTCTGAGAACTCTGACGGACCTACAGTGGACCGTTACCATATTGTGACGTGCCCAGACAAGTCCGTTTCACAGCACTGTGTTCTGTCAACTTAAGGCAGAATTAAGATTGGCTCAAATAGCTTATATATATCCATAGTTAAATAGATCTTAACCTGTTTTCATGATTTTGAAGTTCATATGTTGATTCATGTTAGAAATTGCATGATTTATGGTACTTAAGAGTTATTTTCAAGTAGATGATAATTTCAAGCCCAAAGTACTATAGTTTTGTATTTAAACTTTGATTTAGAAAAGATATTGACGAGTTTTATCATGATTTTATATCGTTACACATTCCTATGTCTATAGAGTCAATTATTTAAGTACATGGCATATATCCCAGTATGTGACCATTAGTTCACACTTTACACTATAGGAACATATTCTTGAACCTAAGGACCTCTCTATTGGATATTCCTTCCAATGGAATAGGAAATTATATATCAAGGCCTCTGTAATTCTCCGCGAGCCTAGGATTCTCACTAGGACGCCGAGTTGGTTGTATCATCAAAGCCCAATTATCTAAAAAAGCACAAATCAAAGTTTTAAGTCTTGTTCACATAACGGACCTGCACTAGCCCGTCAGGCACACCTAACGGACCGGTGTTCGACCGTCAGGCTCGTATAACGGTCCAATATATGACCGTCACATTGTTTGAGTCCATATCTATTTTATTATGGATTCAGCCTATTGTAACGGCCCAATACTAGAGCGTTATGTTCATGTAACGGCCCAGTATTAGATCATCACAGTTCTTGCATACATTAACCCAAGGTTTGCCTAAATGGTTGATATTCTAAAGTTCCTAGATGGATTATTGATAGTCTAGAACTTGTCATATTGTCTAAAGATACTTAACTTAAATTATGAATGATAATAAATGTACCGTTACGCTGCCAAATTATTTCCATGAGCATAACATCGTCTTAAATCATTCTCGATCTCTTATGTTCATTAATTGAAAGCATTCATTCATTGATTACTATTGTCATGAGTTAATTGAACTTATTTACATTCTTGGCCATAATTTTATTGCTTTAAACGTGAAAATAACTTGATTTATACTTGAAGATACGATCGAGCACTGATTGTGTTCAAGGGCTTTATGCTCGTCCCCTCGGTTGATTGTCGGAAACAAACTATTATAAACCATGGGATATGATGCTACTGGCGTCGTATTGCGCTTGGAGTACTTTCTCTATAAATAATTAAAATCCATGATACACGTACACGTTACATGACTTTCTTTATTATTACATGATATTTCATAGAAATTCACCAAATACATGCTCATAAGTAAAAGATGTTGGGTGAGGAGTGTGTGAACTTGCTAGTACATTCTCGATACATTCTTGTTCATGAAAGGCCATGCTACACTCTTGTTACATTCTTGCTAGTTCATACTTGTTCATTCTATCTTACATGATCATCTTGTTGCTTTGGTTTAATCGCGTGTTTGATCGCATTCGCATGATTTTACCTTATTTACTTTAGAGCAAAAATACTAATTACTTAAATATTGCTAATCATGTTGATGCGAAGATACCTACTGGGCAAGTGTACTCATTACCTATTTTCAATCTTTTCAGGAGATGGAAGTGAGTCGGGTATGGATTCGAATTATTCAAGTAGTGGATTCGAGAGTGAATGAAGAATGAGCAAAGACTTAGGAAGTCTATATTGTTTAGATTGAGTCTATGTAATTTTTCTTATTTTTGAGTCTACTACGAGAAAGAAAGTTGAATTGGTGGTTGTATTTTAATATTGATTAATAATGAAATAAAAGTTGGAGTTTGAGTTAATTATTACGCAAATGTATTATTCTTATGTGTGATTGACTTGCGCTCTGATCATTCTTGCTTGCAAGAGGCTTACCATACCGGCTGTTCACGTTCCTCGAGCTAGTCTTCTGCTGTAATAAAGGATCGGGGCATGACACTATATTTCTCTCCAAAGTTTATCCTCCATAACTCTCCTTTCATGGCGGTGTGCATATCAAGGCGGGCGACGTTCCACGACTCGTGATGTGGATGACGATGGCTTCTTCATCCATCTCTTTCCACGGTGATCTCTTTCAAGGCGGAGTGATCATCTCCAAGGCTCGGCGAGGAGAAGACGATGGCGTCATCACCATTGCTACTACCATCTTCACACTCAGGCTCCTCTTTTTGTTATTGCTTTAGTTTCAATATCCTTCATTGTAATCTCGTCACATCTTCATTGTAAGCTTGTCTTACATTACATGTACTTGTTTCTTTATGTTAATGAAAGAAGTCTTCATTTTATCTAGATCTTGTTCATCTTTCCTCTCTTCCTCCTTCTTCTACCTCTTCTTCCCCACTTTATGAAACTATTTTCTAAAGCATAGGCTCATAGTCATAAGTGTTTTTAATTAAGTGTTTGGTTCGTTCATCATTTCATTATTTTCTTTAAGCAAAGTAAAATCACAAGTGTTTTTCAAAGGACTCCAAGATTTTTAACTCTAAAAAATCTCTTCTTCCCTGTGAATTAGACCCTTCTCGCCACCATATTACGTCTTTCTTTCATATAGTGTGAGTTGGAATTTTTAAGATTGATACGCATGTTTTAAACGACGAACTTTCGCGTGATCAATTTTTGGCGCCGTTGTCGGGAAAGAATGATGATTTTTTATTTAAGACCTTTATTTTCCTTGTGTATATAGTATACTAATAAAGCTCTCTTTTCTTTTTTTTACAGGATAAAAAAAATCAAAAAAAAAATCAAAGGTAAGTTTGCATTTCTTTCTTTCATCTTTTGATTTTGTCATTCATTTCAAAAAAAAAGAGAACGAGGGATTGCGCTTCAAGTAAGTATCCAAACTCCTCTGATTTTGTGTTCTTTCCTTAATGCTCTTGCATATTGTGGTTAGATAGGTTCACTAAATAAAAAAAAAACTCTTCACTTGAACCCAATAAAAAAATTCCACATTCCAAGAGTAGAAATCACATTTTAATGCTCTAAATCATGCATCATTTAGGATAGAAGTTTTTTTCCCTTGTTGTTTAACATTGGTCATTGCATTTTGGATATTGCAAGGGGCAAGGTGAGTTCTTTTCTAATCTTTTTCTTAATCACATGCTCATGCATACTTGCATAGAACCCCTTGTTTGAACTTGATTTGTTGCATATCATTTCTAAAATAATCTAAGAGTAACACCCATAAGTAAGATAAGGTGGAGATTTCATCACCCTTCCTTAGCCCACATACCACAATTTCTTTCATCTTTGCATCACCTAGACCCTAAATAAAATTCAGTAGACGTTGGTCCTAGGTTCACACTGTGGTTCATGTGTTATTTGGGCTTACCCTCTTGTGAAAACAGGTGCCTAAGACAAGACGGTCGGACGGCAAACGCCTTAAGCGGGCTAGTGATTTGTAATTAGGTCCCTACGAAAGTAGGGGGAGCCTCCCACTACCCCACCCGTTACCTGGCCGGTGGAAATATTGAGGGTGAACTCAAGTTACACTTTATCAATTTTGTGAAACCCAATTTGTAGGTCTAGGTCACATCTAGGTCATTAGGTAATTTGTGTGACAACTTGTTTGTGTTTGCATAAAAAATAAAATAAAATAGTAATAAAAAAATTCATCATCTTCTCTTTCTTCGTCCTACTTTGTGTAAAAAAATAAACAAAAATCATCATTAAAAAAAATCTCTTTCATCTCTCTCTTCGTCCTAGTTCATGCAAGGTAGAACATCTCAACATCCAAACCTACTAGGACCCATTCAAGAAATTGAGAGAGTCTTGTATCCAGTGATCGATCTCCAACAAGATCTCATGGTCGAAAATCAAGGACCTCACCACCAAAATCTAATGACCGAAAATCCCGATCCTCCAAAGCAAATGAAGGACTATTTCTTGCCCAATCAATACCAACCGTCCTTCTATGTCCAAGCACCTCAAAACCAGGCGGTTCGTTATGAAATCAAGTCTAGTACCATCCAAATGTTACCATCTTTCTATAGAAATCTCAATGAAGACCCTTACAATCATCTTGATGAGTTTCTTCAGATCTGCTCAACTGTTAAAATCTAGAATTTCTCTGATGATGCTCTTAGGCTAACTCTCTTCCCATTCTCTCTCAAGGATAAATCCAAATATTGGTTAGGAGCCTTGGGTAGGACCATTGATACATGGGCGGAAATGTAAAAAGAATTTTTGAAGAAGTTCTATCCCATAGGACGAACCAATACCATGAGAAGAGTAATTACTGGATTCATACAAAATCCTGGAGAACATATCCATGAAGCATGGGACAAACAGAAAGATTTGTTGAGGAAATGCCCCCACCATGGGTTATCAAGATGGCAAATTGTACAGGCATTCTATGAGGGTTTGACGGAGAATTATAGACAGATGGTAGATGCATCATGTGGGGGAGCATTCATGAGTAAGAGCGAAGATGAGGCTTACGATTTATTTGAAAAACTTAATGAAAATTCAATTAGTCATGCCTCGCTCTCATCCTTTGAGAGAATGATTGGGCCGACTAAGAGGGGTGGACTTTATGAAGTTAAGAGCCAAGGTGAGTGTGAGAACTGGATGGACATTAATGCCTTGACTCAGAAATTGAACAAAATAGATTTGTTGGCACAGAAGATAGAGAAGGTTGATCTTGTAACTCAGAAGGTAGATCAGTTGTTATCTAGGCATGAACCTTCTTCTTCTTTAGCCCCTCGACCTTAACTATTCTCCACTCCCAGTCATGAAGAGATTTGTGCTCTTTGTTCTAGCCCTGATCAAGGGGTAACTGATTGCGCCACAGCAGCCCAACTTCCCCCATTCATCCAAGAACAGATCTTCACTACTCAGGGTGTCTCTAAGCATCTTTATGATCCTTATTCCAACACTTATAATTCAAACTGGAGGAACCACCCGAATTTTTCTTGAAAATCTCAACAAGGTTCATCTACCCAATCTAATCCCTCTTTTCAAAAATAACCCTTTCAAGCTCAAGCCCACCAACATTACCAATCTCCTTTTCAACTAGCTCAGTCTCATCATAATTTCTCTCAATCCAATGCACCTTTCCAATAATATTTTCAACCTTCTTTTCAGCATTCTCAGGCCCCGTATCCTCAACCTCCCACTCAATATTTTCAGGGCCAGTATCATCAGTATCCTCCAAACCATTTTCAAGCTCAAGTTCCTTTCCAACCTCCTCCTCCTCAACCTCCGCAGCCCAATTTTGATGACAAGTTTGAACAACTCCAACAACTCATCCTTACCCAAGCACAATCCATTTCTAAGTTGGGAAACCAGATAGGGCAACTTGCTGCTAATAACATGAGAAGAGAGGTAGGCTAGCTCCCTAGCCAACCGGTGGCCAACCCACACAATCAACAACCTCTAGGCTACCCTTCAAGAGCTCCCTTTCTTCCTCAACCCAATCAGCCCAATCAACCTCGGCTGCCCCCTCCTGCAGGTCCCCAATTTGAGAATGCAAAGGCAATCTCTTCTCTTAGGAGCGGGAAGGTTTTAGATAATCCTTATAGGATTAAGGAAGTTGGCAGTAGTTCGGGTCAAGATTCCCACATGGAAAGTGATAGTGAGGATGAGGAGCCAGTGATTGTGCAAGAGAAAAAGAAGTCGGAGGGTGGAGAGAAGAAGTTGGATAAAGGGAAGGAGAAAGTTGATGAAGGACCCCAAGAATATGTTCCTCATGTCCCTTTTCCCGATGCTCTAAAGCCGAAGGCTCACAAGAAACCACCAGTGCAACAGGAAGAATTAGTGCAATTTTTTAAACAGGTGAATATCAATATTTCACTCTTGGATGCAATCAAGCATGTGTCGGCATATGCAAAGTTTTTGAAAGAGCTTTGTACTCCAAAGAGGGAGCCAAGGGCGGTAACTCAAAAGATCCGCTTATCTGAGGATGTGAGTACTGTTTTGATGAATTATTTGCCAAAAAAATTGAAGGACCCCGGAGCCCCTTTAATCTCATGTGATATAGGTGGAGTCACTTTTGATCGAGCATTGCTAGACTTAGGTGCTAGCGTGAATCGTTTGTCCACCTTTATCTATGAGCAGTTTGATCTGGGGGAGTTAAAACCCACTTCAATCATCCTTCAATTGGCGGATAGGTCGGTTAAAACACCAAGGGGTTTGTTGGAGGATGTCATTGTTAAAGTGCATGAATGTTATTTCCCGGTGGATTTTCTCATTTTGGATATGACCTCATCCCAGGATCTAAAGTACACGCCTATTATTTTGGGATGTCATTCTCTATCAACAGCTAAGGCCAACATCAACTGTGCCACGGGAATGATGGATATTTCATTTGGAGGTGAGAAAGTTTCTCTAAATGTATTTAAGGCATCTCAATATCCATATCAAGGAGAGAAATGCAATGTCATTGATATATTTGAGGATGCGATTCCGTATAGCATTGAGGACACCCTGGAAGAGGGTGGTATGCTTTAGGATTCTCCTCTCTCTTCTGCACCCTAGTCTAGGATAGAACCACTTCCTGCACTTCAATCTGAATCAACCTTGCCATCTATGGAACATCCTCCTACTCTGGAACTCAAGCCTCTCCCGGACTCCCTTAAATATGCATATCTGGGACCTTACCACACTCTACCTATCATCATTGCCTCCAACCTCACTTTCTGCTCAGGAATCCCAACTCTTAACTATTCTTAAGGAGCATAGGGGGGCAATAGGTTTGTCGGTGGCGGATCTCAAGGGCATTAGTCCAGATGTTTGTATGCACCATATCTAATTAGAGGATAATGCCAAGCCGAACAGGGAGATGCAACGTCGGCTGAATCCTAACATGAAAGAGGTGGTTAAGCAGGAGGTAGTGAAGTGGTTGGATGTCGGGATTATATATCCCATCTCTGATAGCAAGTGGGTCAGCCCCACACAAGTTGTTCCAATGAAATTCGAGCAGACCGTGATTCAAAATGAGAAGGGTGAAGAGGTGCCAATGAGACTACAAACGGGGTGGAGAGTCTGTATTGATTACAGAAAATTGAACTGAATGACAAAGAAAGATCACTTCCCTCTCCCATTTTGGGATCAGATTTTAGAGAAATTGGCTGGGCAAAGATATTTTTGCTTTTTGGATGGATACTCCGAGTACAATCAAGTTGCTGTCTACCCAGAAGATCAGGAAAAGACTACATTCACGTGTCCATATGGCATGTTTGCATTTAGAAGAATGCCATTTGGACTTTGCAATGACCCTGCCACCTTTCAGCGGTGTATGATGGCAATCTTTTCTGAAATGGTGGGAGAGTTTTTGGAGATTTTCATGGATGACTTCTCAGTTTTTAGTGACTCATTTCATTGCTGCTTAGAGAATTTACAGAAAGTGCTGGCACGATGCATTGAATCTAATTTGGTGCTTAGTTGGGAGAAAAGTCACTTTATGGTAAGAGAAGGCATTGTGTTGGGCCATGTTATTTCCGAAAGGGGAATAGAGGTAGACAAGGCTAAGGTTGATTTGATTTCCAATCTTCCTCCCCCGTCATCTGTCAAGCAAATCCGCTCTTTTCTTGGCCATGCGGGTTTTTATAGAAGATTCATTCAGAACTTCTCTACCATTACTAATCTGCTCACTAAGCTCCTAGCCAAAGACACTCCATTCCAGCTAGATGAGTCTTGTCTTGAGGCTTTTCACTCTCTTAAAGCGGCCCTCACTCAAGCCCCAATCTTGCAGTCTCCTGATTGGTCGCTCCCATTTGAAATCATGTGCGATGCCTATGACTATGCCATAGGAGCTGTTTTAGGCCAGAGAATTGATAAGAAACCTGTGGTAATTTATTATGCGCGTTGCACCCTCGCCGATGCTCAATTGAATTATACCACCACAGAGAGAACTTCTGGCTCTTGTGTTTGCCCTAGAAAAATTTCGCTCATATCTTTTGGGGGCCAAAGTCATTGTTTATTCAGATCACGCTACCTTGAAATACCTGCTCACCAAGAAGGATGCTAAACCCCATTTAATTAGATGGATTCTCTTGCTACATGAATTTGATCTTGAGATCAAGGACAAGAAGGGGTTAGAGAATGTTGTGGCTGATCACTTGTCTAGGATTGTGATTCCTGAAAGTACTCCTATGTCTGATTCCTTCCCTGATGAGCAAATTCTTTTCATCTCTGACAACTCAACCCCCTGGTACGCTCACATAGTTAATTACCTGGCGGTAAGATAGATTCCAGGAGGGTTGTCTAGGCAAGAGAAGGATCGATTCTTTTCAAAGGTTAAGCACTACTTTTGGGAGGATCCCGAGCTATTTCACATGGGTCACGATCAAATAATAAGAAGATGTGTCCCCGAGGAGGAGCAACAATCTGTTTTGAACTTCTGTCATAATCTTGCATGTGGGGAACATTTTTCATGAAAGAAAATAGCGGCAAAAGTTTTGCAGAGTGGATTCTATTGACCCACCTTATTCAAAGATGCTTACGAATTTTCCAAAACTTGTTTAAGATGCCAAGCTGTGGGCAGTAATTCAAAAAAGGATATGATGCAGCTAAACCCCATTATGGTTGTAGAAATTTTTGATGTTTGGGGCATTGATTTCATGGGACCGTTTTTACCATCCTTTGGCAATGAGTACATCTTGGTGGCGGTCGACTATGTTTCAAAATGGATAGAGGCTATTGCTACTAGGACTAATGATCATAAGATGGTCATGAAATTTGTCAAGAAAAACATCTTTTCTTGATTTGGGTGTCCTAGGGCTATGATCAGTGATGGAGGGTCCCATTTCACGAACTTCCAATTCTGAGCTTTGCTTCATAAATATGGCATCACTTATAAGCTTGCTACCCCCTATCATCCCCAAACCAGTGGCCAAGTGGAGGTTTCCAATAGAGAGATAAAGAACATCTTGCATAAGACAGTTCGGCCTGATAGGAAAGACTGGTCCGAGAGACTATATGATGCACTCTGGGCCTATAGAACTGCCTTTAAGGCTCCCATTGGCATGTCTCCATATCGCCTCATTTTTGGAAAAGCCTGCCACTTACCCGTAGAGCTTGAACATAGAGCCTATTGGGCCATTAAGCAAGTCAACTTCTACTTAACTCAAGCTGGAGCCCAAAGAGCCCTACAACTTAAAGAATTGGTGGAACTGCGTAAGGAGGCGGATGAAAATTACAATATTTACAACACAAAAATCAAAGCTTTCCATGATAAACATAGTCATAGAAAAACTTTTAATGTTAATCAAAAGATTTGACTTTTCAATTCGAGGCTACGCTTGTTCTCATGTAAGTTGAAATCCAGATGGGATGGACAATTCATTGTTGTTAAGGCATTTGACCATGGAGCCGTTCAAATTCTGAATCCACAAAATGGTCATATTTTTATTGTTAACGGTCAAAGGTTGAAACCATACTTGGAAAATGAGCTATTATCACTAAAAGAATCCATAGCATTGTGTGATCAGGAATGAATTCCTTTTTGAGCTTTCATGTGTCTGGCTGAAGAAGGTAAACTTAGCACTTATGGGAGGCAACCCAAGATTTTTGTGATTTGACATTTTGGTTTAGTGTGTTTCTTTTTTAGTTGTAAGGCCAAGAAGAGAAGAAGCCATCGTCATCACTTTTCCCCGCCCACCAGGTTGTATCCTTCCATCCCCACCATATTCTCTGTTTACTTGTTCTCTGATCTTTCTATTGCATATGCCATTGAGGACAATGTCATTCAAGTTGGGGGGGGAGAGAAAAATTGTCATGATGCATGTAGTACAACTTGATAGGAGTCTTGTCTTACATATCATCGTTACATGAAAGTAGAAAGAGGTAAACCCCATCTTGAGTTACATGATTCATGCTTAAATTAGAAGTAATTCTGGAATAGAAAAGACTAGGGAGAAGGATGATGGAAAATTTAGTCAATCTAGCCATAAAAAACTAATATAAGAATCCCTTTAAAGTTCATGTGCACTTTAGAAAAAAAATTTCATGTTGCACACTAATGAAACAAGCAAGACAAGCGCTCTGCTAGTTTTGGTATGTTGTCTGATATTCTACACTTCTTAAGAAAAGAGATCTTTTTACAAAACTTTCTGCCAAATTATCTATCAAAAAAAAGGAAAAAAAGAAAGAGAGAGAGAAAAGAAAGAAAGAAAGAAAAAAAATACCATGAAAAATGCCCCTAGTCTTAGTAACCGGGCTTACTTCACCTAAGACATGTTGAGGTTCGCATATAACAGAAAAGAGAACCATGATCTACGAAATCGGGCCTGCTTCTCATAAGGCAAGAGTCGAGGTTCACGTTGAGCAGTGAAGGGTAGTGCAGCATCATGTGTGGCATAAAAGATCCCAAAGGGACAAAGCAATAAGGCAGACAAAAAACTAATATACTGATTACTCTGATCTAAGTGCAGGGTTGAAAGGCATTTGCTTGGAATAGCGAATGGGGGATGCAATTGTTTAAGTTGTGGATTTGGTAGTTACACATGCACAAGTGCTATTGAGCTTTGATTTTAATTCTTACTATTAAGTTCCTACATAAGGCTACTGTGCATTAATGATTCCAGATTCCTAATCTTTGGTTGATTTTATGAAGGGAGAGCTGGATATGAGAGTATGAATTTTATAAACTCTTGTTAGTCCTAAATTTTAATTTATTTACATTGCTAAGAGACTAGCAATGAGTAAGTTAGGAGGTGTGATAAGTGTCCATTTTTGATGGTAATTCAACACATATACACCATTTTATGTGCATATAATTAGGAAATTATGCATATTTCATAATTAACCTCAACTCTACATTTAAATTGGAGCTTTCACGCAAATTGATTAATTTGATAATTTTATTTAATAAATTGAAGTTGAGGGCGGTGAGCATTAATTCTTCATTACATAATCATGAGCATTTGAGATTTATATGCACATTATGATAATTTTTATGGACTAAATTGTAATTATGTGTGTGCAGGACATCGAAGGTAATTACAAAAGATGTCGGGGGTAAAACTGTCACCACTACTTTGACCAAGTCAAAAGTACATATTTTGTTTGGAGGGAAAAGAAATTTTAAAAGTTTGAAATTGAGGAAAAGAAACACATATTTTGGTTGAAGGGAAACTTGAATTCAAAGTTTGAAATAAAGGAGAGATATGATGAGCCTTGGGAAAGGGGGTGCCCAAAGTTCAAGAAAGGGGGTGCCCACCTACTTTTCCTCTTCCCCATGCATCATATTCTACCTAAATCACAGTCATCCATCTCTTTTTGATACAGTCTCCACCCTCCATCTACCCAACTTTCCCTATAAATAGCCCATGACAAGGAGGAGAAAGGGAGTTCTTTTTTTGGTAATCTTTCACTCGTTCTCTCCCAACCTTAGGTCTCCAGTTTCTCTCACGTAAGTTCATTTTCTCGTCTTACTGTCTTCATAAAAGTTTTTCATTAGTTTGTTTTCTACAACTTCTTCTTCTGTAGCATCTTCTCGTTCCTTCTAGGTTTTAAGCTATTTCATGTTATTCACTGTGCTATCCTGTTCATCGGTGAACCAGTGTTTCTCTCTGTTCTTCCTCTTATTTCTCCGCCTTCTAATCATTTTCTTCTATTATGGTCTTCATGAAAGTTCTTTTTTTTTAATTGTTCTACAACTTCTTCTTCTACATCATCCTCTAATTCGTTCTAGTTTGTAAGTTATTTCCCATTTTTCAATTTGTTGTCTTGTGATTTTACTGTTCATCCGAGGTTCTAGCTTCTGTTCTTCCTCAATTTTGTTGCCCTTCCTTTCTTCTTTTCTCTCTAAGTTCTTCATTAAAGTTCTTCATCTCTTGTACATCTATATTTTTTTCTTCTATTACTTCCTCCAATTCTTCTTAGTTTATGAGCTATATTTATTTTCCCATAGTTTTACTCTCTCATCTTCTTCCTTCTTCATCCCCACACAAACCCTTCCACATTCCTCTCTATATTTCTATCCAAAGTTTATCCTCCACAACTCTCCTTTCATGACGGTGTGCATATCAAGGCGGGCGATGTTCCAAGGCTCGTGATGTGGACGACGACGGTTTCTTCATCCATCTCTTTCCACGTCGATCTCTTTCAAGGCGGAGCGATCCTCTCCAAGGCTCAGCGAGGAGGAGACGATGGCGTCATCACCATTGCTACTACCATCTTCACACTCAGGCTTCTCTTTTTGTTATTACTTTAGTTACATTTTACTTCATTGTAGTCTCGTCGCATCTTCATTGTAAGCTTGTCTTGCATTTCATGTACTTATTTCTTTATGTTAATGAAAGAAGTGTTCATTTTATCTAGATCTTGTTCATCTGTTCTCTCTTCCTCCTTCTTCTACCTCTTCTTCTCCACTTTATGCAACTATTTTCTAAAACATAGGCTCATAGTCATAAGTGTTTTTAATTAAGTGTTTGGTTCGTTCATCATTTCATTATTTTCTTTAAGCAAAGTAAAATCACAAGTGTTTTCCAAAGGACTCCAAGGTTTTTAACTCTAAAAAATCTCTTCTTCCCTGTGGATTCGACCCTTCTCGCCACCATATTACGTCTTTCTTTCATATAGTGCGAGTTGGAATTTTTAAGATTGATACACATGTTTTAAACGACGAACTTTCGTGTGATCACATACCCCGATCAAAAGAGCAAGGGAGACCACTGCTGGCACCTAAGACTGCCCGACGAAAGCACGACAACAACCAGCAGACTACTGTTGCTGCGCCTCACCTGAAAATTCAGGGTGAGTCTCATTTCATTGACTCAGTAGAGGTCACGCGGATCCCTACCTCATAGCTAAGGTCACAACAAAGCAGTTAATAATGTAATGGCATGGAATATTAACAATTAAAAAAAGCTACACAAGAATATGCATAATTAAAGATAGCTTAATATAAATGCCATTTAACTTATGCTAAATAAAATGAATAAATAAGCATGAGAATTCTACATCTACCAATAGAATTGAATTTCAAGATTCCAAGTGACAAGAAGAAAGAGTGCTCACTAGAAAGAAGACCAGATGCGTCTACTGACGACTTATACTGCATCTTGGGTGTCTCCACTCGTGTCGAGTCATGGTAACTGGGACACCGTTGTTGACACCCGTTTTATACCCAATAAGTCGGGTCATCTCCTTATTCATTCTATATGATGCTCTGAGTCATTCACTCTTCATTGAGTCTCTTGATTGGTTGAAGCCTATTTCTTGGGTCTGAACTCTTTGATTGGATATGGCTCTTGGTGGCGTTTCATTGGATGAATCTTAGCAAGCCCTTCATTTCATTTTCTGAACCTCAATGATAATAACGGTCGGTCCTAGGCGCGTTGTTTTATTCTGACGGATGGGTCCTGGACCGTTACTCTTTGAAGAGTCCTAAGGCTTAAGGCCTCGTTTTAAAGCTTATCCTTTTGATTACACGTTGATAATAACGGTCTGTCGTGCAGCCGTTGTTTCATTCTGACGCCCTATGCCTTGGCCGTTGCTTCCTTGAAGAGTCCAACTTGTTGGGTCTTCTTCCCGTTGATCTTATCTTTTAGGGATAAGGTTGATAGTAACGGATGTTCCTTGGAGCGTTATTTCAAGTGGCGGTCTGTCGTGCAGCCGTTACTTCCTTCAGAGAGTCCTGGCAGTTCAGGCCTTTTTTCTGCTACTCCGTGGCCGAAGATAAGGGTTTGGATTGACGATATCTCTTTCAAATCTGATCCTCAGAACCTTCTGTTTGATTCTATGGACTCTTGGTGATATTATCTTCGAGGATTTGCTAAGAGTTATCCCTTTATCTTGCTGGATTATCCTCTGCTCGACCTAAGAGTTTGAGGGTCTATAAATAGAACCCTTGACTTCATGGCAAAAGGAAGAGGATTTTGAAATTCACGACGAAGTGCTGCCGAACTCAGGAGCCATCTTCATCCAAGAGGAACTGCTTCCCACGTTCATCCATCTCATAATCAAGGGAGTACTTTGGTTTTAGTCTTTCAAGTTCATCATTGCATGCTTAAGTTCTTCCCTGGTTTTTCCTCAATCAAAGCATTGTCCCTCCTCTTTCTCCACGTTTTCTCACTGTTCTCTAAGCATCCAAACATCCTCCTAATCTTTTAAAAACGCCCAGAGGGGTTAAAAAACCAAAAACTCCCCGGTAATCCCCTTTCCTTTTGATGTCCTTAAGTTCTTTGAGAATTGATGCTATATTATTGAAAGGGCTAATTTGGGTTGTTTTGTTCTTGTCTTCTACATCTTTGGCAGGTTTACAGGTCCACCAGTACGAGGCCCAAGTCTTTAGCCGACTGGAAGAGTTGGAGTTAAAAGAATCTACACTTTGCTACTGCAGGTTATCTGACGGTCTGGTGCAGGCGCGTCATCTACTCCTGGCGGTCTATCGGGTGGCCGTTACTTTCCAAGTAACGCACAGGGTCCTGGCCGTTATTTCTAGCTGACCTGCAGGTTCTCTTTGGTTTTCTCTCCCGTGGGCGGGTGCTTCATCCACCTATTTCCAAGGTATTTACAAGTCTTTTGCTTGTTTTTACTTTGGTGGCGATCACATCTTTCCTTAGTCTTGGGCATCAGCTTTCTCATTCATCACATATCTCTTTTATTTCCTTGCTTGCTCCACCCCTTGTGGTGTGTTTTATCTACTCTTTTGCTCCACGCCCCGGTGTGTGTTTTCTTTTTTTCCTTTAGCGTAGTTTGAGCGAGATAGCATGCCCATGCTAGAGCTAGCTTTGATTGCCTAGGTTCATGATCACATGTTCATAGGTTAAGAGTGGATCTTTGATTACTTGCTTGTCGTATCATCATTCAAAACCCCCAAATAAAAGATAAATAGGCAAAGTAAAATCAACAGATAATTTTTTGGCGATCACGGTGGGACAACTTGTGCCAATCGTGCTTTTGATTCCTATTTAGACCTGTCATCATCTACTTGTTGAGTTGCCCTTGGTTTCCCCCTTTACTTCCTGCTGATTCTGGTTTTCTGGGTGCTCCGACGGCCCTGTGGCCCTGCGTTACAGTTCTCTGACGCAGGGGCATTAGACCGCCACTTGGGTTCTGCTGTGTGAGCTTCCACGGGTTTTTCCTGTTATTTCTGTCTGATTTTTGGCTCTGGCTCATTTGACGGACACATCTCCCTGCGTTATATCATTTCTAGTGGTCTGGCATTCGACCGTTATTTTACTCTGACGCAGGGTTCTTCGACCGTCATACTCCTGGCAGGTACGCATCCGAGGTGCATTTATTTCCGCAGTTTCTGCTGTGATTTATTGCTTGGGTGGTACTTGACTTCCTCCTTGTTTTGTCCATATGTTCATATCATTGTGTGCGTCATTGATTGCTAGATTTTAGGCTAGACTTTGCATGCACTCCGGTGCACATAGGGTCATTCATCTTGTCATATCTTAGATTACATTATCCTACCTTGTTGTGAGGACCTCTCGTCTCCATATTCCTTGGAGCCGACCAGGAAATCATAGCAGGGACCTCCATAAGTCCCCGCGAGCCGTGGATTCCCACACGGACGCCGGGCCGGTTGTACCTTTCCTACCCCGCGTCTAGGGTTGCATAAGTGAAGGAGTGATTACACTTAGAGTCAAACCAAGTCCCATATCCATCTCCTACTAGGAACCCATTGTTGAGAGCACATATCAATCAAATCCACTAAAGTTCCAAAGGAGAAATCATAAGAACCCTGTCGCATCATTCTAAACAACTTGGTTGCCTTTGAGTGCCTTCATCTTTTATCACTTGCATCTTGTTAGAATCACCTAAGTTTGGTTGCTTATTGTGTGTTTTTGTTGGTTGTTTTTGCATTTTGTCAAGGTTGTTCGTTGCATGTGGAGTTGTTTTCGTCCATCCGAATCATCTCCTCAAGTCAATTCCTTCTTCACATTCTATTCCAATCCTCTTTTCGAGTCCACCATGGCATCCTTTAATCCTCCCCGCTCCCAAGAGGACTCCCTTCCTCAAGGGCTCCTTGAGAACCCTCCTAGGGTTGTTACCTTTTCCTCCGGGGAGGGGACTACCCCTCTTCCGTCCTCCACTTCTATGGAAGGTGGTCAAGTTACCCCTTCTTTCACCACTCCTTCCGCGGGCTCCGTCCTTCAGATGATGGCCCAATTGGATCCGGCCCAACTCCAAGTTCTTTATCAGACCATGCAAGGGTCCAACGCATCTCCTTCTACCATCATCCAAAATCAATCCAATCCTTCCACTGTTGGGCTCCCCGCTCAGCCCATTCCAATTGATCTTACTCCGGTCCAACCACGGACCATCACTTTCACGGGCATGGAAACGGGCCAGTCTTCCAATTCGGCCCAACAATCTTTCGATAAGGGAAAGTCGCCCATCCCTTCTTTCGTTCAAATGGATCATCACATATCTGCTCCGGTAGCTCCGCAAGTTCTCATGGGCCCTTCCGACTTCTTGCGCTCTCAGCAAGGGGCGGCCCAAGCTTATCCTAATCCGGGTCAAGCTTATGCCCAATATCCTTCTCACGGGCCCCCCATCCCTACTGTTTATCCCTCCACTCCTTCCTGTGGGCACCCACCTTCTGCTACAACCGTTCCATCTGCTCCCCACATTCAACCAGCATCTTTCACCGCCCCTGCTCCCTCCCGAGAGCAGGACTTGCTCGACAAGTGGGCCGCCATGCAGCAGCAACTCGATTTCCTCCAGAAGCGGGTTGGCCCACAATCTTTGGCCGATATTCCTGTTCCAAGCTTCCAGAATATCCGATTCCCTCCTCAATCAGAGCTCCCCAACTACCGCAAGTACGACGGGAACAGCAATCCCTTTATTCATGTGAGGGATTTTCTATATGAATCGGCGCAATTCCAGTACGATGATCGCCTTATGGCGTATTTGTTCCGCCGATCTTTAGATGGTGTCGCTCTGGAATGGTTCTATTCTCTACCACTGGAAGAGGCTGAGAGTTTCAAGGTAGTCAAGGACAAATTCATCCAGCGGTTTCAAGACAGGGTCGGCCCAGAATACTCATTCACCGATCTAGTGGCCGAGAAGATGAAACCAGACGAAGATTTCGCCACCTATGCAGACAGGTGGAGACAGATTGCCGCCAGAGTGCCTGGGCACATTCCGGAGGAAGAAAAGGTCAAACTGCTGATTTCCAATGCCACCCCGACCTTTCGCAACATCCTGGCAATGAATGACATAGCTAATATGCATCAACTCTATAGCCGGGCGCGCTTCATCCAGACTCAATTCAAGGACTCCCCAATCCATTCCCTCTTCGAAAACCAAAAGCCCAAGTACCACAAGAAACCACAAGGGCCGGTTACCGAGGGAGTCCAAACAAATGAGCAAGTACAAGCCGTTGCCTTCCCGTTTCAGGCCGCACCATTCCGCTTCCCCCAAAACCCCCGCAATTCCCAAAACCCCGCTCCACAAAACTTCCAGGCAACCCCACAAAACCCTCCGCCTACCTTTGTCACTCCACAAAATGCCTTCCCCAATCCACAACAACCACCACCTCCGCAATACCACAATGTCCCTCCACCTAACGGCTACAACAACAACAACCCTAACAGCAAGCGCCCGGCTCCTAGGAGGGCTCAATACCCTCCACTGCCAGAGACACTTACAGATATCTTCTCCGCCCTCATGTCAGTAAATGCGATCCAACTTCCTCCAGAACGGCCTACTTGGAACCCAGCCGTTGATCAGACTAAATATTGTATGTTCCATAGGCAGCCGGGCCATACCATAGAAGGATGTTTCCAGTTCCGGGATCTGGTATATGATCTCCACGAAGGGCAAAGGATAGATTGGGCCGCAATGCATCGGGCCATTGTTGAGATCAAGGAGAAAAGAGGGCAGCAGCCGAGGCCGCAAGGGCAGCAGCAACAGGCACCGCAGCCGCAGTAGCTACCACAACAGCAACCACAGCAACCACAGCAAGTACAGGACCTGGGCATCCACCAGAACCCGATGCCGAATCATCCCCCCGCTCCTCAGCAGCAGCCGCCAGCACCAGCACAAGTAAACGTGGTCCAACCACCGGCTCCCAATGCCGGGTGGTCTTTTGATGATGACAGTGCCGCACCACAAGTCATGGCCCTCCACCATAACCACCGCAATCCTCTCACTCCCTCCTTCGTCCTTCCTGCACACCCAACATCCCCTCCATTCATCCTCCCGATTACACCCGCTTCAGCAGATTCCTTACCACCCACCGTTCCATCATACCCTCCACCACTTAACCCCGTCACCGTCATCACACCACCATCCAACCCTTCATCCATCCTTACCCTTCCGCTAGCCTTCCCTCCACCCGCGTCTACACTCATCACCACCCTGCCTTCCACCAACCCTTCGCCCATCATCCGCTCACCGCCCATTACCACCACCAACCTTACGCTCCACCAAACCATCTCCCCCGTACCACCTGTTCCATTCATCCACCCCGCAGGGCCCATCATACTATCTTCAGATGCTGCAGCGAATTGTGCGCTGAGGAGCGGGAAGATGTTCCATTGGAATTATCCCACTACTTCTAATCCCCAGTCCTCCCAACCAACGGCTGAGCAAGAAGAAACTGAACCGCTGCCAGGTACTCAATATGACTTGTTACATCATCTAGACCGGGTGCCCGCTAAAATATCTGTGCTAGAGCTGATCAAAAGGTCTACCCTTCATCAAGATGCACTAAGAGACTTTTTACAGAAGGTAATGGTCAGTGAAGATATGGCAGTCGACAGCTTACCGACCGCACTCGCAACCATCTCCAAAGGGCCGGCAATTACGTTTTCAGAAACTGAGCTAGCACCTCCAGAAGCTCGGTAAATGCCGCTCTGCATTACAATCACTCTGAATAAGGTCAGCATTGAAGCAGGGCTGGTTGACACAAGGGCTTCAATTAATGTCTGCCCACTTAGCACCCTCCGAGCATGCAACATATCTGAAGAGTTATTACGGCCTACCCCCACCACTATAGCAGCATATGACAACTCGAGGCGAGCGTGTCACGGGGTGATCACCATTCAGGCAGAGCTCGGGCCCCTTACAATGGCCGTGGAATTCTATGTGCTCGATATCGACCCTATGTTCAAAGCTATCCTGGGTCGTCCGTGGATTGATACGCTTGGTGCCGTGCCCTCCACCGCACATCAGTGCGTCAAATTCCCCTTCCAAGGGAGGGTCGTCAAAGTTAAAAGCCTGTCCGCGGTACAGACAGTTAAGGCCATATCAGAGCAGGTTCTTCCCACACTTTGGCCAAGCAGCCGGCCCGTTATATCAGTGCTGGATCTGAATTTTCCTTGGGCTTACATAGCTCCCAAGCCCATCACTACTCCAGTCAACATCAAAGTGAAGCCGCAGATTCGAGATTCCAAAGGCTGGAACATCATACTGAAACTAGGTTATCAACCGGGGAGAGGCCTCAGTGCACAATTACAAGGAATGACCAAGCCCGTACCCAAGGGAAGAAGAATGGGCAGGAGAGGTCTCGGCTACAAGGAGACAACATTATCAATGATGGGTGATTCTGGGCCACTCACCTGGGATTATCGTCAACATTTTGTCAAGGGGCCTCTCCAGCCCGGTACATTAGCTTCAGAACAAGTTCAGCCAGAAAAAGATGCAGTCTGTCCGATTACCAACCCGCCCCCATTGCCGGGAGGGTTAGATGATGATATGCTCGACTATGGTCAGGCCTTGGAGGGGCTCTTTCATGAGGAAGAATGTCAGAAGAAGCAAGAGGTTCGGCTTGTGCAATGGAGGCCGAAGAAGCAGCCTATTATTGATTTACAAAAGGAGGGGAGCTCTCCAATTACCTTTTCTTGGTCTCCCTCACGCCTCCAATCTATTTTCCAGCAAGGGGACTTCATACCCCGCCTTCCTCCCATCATAATCAATCCATCCTTTATTGATCCACCCGAGATTCTATTTGTTCCTTGTGCTTGCGGGAAGTGCCCACCCATTGATCTATCCACTCTCTTCACTCCTCCTCCTCCCAATGCCCAACTCCAAGAGATGTGGTTCTCTTCTTCTGATCCTTTCTTTGACTGCATTTTCCCCGAGCTGTTCCCTATGCAGCTCCCACCTCCTCCATCTTGCTGTGTAGTCTCCGCTGATCTCCAAAAAAAAACGTCAAATTTGAAATGGAGATTTCAGTGGAAGGTTACGCTATCCTGCCGCCATCCTCCTCCCAGGGGCACGAGTCCCCTGCTCCTTCCCTTCCACTAGGACTCCTCTTCCCTAGGTTAGGATTAGGGTCCGTCGAGTCTAGGGAATTAGAGTCAGTTAGATCTAGAGAAGCAGGGTCTTGTTCCAGGTCGTCCAATCCTTCCTCTGTTGAGCCGCGCTCGCTGGCGCATCCTTCCCGATCTGTTCCCGATAGGTTCTTGCAAGATTTAGCTCAGCGTTGCCATGCTCTTTTGAAGTGCCCGGAATTTGTTGCTACGACAATTGTAATTGAAGACGACGAGGAAATAGAAGGGGTGTGGAGCGATGACGGATTAGGCGTCTATGAGATTTTGGATGAGAAGGATCCAATTAATGAAGACAGCGATGTAGATGACACCGCCGACTTATACGCACAAGGATTGAAAAGATTCGACGAGCCGTCGACGTCGGTGGACGAACCTACAAAGGAAATCAATCTAGGAACCGAAGAAGATCCAAGGCCCATCATTATTGCTGCTAATCTCCCTTCACAAGTAGAAGAGGAATTGATTAAGGTCCTAAGGGAGTATAGCGATTCCTTCGCCTGGTCTTACGAGGACATGCCAGGTCTTGACCCCTCTTTGGTGGAACATCGACTCGTGCTTAAACCAGGGGCAACACCTGTGAAACAAAGGTCAAGAAGATTTCACCCCCACATGGCCTTGAGGATCAAAGAAGAGGTCGACAAACTATACAAAGCTAGATTCATCAGAGTAGTTTTATATCCTCAGTGGGTGGCAAACATAGTCCCTGTTCTTAAGAAAGATGGAAAAGTGCGCATATGCATTGACTTCAGGGATCTTAACAAAGCATGTCCCAAAGATGATTTCCCGCTACCCCATATAGACGTCCTAGTGGATAATACAGCCGGGTATGAAGCTCTATCATTCATGGATGGATACTCAGGCTATAATCAGATCCGTCTCGCTCCGGAAGATCAAGAGAAAACTTCCTTCACCACGCCCTGGGGCACGTATTGTTATGTGGTTATGCCATTCGGTCTGAAGAACGCAGGTGCCACCTATCAAAGGGCGATGATGGCCATCTTCCACGACATGATGCATATCTATATGGAAGCTTACGTAGATGACATCCTGGTGAAGTCAAGAACTAAGGAAGAACACCCCTCTATCCTGGCTAAGGTACTGCAGAGAGCCAGGGAGTACAAGCTCAAGATGAATCCGAAGAAGTGCGTATTTGGAGTCTCCTCAGGGAAGCTGCTAGGGTTCATAGTAAGCAAACGGGGGATCCAGATTGATCCTAATAAAGCACAGGCCGTCATGGACATGCCTCCGCCAAAGAACATTACGGAACTTCGAGGATTGATTGGTAGATTGTAATTTATCAGAAGATTCATATCCCAGCATTCTCAAAGGTGCCGTCCGTTTTATGAATTGCTTAAGGCGGGGGTCAAGTTTGAATGGAATGAAGATTGTCGGAAGGCCTATGAGGACCTCAAGGAATATCTATCCAATTCCCCGGTTCTGCAACCTTCTGTCCCTGGGAAACCTCTAATCCTATACATCTCGGTTATTGAAGACTCCCTAGGGGCGGTTTTAGCACAAGTAGATGATGAAGGGAAAGAGCGGGCTGCATACTACCTTTCTCGATTGTTTAATCGAGCCGAATCTAAGTACACCGCTATGGAGAAGACTTGTGCCGCCTTAGTATGGGTAGCTCAGAAGCTTAAACACTACTTCCTTGCCCACCCAGTTAGGTTGATCTCTAGAATGGACCCGATCCGTTATCTCTTAGAAAAGCCCGTCCTTTCTAGTAGGTTAGCTCGCTGGCAGAGCTTCCTCTCTCAGTTCGACATCACCTTTGTCGTTCAGAAGGCAGTCAAAGGATATGCCATTGCTGAGCATCTTGCCCATCTCCCCATTCCTCGCACCGATTCCATTCAGGACGATTTCCCTGATGAGCATCTTTCTGTTATCTCTCATCACCCCTTCTGGTCTCTGCACTTTGATGGTGCGCTCAACTCTCAACGCCGAGGGATCGGTGCTGTTCTGCTTACCCCAGAGGGGGTAACCATTCCCTTTGCTTATCAACTTCAGTTTCCTGCTACCAATAATATCGCTGAGTATGAGGCTCTCCTGGCCGACTTGAAACACGCCTACCTCTTAGGTGCACGCTATTTGAACATCATAGGAGACTCTCAGCTCGTCCTACGGCAAGTTCTGTCCACTTACCGTACTCGTGACCCCAAGCTCAAGCCTTATCAAGATTTGGTCACGCTTCTCGCTAGGCAATTCCGTAAGCTGATCTACATTCACACTCCCCGTTCTCAGAACATTCTAGCTGATGCTCTGGCATCTCTTGCTTCCTCTTTATCTTTCCCTCTCAGTCGTAGTACTGAGACTATCATCGTCCAGAGATTGGACGCACCCTCTCTTCAGGATCCTTGGTACCTTAACCTTAGGAAATCCGTAGAGGCGAAGGCTGAGAAGGAAGATCTCAAGGAAGTTTCACTAGCAGAACTAGAGGAGATTCTGGACGAAGAGGAATTACCTTGGTATCATGAAATCGAGTTGTTTTGCAAAGAGGGATCGTTCCCAGAAGGGGCAAAAGCTGAGCAATGCATGTCAATCAGAAGAGCCGCCGCAAGGTACACCATTATTGCAGGAGAACTGTACAGGTGCGCTACTAACGGAATGCTCATGAGATGCTTAGATGATGTTGAAGCTTGGAAGGTGGCTGAAGCAGCCCATTCTAGTGAGTGTGGAGGTCATATCAATGGCCAGACTCTAGCAAAGAAGATCCTTAGGCAGGGCTACTACTGGCCCACTCTAGAGGAAGATTGCTCCCTCTATGTCCGGAGGTGCCTTAAATGCCAACTCCATGCTGATAAAATTCATTCTCCAACTTCATCTCTCCATCCTATGACCGCTCCTTGGCCATTCTTTATGTGGTCTTTCGACGTTGTCGGCCCGCTCGGTGATCCTAATTCTCAGATCAAGCAGAAGTCCTTTATCCTTACCGCCACTGAGTACTTCACCAAATGGGCCGAAGCCGAGGCGTAGGCATAAATCAAAGCTACAACGGTGTGCCGCTTTATTATGAAGATTATCATCTCACGGTTCGGAGTGCCAAGCAGCATCATCACCGACAACGGACCCCAGTTTGTCTCCCAAGAGCTTAAGGACCTCTGTAAGAAGTTCAATATTACATTGTATCATTCATCTCCATATTATCCTCAAGGCAACGGTCAAGCTGAAGCCACTAATAAAACCCTTCTCAAAATCATCAAGAAAGCATGAGAAGCTCATAAGTTTTCTAATTGGCCAGAAAGATTAGTAGAAGCTCTATGGGCTTACCGCACCTTCGTCCGTACCCCTACGGGACAAACTCCCTATTCTCTTACCTACGGGATGGAGGCGGTGCTCCCATATGAGATCCTGATCCCTTCCCTTAGAGTGCAGCTCGATAAGGAACTTAATCTCGATGAACGTCGAGAGGCGTTATTAGTCCAGCTGGAACTCTTGGATGAGAAGAGGATGAACGCGGCCGATCACATATCCGTTTATCAAAAGAGGGTTTCGCGTTATTTTCAAAAGAAGGTAATCGAATGTAAATTTCAAAAAGGTGATATGGTTTTGAAACGCAAATTCATTCGGTTTGCAGGTCCAAGGTCTAAATTACAACCTAACTGGGAAGGGCCGTTTGTCGTAAAAGAAGTTTATCCAAGAAATGCTTATCGTTTAATAAATGCGGAAGGTGAGGAGCTCTCTCACCCGTGGAATGGGTTGTATCTTAAGCGTCTCTTTCCTTAGAGTCTCAGCCACGTGCTTCCCCGGCAGCAGGATGCTCCCTCCTATTTTACTAAGAAGGGTCCCGAGTAATGCAATCACACACTACACGACATCCCTGGTCAGGTTTTTCGATTCTAAAAGACACCATTTCTCCTCGACCATGCTTTAGGGGAAAATCGAAGTCCCTGTCCGCTTCATTCTTCAGCTGAATCCAGGGGCAAGAAGTGAATAAGGAGGCGACAACTAATCCAAACACCCTAACAAGAGGAGGTCTCAAATAGGGGCAAGTCCGTTATGACCTGACGCCACAAGAAACGAAAGGAAAAGAAAAGGGGTCATCTCTGCGACAAAATTAAAAGCATCATCTCAAAAGTCTACCGATTCTGAACTCCAAAACTCCAGGAATGCAAAAACAGGAAAACTTGGCATGACAAGAGTGGCAGCATAGTTCCCCGCGGGACGTCATGAGCCCGGTCGAATGCATGCCTAGAGTGGACGAAGGTTCGATGACGGACACAAAGCCCCGGCGCAATAGACCAAATCTCTAACAGGGTTGTACGGTGAAGAAATCAAGTCCTAAAAACTTCCATATCTGGCCTAAGCTTACCCCCGTGTTCCCTTTTTTCTTATAGGACCAAGATTAGTACCTTGGGTATGGCCTTGTTAAAAACACCGTCATGAGAAGTGGGCCTTGGCCAGGGATTGTCACCCGTATTGCACACCAACCTCGGGACTTCTGATTCTGAACAAGGAAGGGATCGTGTTACTGGGCAGGCACTGGTTCTTCAAAATCCAAAAACATCAAATATTCTCAAAATCCAAAAACATCAAATATTTCTAAAATCCAAAAACATCAAATATTCTCAAAATCCAAAAAAAAAACATCAAATATTTTCAAAAATCCAAAAACGCCAAATATTTCCAAAATCCAAAAAACCAAATATCTACAAAAATCCCACAAAAATTGGATGTTTTCCAAAACTCCATCATGTGCATAGCATGCATTGCATTTTCATTATGCTTTCTGCCTATTTAATAAGGCTCCACCCCTTGACCAAATATCAAGAAATGGTCATTGTCTAACTTACTTCAAGGCAAGGGGTTGAGTCTAAGAACAGATATAACTTGTTTTATGTTGGAATGTGTACAGGTAGCAGGACAAGTTCGAAGTGATAATTCACAAAAATGCAGGTCAAAGGCTGTAACGCATCAATTCTAAACCGCCACATGAATATAACGGTCTTCTTTCGGCCGTCACTTCCTTCAGGCGTGGGCTTTTATTTCATCAAAACATTTGTCCCTCTGACGGCCTGGTCTATACCGTCGTTTGTATATAATGGCCCATCGCCCATCCGTTACTTGCTTCAGAGAGCAGGATTGATAATGCTTTCATTCTGATGGCTCATCGTCAGGCCGTCGTTTCTTTACAGCGGCCCACCGCCCATCCGTTACATCCTCCAGAAGCTCTGCCTCTTCACATCACTCTGGCCATTCAAACCACAAAACTCACATCCGTTCAGTTGAAGCAATATCATCTCATTCAAGCAAATTTAATAAAACATGGGTGCATAAAAATTTCCAACTTTGATTGATAATAACAAACAACTTCTCTCATGAACAAAAGAAAATCAAGGTACATTTAGTTTCTTATCCGCAAGAGGGCGGATTCTTCTCAGCTCTTTCACGTAATCACGGCGTGCTGCGTCGTCCTCTTCAACTTCTTCTCGCCACGGGCGCACCTTGCTGATCTCCCACATGGTCAGCGCGGTCCGTACTGCTCTTTCGTCTTCCTCGGTCCCCATCTTTCTAAGTAGAAGGGGAGGGTAGTGTGATAGTGCAGGAGCTTCGGTTCTTGGAAGTCCAATCTGAAGATGGCACCGGTGCGGGTTGTAGATCGCCATGGCGGTATTCCCCACTAGCTGGAGGTCCAAGCTTTGACGCCGCGGTATCTTAAGAAGAATGCTTCGAAGGATTCTTGGTCGTATGATGAACTTATCTATTGGTAGAGTGTTGAAGAAGAGGCGCCATTCATCCCGCGTTTTCTTGTCCGCCGTCTTGCATTCAACCTGAGAAGAGTATCCAAATGCCCCTCCAATGAAGAAGAGAGGGTGGCTCCCGAAGATTCGGCTAGCTGAAGTTATGTCTTCCTTTTGTTGGAATTTGATTCTCACTCCTATCCAGCACTCAAAGAGTATCATGGAGCTGAACAAAAGTCCTCCTAGGCAAGCCGAGCTAAGTCCTTCAAAGAGGTATGAGAGGACCGCTTGAGAGATGGACATTCCCCGCCACAGCCCGCTAATAATGCTAAGATTTTGGATGTCTAAAAGGTGGTTGGTCGTGGTAAAAAGAAAGACTCCGCATAAGCAAACCGCCACCGCCTTGGCTATTGCCTCATGTCTCTCCCACTTGTTTTTACAATGAGACACTATCCATTGCGCCAAGGGTATCAAGTGAATGTGGTGTGGGCTGATCATGGTCCTCACGTCCTTTGGATTATGGATGAAATCACTCAAGATCAAGGACGGGTCAATAGGCTCTATTGTGTAGCAAACCCGGTCTTCATCCCACGCCTTAGTCTTAGGAAGGGCTAGATAGGTCTCTACCTCTTCTAATAGGACTGTTGCTTCGAAGGAAGGGAAGATAAAGGTATGAGTTTGTGGATGCCATAGTTCTACAAGAGCTGAAATACTTGGCCAATCTAAGGATAATTTCTGGAAATTTTTGCCTAAAACCAAGAGAGGTTGAAGGTGCCTAGCTTTAAGGATGGATGTGACTTCTATAGGGGGGCCTTTACCATGGGAGCCACCCACTTCAGATTAGAGTAGCATCTTGGGCCAGGAAGGGGCTTGAAGAAAGAAGGAGAAGAAGAAGTCATGAAACGAATTGAAGTGCAGAATTTTCTGAACTTGGATGTGTTGTTGAGGGACTTACCACCCTTTGAACATTGGAGCTTAAGTGCTTGGGAATTGATGTCAACCGTTGGAGCTCTCCATGTTCTCTTCTGGCAGCTTTAGGTCCGGTATAGACCTTCTCCTCCATAGCCATCACCTCGAGGCTTCTCTTCATCTTGATTTCTACCCTTAGGAGAGGTTCTTCAGCCCTAAAGCAGAGGTTTTCAGCAAAGATACGATTTTGGTTGAGTTTCCAAGTCTTAAAGGTTTAATTTTGGTTTTGAAAGGATAAGACTTGAGTTGGAAGGCTTTATCTTTAATATAGATAAGTTCTAGAAAGGGATTAGATGGCTAAACCTTGGGTTTAAGTTCTCACGGCTCAATCCGTCTCGGAATACAACCCAGGATCTAACGGTCTATCGGACGGCCGTTATTTCACTCCGACGCGCCAACCTTAGGCCGTCGCATTTTCCTGTGGGTTTAATTTCCCCGGTCATGTTCTGTGGAGATTAACGGTCTAGGGGCTGACCGTCGTTTCTTGTAACGCACGAACCCTAAGCCGTTACAATCTCAGCTACTCAATTCGTTCTACTCTGGGCTAAGCACTACCTGACGGTCCTAGTAGTGGCCGTTGCTTCATTCTGACGCGTCTACTTTAGGCCGTCGCATTTTCTGCTAGTCACCCTGCAAACTATCGTTCTGCCATGATTAACGGTCCAGCTTTAGGCCGTTATTTACCTTTGACGCACCTTCAGTTGGCCGTCATTTTGCCTGCAACCTCAGCTACAGGATGGGCCTCCGTTATGATTAACGGCCTTTAGCTAGCGCGTCGTTTGATTATGACGGTTTGAACATCGACCGTTACTTTCTCTGCTGCTGAATTCAGGCTATCCCTTCTGCCCTTGCCTGGACCTGGCGGTCTCTCGCATTGTACACCTCATTCTCTCTACATTTTTACATACATACATTCCTACAAATAACTCATGCATACATTCATTCCTGCCTATGTCTCATACATTCATTCATACACGCCTCATCCGCGCATTCATTTCAAACACATAACCATTCATCCATTCATTTCATCCATCCCCGCACATTCAAACACGCATCCATTCATTCACGTTTCCACAAAATAAATAGAAAACCCAAAAAAGATTTCATTCCATTCCATAAAGTTACATACAAGTAATAAGAAAACATAAAAATGCGTCATTCGGCCGGCTTATCCGCCGGACCGCCATCATCCTCTCCATCCTCGGGTCTCCTCGCGGGTGGTGGCGCTATCGAAGCACTCTCCTCCTGCTGTCCCCGCTCCGCCCTCTCATTCCTCCGTTGGCCAGAGGAGCTGACAAGAAAATCCCCTACCGAGCCGCTCGGGGTAGCACTCCTCCATGCCCCACTCTGGGAAGCACTCCGCTCCAGTCCCCGACCCATCATCCGGACCGTCCGTTCCAGCGTCCGTAGCTCGATCTTCAGCGTGAAGATCTGACGCCGCGTCTCCCGTGCTTCGGTCCGGTAGCGATCCAAGTCCGCCGTCCCGATTCGGAGCTTCTCCACCTCAGCATGAGCCCGAGCTAACTCCGTCCGTAGTCGCTCCCCCTCCGCCTCATCCAAGCGTCGCGGGGTCTCCGCTCTCAGTCGAGCCATCTCTGCTCGTACAAGCTCTGTCTCCGCTCGGGCTCGATCAGTCTCAGCCCGGCTTCTTTCTGCCTCTATCCTCGCCTGCCTGGCCTCGGCCACTGCTACGGCTAGCTCTCTCACCTGTAGATTGCATTTCATATAGTTAATCATAAGGCGTTTTTAGGCAAGATCATAAGCATGAGCATTTTTAGCATCTTACCCGCTCCGCGAGGGTGGCCTCCGCCTCCTCGGCCCGGGCAACCGCCCGAGTAAAATTAGCCTCCTGCTCAGCCCTGCCTCCCGCAGGCTGTAAGAAAGATGATGGGGCATCCGGTCCGGCTCGTTGGGCTCTCTCGGCCCACTGCATTTAGAAGACAGGGTTAGGGACCATGGTTAATCAGCATGTGCATCATAAAACATCAACTGTCATAATCATAAGCATTTTAAGTCTAGGTTTTAAAGTCTCACCAGGAGCTCCAGAGCGGTCCGGTACCCGTCCCGCTGCTGGATGGTGGAGTGGAGTAATCCCTCCAGCTCAGCTATCCGTCCCTCAGGGTCTAGCTGCATGTAGAAAGCATGAGTCAGTACATCTATCACATTGCATTTTTTTGCATATAGAAAGGGTTTAGAATTGCATACCGGTCGTCGGCTACCTCGGTACACGCGGTCGCCGTAGAGTCGAGCGAAGGCCTTCAGATATGCCTCGTCGCTCTCATCGCGTTCCTTCACCGCTCGGCCCCGCCTGTTCCAGTCATGGACGTACTTCGCCTTCCGGGCGCACCAATCCATGTTGCCACTAATGCCCCTTGCTGACTTGCCGGGGTGGTCATCGCTGTGGCGTGGAAAGGTCACCTCGGGCTGATGTAGTCCCCGGGTCCGCAGGATCAGCCTGTAGTGCAGAGGCTCGATGATATGGATGCAATGCAGCCATATGTCTCGTCCCCGGTACGACAAGGCCGCCTCTACCCACGGCTGTCCCGTGTAAACCTCGCCGCGATATGGGGTCCATCTCACCTGAAAGCATTTAGTTCATTCATCAGCATTAGCGTATAAAAGCATTAAAAGCATTAGAGGCATTTAAAAAGCATTAAAAGCATTAGAGGCATTTAAAAAGCATTTAGAAGCATGTAGAAGCATATAGAAATCATTTTGAGTTCTGGACTCACCGACGTATGTGGAAAGGAGTCCAGGTCATCCTGGACCGTCCGGGTCAGTCTGATGATCGACCCTGTGTCCCTCGCCACCGACCAACGCCTCGCGATCGGTATGCGGCCGGAATGGAGTAGTGCGCCTCTCCCGATGCCCGGGAGGTACATATAGCTCCAGATCTGTATTTTTAGAAATCAAGTCAGTCGCATGGCATATCATAAACATTTTGGCATAAAAGAGAGCATTTAGAGTGCATCTACCTATAAGAAAGGTGAGAAGCCGCCCAGCATCGTCTACCGGTCCGTAGTGCTCAGGGACTCGAACAGGAATGCGAGCACTGCTGCTCCCCAAGCATATCTCCCAACTCTGTGCAAATTCTCTATCATCGGCAGTAGTCTGCAGCTAATGACGTCTGCCCGAGTCGCGAAGAGGAGCTTCCCGAATAGCTGCATCAGGAAGCGTCTGAGCACTCTATCTCCCTCAGGTCCTGCCTCCGCCGCCACGCGAGGGCGCACCTGGTCTATCACTCTGCCCAGATGCTCCTCGGGTAGCTCTCCTATGGCTATCGCCGCTCCTCTCAGTCCCAGGCTCTCCTGCAGTACTGATCTCGAGAGCTGGGAGGAGGACTGTCCCGGCCTGATCAAATCTAATCCGAGCAGCTGCTGTGCCATCTCCCGGTAGTCGCCGTATGTCCATTCGGTCACTGCGGCTCCATGGACTCTCAGTCCTGTAACCCTCGCTATATCTTCCAGCGTGGGGATCATGTGGCCCCACGGGAAGATGAAAGCTCTGTTGATCGGGTCCCATCTCTCGTGTAGCGCGTACAGTAGGGGTGTGTCCATCCGGATCACCTCGATGCTGAGCACCTCGGCGAATCCCATGCTGGCTAGTCGCTCCCTCTGGTAATCGGGCAGTGCCTGGTACACCGCCCGGACCTGTAGCCAGGAGATCCTTGATCTTCGCTTTCCCTGCATGTTATTTAGATCATAAGTTAGTTAATTACATCATAAAATCATTGCACAACATTTATAAAAACAAAGCAAAACAAAAAATTGAATAATTAAAAACCTAAAAAATAGTTCTAGCCTCTGGTGCATGTAACGGCCCTGGGATGGGGCGTCGTATGGCTCTAACGCATCTAGGGTGGCGCGTTAGGCTTGTGACGGTCACTGGAAGGACCGTCACATTCCCTGCTAGAGGGCGTTTTTTCCCTTGTATCCCCGTGGCTTCCCACCTTGGCCGAATGGCCTACAATTGTTCCTAGGGGGTTCGTAGACCCATTTCTACCCTTATATCCCACTTGCATTCATAATAAAAACACAAAAATATTAAAATTTGAAGTTAGGGCGGAAGGACCTACCTCACGGTCCATGCCTCTCTTCCTCTTCTTCTCTGGTTCTTTGGATTCCTCTGCACCCAATGGGGCTTCCCCTTGGTCCTCCACGGCCGTGGGAGCTTCTTCTTCTTCTCTTGGGCTTCTCCTCGCCGTTTCCTCTTCCGTGACCGGCGGGATTGCTTCCCGTTCAAGACGACGGTGGAACCGCCGTATGGCCATTCGTTTCCCTCTCTCCCTCCTCTGTGGTGGTGGCTGGGGAGCCTCGTCACCGGCCATTACGGTGGTGGGGGCGGTGGTCGCCGGTGGTTTCTCTCGGTTTGGGTTTTGGGGCGTTGAATGTTGAATGAATGGGTCGTGACCGTTCAGTTGTTATTTTTTTGAACGCTCAGGAAATGTGACGGTCTATCGTTTGGCCGTTACATCCTTCTGACGTGTCTGGATATGACCGTTACATATGATTGGACTGTTTTATTGAAGAATGTGAACCGCCTGGTTTATGACGGACTAAGGATGGTCCGTTACTTGATGTAACGCCCTTTCATCAGACCGTTAAAAACTTGCAAGTTTCTTGATGAATTAAATGGTCTATTTGATGTCAAAATGGTTTTATATTCTGTCAGAATATTCATTGTTGATGCTTCTCACACGTACAAATGGTTACGCCTTGATTCGTGTTCATATTTATTTTTGGCTAACCTATCTTTTATGAAGGAAGTTGTGAACGAAGTCATGCTTTACTGTCCGTCCGGAAGGTGAGTCAGGTATTGTATTTCTTATCCCTTATCCCTTAATGCATTACTATATGTTATCTACCATATTATCTCGAGAACCGGCTGGTCATTCATGTGTTCCAGGATCTGATGTTCCCCTTAAACAAAAATGATGATGATCTAAGTTCACATGTTTAATCGTTGGATAGGTCGTTAGATTGGAATAAGTTTGGGGACGATGGTTCTATCTTGCACGCCGTGGTTGTAGATGGTGTCCTGACCCTAATTTCTCTGGTCTAGCAATATTATTCTCGAATATCTTGCTATTTTATCTTTCTTTCCATTCGCTTTGAAGATTTCCTTTTCCTTTAGCCCAGCATGCATCATGCGCATTCTTTGAGCATTCATGAAGCTTCATCCGTTCAAGGTATCTCAGTGATGGTGAATAGCTGTGTTCTTGATCTCGGATAAGAAGAATTATTCCACTCTGAATTAGAAGGTTTTCCTTCGATCTGCTCGCTTGATCTGGTTGGCTGAAGGTTCATGTCTGGAGTTTACTCTCTTTTCCTTTCTGTTGCCTCCGGCGGCTAGCCGTGTTTCCTTTTCTAAAGTTATTAGCTCCTCCAGACTTGCATCCTTTGGTTGGCTATTTCCTTGTGATCAGTTTTGAAGCTTTCCAGAAAATTCCTATCGCTTGTTGGTTGAGAATGGGTGTCATTTACCTTAACGCCCTCTTTTTGATCCACTCCGCTTCATTTCCGCTACATCTCCATGTTCCATTTCGCTTTTGCTTCACCTCCGCTCGTTCCCCTGCAAAAAGGACGTCAAGGAGGGGCATCTGTTGACACCCGTTTTATACCCAATAAGTCGGGTCATCTCCTTATTCATTCTATATGATGCTCTGAGTCGTCCACTCTTCATTGAGTCTCTTGATTGGTTGAAGCCTATTTTTTGGGTCTGAACTCTTTGATTGGATATGGCTCTTGGTGGCGTTTCATTGGATGAATCTTAGCAAGCCCTTCATTTCATTTTTTGAACCTCAATGATAATAACGGTCGGTCCTAGGCACGTTGTTTTATTCTGACGGATGGGTCCTGGACCGTTACTCTTTGAAGAGTCCTAAGGCTTAAGGCCTCGTTTTAAAGCTTATCCTTTTGATTACACGTTGATAATAACGGTCTGTCGTGCAGCCGTTGTTTCATTCTGACGCCCTATGCCTTGGCCGTTGCTTCCTTGAAGAGTCCAACTTGTTGGGTCTTCTTCCCGTTGATCTTATCTTTTAGGGATAAGGTTGATAGTAATGGATGTTCCTTGGAGCGTTATTTCCAAGTGGCGGTCTGTCGTGCAGCCGTTACTTCCTTCAGAGAGTCTTGGCAGTTCAGGCCTTTTTTCTGCTACTCCGTGGCCGAAGATAAGGGTTTGGATTAACGATATCTCTTTCAAATCTGATCCTCAGAACCTTCTGTTTGATTCTATGGACTCTTGGTGATATTATCTTCAAGGATTTTCTAAGAGTTATCCCTTTATCTTGCTGGATTATCCTCTACTCGACCTAAGAGTTTGAGGGTCTATAAATAGAACCCTTGACTTCATGGCCGAAAGGAGGAGGATTTTGAAATTCACGACGAAGTGCCGCCGAACTCAGGAGCCATCTTCATCCAAGAGGAACTGCTTCCCACGTTCATCCATCTCATAATCAAGGGAGTACTTTGGTTTTAGTCTTTCAAGTTCATCATTGCATGCTTAAGTTCTTCCCTGGTTTTTTCCTCAATCAAAGCATTGTCCCTCCTCTTTCTCCACATTTTCTCACTGTTCTCTAAGCATCCAAACATCCTCCTAATCTTTTAAAAAATGCCCAGAGGGGTTAAAATACCAAAAACTCCCCGGTAATCCCCTTTCCTTTTGATGTCCTTAAGTTCTTTGAGAATTGATGCTATATTATTGAAAGGGCTAATTTGGGTTGTTTTGTTCTTGTCTTCTACATCTTTGGCAGGTTTACAGGTCCACCAGTACGAGGCCCAAGTCTTCTAGCCGGCTGGAAGAGTTGGAGTTAAAAGAATCTACACTTTGCTACTGCAGGTTATCTGACGGTCTGGTGCAGGCACGTCATCTTCTCCTGGCGGTCTATCGGGTGGCCGTTACTTTCCAAGTAACGCACAGGGTCCTGGCCGTTATTTCTAGCTGACCTGCAGGTTCTCTTTGGTTTTCTCTCCCGTGGGCGGGTGCTTCATCCACCTATTTCCAAGGTATTTACAGGTCTTTTGCTTGTTTTTACTTTGGTGGCGATCACATCTTTCCTTAGTCTTGGGCATCAGCTTTCTCATTCATCACATATCTCTTTTATTTCCTTGCTTGCTCCACCCCTTGTGGTGTGTTTTATCTACTCTTTTGCTCCACGCCCCGGCGTGTGTTTTCTTTTTTTCCTTTAGCGTAGTTTGAGCGAGATAGCATGCCCATGCTAGAGCTAGCTTTGATTGCCTAGGTTCATGATCACATGTTCATAGGTTAAGAGTGGATCTTTGATTACTTGCTTGTCGTTTCATCATTCAAAACCCCCAAAGAAAAGATAGATAGGCAAAGTAAAATCAACAACCGTAGTAGTAAAAGGAACAACAATAATGAGTGACTAGTCAGGGTCACGCCCATCGGCGTCAGTCCAAGCCCCTAACCACGTGTGCATACACCAGCTCAATGCCCTGAGCCAGGCCTATAGCTAGTTCCCACCCCAGGAGGACATTATTAACAAGCAAGGGGCCCACGGAAACTAGCCTAAAAAGCGTACACCGGGACTACTCCGCCACCTCTCCCAGGTGGGCCAACACTAAAGCTCGTCAAGCTACATCTAGTGGCTCAATCACAAGGAAAGGGAAAATAACTCTAATGGGATATGAAAATATGCAATGTTTAAACATGGATAATATGCAACATCAAACGCATAATTAAATAAGCATGATTGAATTTATAAACTACATGGACTTCGCGGTATAGACTAGGCCACAAGGATCAGGTGACGGTCGGACGACAAGCTGCTTCACTGACAATAGCAGTCTACCCATGGCCGCTAAGCTACGAACGCTTCATACATACAACAAGGGAGTATCGGTCTGGACAGGGCCGCTCTGATCCAAGGATGGTCAAGCGACTGACTGCTCCATGGTAAAAACGGTCATGTCTGGGCCGCTAGGCTCACACCGCCTCAACAGGGCGAAGGGAGCATGGCGGTCTGTTGCTAGGCCGTTATTGTTCCTTGGTGGTCAGGATATGGCCGCCTTCAGACAGTAGCTGTCAGCCCTAGGCCGTTACGCTTCACCACCTATTCCCCAAATAAAAACTGTCCCTGGAAGGACCGCAACCCTCCCAGAGCACCCAAAACAGGGGAAACCAAATGGTAACCCCTCCCAATCAATTCAAATCGATGGGAATGCAATTTCTAAGCCTAAAACATGCCAATACATGCTCGTTTCCAACCACCAACACATCCAAAAACATAAATAGAATGGGAATGAGTGGATTTTCATGGGTTTAAAACATAACTGACTATGTTCATGCATTTCATTGAAACCAAGCATCTAACCAAGTAAATGAGCATGCAAACGATAGGAAATCAATGCTAAGGCGAGTAGAAAGCCATGCCCCTACTTGTATATGCAAAACTACGCCGCTCCTCGCCGTTCTTCGCGAGGAAGCCACGCCCTACACGAGGGATTCTCCATCTCCACGCTCCAAAGGTCGCCTCCAAGACGACACCTCCGCTCCACCAATGCCTTGGGCTCGCCAAGGCCACCTGCTGCCAAACTTATAAAGCCCCGGGGTGATCACAGCACCAAGAGAGCAAGAGAGGGGGAGAGAGAAACATGGGGAGAGAGGAGGGAGCCTCCCTGCGTGGGTTCAAAACAAATGAGCATTGGTTTATTTATTTATTTTTTGTTATAAAACCTTTAATTGCAATAAGGCATCAAAAGGAGTAAAATTGCATATATGCCCTATCTAGCTTCTAAAAAACTTGTAGAAATGGCTAAGCCCACTAAACTAGGCCCATTAAGCCCATTAAAATAGCCTCAACACATGAATTGTTCTATATTTTGATACCGATAAGAATCCATTCACTACCAGGTCTTACAGGCACCATGGAAGTTATCCGGTCAGGTGTAATCTTGGCCTGACGGCGAGTCGGCACCGTAGTGTGCCGGTGATCTTCTTTGCGGCCCTCCTGGCAGCCGATGTGCGCTTCTCATAGGTGGAGGCGCAGAGATGAGCGTGGTGGATGTAGGAGGCCGCCACCTCAATCTTCTTTGATGTCTCCATTGTAATGGCCATGAGCTTCGGCTCCTAGACATCTAGGGGGTCCACGAAGGCCACTGCTAAGAAGTTGGGGAAGCCGACCACCGGTGGAAAGCTGCAGAATTGGATCGGCATGGCATGGTAGTCATTGTTAGCATGGCTAGCAACCATGAGTGGGCCAAATATGACAGCCATCACGATCGTTGGAATGCACTCTATAATTTTAAATTGAGGAAATTAGAATTTTAAGCAGAGGCCCTGAGGCCCCAAACCTTGGTGAAAAGATGAAAGGCGGCCTAGTCCCACCAGGCATGCCAACTTGTGGGAACACACTAAATTTCGGCGGAGAGATTAAAAATTATCCGTCGTGTCTTTTATCTTTTAGAATTTTATTTAGTGCGTGCGCGTGCCAATCATGTGAGTGACATATATTCGGGCTTCAATACTAGGAGGGTCCGAAGCCATGGGTGTGCTCCATCTGACTAACCAAACGATGGTGGGTATCGGGTAAGGACTAGAGACCCAATGTGCCATAAAGGTCACAGCGTTAATTACATCCCCTCGGAGAGGAGAAAACCTTTGATTAAACACCAAGAGAATGGGCCTTCGGGCCTTAAATCAATATTGATGAAGGAAAGGAATAAGAATTCCGAACTTCAATAAAGTAGCCCCTATTAAGGGTAAACAGTTGAACAAAGCTGGTCATTAATTGACCAATTCATATCTGGACAAGAGTCCCAAGTTACGAATCCCATGTCTGCCAGAAATATAGCAAGTTTGATGTTTGGGATTAGCTCCCAACAAAAATTTGGTCAATACATAGCGGAATGTTGGCCAAGAGAGGGGTCAAACTTTTACCATGATAGGGGGCTCCCAAAGTTCAAGGATGACCCACAAAGGCCTCGTAAATATCCCCATACATAGGGTCCAAGGGAGGTAAGAGCTTTGTTGTTTATTTTATACATTTTTTGTTGGGTCCCGTAGTGCAGGAACACGGATCTAGACGTGGGGGGGGGGGTGAATAGATCCCTCTATCAATAATATGTCCAATTAAAAACTCAACCCTACTCACAACAGAATTTAACTCAACGCCTAAGACAGTTAGGCAAAACATAGATAAATGAAGAAGCAATTTGATGGACATTCAGTATTGAATGTGACTAGACAAACCAACCACACCTTAGCACATTGTGTGTGTGTGCAAATTAGATTGAGTGTGTGTGTGTGTGATACTAAGATTGATGTGAAGCACAATAATCAAACCATCCTGTGAATGGAGGTAGAAGATATGGAATAAACACACATGAATTTACAATGACACGTTCGAGACCACGACGGGCTCCCTACATCCACCCCTCACTCAATCGAGTGAGGCTTCCTCAACACGTTGCGAATGCAGCACACATGGGGATTTCTCCCGCCACACACGGGGTAAAAACCCCAACACACACGCTGTGAATGCAGCAAACACGGGGATTTCGCCCCATACACACGGGGTGAAAACCCCAACACACACGCAGATATCCACCGCACAAAACGACACATACGCGTCAATCACAAATACTCGGAGAGCCCTCTCTCCGAACACCCACATAAGAGAATCATTCACAAGTTAATAACAAGTTCACAAGTGAATGCACTAAACCCAAAACATATGCTAAAGACTGAAACAATGAAAATGTCTCAAGTATAAAGCTCCCCCTTCTCAACAAAATTTGGTTCTCCTTGGCTCGTAGATGGATGATCATGATTCTAGCATCATCTTGTTCCTCTCCTCGAGCCGCTCCTTTTTCTCTTCTATCACGAGCTCCAAAAATCCTTTGATGTAGATGAAAACCTTTCCTCAAGAGCTCCTTCGTTGCTTTCCCCCTTTTCTTCACCTACAAGATAGAATAAATAAGCATTAGGGTTGTCCTTTCACAAAATCATAGCTCATATATATATACATATATATATATATACATATATATATATATATATATATATATATATACTAGAGAGAGTGGACAAAAGATACATAAAACCCTCCCAAAATGTCTTAAAAACACCCGCATATGTTTAGGAAACAATGAGGGGGAGTTTGGTAAAGTTTCAAGGGGTTTAGAGTGAGATACAATGACTTTCGTAAGTCCTGTGCCAGAGAGGGTCGACCCCTGGGGTCGACCCCTGCCCAATCTGCAATTAAAAATGACCCAGCCAGAACACTGGCCAAAGGGGGTCGACCCCTTTTGCTGGATGGTCTGTCTGCTCTATGCAGATAGACCATAGCCCAGGGGGGGTCAACCCCTGGGGTCGACCCCTTTTCTTCCAGGGTCTGAAAACACTATAATTAGCCTCGTTTAAGCATCAAAATCATATCCAAAAATCAAGATCTAATTACCATGGATTCAAAAAACTATTAGGACAATTTAAACCATATTCCAACAGGTTTTATGTCAATAGACTAAGTACATTAAAAGGCCCAAAAACCTCATTTGAAAAATGCATGAACCAATATCAATGCATTAAGATCTCATGGAAGATGTGCATGAAAACCACCCAGAACTATACCTAAAGATGAAATCACTTAGACATGCATGTGAACAATACATGTGAAAATCAAATATCCCATTTTCACAAAGTGAACGATTTTTTTATCAAGCATCAGTCCTTAAGACCCAATCATGGTTTCTCAATAAAAACTATATGCAAGCAAATCATTCACACATGAAACCAAGTGATGTTGATCAAGATCTTAAAGCAATCACACTATTAAATATCCACAACCATTTCAAACTTCATAGCAAGAGGATAAGGAGATTCAAGCACATGAAAATATAATAACCATTCAAGCACAAGGCGAAGCGACAAAGTCATTTTGTAATCATAAAAATCACATACACAACAATCTCCCCCATTTTGATGATGACAAAATATTATGCATTAATGCTCTCTACCTCTTTGACATAATCAGAAATGGGGATCAACAAGTGGAATTCACGATAGCAACAAACCAAAACCAACATTGCTTTCTCCCCCTTTGTCATTGACAAAAAATGACGGACAATGGGGTTATTAAGAGAACCATATACACAATATGTTCAAAAAGATGCAAATCAAAATATGCATGTGTGATGCTATAGATCACAAATATTCACAATATGCACAATATGCATGAACTAATTGCACAAGTTTAAAATGCAAGTATAGGCAATATGAGCATGCAGAGTGAGTCATATTGCCAAGCAGATAAATGTATATACATGCAATATAGCTCCCCCATTTTATTTAAAGTGAAGGGTTAGCTGTATGAAAAGTGCAGGTGAGTCAGTACAACCAAAATGTCCTTGTGTCTCACTTAGGGGATTGTGCAATCATATAAGAGAATTAAGCAATAGCCAATGCAATCAATCAATTTTCTAAATACATATTAAATTAAATTACCATGTGTGAGTGGTTAACATGAAAATAGGCTTTAGCCATATGGATATCCAGATTTTCAATTAAACACAAGAGTAATTACACAGGCTGCATTTCAATCTAGAGAACAGCGTATTGGAGGCTTTGCTCTGTCTCAATCAATTTTTCATCAGAATTTTTCTCAAAAAATTTCACAATGACAATTTGAATTTTTCTTAGAATGATTAGGTTCAAATAATTACTTTTTACGCGAGGAGACACATGGAGCACATGCCAGACTCCCTAGTTATTCAGAATATTGAACCATTTCACCTCATTTTGAACATAGATACTACAGTTCAACACCTTTCAGAAATAAACCACATCACAGCTCAGGTGACATGTATCCAGTTTACTCAGTTAGATTGAGCATTGCTCTGCCATTCATTCTTTCAAAATTCTTTCTAAAAAAATAGGCAGACAGCTTTTTCCTCAACTGCCTCTTTAACATTCACGCAGCAAGTATAATTTCTCAAGAGTGTTGAAAGGAAATTCATACATTCTTATGTTTAACACTCATTTTCACATTTTGTGCATGAAGTGTGCAAATTTGATTTAGCATGTATATCGAAAACATATGAGAATATAACAATGCAGCCCCCCCTACATAGAAGCACTTATCAAATATTTACTCTCCCTGAGTGTGTGACATGAAACACACCAGTGATGAGACTCAGATGCAACATTATTTATCAGTGGAGTGTAAGGTTTTAGAATTTTCAAGGAAGGGGTTGTAGCATATATTAACATGCAAGCACAAAGTGAGGAATATATGCAGTATGCAATGCAGAATGTGAGTGGGTGCACAATGCAAGAGTTCATATTTCACATGAAAATTCTATGTGCATCTAATGCAACTAATGCATGAAATGCATTTTTGCAAATGTGAGAACACAGTTTTATTTTGAAAATAGAATTCAGGAAATTCATTCAAAGCGTCAAAATCATCACATGTAAATTCATGGTTTGTCTATGTGCAAGATGGATTTTCATTATAAATTCACATTAGACAGGAAACAAACTCTCATTGAATATATTTTTATTTTTATTCAAAAAGATGAGTAACAAATTGGTAAAGACCAGAAAACAGTTGATCAAATTCAATCCTCAAAATATGCAGCCACAAAATAACATCATCATCCTAAGAGAGTGGAATAGCATCAATCTTAAATTTTTCAGCTAGCAAAACTCCCCTTTAATCACATGCATGAATTTCAGAAAATACAATCAAGTTTGATGCCATGCGTAACCAATGGATGATAGACTCATGGTATCAGGCGGAGGCACATTCTCACGCATGGTGATAGCTTTCAAACATGCTTGACCTGCCCTTCCACATATCACCATTTTATATACCATGTAGTCATGAAATGATAATCAAAAAAATACAATGCTTTCCCATATGACAAATAGATTTTTCATGATCTTCATAGATTTAAATTCAGTTAATGCAAGTTTTAGTTTTTCAATGAGAACTTAGAAATTTATTTTCAAAACCTAGGCCTTGAGCAGCCATTATTTCCCAAGCCTTCCACTTGGCCTCAAGGCATCCCTGCAACAAAGTTCTCATTTCACAATTTTGGGTACCCAAACCTTCTTGAGTCTCGGATGGTTAACATGAGTGTTCAATTTCTTCAAGGCATTCAAATCATCAATTTTTATTAAAGAGCAATCATGCATGGTATGCCCAAAATTGTCACAGTAGTGACAACTAACAAAAGACTTTGCACTCTTCTTAACAGGATAAGCATGGAATTTTTGTGGGTTGGCAAAAATATAATTATTTTTAACATGGAAGTTCTTTCTTCTATTGGCTTGCCAACACTGTGACACATGGTGTCCAGGCTTTCCACAAGTGAAACAAGAACTACTCCTTCTTCTCTTAGAGGCACAATCATTTTCGCATGCTTTCAAATCATCAAGTTTCATAACTGGACAGTTACTCATAACATGCCCAGGCTGACCACAGTAATAACAACTAAACATTGAAGTTTTCCGGATATGAGCATGCTTCATGTGACTTTGGTGAGAATCAAATTTTCTATTCTGACTCATAGGACCATTTAGATAGTTTGGTGAGGGAGCATATTTCTTGGTCCTAGGTTGGGCCTAAGTTTTAATATTGGGTTTCTCATCAAAACATGTATTAGAAGAATAGTAAGCATGCACAAATGACGTTTGAGTTTTCAGACCAAAGGTTTTCTTTTTAGTGGGTTCATACCTAAGACCTTCCCGTCGAAAATTCACATTCGTATCCAAAATTTTCTTTAGATTATCTTTCCCTTTGACAAATGTAGACTTGGATGCATTCAAATCAACAATTTCAAATTCAAGAGTTGAAACATGCAATTCATAGCTAGTTGTCTCATCTTCACGGGAAATGATTCTTTCATTCAACATGACATTTATAGTTTTGTGATTTTCTATTTCCTATCTTAACTCAATCAATTGTTCTGATTCATCAACATTCACAGATTTTCCTTTTTCAAAATTTTCAAGACTTTTCAATCTACCTTAAAGTAAAGACATCTGAATTAAAAAAGCACTATTTTCCTTTTCGAGTATTTCAAATGAATCTCTGTTCATAGAAGTGTATTCAAATTCATTCTTTTGAAAACTCACATTTTCATCAGGCATTGCATTCATGGTTTCATTGCAGTCGACAGACTTAGACAAGTCATGCTTCAGATTTCTTAACTCCTCTTCCAATTCAACAGTTTTATCATTCATGTTCTTAAAACTTTCTATCTTATGTCGTAGCTCCTTTAGCCTTTCAGATTTGTTAACATTCAAAGTAGCTTTATCTTTTTCAAGAAAGAGTAGTTTTTCAGATATGACAGTATTCAACTCTTTCAGCTTCTCATTATCTTTTTCTATTTGTTGAAGTTCTGAAATTTTAGCCAGTAAAGATTTATTTTCTGTTCTAAGATCTGCAATTGTTTCTTTGTGTGCTTCAACATCAAAATGCAGGCCTCACTTATTTTTTCTAGTTCAGAACATTTTTCACAAGAAGAGTCACAGGCATTATCTTGGACTTTCTTTTTCAATTTTTTATTTTCTAACTTGATTTTCTTAAATTGCTTTTCCAGTTCATCATAAGCATCAATGAGTTCTTCAAGACTTAAGTTTTCAGAATCAGAATTTACCTCTTCAGCATTTTCGTCACTGTGTTGATTAGCATCGTCGGCCATAAGATAATTTTGTCCTTCCCTCTCTTGAGCTTTGATCAACCGGTCCATAAGCTCCTTTGCCGTCCTGCAAGAAGAGACAAATGAAAACATGTTAGTATTCACATATGCTTTCAACAAGCTCCGGACAGTTACATTTTCATGGTTCTTCAATTTATCCTAATTAGACCACTTTGTCTTATCTAGAGGCAATATGTGAGGACCATCATAAATCAGTTTCTAGAGATTAGGATTAACAGAGTTTATCATTCCACATATTTTACCTAACCATGGAGTAAAATCATACCATTAAAAATAGGTATGCAATTCATCGAGATATGTTGAGCAGAAAAAGTCATGATTGTAGAATGTACTGGGATCTCTCTGTAGATCACTAGATCTAGGGACAATAAAGCCTTACTCTAATACCAATTGTTGGGTCCCGTAGTGCAGGAACAGCGTTCTAGAGGGGGGGTGAATAGATCCCTCTACTAATAATATGTCCAATTAAAAACTCAACCCTACTCACAACGGAATTTAACTCATCGCCTAAGACAGTTAGGCAAAACGTAGATAAATTAAGAGGCAATTTTATGGACGTTCAGTATTGAATGTGACTAGACGAACCAACCACAACTTAGCACATTGTGTGTGTGTGCAAATTAGATTGAGTGTGTGTGTGTGTGATACTAAGATTGATGTGAAGCACAATAATCAAACCATCCTGTGAATGGAGGTAGAAGATATGGAATAAACACACAGACATTCCCAATGACACGATGATTTTTAAGGTGGTTTGGGACCACAACGGGCTCCCTACATCCACCTCTCACTCAATCGAGTGAGGCTTCCTTAACACGTTACGAATGCAGCACACACGGGGATTTCTCCCCACACACATTTGGTAAAAACCCCAACACACACGCTACGAATGCAGCAAACACGGGTATTTCTCCCCGCACACATGGGGTAAAAACCCCAACACACACGCAGATATCCACCGCACAAAATGACGCACACATGTCAATCATAAACACTCGGAGAGCCCTCTCTCCGAACACCCACACAAGAAAATCGTTCAGAAGTTAATAACAAGTTCACAAGTGAATGCACTAAGCCCAAAACATATTCTAAAGATGAAAATAATGAAAATCTCTCAAGTATAAAGCTCCCCCTTCTCAACAAAATCTTGTTCTCCTTGGCTCGTTGATGGATGATCATGATTTTGGCATCATCTTAATCCTCTCCTCAAGCCGCTGCTTTTTCTCTTCTATCACGAACTCCAAAAATCCTTTGATGCAGATGAAAACCCTTCCTCAAGAGCTCCTTCGTTGCTTTCCCCCTTTTCTTCACCTACAAGATAGAACAGATAAGCATTAGGGTTCTCCTTTCACAAAATCGTAGCTCATATATATATACTAGAGAGAGTGGAAAAAAGACAATAAAAGCCTCCCAAAATATCTTAAAAACACCCTCATATGTTTAGGAAACAATGGGGGGTAGTTTGGTAAAGTTTCAAGTGGTTTAGAGTGAGATACAATGACTTTTGTAAATCCCGTACCGGAGAGGGTCGGCCCCTACCCAATCTGGACTTAAAAACAACCCAGCTAGAAAAGTGGCTGATGGGGACATCGAAGCAAGACCGTCCACATTTTGTTTGCATTTATGTCCTTTCATATTTGTATGTATACCCTTGTGTTATATGGGTACGCAATTGTAAGTCTTAGTGGGTTTATATGTAAAATATCAGTAGGACCAGCAAGGGGGGGCCCTCAGCCCTTTCCCATTGGTCCATGTCATCCATGTGGGGCTGGTCAACCATCCTAGGTGGCCTTCTAGAAGGGTTGAATGTCAAATGCCACTTGGGTAGACAAGAGGGTAAGAATTTCCATGGTAGGCTACCTACCATGTCCACTTGTCCCCCTTGCCTTTCATATAGTCAATAGCCCCCCCTTTTTATTTAATTGTATTTTTTGTGTGTTGTTCACACTTCATCCCAGCCCTCCATTCCCTATCCCTAGATCCAAGGGTCTACATTTGATTTGATGAGAGTCATATAAAACATTGTATTTTCATTTGGAAATTAATGAAAAGTTAGAAAAATTTTTGGAAGCTTGAAGCTCATTGAGCCCCTCCCCTCTCTCCTCTGGTGTTCATCTCCTCCAACCCCCAATTCTAGAGTGGATATCTTCTATCTCCTCCCCCTCAATCTCTGAGTTCATCTCCGGTGCCGCCGCCGCCGTTCGTGCCGCCTTCAAGCCGCCGCGAAGTCGACTTCGGTGTTCTGTCCATCCTGGGCAGAAGCTTCTTCTCGGAATTCCTGCTATCAACTCTGAGTTCTTCTTGATCTGAAAATTTTATGGTGTGTTCCTATTTCCAATCCCCACCACCAAAAAAAAAATCATGTCCAAATTCCAACATTTACTATTTTTCAATTTTCTTGTGTTTTTGTTTCGCAGTTCTGTCCAGTTTCAGATCTGTGTGACAGCACCCCTATGCTCCTACCATCTTGTCGATTTTTCGAAACACTCCCAATTTTACTGGGAGTGTTGTCCACCGTCCCCTCACTCCATGAATTTTCCTAATGTTTGATCAGCCATCCATCCATTTTTCAAAATTCATTTTCAGAGCCATCTACAGTGCTCTCAGCCAGTTTCCAGATCCGACTCACTGCTAGTATACAAATCATAACAATTCGTAGCCACCTCCACACCTGTCACAAAAAATATTGCCGTCTTCCTTGTTCAATTTCCTACAACTTTGATGAAGAACACAACTTCTGAATCGGAGGTCTACCTATCAGTCACAGCCAGTTCTCAGACAAGTTTCCTGTTGATCTTAGAATTCGGGCACTGTACAACAGCAGCTATCAAAATTCGCCAACAAGAAGTACAGAGCTGTTTATTTTTCTGTAACCCCATAGGGTTGAAGCCCTTCAAAGCAGCTTTCTAACGGCGCCAGTTTCGTGTCGATCTGACATCGGGGCTGATCGTAGCGTCCGTTCTCGCCGGAGCACGCGCCTGAAAATAGAACCAGCAGATCCGTGGCCGGTTATTCCGACCAGTGCCGATCGGAGCCGCCCGGCCTCCAGCCAGTGAACCAGCGTGCTGCCATCTCGGGGAGCGCTTCCCCATGTGTCCCCACTACAGTGGTGCCATCGGGTCCCACACGGCCCCTCCGGACAGCACGTGGGCCCCACGGTCGCGAGTACGGGTGCGCAGAAGCTATGCGTGAAGCCGCCCGTCAACTCGGAATCGGTCCTCCCGGGCCCATTTATGTAGCCCTTTACCTCCCTGCGTGGAGTGGGCAGTTATTTCTTGCTGTAACATTTGTGTGTTAACCGTCCCGGGAGTACGAGTTCAGCCGGGTCCGTCTTCCCCACGCCGAGAGCGTGGAGGTATCGTATTCGCTCTTACACTCAGCATTTCGCTTATTTCCTTATATGCTTTATATGCCGCTGCTAGAGAGCATGTGTAGGGCCGTTAGCTCATAATATTTATCTCACCGCTGCTGCGAGAGAGAGAGCGTGACTGTCCCGTGACCCGATCCGGGCACAAGTGCGAATTGACCACCCTAGCTCTTGTCGGTTTCTCAACCGTGCACGTCCGACGCTTCCCTCGTTAAGGGACAATCACGAGCTCACCTAGAGTCTGAGGATTGCATTCCTCATTCAAGTCGTGTCCGTGGTCTTGTCCCGCATCAAATTGGTATCAGAGAGAGTTTGAGTCTAGGGTGTCAAAAAAAAGTGTCATTTACGTATAGTCATTAGTCATTGTCTAAGTCGTGTTTAGGGTCATCATTGTTTTTTCAAAAAAAAAGTGTCTTTTGGGTCGCATACATCCCTTTACTCGGTATATCAAAAGGTGATGTCCGAACGTTAGGCTACGCCTATCGGGAAGGCCGCACACTTGTGCGAGTGATCTTCGGATCGATTAGCTCCGCCACATACCGAGTCTTGGTCGTCATGTCTAGGGTTGTAGTCCATTGTCTAGTTGGTTTATCTACTAGTGTCGGCATGGCCATCCTCTAGCTTCCCCGTGTCCCATGGATTACCAAACACCCGGATCTTATCCATGGTGGCGATACTATCTCAAATGGAAGGACCACCCGAATCACCCCACTAGGCCCGAAACCCGGGACTTCTACGGGTCCGATGACCCAGGTGACTACCTAGAGTGGGAAGCCATTATGGATGACTACTTCGAGGTGTACAATATGTACAAGCCCATGCAAGTCGATGTTGCCAAAAGGTGACTTTTTGGTGAAGCCGCCGAAACTTGGAGGGACATCAAATATTGAAGGGATGATAAGAATCTAAGGCCCATCGAGTCATGGTGGGAAATGAAGAGAGCACTTAGGAGGGCCTACTTTCCCCGCCCACCTACCTCCAACCACGGGGGTCATACCACTCACCAACCCCACCAACTCATCCACAATCAAGTGGGCCACACCTCTACCCAATCCCACCCCTTCACCGCCATCCCAACCCACTCAAGTACCTCCAACTGAGTGGAAGCCCCGCTTATAGCCGAGCCTAGGACCACACCCAGGCCGATGGACGAGGAGCGAGTCCACCCCAAGGTCCCTACTCCAACCCGCACCCTTGCCGAGATCTTAAAATAATTCACGGACGGGCTGGATAGGATTGAGAGGTCACTACTCCAACCCGAGCCCAAGGAGGTCATAGCCGGTAGTCTTCACCCAGCCCCACCTCTAGCATCCCCAAGCCCTCTTCCCACCATGGAGACCACGCCTCCATCACCCTCGAGAGCTCTAATGCCACCACCCTCTATGTCCGAACGTGATTCGGCACCATCTCATTTGGAGCCACCAAGGCCCGAGCCACCCGTATTTCTAACGGGTACACTATACATCGCCGATCCACTTTTTAGTTGGCTCAAGGATGGCTTGGTCCCACCTCCCTTTCCATCCATGGACCCCATCCTACCTATAGTGCCGGTCAACTCATTCCATACCACATTTCGATCTCGTCACCATGTTGATACGTTGGACGATCTTGTCATGGGATTAGATTCACAATGGGAGTTGACGCATCTTTTGGCCCGAGGCTTTGACCAACCCGCTAGTCTTAGCTTCACCCATCCGACCTTCGGGTCCATTACCTCCGAGTGCACCGTGGGTTGTGTCACCACGGAGGTTCTTCTACTTCTCCCGCTACCGGACGAGCCCGAATTCATACCCTTTTGTCCGAGGGAAGGATCATACTTCTTGCCCACGATCCCCGTCCCACCCGTCACAATTCAATAAGGTGACTATCCACACCTTCAAAACTTCTACACGTGGGACCGCTACTTGTGGGAACCCACCACAAGGGGTCATACCTTCTCTGATCCCCTTGAACCATTCCCTAGTGGATCCTTAGACCCTCCATATATACTTCACTTCTTAGAGGGAGTCCACTATCACACTCCTACCCCACGGGCCGGGTCATCTACGCCCACCAAGCCCGTACACCTACAAGATACACCATCATCTAGGGGAAATACTCTTGGTCCTCCCACATCCACATCCCATATGCATACATGGCCCACTTTAGGAGGTCTAGGATTTCCGCATGATGTCAACCACCGGTTACGTCAGATGCATGCATGGCATACGTTCGGGTGTCCTGGTCCACCGTCATCCATGTACGGGTCGGACTAACCATAGATTTGTCTAGAGTCATGCATGAGTCTGTTTCTTATTTGTGTGGTTTGCATGGTGAGTCTGCATGTGTCTTGTGTAAGCTCGTTGTCAATCTCTTATGAGTAAGAGGCGAGTGGACTCGCTCGATGAGTATGGGATCGGTTCTATATCTATACCCGGATCAGTCACCTACAGAAACCCAGCGGTGATTCCTAGTGAGTCTTCGAGCCGCCTCCTCCCCTTTTGCGAGTGTCCCACCCGGAGTGTCCACCTCTAGCCCATAGCAGCTTGTGCATATCGAGTATATATGGAATGAGCAGGTGATGATCACTTGGAGTAGAGCATACCCGCGCTACTTAGAACGGTGATGGATCCGCAGGTGTACTCGAGCATCCATACCCCTACTCGACGGGGTCGAGTTCTTCCCACCCGGGGAGAATAGATGGGGACATCGAAGCAAGACCGTCCACATTTTGTTTGCATTTATGTCCTTTCATATTTGTATGTATACCCTTGTGTTATATGGGTACACAATTGTAAGTCTTAGTGGGTTTATATGTAAAATGTCAGTAGGACCTGCAAGGGGGGCCCTCAGCCCTTTCCCATTGGTCCATGTCATCCATGTGGGGCTGGTCAACCATCCTAGGTGGCCTTCTAGAAGGGTTGAATGTCAAATGCCACATGGGTAGACAAGAGGGCAAGAATTTCCATGGTAGGCTACCTACCATGTCCACTTGTCCCCCTTGCCTTTCATATAGTCAATAGGACCCCCCCTTTTTATTTAATTGTATTTTTTGTGTGTTGTTCACACTTCATCCCAGCCCTCCATTCCCCATCCCTAGATCCAAGGGTCTACATTTGATTTGATGAGAGTCATATAAAACCTTGTATTTTCATTTGGAAATTAATGAAAAGTTAGAAAATTTGTTGGAAGCTTGAAGCTCCTTGCGCCCCTCCCCTCTCTCCTCTGGTGTTCATCTCCTCCAACCCCCAATTCTAGAGTGCATATCTTCTATCTCGTCCCCCTCAATCTCTGAGTTCATCTCCAGTGTCGCCGCCGCCGTTCGTGCCGCCTTCGAGCCGCCGCGAAGTCGACTTCGGTGTTCTGTCCATCCTGGGCAGAAGCTTCTTCTTGGAATTCCTGCTATCAACTCCGAGTTCTTCTTGATCTGAACATTTTATGGTGTGTTTCTATCGTCAATCCCCACCACCACAAAAAAAATCCCATCCACATTCCATCATTTACTATTTTTCAAATTTCGTGTGTTTCTGTTTCCCAGTTCTGTCCAGTTTCAGATCTGTGTGACAGCACCCCTGTAATCCCCCCCTCCGACCATCTTTTCGATTTTTCCAAACCCTCTCAATTTTACTAGGTATTCTGTCCACCGTCCCCTCACTCCATGCATTTTCCTGATTTTTGATCAGCCATCCATCCATTTTTAAAAATTTGTTTTCAGAGACATCTACAGTGCTGTTAGCCAGTTTCCAGATCCGACTCACTGCTAGTATATAGATCATAACAATTCGTAGCCACCTCCACACCTGTCACAAAAAATATTTCCGTCTTCCTTGTTCCATTTCCTACAACTTTGATGAAGAACACAACTTCTGAATCGGAGGTCTACTTATCAGTCAACGCCAGTTTCAGACAAGTTCCCTGTTGATCTGAGAATTCAGGCACTGTACAACAGCAGCTATCAAAATTCACCAACAAGAAGTACATAGCTATTTATGTTTCTATAATCCCATAGCGTTAAAGCCCTTAGAAGCAGCTTTCTAACGGCACCCACTTCGTGTTGATCCGACATCGGGGCTGATCGCAACGTCTGTTCTCGCCGGAGCGCGCGCCTGAAAACAGAACCGGCAGATCCGTGGCCGGTTATTTCGACTGGAGCCGATCGGAGCTGCCCGGCCTCCAGCCGGTGAACCAGTGTGCTGCCATCCCGGGGAGCGCTTCCCCAAGTGTCCCCACTACAGCGGTGCCACCGGGTCCCACACGGCCCCTCCGGATAGCACATGGGCCCCACGGTCGCGAGTACGGGTGCGGCCGAAGCTACGCGTGAAGCCGCCCGTCAACCCGGAATCGGTCCTCCCGGGCCCATTTGTGTAGCCCTTTACCTCCCTGCGTGGAGTGGGCAGTGATTTCTTGCTGTAACATTTGTGTGTTAACCGTCCCGGGAGTACGAGTTCGGCCGGGTCCGTCTTCCCCACGCCGAGAGCGTGGAGGTATCGTATTCGCTCTTACACTTGGCATTTCGCTTATTTCCTTATATGCTTTATATGCCGCTGCTAGAGAGCATGTGTTGGGCCGTTAGCTCGTAATATTTATTTCACCGCTGCTGCGAGAGAGAGAGTGTGACCGTCCCATGACCCGATCCGGGCACAAGTGCGAATTGGCCACCCTATCTCTTGCCGATTTCTCAACCGTGCACGTCCGACGCTTCCCTCGTTAAGGGACAATCACGAGCTCACCTAGAGTCCGAGGACTGCATTCCTTATTCGAGTCGTGTCAGTGGTCTCGTCCCGCATCAGTGGCCAAAGGGGGTCGACCCGTTTTGCTGGCTAGTCTATCTACTGTGCTGACAGACCACAGCCCCGGGGGGGTCGACCCCTTTCCTCCAGGGTCTGAAAACACAATAATTAGCCCCGTTTAAGCATCAAAATCATATCCAAAAATCAAGATCTAATTACCATGCATTCAACAAACTATTAGGACCATTCAAACCATATTCTAACAAGTTTTGTGTCAATAGATTAAGTACATTAAAAGGCCCAAATGCCTCATTTGAAAAATGCATGAACCAATATCAATGCATTACGATCTCATGGAAGATGTGCATGAAAACCACCCAGAACTATACCTAAAGTTGAAATCACTTAGACATGCATGTGAACAATACATGTGAACATCAAATATCCCATTTTCACCAAGTGAACGATTTTTGTATCAAGCATCAGTCCTTAAGACCCAATCATGGTTTCTTCATAAAAACTATATGCAAGCAAATCTTTCACACATGAAACCATGTGATGTTGATCAAGATCTTCAAGCAATCACACTATTAAATCTCCACAACCATTTCAAACTTCATAGCAAGAGGATAAAGAGATTTAAACACATGAAAACATGAATAACCATTCAAGCACATGGCCAAGTGACAAAGTCATTTTGATGGGAATCGACGCCAGGAATTGACATTTTTATTTTACATTTGTGTCCTTTAGTTTATTTTTATATCTTTGGGAAAGTATATGTGCAATTATAAGGCTTTATAAGCCAATGAGTCATTCCCTTGGATTGTTTGGGTTTTTGTGCAAATTGACTATAGGTCCAGCAAGGGGGCCCTCACTCCTTCCCCATTGGTCCACATAAGTCATTTGGGTCCATGTGGTGTTGGTCAACTATCCTAGGTGGCATCTAAAAGGTTGGACCATTCAAGGGGACAAATGGACCACAAAGTCCAAGTTGGAGGCCATCTTGGTCAAGGGGGCGCCCCCCTATATATTGTTAATTAATGCGGTTCCAAACCACATTGGATAATTAGTTTTGACCTCCCTAGTTTAGCCTCCCTAACCCTAGATCTGAGGGTATTAAGAGTATTTTTTTCATTTCATATAAATAGCTTGTAATTCCCATTTTACATTAATTAATGAGAAGAAAAAGTTGGAAATTGGCAAGAGCTCCCAAGGAGGGTGCGCCCCTCTCCCTCTCTCCCTCTGGTTTCTCTCCTCCTCCTCCAGCATTTCAGGGTTTAGAACCCTTCTATCTTAGCCCCCCTACCTCTGGTTTCTGATTCTGCCACCGCCGCCACCGCCATCGCACCGCCGTCGCGCCGCCGCCACCATCGTCGGAGTTCCGTCTCCATCAGGACAAACCTCTTCTCTGAAATTTTATCTTTGGTTCTAGTTCTCTGATCTAGCCCAAACTTTGAGGGCTTGTTCTACGTGTTTCCCCTAATCTCCAGTTCAAATTTCGTGCCATTTGGCCTTAGTTTGATATTTTCCCCATATTTTTGTTTGTCCTCTCAGTAATTTGCCCTTTTGCAGATCTGCGAGACAAAGTCTCCTTTTTGCATTTTTCCCACCCTCTTAGAAAATTTCAGAAAATCCACAAGCATTCTCAGGTGTTCCTCACGTATACCCCCTTCCACCATAATTTTTGTTGAGTCTAAAAAAATCGTTTACCCCTCAGTCAAAGGTCAGTTTCAGGCAGATCCCTTCCTGCCCTATGTGTCTGTCAGTCTGGGTCAGAAACAAAGTTAGTCTTGTAGAGCCTCCCATTTCTCATCCCTTCATTGGATCGACCTACAAAATTTATATGTGGTAGATATGGGAGTCCTCTTTCCAACCCCATTAGTTTCACCTCGATCCGATTTCGGATCTGAGAGAACTAATTTTTGCCGCCGAGGCGCGCAAATCTGTTCCATGTGCAGATCAGAAAACTCAGTCTGAGAAGAATTCAAGCAAAAATATCAAAAGTCAACTTCTGGAACCGCCACTTCAGGGAGTCGATAAGGGACATCCCGCCATCATCCCAGCCAAGCGGCGCCTTCAGAAGACCTCAGGAGGGTGACGTTCCTTTGGGAACCGTGCCTTGCTGTCCAGCGAGTCAGAACCGAGTCGGTGCAGTACCGAGTCGGCGTAGGACCGAGTAGGACTAGCAGGCCGAGTTCGTGCCGTACGCACCTCTAGATTGCTGCCCGTCAACCCATGGTCGGTCCTCCCGGGCCCCACTTGTAGCCCTTTACCTCCCTACGTGGAGTGGGTAATAAAATTCACGATTGTAATTAACTTTTTATTATTGTTATCGGGAGTTAACGTAACTGGCCGGGATCGTCTTCCCCACGCCCGGAGTGTGGAGGTAAACTCGCCCCCACTCTTTATCGCATTTTGCTTATCTCGTATGTCTTTGAATGCCGCTGCGAGTGTAGGTTCCCAGCTATATATATATTGTTATCACCGCTGCGAGAGTGAGTGAGTGTACCGTCCCGTGACTCGACCCGAGTTAACGCGGAAAGGCCGATACCCGAGACTCACGGTCGGTTTCTCAACCGCGCCCGGTCCCACGTCTTCTCTCGCTTAGGGGCGATCGCGAGCTAGAGTCCCAGGTCGTGTGTTCATCCCACATCACATTTTATAATCATCAAAATCACGTACACAACATTTTTTTTGATCTTGTTTTCATATTTTTTTTGTTCTATGTTTGTTTATTAACCTTGTTATGTATATATATATATATATATATTTATGCATCTTCTGTGATGCACGAGAAAATTCTGGGATTAAAATATAATTACATTAATTATTCAATCGGCTAAAAGGGCTATTAAATGAATTATGGTTAATTAAATCTAATTATTATGGTCCTGCACTGATCCAAAAGGATTAGGCCCATATAATAAACCCATTTGCCCTTAGCCCATATTCTAGAAGCTTGGAATTAATGTAATCACGAAATTTAGGAGATAAATAGGATAAATATCTGGATAATGGAGGGAAGAGTTTGAACTGATTTCAAATTCGATGCCTAAACCCGAAAATAGACTATCGCAAGACCGTAAGCCACTGAGAAACGGTCTCCCAAATGACCACCAAGGCTCTTCAGATTCCGTGAGTGGAAGAAAGTGCAAAAAGATTGGATTTTTGACGTCTAAACTCCTAGAGATCGAAGTATGTAGACTTGTAAGCATACTTGGGACTCTCAGAGATCGATCTAATACCTAATTAGGACTCTAAGAATCGTTCTAATCCATGAAACCCTAGCAAAACCTTATAAATAGAATCCAGATCTCACCTGCACGACCCTTACTTTTGCCTCGCGTGGAACTAAGGTAAATTGGTCGAATTAGAGGTATGTTTCTTCTAGAAATTTGTTCATTTTAGTTAGACCTAACTTTCTTTAAAATTTCGTTCTAAGAGATCAAGCCTACAAGGAGTTAGAAGCTTTCCAAGTTGCTGATTTTGCACCCATAACCCAGCAATTTATGCAACGATCTAGTGAAGATCAGGAAATTAGAAGCCCTAAACGAGGTATTTAGCGATGGTGTCTTTAGAACTTTATGTTACCCTTTATATCTTCGATCCACCCTCCAATTTTTACGTCCATAGGTCTAGCGAATCAGAAGATACAAGGCGGTGAAGTGGGTGGTTTAGCATAGAACGTGCAGAACTAGGACTTGCTTCCAGTCAGAAATTGGCAGTCTAGGAGCGCTATTTGAGGTATGTTATCTCATGAATGGCTTAAACATGACATTAGGAATAAAAGCCCTCTATTTCCAGTCAATTTTATGCATTGTATGTTTGTAGACATGTTTTTTTACGTTCCTTCCCGGCTTAACAGATCTCTTTCATCCCTTCTACTAAATCAATATGAGAAATATATGGACGATAGAAGGAGACAGAAGCATGTAAACATGTGTGATCACCACCAAGGCGCCGAACGTGATGGACACGCCGTACCTCGGAAAGAACAGGAGAGGTACTCGCCTGGTGTGCAGCGCTGCAACGATGTACGGCTCAGGAGGAACCGCCTATATAGATGAACGGTCGCACTACAGACCGTCTAAGAGCGCTGCAGGGGAAGCGGGATGAAGCGCTCCTAGCAGATGAAGGGTTTCAACATGACCGCAGGAAGAAGAAGAACGGTCAAGATTTCACCACACAACTCCTTGAACGGCTAGTTGGGAACCGCACAAGACCACCACGCTAGGAATTGCAAAAGGGGTCCAACCTCCACCTTTTCCGGCTAGCCAGAAAGGATGGGCCTCGCGTTAGTGTGTTGCTGACCTGCAAAATAACTTGTAGAACACAAAAGAAAACCCAAGTTAGAACTAGAAAGTGGAGTAAATGCTCAAACAGACGGAAATGAACATGACTAAATGGAATGACGGATACCTGGGGATTTTTAAACCCCCTAGGGGCGTCAAAAAAGCATAGGAGGGTGTGTGAATGATACTGCAAACAAAGAAAACGTGGGAGAATGGACGTGTAGAAACAAGCATGCAATGAAATGGATTATCAAATGTAAAAGACTCAAAACTAGGACTACTCCCTGAATCGGAGGCCTATATGGACGTAGAAGGCCTCCCTCCTTGGTGCTAGGTCGCTCAAAATTTCAGCAGGGCTTCGTCGTCGACCAAAAATCTCCCCCCTTTTCAAAGGTAGCATTTAGGGTCTATTTATAGAGCCTAAGAAGCCAGCCCCGAAATTAGGGTTTCTAGCCATTTCAGGTCGAGATTATCAAAGATAATCTGTATATAATCGAATTATCTCTTAACCAGAAGAAATGGCACCAAATTTGGTTCAGTACCTGCGGAGAAAATGATGGGAGAAGTTAGGGATAAAACCATGGATAGAGAGAGAAAACTCTTGAAATTCTTAGGAATCGAGATGATGAACGGTCTCACGATAGACCACCCAATGGGATGAGCGGCCATCTCATAGGCCGTCTAACCCTATCGGTGGAAATTCAATAAACATAAAATATTATCCAACTATCCATCGAGATGACCGAAAACCTCACCGTTGGACTCTCATAGATAAACGGGTGCAGGTAGACTGTACACCCACGAGAGCGGCCAAGAGAAAACCGCCCATTCCTTGTCGGTGATAAATCAAAATATATTAGATAATTAGATAATTATCTGAAAATCAGCGACGTTAGGATTCTGGGAGACAGACGGTTTAGGAGGTACCGCACAATGGTCTTATGGGGCTAAATCCCGACAGTACAAATGCTTGTCGGTGATAATTCAGAGAATTAACCAATATACCCTCTAAAATGTTTAGACGGCTGGAGGTTGACCGCACATGTATATGGGCGCTTGAAATTCATAGAAAAGCTCAATTAACCAAAACCAAGGCCCATTAAGCCCTGAATCAACTCGGACCTAGCCAGGGAGGGAGGCTACCCATAAAGTTGACCCAGAACGTGCCAGAAAATAGTCCAGCAGGTAATGGACAGCTCGAGACATTAATAAATGGGAGTAAGAGAAATGACTCAACTTATCGATAAAAAACAGGTGTCAACAGATGTCCCTCCTTAACGTTCTCTTTGCAGGGGAGCGAGCGGAGGTGAAGCGAAAGTGAAATGGAACATGGAGATGATGCGGAAATGAAGCGGAGCGGGCTAAAAAGCGGGCGTTAAGGCAAAAGACACCCGTTTTTACCAGCAAGCGATAGGAATCTTCCAAAAAACTCCGAACCAAACACAAGGAGTGATTAAACCAAAAGCGATGCCGGTCTGGATAAACTAATTAAATTAAAAGGAAACACACGATCAACCTCATGGGAGACACAATCCCTTGGACCAATGAGGAGACCGGAATAAGCAGCGAAAAAGTGAAGAAACGGACTAAAACTCCAGACGGGGACCTCTTAACCAACCAAACCAAGTGAATTGACCAGAGTGAACCTTCCAACTCAGAGTGGAATTGTTCCTCTTACTCAAGCACTGAACGCAGAGCCAACCATCACTGATGGGATATTTCATAGGCAAACCATGGGTCATGAATGCTCAAGAGATGCGCATGATGCATGCTGGGTTAAAATAAAAGAAACCATCAAAATGAATGCGAAGAAAAGATTAAAATATAAAATACTCGAGAATAATATTGCTAAGCTTGGAGATTCAGAGTCAAGACACTATCCGCAACCACGGCGTGTAGGATAGAACCATCCTCCCCAGGCTTTCCAACCTAGCGGCCTATCCGAAGATTAAACACGTGAACCCGGATCATCATCGTTTTTGTTAAAGGGGAACATCAGATCCTAGAACACGTAGATAACCAACGAGTTCTCGAGATAATATAGCATAGTACCCTATAGTAATGCAATAAGGGAGATAGGGATAGAAGGCCATACCTGACTTACCTGTGCAGGCGAAACGGCATATTTCTTAGATTTTCATTTTCAGTTTTTTATGACTTTTCATATATAAGACAAACATGATAAACAAGCAAGTATAAACATAGCGAAAATGAAATGGGAGACAACACAACATAACATCACAAAGTCAAACGAGCACATATGCATGGGCATGAATAGAAACAACATGCATGCATGGACACGGTGTGACAAGATAACAACACGGTGGGACAACGCACGGTTGTGACAAGAACATGATGGATAACCACGCAGTTGGGACAAGAACACACGACACAAAGGGATGACTAGATGACTAACAACATGCAGTGAGGGACAAAACACCATGTGTGGGACAACACGGTGGGATATGAACACGTGACAAGAATACGGCGAGACAAAAGATAAATATCCACTTCAATCGAAACCCAAGATCAGAATGAAGCAGAACCACCAGGTTCATAATCGTGAGGCAAAGCCCTCTCACAAAGATATGATCATTGCAAACAAAAGCTGAGAAGGACATGAGCTTTAGAACAGATCGAGAGATAAGATTGAAGAAGGAAAGAACATATCAAAAATGCGGACAGGAGGCAGATAGAATAAAATATGGAGCAAGGAAAGCTTGAGCACCTGCAACCTGCACACTTAGCAAACAGATTACGTATCTGTCCTCAAGGTAAATACAAAAGATAAATATTTTTAGATTTTTCAATTTTCTTGATTTTTTTAGATTTTTGAAAATATCTCATTTTTTTGATCTAATTTTTTTGGATTTTTGACAATATCTTATTTTTTGGATTTTTGAAAATATCAATCTGCAGCACCCAAAGACAGGCTCGAACTACTGGCCAGGGATCGTTGTTCCTACCCCCTTTCATTAAAGACTTCCCTTGAGCAGAGCGTGCATGTGAGGGTGGCTCGCCACAACCAACCGCTTCTAAAGAACGGTGCCCCTATTAAGGCCATACATGGGATACAACCCAGCCTAAGAGGGAGAAGCAGAAGAAAAATGGAGACAAGCTTCGTGCAGGATGGGAGATATGAAGGCTCGAATTCCTTCCAGGGCACTACCCCTCAAAGAGTAGGTCTGTTACGTCAGGGCTTTGTGTCTGTTATTTTTAGACCCATATTTATCAGGCACGCATGCGATCGGGCTCATGACATCCCGCGGGGAACTATACTGTCACTCTTGCCATGCCTTTGATTCATAATTTTGTATTTGATTCTTTTCTTATTTTGATAGCCCTAGTCTGGCTAGATAAAGCATGAAAGCTTACTTTTGATGGTCAAGACTGCCCCTATTTGAGACCTCTCTCATATTAGGGAGCACCTAGGTTGGTCATCCTATCCGTCAGTCTCTTGCCTCTGCACTTGGCCGAGCAAAGAAGAGAAAAGACCTTTGTGCATACCCATAGTATGGCCACAGTAGCAACGATGTTGCAATAGAGAGATCGGTTATGGCTTGCCGTGAAGTGTGTGAAAAATCCATGCTCAAAAGGTCACCCTCAACGATCGGGGAAAGAAACTAGACTCCCAGCGTAGAGCCATTACCAGCCTAAGATGCTGCAGAAGCGACTCATTTTATTTGACACAAAGTTAAAATCGAATTTAAACAAAAGCTTCTAAAGCCACTCAATCATATTTCAAGGAATCAACCTTATAAGCATGTGCCGAAACAATAGAAACAATGGGAATGAAAGCATGTTTCTTGCACAAAATAACGATACCTTTGCAAATCCATGGCGTGGAAGTAGCATCCTGAAGCGATTTCGATCATCGAGCTTTGAGGGGCACAAACTTTATTTTCCTTGCTTGTCAGCACAAAGGATGAAAGGAGAGCAAAGGATTGGATTCCTCGACATAGAGGAGTGGCAGACATCATACTGGATGAAAAAGGATAAAAAGGAAGAGAGACGAGGGTTAGAACTCCCTCGTTAAGGCACTAAGGCCCTGATAATAAGGAACCGAATACAGAATAAACATGGATTAAGTGAGATCAAGGCGGACTAAAGCCTCAAAAATAGAAAGAAAAAGGGTAAGAACCCCGAAAGGGTGAGATAGAAAGAATAGACGAACCATAAAAGGATTATGGTAAAGATAAGGGAGAAGAGGAGTGATCATCCGACGCGGTCGGAGAAAAGGAATTAGAATCACCCGACAGGGTCAGGGAAGGAGAGTGAAAACCACCCAACAAGGTCGGGGAAGGAAAATGACAGACACCCGACAAGGTCGGGGAAGAAGAGTGAGGACCACCCAACAAGGTCGGGGAAAGAAAAGGGTAATAACCCGACATTGTCGGGGAAGGAAAAGGGTAATCACCCGACATGGTCGGGGAAGAAGCATGAGGACTCCCCAACAGGGTTGGAAGAAAAGGATGAGAAGCAGAATCGGGACGTATCCGGGGAGGAAAACTAGAAGATGCCCCTGGATCAGGGGAAGAGGAGGACATAAGCTGGGACCTAGAATGGTGAGGACATGAGAAGATGGTAGAAACATAGTCAGGTGGTGGAAGGTACACCACCCAAGGATAAGAACTGAGCAGAAGAAAAGATGAATGGGCGGAAGAAGGAGAGGAGGAAGTGGACCCCCGAATACACAACTGTTGGCCCTTGAACTTATGCCGCCGCCTCTTCTTGGCAGAAATCTGCTTGCAACAACTCTGCCTAGCGCGGACTCGGGCCTTCGGACTTCTTATCTTGCAATATTTCCTTAAATAACGGGCCCACCTGGCAGACGGCCTGGCCCGATCATGAATATGCAGCTTCATTGGGACGGTTGTCCCTAGCTGTACGGTGCCAACCATGGAAAGACAATCCAGAACAGTCAACTCCTTGTGTTGTTTATTAGAAAAATATGGAGCTATGTTGCTTGACGTCACCAGCATAAGATTCGGCATCTTCTCTCGGTAATTAGGCATGAAGTATAACTCCCTTACTAGAAGTGCAGGATAGAACTGAGGGAGGGCGATGCGCGGCGTTGACGTGGCCGCCTCACCAATAAATCGAGGGAGATGAGACAAAAAATGCAGAATGTCCTTGAAAAATGTAGAAGATACGGTCAATTGCCCCTTGAGTGCTGAACACATTAAACTTTTGGCGGCCGCGTCGGTTAGCACCATCCGAGTGGAAAACTCTTCTGGCCCAGTGAACTGGATAGCAATCAAGCGAGAGGTGATAACAACATCAACAGTGAATTCTCTGGCGAGCAAAAAGATTGCCACCGGCCTCGCTTGAGAAGAAACGGGCACCAGTGCTAAGGAACTCTTATCAGCAACTGTCTTCATAGCAAGTGTAGGCTCATTATCTCTAGAATAGCCAGGGACCAAGACTCAGACCTGCATGCGGCAAATGAAGTCTTGAAGTTTGTAATGCACAGTCAAAGCCTGGCTCGGCTGATTATCTGATAAGTGTGCAATTTTTACATGTAAATTCATGTTCCAACACATTTCTTATGAGCTTTAATATACATCACTATGCATTTATCACACTTAATTTTAATTTCAGATCAAAATATTTAATTATCTAATTTAATTAAATTTTAATTCTATTTTGCAGGCACAAAGGAAGATCACAACAAGAGGAATAAAAAGAAAATCAATAAGAAGACAAATGGGCCAAAGCCCATTCACATCCAAGAGCCCATGGCCGACCAAGCCCAATGCTAATCCAAACAAAATAAAAAAAAGAAAGAAGCAAAATAATTGTTTATATATATGATATATATATATTATATATATTTGATATATATATATATATTCAAATATATAGTATATATATATATATGAAGGTGATTCTACATAAAAGTTCAAGGTGGCTTCAAATACATACAAGCCTTTTCACCTTAATATTTAAGGAGGCTTTTTCACGTTGAATATAGGAGGCTTCACAATGCAGCAAAAGGCCTCATTCAACTTCAATGCAACAAGGGCAATGCCTTCACGTGGAGCATCTTCAAGGTGATGGGCGCATGCAGACAAAGGCCTTGGCTTGTGGGCTCTTCACTTCAACACACGTGGGCCTCCTTTTCTCACAAGGTAGCTGGGTCCACTTGGCAATGATACAAGCAGGAAGGTCTTCAACGTGGGCCGATCAAACACCAACAACACACAAGATGGCAAGTCGGCTATAGCATTCTTCAAACGTTGGGCATCTTCAACGTCAACTACAAAGGCAAAGGTGGCACGTAACACATCAAGAGCCATGCATTTCGGCCATTGCGGCAGGAGTCTTCACGATGCAGCTGCCAATGTTGAAGAGTGAGAGAAAGTGAGAGAAAGAGGGAGAAAGTGAAAGAGAAAATTTCATAAAAAAATACAAAGGTGTGCAACACATTGTGATCTCTCATTCCAAGTCAAAAATAGCATCTTGGATGTTCACATTAAGAATATGGTTAAGTTTAGCCCTATAAAAAGGGCTCCTATTGTGTATGAGATAGGGGTTCTTCTTGGCATTGGTAGAGTTACGTGAGAAGAGTTGGAGAGTGTGGTTTGGGAGTTTTTAGTGTAATCTTTGTGGGTTTCTCTTGTTGTATTGTTATGTTCTTGGTGCTCTTAAGAGTTTAGTTTTTTATCAGCTCTTTTACATGTTGTTCTGTACTTCATTTCAATTTATGATCTTCACAAAACTTGTTCATTATTCTGTGTTCTACATTTTCTTTTTTTATCTCCTCCTCGAATTCTTATCAGTTTTCAAGTTATGACATATTTTTCTAAGTTATGTCCTAACATGTTACTGTTCATTCGAGGTGATAGTCTCCACCATTTCTCTATTTTGAAGCCCTTTCAATCTTATTTTCATTCTACGTTCTTCACAAACATTGTTCCTCTCTTATACGTCTAACTGTTCTTCTTCTATCACTTCCTCCAATTCTTTTTCGATGTTACGTTATTTTTATTTTCCCACGGTTCTGTCTTTTATGAGTTTATTGTTCATCCGCGCCGATAGACGTCAGTGTTTCACATTTTTCACCTTATTCCTCTCATTTTCTATCTCTGCACTCTTCATGATAGTTCTTCCTAACCCTTAGATCTTCAACTTTGTCTTCTATCACTTCTTCCAATTCTCTCCGATTTTAAATATATTTCATTCCTTAACTCACTCTATTTTTATTATAATTTTCCTTGCATAGCTCTTCCATCCACCTCCCTTTCTTTATATCCTTCACACACCTCAAGGCGGTTGTTCTATCTCGGTCATCTCCCGGCGGCGTTCTACCAAAGCGGGACGGCGATCAAAGGCTCGGCACGGCGTGGACGGCCTCATTCTTCCAATTCCTCGGCTTATTTCTTCCTTTATTCTTTTAATTTTAAAATTTTGCTTTTGATTTACATAGTTATAATTTTCAAATCAAAATTTATTTTCATGCAATTTGATTTTTCATTAGTTTAAATCTCATTCAAAATTTCAAATTTTTCAAATACAAGAATTTTCTTACATGCTATTTTGAAAATATTTCTTCTCCGTGAGATCGACCCGTATTCACCACTTTGCTTAAATTTTAATATTTTTAAATGAGTGAGTTCGGTAAATTTTTAAAATGTGACACGGCATTTTTAACGACATTTGTCGGAGCGTATCAATTTTTGGCGCCGTTGTCGTGGATGAAATAATTTTTAATGGTTGGATATTCTTGTGTTTGACTTGTATATTTGTATATTAATTTTTCTATTTTTTTACTTTTGCAGGAAAAAGAAAAACAAATTCAAAAAATCAAAGACATATTGAAAATTCAGACCTGAAATTCAAGAGAAATAATCTGTCGCAGAAAGCCAAGAAGCGTCGCTAAAGGTCTACAAACGTAGATATTCTAAAATTCTGAAAAATCTTGAAAATTCAAACGTCGCTAAAGGTCAGTAAACGTAGGTACAGGTCTTATTTTTTCTAATTTCTAAAAAATCTTCAAAAATCTGAAATTTTTTTAAAAATCTAAAAAAATTAAAAATCCAGAAAACTTCACAAACATGATTTTAGGCCTTATTTTACAATAGTTTTGCATGCTATTTATTATTTTTAGTTCATAATTTCTTTTATTCATATCTTGTTAAAAAAATTAGAAAAATTCTTGAAAATTCAAAAAAATAATCAAAAAAAATTGTGTTGGTTAGATAGGTTCATTAACAAAAAAAAAGAAACAATACTTGCACCAAAATAAAAAAATCTCATTCCAAGATTAGAAATCACACACATCATGTTTTAGGTCATGCATCATGTAGGTTGCATTAATTTTATTCCATATTTGTGTTTTAGAAAATAACTGTTCATGCATTTGCATATTAAACCCCCTTGTTTGAACCTATTTGTTGCATCTCATTCTTCAAAACACTCTAAGGGCACTACCCCTAAACAAGATAAGGTGGGGATTTCATCACCCTTCCTTAGCCCACAAATCACAATTTTCTTTATCTTTGTACCACCTAAGCCTTAACTAAAATTCAGTAGACATTGGCCCCTAGGATCACACTATAGTTCTTGTGTTATTTGGGTTTACCCTTTTATGAAAACCGGTGCCTAAGGCAAGATGGTAGGACGGCAAACGCCTTAAGCAGGCTAGTGATTTGGCATAATTAGGTCCCTACGAAAGTAGGGGAAACCTCCCACTACCCCACCCCTTACCTAGCCGGTGGAAATTTTGAGAGTGAACTTAAGTTTCACTTTAATCATTTTATGAAACCCCATTTGTAGGTCTAGGACACATCTAGGTCCTTAGGGTAATTTGTGTGCCAACTTATTTGTGTTTGCATAAAAATAAAACTAAAAAAATATATAAAAAAGAAAAATTGTCATTCTCTTCTCTCTCTTCGTCTTAGTTGTGTCAAAATAAAAAAAACAAACAAAAATTAAAAAAATTAAAAAAATCTCTCTCTCATTATTTCCTAATTTATGCAAGGTAGGAGATCCTTACACCCACCTTTGTTATGACCCATAGGAGAGATTGAGAGGTTAGTGCATTCAAGAACACACCATCAACCTAACCTCATGACAGACCACAACCAAAATCAACAGCAAGTTCAACAAGTCACTCCCAAGTAAATGAATGAATATTTCTTGTCCGATCAATACCAACCTTCATTTTATACCCAAGCACCTCAAAATCAAGCAGCCCAATATGAAATTAAATCAAGCACCATTCAAATGTTGCCATCCTTCTATGGCAATACCAATAAGGATCCCTACAGACATCTGGATGAGTTCCTGCAGATTTGCTCAACTGTGAAAATCCCAAACTTCTCTGATGATGCTCTCAGGCTGACTCTTTTTCCATTCTCTCTCAAAGATAAAGTCAAATATTGGTTAGGAGCCTTGGGTAAATCCATAGACACATGGGTAGAAATGCAAAAGGAATTTTTGAAGAAATTCTATCCCATAGGGCGAACCAATACCATGAGAAGAGCGATAACTGGATTTTCATAAAATCTTGGGGAACAAATCCATGAGGCATGGGATAGGTTGAAAGATTTTTTAAGGAAATACCCTCATCATGGTTTGTCAAGATGGCAAATAATTCAAGCATTCTGTGAGGGATTGACTGATAGTTACCGTCAAATGGTGGATGCATCATGTGGGGGGGCTTTTATGAGTAAAAGCGAGGATGAGGCGTATGAGTTATTTGAGATGTTGAGCGAAAATTCGATCAGTCATGCCTCGCTATCATCTTATGAAAGAACGATTGGGCCGGCTAAGAAGTGTGGACTTTATGAAGTGAAGAGCCAAGTTGAGTGTGAGAATAGGATGGATATCAATGCCTTGACTCAGAAATTGAACAAAATAGAATTGTTGGCGCAGAAGATAGAGAATGTTGATCTCGTAGCTCAAAAGTTAGATCAATTTCTATCTAGGCAGGAACCTTCTTCTTCAGGTCCTCGACCTCAACCATTCTCAGCTCCCAACCATGAAGAGATCTGTGCTATTTGCTCTAGCCGCGATCATGTGGTAACTGATTGCCCCACTGCAGCCCAGCTTCCCCCATTCATCCAAGAACAAATCATCACTGCTTACGGTGTCTCTAAGCCTCCTTATGATCCTTATTCCAACACCTACAATCCAAGCTGGAGAAATCACCTGAATTTTTCTTGAAAATCTCAGCAAGGTCCATCTACCCAATCTAATCATTCTTTTCAAAAACAACCATTTCATGCTCCAGTTCAATCTCACCAACATTATCAATCTCCTGTTCACCAAACTCAACACCAAACTCACCAAGCTCATCATAATTTTTCTTAATCCAATGCACCGTTTCTGCAACAATCTCAACACCCATCACATTATTCTCAGGCCCCATATCAGTAAGCTCAATTTTCTCAAGGCCAATACCATCAATATCCTTCTAATCGATTCCATCAAGTTCCCTTCAAACCTCCTCCTTCACAACCTCCAATTTTGATGAAAAATTCGACCAACTCCAACAGCTCATTCTTTCTCAGCAACAATCCATTACTAAGTTGGAAGGTCAGATAGGGCAATTGGTAGCAAGTAATGTAAGGAGAGAGGTAGGTCAGCTTCCTAGCCAGCCTATGGCTAATCCTAGGAACCAACCTCCGGGCTTCCCCCAAAGAGTTCATATTCTTCCTCAACCAAATCAACCTCAGCCGCCTCCTCCTGCAGGTCCCCAATTTGAGAATGCTAAGGCAATCTCTTCTCTTAGGAGCGGGAAGGTTTTTGATGATCCTTATAGGACTAAGGAAGTTGGCAGTAGTTCGGGCCAAGAGGCCCAAGAGGAGAGTGATGAGGAAGAGGAGCCCGTGATTGTTAAAGAAATGAAGAAGCCGGAGGGTGGAGAGAAGAAGCTGGAGAAAGGGAAGGCGAAAGTTGATGAATGACCCCAAGAATATGTGCCGAAGGTCCCTTTTCCCGATGCTCTAAAGCCGAAGGCTCACAAGAAACCGCCGGTGCAACAGGGAGAATTAGTGAAATTATTTAAACAGGTGAATATCAATATTCCACTATTGGATGCAATCAAGCATGTGCCGGCATATGCAAAGTTTTTGAAAGAGCTTTGTACTCCAAAGAGGGAGCCAAGGGCGGTGACTCGAAAGATCCGCTTGTCTGAAGATGTGAGTGCTGTTTTAATGAATCATTTGCCTAAAAAATTGAAGGACCCCGGAGCCCCTTTAATCTCATGTGATATAGGTGGAGGCACTTTTGATCGAGCATTGCTAGACTTGGGTGCTAGCGTGAATCTTTTGCCCACCTTTATCTATGAGAAGTTTGATCTGGGGGAGTTAAAACCCACTTCAATCATCCTTCAATTGGCAGATAGGTCGGTTAAAACACCAAGGGGTCTGTTTGAGGATGTTATTATCAAAGTGCATGAATGTTATTTCCCGGTGGATTTTCTCATTCTAGATATGGCCTCATCCCAGGATCTAAAGCACACACCTATCATTTTGGGACGTCCGTTTTTAGCTACGGCAAAGGCTAATATAAATTGTGCCACGGGAATGATGGATATATCATTTGGAGGAGAGAAGGTTGCATTGAATGTTTTAAGGCTTCTCATTACCCGGACCACGAAGAAGAATGCAATATCATTGATATCTTTGAGTAGGTGATTGATGAAAGTACGGATGACGTTGAGGACACCCTAGAGGAGGGTAGTAAGCTTCAAGATTCTTATTCCACTTCTACACTCTGGTATAGGGTAGAGCCACTTTCTCCATTACAATTTGAACCTGCTCTTCCATCTCTGGCTCATCCGCCTACTCTTGAATTGAAATCTCTACCGGATTCTCTTAAGTACGCTTATCTGGGTCATGACCAAACTCTGCCTGTGATTATTGCTTCTCATCTCACTTCTACTCAAGAAGCTCAACTCTTAGATGTCCTTAAAGATCATAGGGGGGCAATTTGTTGGTCGGTGGCGGATCTCAAGGGGATTAGTCCAGATGTTTGTATGCACCACATTTACTTAGAGGACAATGCCAAGCCGAGTAGGGAGATGCAGCGCCGGTTTAATCCTAACATGAAAGAGGTGGTTAAGCAGGAGGTGGTGAAATGGTTGGATGCAGGGATTATATATCCCATCTCTGATAGTAAGTGGGTCAGCCCCAAACAAGTTGTTCCAAAGAAATCCGGGCTGACCGTGATTCAAAATGAGAAGGGTGAAGAGGTGACAATGAGACTACAAACGGGATGGAGAATCTGTATTGATTACATAAAATTGAACTCAATGACAAATAAAGATCATTTCCCTCTCCCGTTTATTGATCAAATTTTGGAGAAATTGGCTGGACAAAGATATTTTTACTTTTTGGATGGATACTCTAGGTACAATCAGGTTGCTATCTACCCGGAAGATCAAGAGAAAACTACATTCACGTGTCCTTATGGCACGTTTGCTTTCAGGAGAATGCCGTTTGGGCTTTGCAATGCCCCTGCCACCTTTCAGCGGTGCATGATGGCCATATTTTCTGAAATGGTGGGAGAATTCTTAGAAGTTTTCATGGATGACTTCTCAGTTTTTGGAGACTCAATTGAGTGCTGCTTGGAGAATTTGCAGAGAGTACTTGCACGATGTATTAAATCTAATCTGGTGCTTAGCTGGGAGAAAAGTCACTTCATGGTAAGAGAAGGCATTGTGCTAGGACACATTGTTTCAGAGAGGGTGATATAAGTAGATAAGGCTATGGTTGATCTGATTTCCAATCTTCCTCCCCCTTCGTCCGTCAAGCAAATTCGCTATTTTCTTGGCCATGCGGGTTTTTATAGAAGATTTATTCAAAACTTCTCTACCATTACTCGCCCGCTCACTAAGCTGCTAGCCAAGGACACTCCATTTCACCTAGATGAGTCTTGTCTTGAGGCTTTTCATTCTCTAAAGACAGCCCTGGCCCAAGCTTCGATTCTTCAATCACTGGATTGGTCGCTGCCATTCGCAAGCATGTGCGATGCCTCAGACTATGCCATAGGAGCTGTCTTGGGGCAGAGGATTCATAGGAAACCGGTGTTGATTTATTATGCGAGTCGCACTCTCGCCGATGCTCAATTGAATTATACCACCACAGAGAAAGAACTTCTGGCAGTTGTGTTTGCCCTAGAAAAGTTTTGCTCATATCTTTTGGGGTCCAAAGTCATTGTCTATTCTGATCATGCTGCTTTGAAATATCTGCTCACCAAGAAGGATGCTAAACCCCGTTTGATTCGATGGATTCTGTTACTGCAAGAATTTGATCTGGAAATCAAAGACAAGAAGGGGTTAGAAAATGTTGTGGCTGATCATTTGTCAAGAATAGTGATACCCGAGAGTGCTCCAATGTCTGATTCTTTTCCAAATGAATAATTATTATCCATATCTCACACCTCAACCCCCTGGTATGCTCACATTGTCAACTTCTTGGCAGTAGGACAGATCCCGGGTGGGTGGACTAAGCAGGAAAAGGATCACTTCTTTGCTAAGGTCAAGCACTATTTTTGGGAGGACCCGAAACTGTTTCATATGAGTCATGATCAGATCATAAGAAGATGTGTCCCCGAAGAGGAACAACAATTTGTCTTGAATTTTTGTCACAATCTAACTTGTGGGGGACACTTTTCAGGGAAGAAGACTGCGGCTAAGGTGTTACAAAGTGGATTTTATTGGCCCCCTTTATTTAAGGATGCTTATGAATGTTTAAAAACATGTTTGAGGTGTCAAGCTATGGGCAATAATTCGAAGAGAGATATGATGCCGCTTAATCCCATTCTGGTTGTTGAAATCTTTGATGTTTGGGGAATAGACTTCATGGGACCATTTCCACCGTCCTTTGGGAATGAATACATCTTGGTAGCGGTCGATTATGTTTTAAAATGGATTGAAGCTGTAGCCACAAGAACCAATGATCATAAGGTGGTGATAAAATTTGTCAAGAAGAACATCTTCTCTAAATTTGGATGTCCCAGGGCTATGATTAGTGATGGGGGGTCCCATTTCACGAACTTCCAATTCCACGCTTTGCTTCGCAAATATGGCATCACTCATAAGTTCACTACCCCCTATCATCCCCAAACCAGTTGCCAGGTGGAGGTTTCCAATGGGGAGATTAAGAACATTCTGCATAAGACAGTTAGGCCAGATAGGAAAGACTGGTCTGAGAGACTAGATGATGCACTTTGGGCCTATAAAACTACTTTTAAGACTCCTATTGGTATGTCTCCGTAGCGCCTCATTTTTGGAAAAGCCCGCCACTTGCCCGTAGAACTTGAACATAGAGCCTATTGCGCCATTAAGCAAGTCAATTTTGACTTAACTCAAGGTGGAGCCCAGAGAGCCTTGCAACTCAATGAACTAGAGAAACTAAGGAACGAAGCCTATGAAAATTCCAGGATTTATAAAGCTAAAACCAAGGCTTTCCATGATAAGCATATTCATAGGAAAACTTTTCATGCTAATCAAAAGGTTTGGCTTTTCAATTCACGGCTACGCTTGTTCCCTGGTAAGTTAAAATCCAGATGGGATGGACCGTTCATAGTTGTTAAAGTATTTGACCATGGAGCCGTTCAAATTCTAAATCCACAAAATGGTCACATTTTTACTATTAACAGTCAAAGGTTGAAACCATACCTGGAAAATGAGCTATTATCACCAAAAGAATCCATAGCATTATGTGATCAGGAATGAATTCCTTTTGAGCTTTCATGCGTCTGGCTGAAGACGCTAAACTTAGCGCTTCTGGGAGGCAACCCAAGGTTTTTGAGATTTGATGTTTTATTTTAGTGTGTTTATTTTTCAGTTATCAGGCCAAAAAGAGAAAGAGCCGTCGTCATTTTTGTTGTGCCCCTGTGATTTTGATGATAGCAAACACTATGAATCACCATATGTTTGTGTTTGCATGAAAGATTGAATGATTGCATGCTCAGTCATTTATCTAGCACGTTTCAAGCTCTACCACACACATCAGGTCCGAGCATATAGAGTGCATCGGTGCATTGACCAATTCGTGCATATTTCTGATCAACGCCTGTTTGCATATATTAGCCATAGTCAGTGCACTCGTCTGTCTCATGCGTACACTAAGTCTATACATCAATTAGCTGATAACTAAGTAAGTCTATACATCCGTTAGCTCAGCTCGTGACTTAGTCAGTGCAATCCATGTTCATTGTGCATGTGTGCATGTCTGCACATTCCTTAGTGGCTAGTCTGTACAACCTCCGGTTGATTCATTCGATCAAGTCTATACAGCCAGAGCCAGTGTTCTTCACGCATCTACATAGTCAGTGCATCGCCCTCATGCATACACAAGCACCCAAAGTCTGTACAACCGTTATTGATATGTGCATTTAAGTTCATACATCACTTCATCAAGTCTATACAGGATGCATTCATGCATAAACACTAGGTAGCAAAGTCTGTACATCGTCTTGGCGCATGCACGCAAAGTCTGTACATCGTCTTGGCGCATGCACGCAAAGTCTGTACATTCCTTGATAGCATGCCTGAGCATTCATCCTCAATGTGCATACTTTCATCTATGCAAGAGTGCATTACATGCATTTAAATGTCAGTGCATCCATTTTCATTGTACATACCTCGATAGATGCAAACTATAGTTCACACATTCAAAGTCTGTACATTCTTCAATGGCATATCTGTGTATCATTTGCACAATACACACAATGTCTGCACACTCCTTGATGGCATGTCCTTGCACTTATCTTCAATGTGCATACCTTCCTTTATGTATACTGCATTCCACGCCATTAAGTCTATACAATTCTCGAACTTACTCGATGCATCTCCTTCCTTATTCTTCAGATTAATTCGAACTAATAATCAAGCTTGATCTGACAGAACTACAAGCACGTGATCCCAGGCAAATGATAGGCACGTGATCCGAGGAAAGGAAGCTTCTATCCCCTAACACGTGGACTAGTGGAATTTCAGTAGGGCTCTGTTGTTTGATCCATACGAAGCCCCTGTTCCTATATAAAGTCACATCACCTTTCAAAGAAGGGTTGTTGGTGCTGGAAGAGTGGCCATCAGAAGTAAAGAAAGGAGAGCCAGCAGAAGAAGAAAAACAGAAGACATCTGAGCACAGCCAGAGAGAAAAGAGAGCAGCAGAGAGAAAAAGAGAAGTTGCAGAAGAATAGAGAGAGAGAGTTCGCGAAGAAGAAGATAGAAGACTCCATTAGAAGATCTGTCTTCACTAGAATCTGGATCAAATCCAATCCAGTCAGCTCCATGGGAGCCACATTTGCATTTCATTGATTACAGCTTTTAGTCGCTGTTATTTCTTGTTTCCTACTTTCATTTTTAACCTTTCTTCAAGCTGTTTGTCAGCGGGCGAGGTGGATACCGAGGACAGCAAGCTGTGAAGCTCAGCGGTTTGCAGAGGAGGATTCCTCTAGACGGGTTAAGCTGTAATCCCCAGCGGTTGTAGAGGTGTGGTATCCTCTGGTCGGCGAAGCTGTAATGCCCAGCTATTCAAGCCGTTTGTCAGCAGCTGTAGGCAAGCTGTGAGGCCCATCGGTTTAAGCTGTGTATCAGCAGGAATCCACACTCGGGTTGAGTGTGGGGTGGAAGTTGGTCTGGAAGACCGAACCACCTAAAAATCTCTTGTCTACCGTGGTTTGATTGCTCATCTGATTGTCGCTAGATGAATGGATAGGTGTGTTTCAAGTGAGTATTCTTTCTGAATGCTTTAAGGCACACACTGCTCTGATTTGATTCTGTCTACGGCTTAGACTTGCTCAGGTGCCTGCATTGTTGCAGTTCAACTGGTTGATCAAGTGTTTCTTCAAATCTCTTCTTAAAGAGCCCAATTGATCTTTATTCCGCAACTGTGTCTAGTTACAAGCTTTAATTAGGCAATTTTTGAAGGGGAGATTCATTCACCCCCCCTCTGAATCCATAGCACCAGCTACAACAATTGGTATCAAAGCGGGTTGTTGTGCATTGGATCCAACGATCCACAGCAGATCCTGACTCTTTTGTGGTGCATTTCAGAGTGGGTTTCTTGTGCTCGGTGTTTTGATTCACTGATTTAGTGCCTTGCTTTGCTCATCTGATTACAGTGCATTTATCATCTCTCGATGGCTCATCCCCCAATATTCAGAGGTAATGACTTTGATCCTTGGCTAAAAAACTTCTATCGGTATGTAAAATCAACCGATCCTAACCTTTGGAAGGTGATAACTCATGGTCCACATAAATTATCAAGGGATAAATCTAAATGGACTGATAAGGATAGATTAAAAGACTCTGTCAACTCTAGAGCATTAGATTTAATGAAAGCATCATTTGACAGAGCTCTAATTTCATGTGTTTCTTCTTGCAGGTCTGCCAAGGAGATTTTGGAGAAACTAAACCTTACCAGGAATCACAACACATGTCTGATGGTTGACGATGATGGACAACAAGAAGAAAATGAAGAAGAAGATGAAGATGAGGTACCTTGTGAATTTGATAATTATAATGTGGATGATTGGATTGAAGCATATCATGATTTGCTTGGTTCTTGCGAACAGTTGAAAAAATGAAATAAATCTCTGAAAAAGAAGTTGAATGATCATGTGAATGCTAATTCTGGAGGTGAGGACATGGAACTCCTGAAGATAGAAAATGACATATTTAGAAGACAATTAAAAGATTTTGATTCTGTTAATTCCAATCTAGATCATTTGAAATCTGAAAAAGAAACACTTATGAAACAAATTGGTTTACACAAAAAGGAAAATCAAGAGCTTGTTTGTGAAATTTCTGAACTAAAGGAAAGACTTAGCTTGATTGATGATGATCAGAGTCATAACAATAATGTAGTTCAGAATGAAAAATTGATGAGAGATTTAGAGTGTGTCAGTTCTGAATTGGAAGACATGAAATTTGAAAATGAAAAACTCAAAAAATAGTCCAAGGAATTTGAACACAAATCAATGAATCTTGAAAAAGAAAATAGACTGATTTCTGAGAAGCTGGAGGCTGACAGAGTAATAAATCTAGAGGTTCAGAAAAATCTCAACAAACTTCAATCTGAGAAACAACAAGAAATGTTTTATGAATGTCAGTTTTCCTTAGATGATTGGATGCTTGATGATGAACTCCTAGAGCAAAATAATAAATTAAAAGAGGAAATCAACAAGCTGAAACATCTAAACACCACACTGTCAGATAGGTTATTGACAATTGAAAGAGGTAAGTGCGTGAGCATGGATAATTCTGATAGGTTGGTGGATGCAGAACAAGAAATTGAGAGCCTAAAAACCATCAACCAAATGTTGAGTGGAAATGTCACTTGTTGTGAAGAGAAGATAGCTGGATATAAGCTTACAATCACATCCCTTCAACAAGAAGTTGATGATCTTAACAAGTCCCTATCTGAAGCTGACAATGAAATAAAATTAAAACAGGAAGTTGAAAAACTCAAAAGTCTGAATGATGCCTTGCATCAACAAGTCATGTCTTGTGAAACAGACCTGTCCAGATATGAAGCTAATATTGTTGTCTTAAATTCTGAGATTCAAGATTTGAAAAATTCTCTATCAAAATTTGTCAAAGGTAAGGAAAATCTGAATAAGCTTCTTGGAAATAATGTTAATTTTCAGAGAGAGGGGCTGGGTTACAATCTGACAAATAAAAGGATTAATGGGAATAAAACGTCTACTGTGTTTGTAAAAGCTTCTAATCAAAACAAAACCTTTGCTCCTTCTGTTTTTCAATTTACTGCACAAAAATCCACTATCAGTTCCAAAACTGTAGAACAAACTCAAAAATTGAAAAAGAATGAAAATCTACAGAAAAGGGACAAAGACACTCCTGTTGGTACGAAGAATGCTGCACACAAGTCACATGATCTCTCACACACTCATACTAAAAAGGGGTCATGTTATTATTGTGGGAAGGTAGGCCACGTAATGGAAGATTGCAGATTGTTGTTAAAGGATGAGCATGCAAGTGAAACATTACATTCTAGAAATTCTTTTGATAGAAACCATGCTACTAGGAAGCCTGATGCTTCATGTTATTATTGTGGTAAGCATGGTCATCTCATGAATGCATGCTTTATCATGAAAGAAGACAATAAACTGCATGCCATGTCTTCCATGCATTTTCATGGCCTATACGGAACTAAACCCAAGTCTAGTCAGCACACTGTGTGCTTTAACTGCAACAAGTCTGGGCATAAGGCTGTTGAGTGCTGGTCAGAAAATTAATGGAATGATTCTGAATCAAACAGCAAGCATCTCAGGTGCTTTGAATATGGTAAGCACGGGCATACAGTCAGGAATTGTTGGTATGTTCAGGGAAGCCTTATAAATGCAAAGTTTTCAAAATTTCCTGCAAGGCTATCAATGAATAATTCATGCTTCAATTGTGGTAAACTAAGGCATAAATCTACTGATTGCTGGTTGTCAGATAATAAGAAACAAACTGTTCATGCATACAACAGAAAGTCTTATGATCATGTTTATAGACCTCATACTGCTGTTAATATGCATCATAAGAACCAAAAACCAGTCATTTCATGTAGATACTGTGGTAGAACTGGACATTCTATGGACAATTGTTACCTGATGGATCATGATGATAATGTTGCTAAAAGACTGTTCAGAACACCTGTCAGGGTTAACGTAGGACCCAAGGCTGCTTGGGTCCCTGTAGGATCAAAATGATCAATATGTTGCAGGTGTGCCTTGGAATAAACAAAGAGGGGTAAATTAACCAAGGCACCCAAGTTGATAAAACCCCATTCAAGCACTCTTCAGGTAATACTTGCACTCTTCACATGTGGTTAATTGAATTCCTTGGTAATATATTTTTAACTGCATATCATGTTTCATGCATACATGCTCCTTTATTTATTTTGACACTTGCATTGAGCTTCATGGGCTTACTTGTTTGTACTTTGAGCTGTGTGTGCATATATGTGAATTGCATATACATGCATTTGACATACAGTCATTGAAAATCTGATGCACTTAGGACTGTTGGTATTGCATTGTCATGCATGACCACTATGGTATATAAAATGGTAAGCTACTAAAAGGCAGGTGAAATCTATCTGGAGGTTCTTACTATGTGTGAGATGATCCTTTAGACCAAGTTCTCCACCTATTACCATGGGTCATATTGCTTAATAGGGCAGTCTGAATGAGCATGAGTCACAAAATCATATGTTCATCCTTCATTCCAAACATTGCATAATGTCAGGGGGAGTCTGTCTAGCTCTTGCATGCCTTCATGCCACAAGAGGCTTGTATAGTCACTGAAAATCTGATAGGACTACATATGCCCCCGATGCATCCATAAGCATAGTTCATGACTTCCCATACATAAAGTCCCATGCACCATCTTCATGACATGTATAATGATTCAATGCATTTAGTTAGGGGATACATGTTGCCAAATGCATACAATTATGTCATAATTCATTGCACATCACTCATATTGAAAATAACAAGACTGTGTTCTGCTGGCTGTTCATCTAGCTGTCTTACTATCTCATTCAGTCAACCATTGCTCCCATCTTCAGCTTGAGCTCACCCATTTCACGAGTCTGAATTTATTGTGTTCTGCTTATGCATCTACTGAGGGGGAGCTGATCGTTCTTGAATAAATCTGCCTGATGATCTTCTGGGTATTTCTGACTCACCTTGACACATCCTTTGCTGCACTTCTTGATAGTTTTCTTTTGGAAGTGTCGACACCATGAGCTATCACTTTTGATTGTTCTGAAGTGTGGATCTTGTGAGCAGATGTCGACACATTCTAGGATGATCTTCTGATCATGTTTCTGCACTTACTCTCTTGATTGGAATACTTGTCATATTCTTAAACTTATTTTTCGAAACACTGCATATCTCCTAGACCTTGAAGATCTTGAAACATGCCTGACCTCCAGTTATCTTGCTTGGTGTGCATATCTAAAAACATTGAGCTTCAAAATCACTTATTCTTGCTGGATCTCTTCTGTCAGTCATTCATGAAGATTTCAATGGGCATGTCTCGATCATAAGTCTGAAAACACTTGAACTAGGAATCTTCTATTGTACGATTTTATGAATGTCTGAAATAACTCAGCTGGTTTAAGTTTAATGTATTCATTGAGTTGACTTTAAATCTCTTAAAAGTATCTGAGTCAACTTTAATAAACTTTAACCAACTAATTCATGTTGAATCTTGTAAAATCTTTTGAAATCTGAAAATGTTAAAATCATGGCTTTATTTGGTTAAATTATATGAAATCAGTATTATTTTTAAGCATATGATGATTCTGAAACGTTCCTAAGGGTAAATTCTGTCAGAGCAATGATTTTGGTCACTGAGAAACCATGTCCATTGACCAAGAAGTCTAGAGGATTGTGTCATGAAGTGCCATAATTAACTCTGCTAAATAAAATTCATTGAATATCCAGGCAGAGCAATGGCTTGAACACTGAGAAATATACTTCACTTATCAATGAAATAAGGTAAAGTATGTCATGAGGTGTCAATACTATCTCTGAAGCATGACAGTTAGTCACACTAAGTGCTCAGGGATACTGGCGTCGAAACAACGTGTATCCTCTAGCCACAAGGTGTGTACTGAACTTAATTGCACCTGATAAACTTGCTATGAAATCTTGTACTGTGTATAAAGAAAAATCTGAAATTATTTGAAGAAGTATGATTGATCCTCAGGAACTAAATCTGAATTCTTTCATGATGTTTAACCTCAATACTAATGATTATAATTTCTGAAGAAGTCATTAAAATTGACTGAGTAAGATGAAGGGAGGTTAATCAAGATATAAATATGAGGGCTTGGTTCACTTTTATTAAACATTGATGTTCAGATATGAGTACATAATTTTATTGTCAAACTATGTATACATCATATTTAAACCATGATGTTCAAATAAAAATTCATAAGCCCCTATAATGGAAGAGTCTGAACCATCCGTTTATTCAGATTTATGAAATAAGTATCTTATTGAAAATCTTCTATTTCCTTGAAAGATCATGTAGTCTGCATGCTGCCATGTCATCCTTCCTGAATGTCTTCTTGACATATCTCTCACCTTACACTCTTGAAAGCCTTGCTTCATTCAGATCAGGGAGCATTGGATTGTTTTTAAAGAAGAGGTTAGGTCTTGTCTAGATTGCACTTATTACTTTTTAAAGGGGGAGGTTCATTTGTGATCTTGTCAAAGGAGGAGGATAGATTGATTGGCTCTTGTCTCGTCTGCATCATGTAAGCATTAGTTTCTCCATGAATCACATTCATTATTCATAAGGAGAGAATACATCTGCAACATAGACTTGATTGGTGCTTCATTTAACTGCCTCTGTGATTTCTATGCCTAAATGATCTAGTCAAAGGGGGAGTGTTTAATTCAATCATGTCATGCATGTTTGTCTTTCTCCTCTCAAACTATTTTCTTTTTGATGAAGTCAAAGGGGGAGAATAGTTTGACATGAGTTAGTGTGACTCATAGTGTTGCCATCATCAAAAAGGGGGAGATTGTTGTGCCCTTGTGATTTTGATGATAGCAAACATTATGAGTCACCATATGTTTGTGTTTGCATGAAAGATTGAATGATTGCATGCTCAGTCATTTATCTAGCATGTTTCAAGCTCTACCACACACATCAGGTCCGAGCATATAGAGTGCGTCGGTGCATTGACCAATTCGTGCATATTTCTGATCATGCATGTTTGCATATATTAGCCATAGTCAGTGCACTCGTCTGTCTCATGCGTACACTAAGTATATACATCCATTAGCTGATAACTGAGCAAGTTTATACATCCGTTAGCTCAGCTCGTGACTTAGTCAGTGCAATCCATGTTCATTATGCATGTGTGCAAGTCTGCACATTCCTTAGTGGATAGTCTGTACAACCTCCGGTTGATTCATTCGATCAAGTCTATACAGCCAGAGCCAGTGTTCTTCACGCATATACATAGTCAGTGCATTGCCCTTATGCATACACAAGCACCCAAAGTCTGTACAACCGTTATTGATATGTGCATTTAAGTTCATACATCACTTCATCAAGTCTATACAAGATGCATTCATGCATAAACACTAGGTAGCAAAGTCTGTACATCGTCTTGGCGCATGCACGCAAAGTCTGTACATCGTCTTGGCGCATGCACGCAAAGTCTGTACATTCCTTGACAGCATGCCTGAGCATTCATCCTCAATGTGCATACTTTCATCTATGCAAAAGTGCATTACATGCTTTTAAATGTCTGAAGACTTGTTGACGGCATGTTAGTGCATCCATTTTCGTTGTACATACCTTGATAGATGCAAACTGCAGTTCACACATTCAAAGTCTGTACATTCTTCAGTAGCATATCTATGTATCGTTTGCACAGTACACACAATGTCTGCACACTCCTTGATGGCATGTCCTTTCACTTATTTTCAATGTGCATACCTTCCTATATGTATACTGCATTCCACGCCATTAAGTCTGTACAATTCTTGAACTTACTCGATGCATCTCCTTCCTTGTTCTTCAGATTAATTCGAACTGATAATCAAGCATGATCTGACAGAACTATTGGCACGTGATCCCAGGCAAATGATAGGCACGTGATCTGAGGAAAGGAAGCTTCTATCCCCTAACACGTGGACCAGTGAAATTTCAGTAGGGCTCTGTTGTTTGATCCATACGAAGCCCCTGTTCCTATATGATGTCACATCACCTTTCGAAGAAGGGTTATTGGTGCTGGAAGAGAGGCCGTCAGAAGTAAAGAAAGGAAAGCCAGCAAAAGAAGAAGAACAGAAGACATCTGAGCACAGCCAGAGAGAAAAGAGAGCAGCAGAGAGAAAAAGAGAAGTTGCAGAAGAATAGAGAGAGAGAGTTTGCGAATAGGAAGATAGAAGACTCCATTAGAAGATCTGTCTTCACTGGAATCTGGATCAAATCCAATCCAGTCAGCTCCATGGGAGCCACATTTGTATTTCATTGATTACAACTTTCAGTCACTGTTATTTCTTGTTTCCTACTTTCATTTTTAACCCTTCTTCAAGCTGTTTGTCAGCGGGCGAGGTGGATACCTCGGACAGCAAGCTGTGAAGCTCAGTGGTTTGCAGAGGAGGATTCCTCTGAACGGGTTAAGTTGTAATCCCCAGCGGTTGCAGAGGTGTGGTATCCTCTGGTCGGCGAAGCTGTAATGCCCAGCTATTCAAGCTGTTTGTCAGCGGTTGTAGGCAAGCTGTGAGGCCCAGTGGTTTAAGCTGTATATCAGCAGAAATCCACACTCGGGTTGAGTGTGGGGTGGATGTAGGTCTGGAAGACCGAACCACCTAAAAATCTCTTGTCTACCGTGGTTTGATTGCTCATCTGATTGTCGCTAGATGAATGGATAGGTGTGTTTCCAGTGAGTATTCTATCTGAATGCTTTAAGGCACACGCTGTTCTAATTTGATTCTGTCTATGGCTTAGACTTGCTCAGGTGCCTGCATTGTTGCAGTTCAACTGGTTGATCAAGTGTTTCTTGGAATCTCTTCTTAAAGAGCCCAATTGATCTTTATTCCGCAACTGTGTCTAGTTACAAGCTTTAATTAGGCAATTTTTGAAGGGGAGATTCATTCACCCCCCCCTCTGAATCCATAGCACCAGCTACAACAATTTTGCCCCGCCCACGAGGTTGTATCCTTCTATCCTAACCATATTATATGTTTACTTATTCTCTGATCTTTCTATTGCATATGCCATTGAGGACAATGTCATTCTAGTTGGGGGGGAGAGAGAAAAAAAATTGTTTCATGTGAATATAATCTGATACGAGTCCTTGCTTGATATCATGCATTAATGAAAAAATGAAATCCCCATTTAAAGTTTCATGATTCATGCTTCCATTGAAAGTAATTCTGGAATAGAAATGACTAGATAAGGATGATGAAAAATTTATCTAATCTAGCCATGGAAAACTGATCTAAGAATCTCTTTAAAGTTCATGTGCACTTTAGAAAAATGAAATAAAATCACTTTACACGCTAATGAAACATGCATGACAAGCCTTCTGCTATTTTGGGAATGTTATCTAATATTCTGCACTTCTTCAACAAGAGATCTTTTATAAGCTTTCTGTCAAGTTATCCATAAAAAGTTAGTGCAAAAGTACAATTGAAAAAAAAATAAGAAAAGAAAACACCATGAAAAATACTCCGAATCTGAGTAATCGGGCCTACTTCACTTAAGACGTGTTGAGATTCGCGTCAAAAGGATAAGGGAACCTTGATCTGCGAAATCGGATTTGCTTCGAGGTTCGCGTTAAACAGTGAAAGGTAGTGCAGCATCATGTGTGTAGAAAAATAAAAAGATCCCTAAGGGACGAAACAATAAGGCAGACAAAAAGCTAATATTCTTAATGCTCTAATTAAGAAGTGCAGGGTTGAAAGGCACATGTTCGGAATAGTAAATGGGGGATGCAACTGTCTTCACTGTGGACTTAGCATTTCACATGTACAAGTGCTATTAAATTTTGATTAGAATTCTTGATCATATGTTTTAATTTACTACATAAGGCTAGTGTGTGTTAATGATTCTGAATTCCTAATCTTTAGTTATTTCTGTGAAGGAAAAGTTGGATATGAAAGTATGAATTTTACAAACTTCTGTTGGTCTTGAATTTTTAATTATTTGCATTGCTAAGGGACTAGCAGTGAGTAAGTTGGGGGGTGTGATAAGTGTGTAATTTTTACATGTTAATTTATGTTCTAACACATTTTTTATGAGCTTTAATATACATCACTATGTATTTATCATAGTTAATTTTAATTTCAGATCAAAATATTTAATTGCCTGATTTAATTAAAATTTAATTTTATTTTATAGGCACAAAGGAAGATCATAACAAGAGGAATAAAAAGAAAATAAATAAGAAGACAAATGGGCCAAAGCCCATTCACATCCAAGAGCCCATGGCCGACCAAGTCCAATGCTAATCCAAACAAAATAAAAAAAAGAAAGAAAAGTAAAATAATTGTTTATATATATGATATATATATTATATATATTTGATATATATATATATATTGATATATATATAGATATATATAGATATATATATAACATATATATATATATATATATATATATATATATATATATATATATATATATGTATGAAGGTAATTCTACGTAAAAGTTCAAGGTGGCTTCAAATACATACAAGCCTTTTCACCTTAATATTTAAGGAGGCTTTTTCACGTTGAATATAGAAGGCTTCACAATGCAGAAAAAGGCCTCATTCAACTTCAATGCAACAAGGGCAATGCCTTCACGTGGAGCATCTTCAAGGTGGTGGGCGCATGCAGACAAAGGCCTTGGCTTGTGGGCTCTTCACTTCAACACACGCGGGCCTCCTTTTCTCACAAGGCAACTGGGTCCACTTGGCAATGATACAAGCTGGAAGGTCTTCAACGTGGACCGATCAAACACCAACAACACACAAGATGGCAAGTCGGCTATAACATTCTTCAAACGCTGGGCATCTTCAACGTCAACTACAAAGGGAAAGGTGGCACGTAACGCATCAAGAGCCATGCATTTCGGCCATTGCGGCAGGAGTCTTCACAATGCAGCTGCCAATGTTGAAGAGTGAGAGAAAGTGAGAGAAAGAGGGAGAAAGTGAAAGAGAAAATTTCATAAAAAAATACAAAGGTGTGCAACACATTGTGATATCTCATTCCAAGTCAAAAATAGCATCTTGGATGTTCACATTAAGAATAGGGTTAAGTTTAGCCCTATAAAAAGGGCTCCTATTGTGTATGAGAAGGGGGTTCTTCTTGGCCTTGGTAGAGTTACGTGAGAAGAGTTGGAGAGTGTGGTTTGAGAGTTTTAAGTGTAATATTTGTGGGTTTCTCTTGTTGTATTGTTCTGTTCTTGGTGTTCTTAAGAGTTTAGTCTTTTATCAGCTCTTTTACATGTTGTTCTGTACTCTATTTCAATTTATGGTCTTCACAAAACTTGTTTATTATTCTGTGTTCTACATTTTCTCTTTTTATCTCCTCCTCTAATTCTTCTTCGTTTTCAAGTTATGACATGTTTTTCTAAGTTCTATCCTAATGTGTTACTATTTATTTGAGGTGATAGTCTCCACCATTTCTCCATTTTGAAGCCCTTTCAATCTCCTTTTCATTCTACGTTCTTTATAGAAGTTGTTTCTCTCTTATAGATCTAACTTTTATTCTTCTATCACTTCCTCTAATTCTTCATCGATTTTAAGTTATTTTTATTTTCCCACGGTTCTGTCATTTACGAGTTTACTGTTCATCCGCGCCGATAGATGTCAGTGTTTCACATTTTTCACCTTCTTTCTCTCATTTTCTATCTCTGAACTCTTCATGAAAGGTCTTTCTAACCCTCAGATCTTTAACTTTTTCTTCTGTCACTTCTTCCAATTCTCTCCGATTTTAAAGATATTTCATTCCTTAACTCACTCTATTTTCATTATAATTTTCCTTACGTAGCTCTTCTATCCACCTCCCTTTCTTTATATCCTTCACACCTTAAGGCGGTTGTTCTCTCTCGGTCATCTCCTGGCGATGTTCTACCAAAGCGGGACGGCGATCAAAGGCTCGGCACGGCATGGACGGCATCATTCTTCTAATTTCTCGACTTATTTCTTCCTTTATTCTTTTAATTTTAAAATTTTGCTTTTGATTTACATAGTTATAATTTTCAAATCAAAGTTTTTTTCATGCAATTTGATTTTTCATTAGTTTAAATCTCATTCAAAACTTCTGATTTTTCAAATACAAGAATTTTCTTCCATGCTATTTTGAAACTATTTCTTCTCCGTGGGATCGACCCGTATTCACCACTTTGCTTAAATTTTAATATTTTTAAGTGAGTGAGTTCGGTAAATTTTTAAATTGTGGCACGACATTTTTAACGACATTTGTTGGAGCGCATCATTATCTCCCTGGGAACTAGACCCGAGGGGCACCAAAGGTAGGGTGCACCCTCTCCGTGGGGTTGAAATAGGTAGAGAGAGGGGTGGAGAAGGCTTGGCAGGTGTGGGTAAAGGAAATGCGAGCGGCGGAGAGATAACGACGATGATGGGCTATGGTGGGGGGAAAGGTTTGGAGGGTAGAGGTGTAGGAGAGGGCAAAGGTGAAGATGGCGGCGTGGGTGGAGATGAAGGCAATGGCGGGGGGTTGGGCGTAGGGGTAGCTTGCTCAGGCTCGGACGATGATGGCGAATGGAGTGGGATCGGTAGCGGGGATGGTTGTAAAGGTGAAGGAACATGGATCGTTGTGAGGGGAGGCGATGAAGACGGCGGTGGTGACGGTAATGGCGATAATGGAGGAGGTGATGATGGAGATGTGGCCAATGGAGGCAGCGAAAATGGGGGTGGAGAAGGTGGTGGCGAGGCAAAAGAGGTGGCAGGTCGTGGCAACCATCTCCGACGTGTCGGTACAACACGTCGAGCGGCGTTGGGAGTAGAAGCGGTGGTGGAAATGGAGGGTGAAAGAGAAGAGTTTGTACTGGCCTGAGCAGAGGCTTGGGTAGGTGAAGGAAATGGGATGGGAGAGGGGATAGATAATGGAGCGGGCGCTTCATCAACTGAAGAATCACAGGGATGCCCTTGGTCTTGAGACAGAGATGGCTGCCTAGGCGGTGCTTGCTGCTGCTGCTGCTGTTTGCGAAGATCTACAATAACTTGGTGCATGATAGCCCAATCAATCATCTTCTTGTCTTCCAAGCTGTAAACAAGTTCCCGAAACTCGGGGCAGTCCTCAATCAAATGCCCCTGTTGATGATGGAATTCACAGAAGTGGAGCAAATTCCCGACCGCGGGTCGGCAAGGCATAACCGGAGGGAGTTGCAATGCATGGGTCGCCATCAAAGCCCTGAAAATGTTCATAAGAGATTCTGGCAACAGAGGGTGAAAAGCCCGCTTCGGGCAAGGCGGAAGCAATGGGGGCAATTGCGAGGATGGAAGCGGGGGTTGCGAAGGCAAGAGCGCATGGTCACTGGTGGAAGGACCTGGTGGAGGCATGCGTGGAGCGAAAAAGGAGGTGGGAGGTATGTAGACAACATCCACATGCTCGGAGTGTGGTGTCTCCTTGACCGGGGTTAAAGGTTCATGCGGGTACGACGGAGCGGAAGGCTGACTCGTGGAGGGTTGGCATGTGGAGGTATATGGGTATGTGGGTGCGGAAGGTCGACTCATGGAGGGATATGTAGTGGAGTGCTGACTCGTGGGGGATGGCGGAAGGAAAGTGTATGTGGAAGGCGAAGGTGGAGGAGACTCGTGGTCAAGGGAAACTAGGAGTTGTTGGCTAATGAAGCGGGCTCGACTGTAGAGTTGTTGCCAGGAAGTGATATCATTCAGGGCTAAGACGGATCTAAATTCAGGCGTTGCATTAGAAATAACCATCTTGATCTGCTCGCCCTCCAGAATATGCCCTGGGACATGCGTGGCAAGATGACGCCAGCGGTCTGCAAACGTGGGGAATTCCTCGTCGGGCTTCATCTTCTCCTAGGCCAAATCCACCATAGAATATCTAGGCCCAACCTTGTCTCGGTACTGCTAAACGAATTTTTCTTGTATAACTTGAAAATTCATCATCTGCTCTTGCGGTAACGTGAAGAACCAATCCTTGGCCGAGCCCTCTAAAGATAGACCAAACAAATAAACCATCAAGCGTTGGTCATGTCAGAATTGGGCCGACTCATAAAGGAACTCCTTCAAATGGACGTAGGGGTCACCAATCCCACCATAGCGACGATATGCGGGAATCTGTGAACGTGGTGGGAGTTGAAGACCTTGAAAGGCAAATGGGATATCCAAAGAAGTTTGGGGATTGATTCGGCATTGTAATTCATTAAGCTGGCGTTGGGCTTGAGCGATCATCTCCTCGGTAGGAAGAGTCCGAGAAGGATATTGGCCAGCCTGAGCAAGAGAAGATGAATTTAAACCAGGATAATGTTGATGAGCCAAATAAGGGGATCTAGCCTGAGGTGAAGACAAACCCATTCCGAGAATGGAGGAATGCATGGGCCTGGAAGAATCGTGAATGTGGGAATGGGGACCGATCGGGCCAACAACAGAACGAGCGGGATACGAAGGCCCATTAAAAGAGTAGGGTCCAATGGAGGAATAAGGAGAAGGGCCCGCATGGGACGAGGAATCCACACGGGGATAAGAAGATGGAGAAGCATAGGAATAAGGTACAGGGGAGAAGTGCTCCATGGGGAGAATGGAGACTTTATATAGTGGACTTTAAAGAATTACAAGGAGGGAAATGCACCTAAGACAAATGCAACTAGATGGAGGGACGCACGAAAATAAATAAGCCTAAATGGGTCTAATCAAGAAAGGGTGTGGATGCACCACACAATTATTGGGGAATCGATGAAGGATCTAGAGGGGGGGTGAATAGATCAGTCACCCACTAAAAATTTGTGCAGTGATAACTAGTGCGGAAATAATTCAAGCTGCTGTTGGACAGTAGAAAGTCACACGAGAGTGATCACCGAGAGAGCCAACAGTAACAGATCTAAGCTTAAGCGATCCTAAGCATGCATCTACAACGGATAAATGAGATGATCAAGATGCACAATTAGTCTTCAGACAAACACACAGTGGGCAAGAGATTTTTAAGGTGGTTCGATCTCAAACCTGAGATCTACGTCCACCCCACACTCCTAATAGGAATGTGGCTTCCACCGTTGATTCATAGCTTCAACCGCTGGGCCTTACAGCTTGCCTACAACTGCTAAGCAACACAGCTTGCTGTCAGAGGTATCCACCTCGCCCGCTGAGCACCACAGCTTGCTGACTAGAGGAATCCTCCTCTACACCGCTGAGCAATACAACTTGGCTCTGCTGACTAACAGCTTGAAAACAAGGTTTTAGAAAATAAAATAGAAACAAACAAAAAATAAGAAAACTTGAATGAAATGTAGCTCACAATAAGCAATCTCAGTTTTGGTATATGAACCAAGAAACTGATGAACAATCATTCAGAGAAAGTCTCTCAGACTCCTCTCACTCAATTCTTTGTTTTCTCTTCTCTTCTCTTTTTGCTCTCTCTCTTTTCTCTGGATCGTGCAGACTCCTTACACTTCACGATTATTCCACTCACGATCACTCTGCTCCTCTGGAAGAAGCTTCTTATTTATAGAGCAGTGAACAGATGGGGCGTGTGCTTTCCACGATTCAGGCCCAATTGATTCTGCCACGTGGCAGCATTTCAGCATGCTACATTACACGTGTCACAATCCCGGTACTCCCCTTATCCTCGGATCACATGCCCTCCTTAAGCTCCTCGAGTAACAGTCAATGAGCAGTCTGAAAGAGTAGAAGATAATGCATCGAGTAAGTTTGAGTTTTGAACCAAACGTATACAAACATGATGCATCAGATAGGAAAGTATGAACATCGAGATTGAGTACACAGACATGCCTTTTATGAGTGTACAGACTTTGAATGCATGTAATGCAATTTGTATATGAAGAAGTATGCACATTGGGAATGAATGTACAGACTTGCTATCGACGAGTGACCAGACTTATAGTGCAATGTGTAAACGATGTACAGACTTTCTGAGCATGACGCTTAAGTCTGAATGCATCATTTATAGACTTGCTACGACTTAATATATGTGCGAGACATTTCAATACAATATGCATAAAATAAAGTATGCACATTGATAATGAATGCACGGGCATGTCATCAAGGAGTGTATGGACTTGGTGTGCATGCGACGCCAATGTACAGACTTGCTGAAGTTGATGATGCATGAACTTAACCACTCGTACTAGCAATGGGATGTATAGACTTTGAGTGCATGGTAAGGAGTGTATAGACTTGATATCATGCGGCGATATATAGACTTTGAATGCGTGCATGCTACAAGACAATGTACAGACTATTGGTGTGCATGCGCTGAGACGATGTGATGTACAGACTTGCTAGAATAACGCATGGGCAAGACAGTAAAGAATGTGCAGACTCAGCCACGAGCTGATCTAACAGATGTATAGACTTGCACAGTTGACGGCGAATGGATGTATAGACTTACTCAGTCAACAAAGCAACCGTGCAGGCTTAGTGTATGCATGGACCAACGAGTGCACTAACTTTGGCTAACACTTGCAAACAGACATCAATTAGAGATATGCACGAGATGGTCAATACACTGACTATGTGGCGTGCAACTAAAATTAATGCACCAATGCAAGCTATGCACGAACTAGAATTGACAACGCAATGCCCATACTGTGCAAACGCACACAGTATATATGAAGAACAATAAAGCATGCAGAGTTCTAATCTTACATTATTCATTAGTGGTTGCTATCATCAAAACAATATAACATCATCAAGCATAGGGGGCACAGCAATCTCCCCCTTTTTGATGATGGCAACACAATGAACAGATGCCATAAGATTGGTTCATGCAAGCACAAGCTTATGCACTTAGATGCACTTAGACGTATATATGCACTAGATGAGATTCCTATCCCATCTCCCATCTCCCCCTTTGCGCATTCTCCCCCTTTGCCATCAACAAATAAGGAACAGCGTTCTATGTGGCAGTTCAGAATGTGAGCACATTATGACACAATCCTTAAAAATATATGAATCGAGCAATAACTTTCTTGATGTCAATTAGGTTTAACAGTGATAGAGAGTTGAGGAGAAAGAACTGGATGTCTAAGATAGGATCATATACTTCAGTTATAGCAATGAACTTAAGTCACATGACCATAATAGTCTAGGTCGATACAAGACCCTAGTAACTTCAGAGGAAGTGAAAGACAAGGAAAGACACCTGAACATGTATTGAGATTAAACAATTGACCCTCAATGATATTTATTTTCAAAGGGTTACAGCAATTTTATTCACATGCTTTTGAATCTGGAACTTATTGAATAGACAAGTATTATTTATGCCGTTGACATTAGGTGTATACCTTGATCAGAGGCCAATACTCCCAGTTACTAAGCATAAACTACTATATCTATTTCTGATCAAAGCTACAGGAAAAATTTGCACCTTTGACGTTAAGGGTATACCTTGATCAGAGGCCAATACCCCTAGTTACTCAATGAAATCTCCCTGGTAGATTCGACCAATTGAACAGAGATAACCTGAGTCACTTCATGACTTAAGGTACTCTCCATTTCTTTGATGGAGACCTCAGTTTCTCAGTGAAACTCAGTCATTGCTCTGCCACATGTTCACTTCTTTTTCTTTGATGATTTTCAATTTAGCTGCCCTTGTAATTTTTAGAGAGAGTTGTTTAAGAACAATACAAGATTCTTGGTTTTCAAACCTGAACCAACACTAATTCTATCATGTTCGGGTACTGTGAGGACTTGTTCTATCATAATCATGAGATAGAGGTTAAGAGCTATAAATGCTTTCTATCATCTTATTTTCAGATGACAGTCTTTTAACCTTTACAGTCTATTAAAGTTAAACCATAGTTTCAATCAGCAAACACATGTGATTCTTATAATAGAAGGGTTGTAATAATTTCAGCTCACGATAATGAATCACACACTAGACTGTTATCCATTCGGTGAAGGGGTGGAACTTAGATATGATAATGCAAACCTCCCCCTGACAATAATATGCATTTCAGAGTTATGCAATGATTCGACCTATCATGCAGTTGACCCATTGGGTGCATCGACTATGTGTAGAGCATGCTTCAACATAAAGTCTATACAATGCAATTAGTTGACTACATGTGCAACCATCCATAGACTATATGCCAGACTATGCATCGACTACATAGATACTATGTGCAAGATATGCAGCATCAACCAAATATAGTCACAAGTTCAAGAACATGCAAACCAATTATTTCAAGCACATTAGGAGATATTTCAAGAGAGAAATTAGTCATTTTCGTGCTGGAATTTACAAAGCCCCAATTCTCTTCTTAGATATTTGAATCTTTCATTTCCAAGAGGTTTTGTAAAAATATCAGCAACCTATTTTTCAGTTTCAACGAAGACTAATTCAATTTCACTCTTGCTCACAGCATCTCTAAGAAAATGATGTTTGATATCAATGTGCTTAGTCCTAGAGTGGTGAACATGATTTTTAGTAAGGCAGATGGCACTAGTGTTATCACAAAGAATAGGAATACATCCTTGGTTTATTTGATAATCTGATAGCTGATGTTTGATCCATAGTACTTGGGTAGCATAATTTCCTGCAGCAACATATTCTGCCTCTATAGTGGAGAGTGCTACAGTGTGTTACTTTTTAGAGGCCCAAGATACTAGGCAGCCACCTAGGAATTGGCAATATCCACTAGTGCTCTTCCTATCTATCCGACACCCAGCATAGTCTGCATCAGTGTAGGAAATAAGCTCAAACTCACACTTAGCGGGATACCAAAGACCAAGTTCTAGGGTGCCTGACAGATATCTAAAGATCCTTTTCACTGCACTAAAATGAGACTCCTTAGGACTAACCTGAAATCTGGCACATAAACATACTGCAAATTGTATATCAGGCCTAGATGCAGTGAGGTACAAAAGGGATCCGATCATACCTCTATACATCTTTTGATCTACTGGGTTACCTTTTGTATCTTGATCAAGACTTGTGGAGGTACCCATTGGAGCTGCAATGTCCTTGAGGTCTTCGAGCTTGTATTTCTTCAGGAGGTCCCTAATGTATTTGGACTGGGCGATAAAAGTTCCATCTTTTGTTTGAGTCACCTGCAATCCAAGGAAGAGTTTCAACTCACCCATTGAGCTCATTTCAAACTCATGTGTCATTAATTCAAAAAATTCCCTGCACATCTTTGGGTTAGTTGAACCAAAAACAATGTCATCCACATAAATTTGAACAATGAGTATGTCAGGATGACTTACTTTCTTAAATAAGGTTTGGTCAATCTCACCTCTTGAGAACTCCTTCTCGATAAAGAATTTGCTGAGCCTGTCATACCAAGCTCTAGGAGCTTGCTTCAAACCATAGAGAGCTTTATTCAATTTATATACATGAGAAGAAAAGTCAGAGCATTCAAAACCAGGAGGTTGATGAACAAAAACATCCTCCTTAATTTCTCCATTGAGAAAGGAAGATTTTACATCCATCTACTGGAGATTTATTCCAAGGGAGCATGCATAAGCTAACAAAATCCTAATAGCTTCTAACTGTGCTACAGGGGCAAATGATTCTTCAAAGTCAATTCCAAATTCTTGGTTATACCCCTGAGCAACAAGTCTAGCCTTATTCTTGACAACATTGCCTAGCTCATCAGTTTTATTTCTAAAGACCCACCTTGTTCCAATGACATTTCCATCAACCGGAGGTGGGACTAGATGCCACACCTTGTTCCTATCAAATTGATTAAGCTCCTCATGCATGGCATTGATCCAATGCACATCCTTTAAGGCAATGTCAATGGACGTGGGTTCAACATGTGAAACCAATGCATATGCATTTAATTCATTTTGAGCTCTAAGAAAATCTCTAGTCCTGGGGGGTTCATGCATATCACCAATGATATTCTCAATAGGGTGGTCTCTTAAGAACCTTACATTGATGACTTGGTTACCTTGATCTTCATTAACCTCCCCCTGAATAGCGGGCTCTTCTGCATTATCTTCTTCTGGCTCTTCTTCCTGATCTGATTGATCTGTAGATTGTCGTTCATTCAATATTTCTCCATCATCTTCTTTCCTATACAGACCATTTTCACATTCTGTCAGGGATTCATCAAAGACAATATGTGGAGATTCTTCAACAGTTTTAGTATTTAAATTGTACACCCTATATGCTCTAGTGGTTTCAGAATATCCTAGGAACAAGCCCGGATCACTTTTGGGTTCAAACTTGTCAGGGTCTCGTTTATCATTAACATGGATAAAGCATTTGCATCCAAAAACCTTAAAGTGAGTAATTGAAGGTTTCTTACCTTTGATGATTTCATAGGGTGTTTTCTGAGTAAATGGCCTTACCATGGCTCTATTAATTACATAGAAAGTAGTATTGACTGCTTCTGCCCAGAATTTCCTTGGTAGACCACCTTCAACTAAGAGTGTTCGGGCCATCTCCACAAGAGTCATGTTCCTCCTTTCCACCACTCCATTTTTCTCTGGTGTTCTTGGTGAGGAGAACTGATGAGTAATCCCATTGACCCTGCAAAATTCATCAAATTGTAAGTTCTTAAATTCACCTCCATGATCAGATAAAATATTTTTAATTGAATGTTCATTTTTCTGCTTTATTTTCATGTAAAACCCCTGAAATTCTATGAATGCATCATTTTTATGAGTAAGGAAAAACACCCAAGTATAACTAGAGAAGTCATCTACCAAAACATATCCATATCTCCTACCTGATAGGCTGACTGAACGTGTAGGTCCAAAAAGATCCATATGTATCAGCTCATAAGGTTTGGAGGACATGTTTCCAGTTCTAGACTTGAATGGCTTCCTAGTTTGCTTGGACTATGTACACGCACTACACACCTTAATTTCCTTCTTAAAAGAAACTTAAGGGAGTCCTCTAACCATGCTATGTTTATTCAAATTATGCAAAACCGTATAGCTAGCATGACCTAATCTACGATGCCACAAGAATGCTAAGTCAATTTTATTTGCAGTTAGGCAGAGATTAGAATGAGTTACATCATCTAAGTCTACCAAGTAGATGTTATTTACCCTTTTCCTGAGAATTTAACTATATCAGAATCAGGTTCAAAAATTTTGCAAAATTGAGAATCAAAGACTACCTTGTGTCCTTTGTCACATAGCTGGCTGATACTAAGTAGGTTGTATGCAAGACCATCAACCAACAGTACCTCTTCAATGCAACAAGTAGTACACTTACCTATTTTACCTGATCCGATGATTCTACCCTTTGTATATCCTCCAAAGGTGACAAGGCCTCCATTCTTCTCAGTCAGCATGCAGAATTTGGTCTTGTCTCCTGTCATATGCCTGGAGTAGCCACTGTCTAGATACCACATGTTGCTTCAGGCTACCAGGCATACCTGCAATCACAGTCATGGAGAAGATTTTGGAACCCAAAACTGTTTGGGCTCCAAGATAGAAATAGAACAATTTAAGCAAGACAACAATTGTTTAGGGATCCACATTTGTTTGAGCATGGTTATTTTAGTAGAATCCTTAGCATTCTCTTTATCATTTCTCTTTTTCTCAGCACAAGTTGATTGATTCTTCTTCTTCTGGTGCTTTGGTTTTTGTTGTGTTCTGACTCCATATTTATTAACAGCATGATGGTTTTTGTGCCAGTGCCCAGGGCAATCGATCCTCAGATAATTGTGGCCAGCTGTAGTCCTTGACTGACCACCCCATCTAGCAAATTGAGGTCTATACCAATGAGTTGGAGAGGATTGATATCTAGACCTCCCTTGGACCTGCTCCCATCCAGACCTATATAATGGTTGGACCTGTTTCTGAGGATAGGTGTAATAGGTCTAAACCTTGGGCTGATAAGTATAGCTTTTCTGGCCCCATGCAACATTATGTCTCCCTTGCACTGTTGACCCACTAGACTTCTGTACAGGTTTGTGTTGGGACTTCTTCTGGATAGGTGATGATGGTGGAGACTTGGTGGCTTTGCCCTAGGGTTTAGATTGGCTCGGAGACTGACCCCGAACTTGAGACTTACTCTTGGGTGAAGGGCTGGATCTGCTAGGCTCACCAACCTTCTATTTACCTTTGTCCTTGGCACTGAACACTTTTGAGTTAACAGTTTTTGGAGTAGAATTCTCACACGCCATTTTTATGAGATGTCTCTTCCCTTTCTCTGCCACAAATGATATGGTTTTCATAGCAAAGCTCTTTGTGGCATCTGAGATATATCCGAGACCTTCCTTTCTATAATTGACCTTTGACCCTAATAGAGCGTTGAGATTGTCTGAGCCTTGGGTCATATTTTCTATTATCTTCCGTTTATCAACATTTTCATTCTCCAAATCTTCAACAGCTTTCTTTAATTCAGAATTCACACTTAAAATAGCTTCATATTTCTCATTTGAAATTTTTGATTCATTTTCAAACATTTGAACTTTCAGCTTCAAATCATCAATGACATTCTTCAACCATTCATTTTCCTTTCTAGTATCTAGTAAGGCATGCTTGAAATTTTCAGAATCAACACATGAAAATTTTAAACTCTCATTCTCTGATTGAAGGCAGGCAATTTTATCAGACATTATTTTATCATTCATGAGTGAGTTTAATTTTTTCTTCAGATGCCTGTTTTCCTTTCTTATATCATCTACTTTATCTAACAAGTCTCCGTAAGCATCCTCCCAATCAGAAATTGTATAGTGCTCAAAGAGAGAGGATACCTCATCGAGTCTTCTTCCTCCTTTTCATCATTCCTTGCCATTAGGCAGATGGGCTTTTCTTCGTCCTCACTTTCTGATGTACTGCTCAAATTTCCCTCGTCCTCGTCGCTCCATGTGCTCACCATTGCTTTTCCTTTGGGAGCTCTTTTCTTGAACTTTTCTTTATGCTTCTGGAGCTCTGAACAATCTGCCTTCATATGCCCAGCCTTCCTGCAATGATAACAAATATTAGTGTCAGGTTTCTTAGCTGGGTCGGACCTATACCTGTTGTGTTGCCGGCCGCTGAATATTCTTCAGCCGAAATTTCTGCCTTCTTTTCTCAGGAATCGCCTGAACTCTCTTGTCAACATAGCAAGTTGATCTCTATCGATTTCTGACCCAGATAGGCTGCTCTGTTCGCTTGACTATCCACTATGGCTAGATCTACTTGTTTTGCTGGAACTAGCCTTCAGTGCAATTGGTTTCTTCTTGTTCTCGAGCTCATCAGTTTTGGGAAGGCTCATCTCATATGTCATTAGAGAACCTATTAGCTCGTCAGCTTTCATCGTCTGAAGATCTTTGGACTCCTCGATCACTGTTGCCTTTGTGTGCCAAGCAGGAGTCAGAGACCGTAAGAATTTCCTTACAACTTCATAGTCAGAATAGCTCTTTCCCAAATTCGTCAGACCATTGGTTATGACAGTTAAGCGAGCATACATCTCAGTCACACTCTCACCAGGCTTCATCCGGAATGCTTCATATTCAGAGACCAACATGTTCGCCTTGGTCTCTCTTACCTGTGATGTCCCTTCGTAGATGACCTCTAGTGTGTCCCACATTTCCTTGGCGGTTTTGCACGATGACACTCAGGAAAATTCAGTAGGATGAAGTGCGCACTGGATAGCATTGATGGCACTCCAGTTCAGAGTAGATTTTCTGATTTCCTCTCTCGTCCAAACCTTTTCATTCTCGTGCAGTTCGAATGGTCCCTTACTCACTACTCTCTAGATCTCATAGTCTTTCGCTCTCAGGAAGACCTACATTCTGTTCTTCCAGTAGGTGTAGTTAGAGCCGTCGAAGTAAGGAGGCTTGGAGGTTGATCGTCCTTCTGATGTCATTCCCTTGGCGTTCATGATCGATCCTCTTTAGGATGTTAGTCCTGAAAAAAGAGTTAGGCTATGATACCAAGTGTTGGGGAATCAATGAAGGATCTAGAGGGGGGGTGAATAGATCAGTCACCCACTAAAAATTTGTGCAGCGATAACTAGTGCGGAAATAATTCAAGCTGCTGTTGGACAGCAGCAAGTCAAACGATAGTGATCACCGAGAGAGCCAACAGTAACAGATCTAAGCTTAAGCGATCCTAAGCATGCATCTACAGCGGATAAATGAGATGATCAAGATGCACAATTAGTCTTCAGACAAACACACAGTGGGCAAGAGATTTTTAAGGTGGTTCGATCTCAAACCTGAGATCTACGTCCACCCCATACTCCTAACAGGAATGTGGCTTCCACCGCTGATTCACAGCTTCAACCGTTGGGCCTTACAGCTTGCCTACAACTGTTGAGCAACACAGCTTGCTGCCAGAGGTATCCACCTCGCCCGCTGAGCACCACAGCTTGCTGACCAGAGGAATCCTCTTCTGCATCGCTGAGCAATACAGCTTGGCTCTGCTGACTAATAGCTTGAAAACAAGGTTTTAGAAAACAAAATAGAAACAAACGAAAAACAAGAAAACTCGAATGAAATGTAGCTCACAATGAGCAATATCAGTTCTGGTATCTGAACCAAGAAACTGATGAACAATCATTCAGAGAAAGTCTCTCAGACTCCTCTCACTCAATTCTCTATTTTCTCTTCTCTTCTCTTTCTACTCTCTCTCTTTTCTCTGGATCGTGCAGACTCCTTACACTTCATGATTATTCCACTCATGATCACTATGATCCTCTGGAAGAAGCTTCTTATTTATAGAGCAATGAACAGATGGGGCGTGTGCTTTCCACGATTCCCGCCCAATTGATTCTGCCACGTGGTAGCATTTCAGCCTGCTACATTACACGTGTCACGATCCTGGTACTCCCCTTATCCTCGGATCACGTGCCCTCCTTAAGCTCCTTGAGTAGCAGTCAATGAGCAGTCTGAAAGAGCAGAAGATAATGCATCAAGTAAGTTTGAGTTTTGAACCAAACGTGTACAGACATGATGCAGCAGATAGGAAAGTATGAACATCGAGATTGAGTACACAGACATGCCTTTTACGAGTGTACAGACTTTGAATGCATGTAATGCATTTTGTATATGAAGAAGTATGCACATTGGGAATGAATGTACAAACATGCTATCGACGAGTGACTAGACTTGTAGTGCAATGTGTAAACGATGTACAGACTTTCTGAGCGTGACACTTAAGTCTGAATGCATCATGTATAGACTTGCTACGACTTAATATATGTGCGAGACAATTTAATACAGTATGCATAAAATAAAGTATGCACATTGATAATGAATGCACGGGCATGTCATCAAGGAGTGTATGGACTTGGTGTGCATGCTACACCAATGTACAGACTTGCTGAAGTTGATGATGCATGAACTTAACCACTCGTACCAACAATGAGATGTATAGACTTTGAGTGCATGGTAAGGAGTGTATAGACTTGATATCATGCGGCGATATATAGACTTTGAATGTGTGCATGCTACAAGATAATGTACAGACTATTGGTGTGCGTGCGCTGAGACGATGTGATGTACAAACTTGCTAGAATAACGCATGGGCAAGACAGTAAAGAATGTGCAGACTCAGCCACGAGCTGATCTAACAGATGTATAGACTTGCACAGTTGGCGGCGAATGGATGTATAGACTTGCTCAGTCAACAAAGCAACCGTGCAGGCTTAGTGTATGCATGGACCAACGAGTGCACTAACTTTGGCTAACACTTGCAAACAGACATCAATTAGAGATATGCACGAGATGGTCAATACACTGACTATGTGGCGTGCAACTAAAATTAATGCACCAATGCAAGCTATGCACGAACTAGAATTGACAACGCAATGCCCATACTGTGCAAACGCACACAGTATATATGAAGAACAATAAAGCATGCAGAGTTCTAATCTTACATGATTCATGAGTGGTTGCTATCATCAAACCAATATAACATCATCAAGCACAGGGGGCACAACAACAATGGGCCTACACAAGCCCAAACAAACGAGGTGGGTGTAATTGGCGGGACAATGCGGATGCAACACACACTGGAAGGGAGAGATGAGAAAAGAATCGACCAATTACCCAATCAAATTACGAATGATGCGCGAAATATTTTTATAAGTTCTCTTTTTGGACCTTAGTGGATTAATTAAGATATGAATTCACTCAGCCATAAGATACGTAGCCAGGGTGGGGGACGGGAAACTGGCAGACTCTAAGGGACTCTCTCTCTCATGAATGCAGACCCTAGAATGGGGGGTGGTACGGTACAACCTGCCCGACGTCCGTGTGGGAATCCACGGCTCAGGGGGACTTACGGAGGTCCTCGGTAAGGTCCCCTAGTTGGCTCCAAGGAGTATGGAGACGAGAGGAAACCCTACCTCGGTAGGAATGCAACTAGATGTGAATGGAATGCATGAATCCTATGTGCATCGGAGTGCATGCAAAATTTTAACCTAGATCTAGCGAGCAATGATCAAACAAATATGTAAGAAATGAAAACAAGTATGCAACAATGATATAAGAGCAGGGGGGAGATCAATAATCAGCACCAAGTGTCATGAAAATCAAATAACATGGCAATCAAAGTGAAGCACGGGTGTACTGTAGCACAACAAGGACAGTCTCTGTAAGACCGCTCAGGGAGATAGACGGTCTGTAGACGACCGTATAATCCAGGGAGTAACTACAGACTAATACGAAAATCAGAAAACTCTGGAATTAAAAGAGATAGCAATCAGAAGCATACCAGGTTGAACAATCTCCAGGTAGACTGCGTAAGATCTGGAACAGACCTACAACAATCGTGTAATAGCAACCAAACCAACACTATGGGGACAGAGGCGTACCTGTGCTAGCAAGATGGACGGCCAAACACAGGTCGTATAGACGATGAACGGGTGGTGAGAGACCTCTTACAACAGCACGCTTGGAGGAGAAGTGGCACTGTTCGCAGAGAAGAACGGTGGACTTACGGCCGCACAAGATTAGGACGGCTCAAGAGGGACCGTACAAGTTCCAAAGGAAAGAGAACGCGACCAGCAAAGATCAACCTGAAACCACTTCAGGAAAAAGGGCTAATAAAGCAAAAGAGAAGGTCAGCAAGTCACTAACACGATGGGCACTAGGTGTCCCACCGTGATCGCCAAAAAAATGAGTCTAGACATGTTTTTTTTACCTTCTTTTCTGGCTTAACAGATCTCTTCCATCCCTTCTACTAAATCAATATGAGAAATATATGGACGGTAGAAGGAGACAGAAGCATGTAAACATGTGTGATCGCCACCAAGGTGCCGAACGTGATGGACACGCCGTACCTCGGAAAGAACAGGAGAGGTACTCGCCTGGTGTGCAGCGCTGCAACGATGTACGGCTCAGGAGGAACCGCCTATATGGATGAACGGTCGAACTACAGACCGTCTAAGAGCGCTACAGGGGAAGTGGGATGAAGCGCTCCTGGCAAATGAATGGTTTCAACACGACCGCAGGAAGAAGAAGAACGGTCCAGATTTCACCGCACAACTCCTTGAACGGCTAGTTGGGAACCACACAAGACCACCACGCCAGGAATTGCAAAAGGGGTCCAACCTCCACCCTTTCGGCCGGCCAGAAAGGATGGGCCTCGCATTAGTGTGTTGCTGACCTGCAAAATAACATGTAGAACACAAAAGAAAACCCAAGTTAGAACTAGAAAGTGGAGTAAATGCTCAAACAGATGGAAATGAACATGACTAAATGGAATGAGGGATACCTGGGGATTTTTAAACCCCTGGGGGCATCAAAAAAGCATAGGAGGGTGTGTGAATGATAGTGCAAACAAAGAAAACGTGGGAGAATGGACGTGTAGAAACAAGCATGTAATGAGAAGAAACTGGATTATCAAATGTAAAAGACTCAAAACTAGGACTACTCCCTGAATCGGAGGCATATATGGATGTAGAAGGCCTCCCTCCTTGGTGCTAGGTCACTCAAAATTTCAGCAGGGCTTCACCGTCGACCAAAAATCTCCCCCCTTTTCAAAAGTAGCCTTTAGGGTCTATTTATAGAGCCTAAGAAGCCACCCCCAAAATTAGGGTTTCTAGCCATTTCAGGTCGAGATTATCAATGATAATATGTAGATAATCGAATTATCTCTTAACCAGAAGAAACAGCACCAAATTTGGTTCAGTATCCACGGAGAAAATGACGGGAGAAGTTAGGGATAAAACCACGGATAGAGAGAGAAAACTCTTGAAATTCTCAAGAATCGAGATGATGAACGGTCTCACGATAGACCACCCAACGGTGTGAATCGTGTTTTTCACATCAAAAATAAATAATAAATAAGAGGAAGATAAATAGTGAAACAAAGGGAATAAAGGGGAGCAAGAGATTGCTATTGGAGTGTGATCGCCAGAGGGGTTACCTCAAAAGAAGGGAGATTGATCGCAAATACCTGGTGAAAATAAGGATGTGGGATAAGTGTAGATTCCTTCCTTCTCCTTCTACCGGCCGGCCGATGAAGGGGGTTTTCCTCTTAATTACCCTTAGACAAAGAACAAACAATCAAAAGAGGAGGGATTAGCCAAACGTGTGTAGTATCAATTCAGAAATAAATAAGATGGTGGAGTAAAAGCATGTAGTGTGCACCTTTTGGTTATTTTAAAACCCCTAGGAGAATTAGGGAAGGAAAGAGATATGATGCAGAGCCAATGCAAACTTAAAAGGGAACGATGTATGATGAACAAAGATGAAGTAATAAATTGATGGAAAGAACTCCCTGCTGTTCCTGACAACAGTAAAGGGAAAACCAAGTTGATGCAGCTGGTGCAATAGGAAGAAGAAGACCACTGCAGGAGCACGGATTCGCAAAGAAAAGGAGAGTAGAAAGGCTTCTGCTATGCTCTCTGCTGTTTTAGCCAACCTTCCTATCAAACTTCTGCCATGCTACCTCCTCTCGCGCGAACTCGACCCAGGAGGCTATTTATAGGGTAGAAAACACAAATCTAATGGGATAAGAACTAGCAAGACCCTTCTACGGCAAGGTCACTAGTTCCCTAATCGAGCAAGATGACCAAACAGAGCAGGGGAGTCTCCAGGAAAGGGCAGTTCAAGCAGGACACGGAAGGAAAAGAGACGACTCCATCAAGGCGTTAAATGAAATTGACGACCTGCGCAGGGCGTTAATTGAAATCACGACTGGGACAAAGGCGTCAATTCATGGATTTAATTTTAGTAAGAAAACCTTCCTTATTTGAAAATTATAAAGAGACGCCTATAGGAGAGACGTTAATTTAAAACACGACCTAGGGAGGGACGTTAATTTTTGATTTCAATTAGGGTAGGATACGTTAAATATCAGAAACTGACGCCTTTTGCTCCAGTCGTCCTTTCTTTGAACAACGCTTAGCTCAGGTCACTATTTAAAACACGCCCCTATTCGAGTCGTTAATCACAAACATGCAAGAAAAATCATAAAAACTCACACAAAAATAGAAAAACTTTATATTATAGAAATATTGAAGTTCACTTTGATGCGTTAACATAGTGACATGAGATTTGATCGTCATAGTATCAATTTTAGCGTGTCTACAGCTGCCCCGCCTTGGTGTCTGCTTTGCAAGGGAATGAGACGGAATGAAAATGAAAGTGTAATGAAGTGGAATGAACTGATAAGTAGATGCCAAGGTGTGATGTGACACGCCTCAGATACTAAGCATTCGAAATCTTTCCAAGATTCTGAGTGAAACAACTTCGGGTGATCCCAAGAAAGCATCGATTTGCTGGGTAAAGGAGACTAAACTAAACAAGTAAAATGTGCGCGTGGGCACGATAGGGAGGCATCATTGGAGAGCATTTACCAGCCAACGTGGATGTGCTACAACCAAGATGAATTTGCAAAAATAAAGTGAATTGAGATGAAGACCCATCAAAGAGGTATTTTCAAGGAACTAGCCTGAGCGACTTCAGAGAGAATAAAGTACTCAATTTGGAATGGAATATCTCATGTCAACTCAATCAAGAGCGAGTGACCTTCATTATTGTCATAATATGAAGATTTTCAGCATGAAGCTCAAAGTCCTATATGATGTATGCTGGGCTAAAAGAAAAATTAAAACAAACTAAAGATAGAAAATAATCAAGGATAATATTATTAAGCCACCTAGATTTGGTCAAGAATCCAGATCTCTGTGCTAACACTAAGCCGAAGCCCGTTTGTCCGCACATCAACCCAGAAAGTGGAACCATCGTCCCAGATCTTGAATGACTCAACGGCCTATCCGTGTGATCAAGATTCTCCTGGAATTATCACTATTTTTTATGAAGGGGGACTCAAATTCCAGATTCATCAGAACCACAAGGTCCTTGATATGCTATACTAGCGTAAAATACCATATAGTAACAATGCTCACAGGAAGGAAATGCAAGAGTGGAATGATGTTATCCCATGAGTCACCCCTGCGTCTCGAAACCTGCACTCTTCTGCACTTGAAAAGTTCATTAGTTCTCTCAATTCAAAGCATGATATGATCATAAGTGCATAATCATAAGTAATCCCAAGCAAAATATAGCACTTAAGTTCATTAAAACATAGGGAGGAACCAAATATGTAAACCCATAAAACAACGACTGGAGTTCATGACGTCAAAAGAATAAAAGACAACCGACATGAGGGCGTTTAAAATATAAAAGACGTCTACCATCAAGGCGTTAACTCTTTTGGGATCTCAAGAAAGTGACGACCCAAACGTAGGCGTTAAATAAAACACGACTTTAGACAAGTCATCATTTAAACAAATGACGCCCCAGACACTGGCGTTAATTAACTGCGAATTCTGAACACCACGCTTCCGACTAAAGAATCAGAAAGCAAAACCCAGTACTACTGGTAATCGTCTCTGCAGCTTCGAACGAGCATAAGATCCTTCAAACTTCTATAAGAAGGAATTTCCCTGAGCAAATCAACCAAATCCTTTGTTCCGTTACTTCTGCTTCTGATTTCACAGGGGTTGCTACACCTACTTCGGCTTCTTTCTGCAGACAGTCATTGAAATAACCTCAGAAGATGGAGAGAGCTATCAAGCGGCCAAAGATTTCTACTCCTAGGCTCTCAGAAATCAACGGGCATATTAGCAGTAGAATCGTATCGAACCAGGTATGTGAGTTTGAACTGTTCTGCTCTTAACTCTCATCCTTCTGTTTCGCACACTCATCTGTTTTCTTTCTCTTTTTCCTTTTTTCCTTTTCCACAGGATTATCCAAATATTCCAGGTGCAAGAAGGTTCACAAAAGTCAAGTGGCTGCCTCTTTAAACTTTCAAAATTCTCTTCGGACATGAGGGTCTGCTTATCAAGATGGCACCTCTTAGGCCTAGTCACCCATGCCAAACATTATGACCAAATCCACTTAGATTGGGCAGCTATAGGAGCTCTTGTGGAGATATGGCACCCCTCTACTCACACCTTCCTATTTTCCACCTTTGAAGCTACCATCCTATTGGAAGAGTTAGAGATGATCTTAGGCTTGAAGAAGATGAAGCAAGGGGATGAGGAGAAGATGGCCATCATGCCAAGGCAAATCTCCTCGCATGAATTGCTAACAAGCTTGATTCCCAGCCCAAACCTAGTGAATCAAATCAAAGCCACCAAAGCAATCAACCTCCTAAAACTTGCCTCATGGGTCTACAAACGATCCGACCAAGCTAAAGAAGATGAAGAAGTGGAGCGAGTAGCAAAGGCTTTCGTGGTATGCTTGGCGGGAGCAATCTTATTCCCCTCCACGGAAGACTTCTTGGATGAATCCCAATTAAGCGCAATAATTAGCCTATGGGAAGGAGAGAGAGTGGGACCGGCGATATTAGCCTTCCTATATAGTGGGCTCACTTCGGCGGCAATGGGGAGACCAATCTATGGATGCATTCTTGCACTATCAAGTTGGGTAGATCTCCACTTCAAGTTCGATCCATGTGAGGAGGCCCAACAACCCTCAAGAATCTTTTCAAAAAGCCCACTTTCCTATATGACCGGCTCACTGGGGTTGAGCAATAGAGTGGTGAACCGGATGCCTCAAATTAAAAAGAGAGCGGAATGGAGAGAACACCTCAAGGTAATGCCAAAGAACCTCTTCACATGCGCCCCGGGACTACTCAAAATGCAGGAACTCCGCGCACGATTCTCTCCCGGCACGGATCTTCGGCTCGTAGGTGCCACGGAATTTGTGCTATACAACTCCCACCGGTGCCTTCCTCAACTCGGGCTTCCACGGCGGCTATTAGAGGACCCATCTCATCTTCCTCCTATCAAAACCAGAGACATCGGCGGCAATGAAGATGGAGAAGAATGCACCACCATCCAAGCTCTGTGGAAAATCAGCAAGACTCATCAACCTGTGGAGAACTTGGAAGAAGACAGAGATCAGTGGAAATCATATGTAATAGCTTTAAGGAACCTGAGGCCCTAGAATGGCTCATTAAGTGCATTGTAATCTCTTTCATCAATAAATCAATAATAACATTCTGATTGAGCCAATTACAATGTTTCTGATCAATTCTTCCAACAATCTGTGATTCTGCTCTAAATAACGACTTAGTTAATGCCGTCAATTCCCAAAGTGACGCCTCCATACATGTCGTTTTTCATTAATCGGCTCTCAAAATTGACGCCTTTAACTGAATCACGACTTAAGACAAGGCGTTAATTCGATTCAAATTCCAAAAAGCATTCGTTAAAGATCCAAAAATAACGCCTTAGGGTAAGCCACGTTTCATGTAAACGATGCCTTCAGACACATCGTTAATCAAAAACAGTAATCATCATTCCCATCATGTCAATCAAATCCCATTAAATGTCTCTACCGACGGTTGTCATTCCCCACGCGAACGCAAATAACGCCTCAAAGCACGTCGTTAACAATGGAAGAGACACCCTCCAGTCCAGTCGTCGTTTTAACAAGACACGGCTTGGACGGGGTCTTTAATTCTTTTTGACCGTTCAACTTGCTTTCCCTCCTTTCTTCTTCTTTCTTCGTTTTGTTTCTTTCTTCTCTTCTTCCTGCAAACCCTAACCGAACCCAAAACTCCCCTTCCTTCTTTCTCACCCTCTATCTCTCAAACCCTCACCTCCCTAAGCAATGGCCAGTGGTGGACACAAGAGGCAGAGGATTAGTGCCCCCGAGGTCGTGGACTTGGAGGGCGAACACGCCCACGTCGAGGAGGAGGCTCCTCCCGTGGCGGCCGAGGAGGCACCGACGGTGGTGACCGGCGACGAGGGAGAACACAGCGAAGACGAGGCCGTGGGAGATGAAGAAGACGAAAGTGAAGAAGAGGAAGACGAAGGCGAAGAGGGAGAAGAAGAACAAGGAGGTGAAGAAGGGCATGAGGAACCGTCGGCCACGGCGGCGGCCATTGCTCGCCCCGGTCAACTCCGGCGGCCACGGCAACCAAGGCCCCAACTCCGGGGAAAGTTGGCGGTACCCAAGCGAAACAAGGTAAGCCTCAACCTTTTCTATTTTATTTTATTTTCTTCCATTTTTTTTCTTCCATAGCTCTCGGGGAGAAGAAAACCAGGGACTCAGAAAGAAGACGCCCCCAGGGGTGTCGCGATTTAAGAAGAAGATGCCCAACCCTGGGTCGTCAATTAATTTTATTTTTCTGAAAAATAGCTGATCTCCATGAGAACACGCCCTTCAGCATGTCGTTAATTTGATTTACCATGTTTTAATCACCATGCCATTATTTTCATGCTTCTCAATTTTTTCCAATTATTTCATGCCTTGATTTATATCTCGCATGCTATTTTATTTTATTTTCAAAAAAACCTGAAAAACAACGCCCCCCATCGGGGCGTCAATTCAACAAAAAGCGACCATAGGGGTGGTCGTCAATTTAAATAATTCCAGAATATATTTCTAGTCCCAAAAACTCATTTAAGAAAAACGTCCCATTCAGAGGCGTTACTTAAGCAAATGACGACCCAGGGACGGGCGTCAATTAAAAAAACTTTTGTGAAATTAGAAATTCATTTCAAACCACGCCTCCCACAGGGGCATCTCTTAGATAAACAACGACCCTGGCTGGGCCGTTAATTCAACAGGCACATAGATTCATCAAAACCCATTTAGAAATAACGCCACACTCAGGGGCATTAATCAAGCAAGCCACGACCCAAGGTTGGTCGTGAATTAAACCAAACAGCAAAAATCTCAACCAAGGCAATTAAACGAATTTACACATGAAAATTAACACTTTTAAATAAAAATTCTTTCTTTTATGCATGCAGGGGTTGATGAGGACACGCATCTCATGGGTCCAGGTCCAGGCAGCATACCACGGCCTCCCCGAGTTTCAGAGAGCTAGGGTAGATGCCATGGGGTTCGGGGCTTTCCTTAGCATAGAGCCAGTCAGACCCGACCTAGCACTGATCCAGGTTTTGAGGGAGAGATGGGACAGGACTAGCCGGGCATTCTTGATGCCGTGGGGTCACATGATCCCCACCCTAGAGGATGTGGCTAGGATCACTGGATTGAGGGTAGACGGGGAGGCCGTGAGTGGGATCACCTATTCTGACTATACCGAGCTTACCCAGAGACTGCTAGGGTTAGAGATGGTCTAGGAGACACCTAGAGAGTGCAGGACCATCTTCCGTACCGACCTCACCACAGCTATGGGATTGGGGGATGCTAGGTAGAGACCCCGGGAGTCTTTAGAGGAGTTTTCACAGAGGTTGATGGGCGGGGCTAGGGCAGCCTATTGCCAGGATCCAGCCGACAGGGAGAGGGCAGACCGAGATTTGAGGAGATTCTTATTATTGATGCTCGGGAGGCTACTGCTTGGCACAAAGGGTGACGTCATCAACTATCACTTCCTAGGGATACTCGAGGACTTGGAGGGAGTCGGCAGATACGCCTGGGGAGCGGCACTGTTGGCGCACATGATGGCCGACCTGTCTACGGGGACAAGACGAGAGACGACTGTCAGTTGCTTCTCACCTTTTCTTCAGGTATACATTTATTTGTTTGAATGTTTGAATGTATATGCGTATGAATGTTTTGCTAATATGATGCATGGATGCAGGTTTGGAGCCATCTATACATGCCCATGGGGCGCGTCGACCTACGACCCGGAGGTGAGGGATCTTTCCCTCTGGCGCGACGCTGGCTGCCTGTCGTTTTTGGGGCCCCACTTACCTACGAGCTGTGGGTATTACGGAGAGAGTTCCGTGACTTCCCTCCTTCACTGGTATGCATGATGAATGTTAAGCATTTTTTTATTGTGTTTATGTTATAGAATGTGATATGATGGATGAATATATGTTTGTGAATGCAGGTGCGGTGGAGACCCTATGAGGGGATGACCGACGAGGGCCAGCCGTGGGTCGTAGCGGGCCGACCTCGCTTTGAGCACGAGCTTTGGGTTCATTGCTTGAGCGAGATTGAGCCGTTACGGCTTACGCTGGTGATGAGGACACTCGGCCTCCACCAGGAGTGGATAGAGGTCGGGGAGCCGCGAGGGATTGGAAAGAAGACACGCGGTCGCACCAAGGAGATCGACTGGAGAGTGCGGTTCGCGGACCAGTACGCGAACTGGCAGCGAGGCGGGACCCGAGTCACCTCACGGGCGACCGACAGCTCTGAGTACCTCCAGTGCTACTGGGAGGTTTACGCCGGCCGACCCCAGATGAGGGTCCTAGGGGTATGTATGAATGCACTTATTTCTAAATTGAATGCAAATGCTTATGTATCTATCATGTGACTAATATGTAATGGATGCAGGATGCACGAGACATAGCAGCAATGGATGCACAGGCCCACCTACACAGCCTGGAGGCACAGCTGGCCGCCACACGGGCAGACCTTGAGACCTTGGTGAGTGTTTGATTTATTTGAATATGTAAATGAATTTTTTTTTTGACCTTGAATTATTGATGACTGGCCACTGGCAATCTTAATGAATGCAGCGTGCCCAGCAGGGAGCAGCAGGGAGAGATACGGGAGAGGCCTCTAGCTCGAGAGGGCCTAGTGCAGAGGCGACTACACTAGCGGAGTAGCTGGCGGGGGCAATGGCACGGGCCGAGGCGGCAGAGCGCGACCTCGCCTCACGGGTAAGTTTCAAAACTCAAACCTCATTTAATTATCTATTATTATGCTGATAAAAAAGGTGTTTTACAGACGGAGGAGCTCCGAGCCGCTCTTACTTGCATCGAGGAGGGCCAGCAGGCGATGGCCACACTGGTGAGTTTTACTTTTAACCATGCATTCATTTCATAAACTGCTGAATTATTGCATTAAATGTGGAACTGATGACTTGTTTACCTGTTTGTAGACTACACAGTTATAGGCGGCACATACCCGGGCTTCCCTAGCTGGGGCGGAGTTAGCGATCCGTGAGCAGCGGATCGCGGAGCTGGAGAGGGCTTTGAGGCGGCGTGAGGAGCTGCCTCAGGACATAGCGGAGCTACGGGTCGCTCTTGAGCTGGAGCGGAGAGAGCGTGCGCGAGAGCGAGAGGAGCACCTGGCGGACCGTGCCCGTCACCACGAGCTACAGCAGTCGGAGCGTGCCCAGTACCAGGAGCAGGTGACAGCGCGTGAGCGTGAGCTGGCAGACTTGAGGACCCAGCTAGCCGTTACCCAGGAGCGGCTACGAGCATCAGAGGAGCGTCTCCAGCGAGGGCAGGAGCGGGCGCGAGCTGCAGGGTACAGCTTCACCAGCTCTACCATTGTGGCGGGCTCTTCTCTTCGAGAGAGGAGCGAGGTAGGGGGCCAGGTTCGGGTTCCAGCTTCTTCACGGGGGCCCATGCCCCCTCCACCAGCGCCACCTCGGGATGGCGAGGACGAGGTAGAGAGTAGGAGAGAGGAGGGTGGAGGCGAGAGCTGAGAGAGACTTACTTGTACTCCTCCACCCCACACCTGTACTCAGATATTTATGATGCACATATATATATAAGATTGAAATTTTTGTTACCTGAGCACTTGTGTAGTTGTGTACTTTTGTCGTTCTTTGCTTTTGCTTCGTTTTGCCCTGTACCTGCAGCTGTGGTTCACACTTGAACAAATAGGTTAATTCATCTATTCGACTTGGCCCCTTGCTCATTAAGCAAGGGATGTCTTTACTTTGACCTTGATAGCGGGTCAAGGGGCCAAGCCTTTAATCAAATAAGGTGAATGAAATAACCAATAAAGGGAGATGCATCCCACAAGCACACATATGCAACCTATAACAAAAGATGCCCATGCAAACACACCTCATGAAAGATAAACCCCCATTTTTTTTTCTTTCATTTTCTTTCCTCTCTTCTCTTTTTTTCTTTATTTTCCAAAAAAGACGCCTTAGACTAGGTCGTTATTCATATAGAAGACGCCCTCAGTGACGGTCGTTAATTTTGAATTTTGTTGAAAAGATGACCTATTTAAAGGCGTTACTTGATAAAAGATGACTTCGGCTCAGGCGTTAATTACCTAAAAGGCGCCTTACTCAGAGGCGTTAATTTTGATGTTTTCAGAATTAGGTTGACAAAGCTACTAGGGCACTTGGTCATACATGGTCGTCATTGACGATTCATTGACCTTTCTTGATTAATTAAAAAAAAGGGTCGACGTGCTAGTGGTTAAACTTATACGCAAGATCTCGCACGGTGCAATCTCTAGGTCGGTCTCGACCATCGTGCTTGTTTATGACTTACCACAAAGAAAGAGATGGAAGAAGATATAAGGAAGCCCATAAGGAATTCTGAAAAGCTTGAGGTAAAACCACCTCCCCTACCCCATGCCTGTTGGGATTTGGTCTTTGGCATAGGGAAATTTTATTGCCTTTTGCCTCTTTTATATTGCATGCATACGCCCAAGGTTTTCCTTGCGGGGACTTTGCCCTCTTGACATGCTTTTCTTTTCACGATTTGACTTTCACTTTGGAACTGATTTGTATTGATAAAAAACCTAATTGTACTTGGGCTTTTGCGGCATTTTGTTCCCTTTTGGGCCCTGACTTCCACTTACTAAGGTGGTGGGTAGGCTTAGCGGGTCTACCCCGAGACCTTCCTTCCTCCCTTATGGGCCGAAGAGGAAAAGAATGGGTATTGTCTTCACCTATAGTCAGATTTTTGACTTTCCATCAGATTTTGCACCGCTTGAGTTCGAGGTTTAAGCGTGTAGTGTGTGTAGGTGTCGACCCTATTTTAGTTAACAAGACTGACGAATGAATACTGAAATTTGACCTTTCAGACCTTGCGTCCTTGTATGCCATGGCAACGATTTTTTTTGGCATTTTGGAGAATTTCTATTTTGTTTGGTATTTCGGAAATTTTCTATTTTTATTTTTTTTGGTTTTGGATTAGGGGTAGTATTTCTTAAGGTACAGCCCATTCCAAGGATGAGCTAGCTCTTCCCCTTCAGCATTAATTAATTTATAAGCATTGCCAGGATAAACATCATTTATAACAAATGGTCCTTCCCAGTTTGGTTAGAGTTTTGAACGGGGTCCGCCAGGTTTTACAAAGATTCTCTTGATTACCATCTCACCGACTTTGAATTTTCTCTCAATTACTTTCTTTTGATAAAAACGCGAAAGTCTATTTTGATAAACGCGCGCATGCTCAGCAGCGACCAGACGCTTCTCATCTAGGAGTTCCAACTAGGCAAGGAGTGAATCACGGCGCTCATCAATAGAGAATTCCTTGTCCAATTGTACTTACAGAGATGGAATGAGAATCTCATAAGGAACTACCGCCTCCATTCCATAAGTGAGGGCGAAAGGGGTTTGCCCTGTAGGGGTACGAATGGAAGTGCGATAGGCCCAGAGAGCTTCAACTAGCTTGTCTAGCCAATCCGAAAATTTATTAGCCTCACACGTCTTTTTAACAATTTTAATCAAGGTTTTATTAGTTGCCTCTGCTTGGCCATTGCCCTGTGGATAATAGGGAGAAGAATGATGCAATGCAATGTTATACCTGTTGCAGAGATCCTTGAGCTCTTGAGAGATGAATTGAGGTCCGTTGTCGGTGATGATGGTACTCGGGATGCCGAATCTTGCGATGATATTCTTCATTATGAATTTGCAGATGGTTGATGCTTTGATCTCCACTAATGCTTCCGCTTCCGCCCACTTGGTGAAGTACTCCGTTACCGTGAGGATAAATGATTTTTGCTTCGTAAGGAGGTTCGAATCACCAAGGGGTCCAATGATATCGAAAGCCCACATGGAGAAAGGCCATGGGGAGGACATAGGATGGAGTGAAGAAGCAGGAGAATGAATCTTGTCGGCGTGCAGTTGGCACTTAACACACCTTCGAACAAAGATGGAACAATCCTCTTCTAGAGTTGGCCAATAGAAGCCTAGCCTAAGGATCTTCTTAGCTAGTATCTGGCTGTTCACATGACCACCACACACTCCTGAATGCGCCTCTTCTACGACCTTCCAAGATTCATCATCGTCGAGGCATCTTAATAAAATACCCGTGAGCCCTCTTCTATAGAGCACACCTCCAACCAAAACATACCGCTGAGCCACTCTTCTAATCGCTTTCTTTCTTCCACAGTGGCTTCTTCGGGATAGGATTGATCATTGTAATATCTGGCAATCTCATAGTACCAAGGTTTCTCTTCATCAGCCAATTCTTCTTCCCAATCTAACAACATGACCTCTTTGCCTTTAAGAGCTTCACTCCGCCTGACCTTCTCGAGCACCTTGTCCCTAATATCGAGGAATGCACGATCCTTAATAGCTGGAGTGTCACGCTGATGAATGAGAGGAACGTGAAAATCTTGTTGGGGAGGAAAGACTAAAGCGGAGGCCAAAGAGGCAAGAGCGTCAGCTAAGATGTTCTGGCTTCGAGGGACATGGATGAAGATCAACTTGGTGAAGAGTTTGGCATAAGCTGAAGCAAGTTCCTGGTAAGGCTTGAGTTTAGGATTGATAGTGCGGCACTTGACAAGCACCTGGCGTAGAATGAGTTGACTGTCACCCACAATTCGTAATTGGGTAACACCATATTTATGAGCGGTTTGAAGACCGGCCAAAAGGGCCTCATACTCAGCTATATTGTTTGTGACAGGGAAAGTGAGCTGAGCAGCAAATGGGATGGTGACCCCTTCTGGTGTTAAAAGAACCATGCCGATCCCTCTTCTTTGGGAATTTAGAGCTCCATCAAAATGTAATGTCCACATAGGATCGTGGGGTTGATTAATGGACATTAGTTCTTCATCTGGAAACTCTGAATTGACAGGATCAAATCGAGGGAGAGGGTGGTGAGCAAGATGTTCGGCGATGGCATAACCTTTGATTGCTTTCTGTTGAATGTAAGTGATGTCAAATTGAGAGAGAAAACTTTGCCAGCGTGCTAATCGGTCGGTAATGACAGATTTTTCAAGACGGAATTTAATCGGATTCATGCGTGCAATGAGGTGAACCTCGTGAGCTAAGAAATAATGTTTTAACTTTTGAACTACCCAGACTAAAGCAGCGCAAGTCTTCTCCATGGCTGAGTACCTCTGCTCACAAGGGTTGAGAAGTTTAGACAAGTAGTATGCTGCCCTCTCCTTCCCTTCTTCATCCACTTGAGCTAGGACAGCACCTACAGAGTCATCCAGGACAGAAACATAGAGGATAAGTGGTTTGCCCGGAATTGGCGGCCTCAGGACAGGAGGATTGGCCAGATAATCCTTCAATCCATCAAAAGCTGCCTGACATTTGTTATCCCAATTAAACTTGACCCCCGACTTAGTAAGCTCGTAAAACGGCCTGCATCTTTGTGAGTGCTGGGAGACGAAGCGTCAAATAAATTGCAACCTCCCGATTAATCCTCGAACTTCCTTCAAATTCTTGGGAGGAGGCATATCCCTGATGGCCTTTGCCTTATTGGGATCAACTTCAATTCCTCTTTTGCTGACAATAAACCCAAGCAACTTCCCTGATGAAACACCAAATACACACTTCTTGGGGTTCATTTTCAACTGATATTCTCGTGATCTTTGCAAGACTTTAGCTAAAACCCCAGGATGCTCAATCCTTGTTCTTGATTTTACTACCAGGTCATCCACATACACCTCAATATAAATATGAATCATATCATGAAAAATTGCCATCATATCCCTCTGATAGGTGGCTCCAGCATTCTTGAGTCCAAAAGGCATGACCATATAGCAATAAGTACCCCATGGTGTAGTGAATGACATTTTCTCTTGATCTTCTTCAGCCAAGCGAATCTGATTATAACCCGAAAACCCATCCATAAAGGAGAGAGTCTCAAATCCTGCCGTATTATCAATCAAAACATCAATATGAGTGAGGGGGAAGTCATCTTTAGGACACGTACGGTTGAGGTCCCGAAAGTCTATACAAATGCGAACCTTTCCATCTTTCTTCATGATCGGGATGATGTTAGCCACCCAGTTCGGATAGAGGACAACTCTAACAAATCTAGCCTTATGAAGCTTGTCGACCTCTTCTTTCATCTGTAAAGCCATGTTAGGGTGGAAACGTCTCAACCATTGTTTGATCGGGACAGACCCTGGCCTAAGTGTAAGCCGATGTTCAATGAGCGCAGGGTCTAATCCAAGCATATCTTCATAACTCCACGCAAACATGTCCTTGTATTCTTGAAGTACCAAAATAAGCGCCTCCTCTTCGGCAGGTGGAAAATTCTTGCTGATGAGGACAATCCTAGGGTGTTCTTCCGTACCCAGATTTATTTCTTTGGTAGGCTCTTCTACTGAGGCTGATGGTTCGTCAAATCTTCTCATGCCACTAGCAAGGGCATCAGCCTCGTCCTCATATTCTTCATAACTTTCCTCCCCCTCTTCAATAGGGTCTTCATCATTCATAATCTCATAGACACCAAAACCCTCATAAGAAGCACAAGTATACTCATATTCTAGCTCTGGCAGGATAATCGGATTCTCTAGAAATTCGGGGAGAGTTGAGCATGCCCGGCATCTTCTAGCCAGCTCCAACAAGAACCTACGGGAAATCTGCTTACTCTTGGATTTCCTATGTGAAACTACCCCATGGATTTTATTATTAGAAGAAGAAGAGCAACTAGCTTGATCATTAGAAGAAGAAAAGGAAGGGGGTGAAAAAGTAGATACAGGAGGGGATACAGATGAGGACCCCTCGCAGGAGGGGTGGAAAAAGTTTATCAATGAATCTTGGAAGAGCGGCCCCTGGGTCGGGGCACACTCAGAGAGGAGATAAGAGGTCTCCTCAACAGAGATGGAGGATGAAAAAGTTGGAATTTTGGCATTTTTTTTCTTTTTCATTTTCATTTTTATCTTTATTTTTATTTTCTTTTTCAAGGAGAAAGCAGTGTGAAGGGAGAATAGAAGGAGGAGTGGAGATTGAAAGATTGGAGAAAGATTGAATCAAAGACGACCCATGCGGGAGTGTGATGGAGAGTTTGGAAAATTGCTCGAGGAGCAAGGGAGGAATCGGGAAAAAAACTTGTAATGAATATGGAGAAAAGCTGATCATAATTGGCGGCGGTCTCGGCACGCGAGAGAACAATTGAGAATGTAGAGAGGAAAGAATAGACGGATGCATAGAAGTGAGAGAGAAGAGGCCGGCCCACAGCCTGTCTATTGTACAACCTTCTTCATATGGAACATCTGGCTCTCCAGTGTCAGTGTAGTCACTCAGCAACTGCCTCTTATTTGTAATCACAGCCGGCTTTTCAATCAATTCGTGTATTAGTGGCGGCCATTCTGGATCAGTCGGCATGAAGAGACGGCTTAAGGCAATAGTGATGTCATTCATATCACACCATTTATACCAGTCGCATTCTGGATCATCCATTTCCCTCCTCTTATCAGACCTTAGAGATTCCAGGGCTTTGTATGTAACCAGTGGAGCAATATGTCGAGCAAACTATCTAGCATGAACGTCTTGACAGTCTAACATGGAAGTGATTATTGTAGTCTGCTCATTATTCTGGACGCCACCTTTAACAAAATGCGTCTGCAATGTCCAAGTGAGCGGTTGGCGATCTGTCTTCAAAGTGGAGGTCATAACAGCCCATGGTTCTTCTTCATTCTTGCTTGGTCCTTTGTAGCCTAGGCCGCCCCGTGCAATCAATCTTTGTGGCTTGACAGGCTTAGTTCTGCCCTGACAATTGACACCCAGGCCTTTGCCAACCTGATACCCCATTCTCATCAGAATATTCCAAAACGGGGTATTCATTGTGTTCTTCTTCTTCTTCCCCTTAGAAGTTAGGGGTGCCATGGCAACTGTTGTAACTGTCTCGGGTGGCATCGGCCGTGGGTGAGGGATATCCAATACTGATAGCAACGGCTTGTTGGAAGGCCAAATAGAAGGAACTGACATTGCTAGGTGTATGTCTTCATCAGGCAGAATCGGCATGCTAGTCACCTTGATAATACGGCCCTTGTGTGGAAACTTGAGGCATTGATGATTTGTAGAGGGCACTGCATCTAACTGTTGAATATAGGGGCGACCCAAGATGCCATTGAATGCTGGATCCATGTCCAGGATGTGAAAATCGACTGTGATTGTTGCTGGACCCAGACTAACCTTTAACGTTATCATGCCCAGAGGAGGCTTCTTAGTATTGTCGTATGCTGTGACTGTTATGGTAGATGGCCGAATCTGATTTTCTGGAATGCTGCACATCTTCAAAGTGGTGGGCGGTAATACATTGATGGATGCCCCAGTGTCCACCAAACATTGTTTTATTGCCACTTTATTTATGTCAACTGTGATACACAGGGCATATTTCCTTGCTGGTTGAGGTGCCAATTCATGTTCATAAAAAGTAATTGCTGGCTGACCGCTAGCGGGCGTTAAGACTGTAGTTATCTGCTCGGTAGGGATGTCCTCATTGACCATAACTTTCTGTAAATATTCCTTTAAAGCCAATTGATGAGTGGTTGACCTCTTAATCAATTCTAAAATAGAGATTCTTGCTGGAGTTTGGTCAAGATGCTTCAGTAAATCATATTGAGTGCCTGGAACAGACTCTTGCTCTTGGTCTTGTTCATTGGGCCCCTTCGTGGGCTCCTGCTCTCTCTGGGGAAAGATACGCTGGAACATCCGTCCACTGCGGAGCGGTGCTATGGTTTGACGCGCCTCTGTCGGGGTAAGTGTGGAGGGAGGATTGGAAGATGAAGAAGGAACATTAGTGTTGACAAGTGGTGGAGAAGTGTTCGAAGAAGAATTCGACAAGGCAGCCCCCGTAGGAGGCGTAGGAGTAGGAAGGGGTGCCCGAGTGTGGGAAGTGCTAACGGATTGAACAAGGAGGGTTCGGGGTATAAATGGTGGTTGAGCTGATGGTGGAGGTGTCCTTGCCGGTGGAGGAGTGATGGTAGTGGATGTAACCGATGCTGGTGACGGGCGAATGAGGAGTGGCCTAGATGGTGATGGCGAAGGATTGTTGGCGGATGATGGAGTTTGCTGCGTCAGAGGCTGTGATCGTAGTGGACGGGTAAGGAGAGACCGGGTTGGCAAGGATGAGGAATTAGTGGGGACAGATGGGTTGATGGTGCGCAAAAGGGGGCGACTTAATTGAGGGGTAGAAGAAGAAGGAAGCGTGTGCAAAAGGCGCGGAGGTTGATTTGAATTATGATTGAATGCCCCGACAGAGGCATTTTCTTCGTGCCATCCATGCCCTCTCTCTACTTCATGGAGAGACGTGACCGGGTTCACATGCTGATTTGCTTGGTGCTCCGGCAATGGGTTGTGGACAATCCCCATATCGTGCTGAGGTGTTGGAGCTTGCTGTTGTACTGGTGGAGCTGGTTGCTGCGGCTGCTGAGCCTGCTGTCACCGAGGAGGCCTTCTTACTTTCATAGCAGTGATGAACTGTCTCATCTCGTCCCAATTAATGCCGCCCTGGTCATTTAAATCATGGATGTAGTCCTTAAAGTGAAAGCAATGGTCAATATTGTGACCAGGGGAGCGGTGGAAAACACAATAGCGGGATGTGTCAACATTAGCAGGCCACGCTGTCCTTTCTTTTGGTAACATGAGTAAATTAGCAGCCATCAGGGCATTAAATATATCTGGGAGACTTTCTGGCAATGGCGGAAAATGGGCTCTTTTGGGGCCAAGTGGTCTCCTTTGCTGTTGTTGTTGCGGGCCATAGTTGGTGGGTGGCGGTACTTGGTGGTACTGTTGCGGAGCTGAGGGGTCTGCATGTGGCGTTTGGTTTTGTGGAGGAGCAAGGGAAGGTTGAGGAGAAAATTGGTGTTGTGGGGGTGAGTGGAAGAGGGTGTTTTGTTGCGGAGGTGGTGGAGGTCGTGGGTTAGATTGGCGAAAAGGTGTGGGATTGCCGACCGCGCCAACTTGCTCATTGATGACGGTGCCCTCAGTCATGGGCCCGCTATTGTTGACATTTGTATTTTTCTTGACCAACCTTGGTTTCGGTTCGAACATGCCCATGATGGGCGAATCCTTCATCTGAGTTTGAATATATCGAGCTCTTTCATAGAGCTCCTCCATGGTGGTCAATCTGTTCATGGCTAATATATGCCGGAACTGAGGGGTTGCATTTGAAATAATCATTTTAACCTGCTCTGGTTCTGACAAAGTATCTTTCAATTTCTCGGCCATTGATCGCCATCTATCAGCAAATATGATGAAGTCCTCCTCGGGCTTCATTTTCTCTGCAACCAGGTCCGTAACAGATAGAGAGGGTCCAACCCGGTCCCTATACTTCTGCAAGAATTTCCTTTGAACCACATCAAAATTGCTGGCATCTGTCGGATCCAATGAATAGAACCACTCGAGGGCTGGCCCCTCTAGGGATCTTCTAAACAAATAAGCCAGTGAGGCTTTGTTGCCTTGCCAAAAGGAGGTCTCATACATAAAATCCTTCAAGTGAATAAATGGATTGCCAGTTCCATTGTATCGCCGAAAATTCGGCATCTCAGAAGGTGGTAAGTGAAAAACTGGCAATGTAGGCAGAGAGATCTCTGGAGCATTCTTGGCAGCAGTAACCTTGTTGAGTTGTTCTTCCATGCTAGACAATTTCTAAAGGAGCAAAGCATTAGTGTCTGACTCGACCGGGGCCAAATTTGGAATGAAGGTATTTGGCATAGGCGTCCTTAGAATTTGGGGAGGTTGAAAGAATTGGGGACTAGCCGCGGAATAACTTGCCTGTTGGGCCGGCATGGCCGCACCGGGCGTTGGTGGACAAGAGGGGGGTTTATGCAAGACTGCCTGGTCATTAACAATGTGATGGCCACTCGCGGCTGGAGGGGGATTGGAAGATGAAGAGGGAACATATTTCCCTTTCAAAGCGGCCTGAACTGCCTGCCGCTGGGAATCGTCCAATTGAGATAATGCATGAATTAAATCATTGACGTTGAAAGAAGGGGAGGTGTTCCCCGATGTGTTCTGATTGGATGGTAAAGCTTGAGAAGAGGGTTCAACCTCGTGAGTTGTGGTGTCAACCACATGAATTTGAGAATAATGAACCTGAGACGGAGGGTGGTTTCCCTCATGATAGATGGAATCTTGGAGGGGTGCCTCATAAGATTGATCAAAAATATTATTTTCCACATCATCATAAGAATACCCGTAGCTTGCCATGTTGATAATCTTACCTGAACGGAGTTGCATGTTTAAGCAGAGAAGCTTATTTTGGAGGAATTATAATTGCAGTAATCACTCAATCCAATCAAGTTATGCAAACAAGTTGTAATGAACGCAAGCTTTTAGATTCAAGTCTGAGATTAGAGTGAATTAAATTGATGTACAATCCTCTCTCTTTGTAGTGTAGAACTTAGTTGTGAGTTTTGGTTGTGATATCCGGGTTAACTAAGTTCCTTCTCTCTCCTCACCAACGGTGGGCTATCTAAACTTCAGGTACTTCAAGGTACAACCAGCCTGGCATCCGTGAGGGAATCCACGGGTGCGGGGACTTACGGAGGTCTTGGAAAAAGAATTTCTGGTCCAAAGAGACGGAATGCTCAATGGAGGGTTGTTCCAATTCCAAGAAGGGTGCGTGGAATCCTAGTGTAGAGAGAGGAGGTCTCTCAACCAAATGCCACAAAATGCAGAATAATATAAGCAGAGTAATCAGGTATAATCAGATAATGAATATGTGAATCAATCCAACATGAACAAACAGATCAAGCAACTTTCTGTTAACACACAGGTAGAAAGCGACTTGGCAGAAGTCGCTAAAATAAGGAAACACGACAGCGTGGCTGTCGCTAATCAGTGAAGTCCTGTTGGACAGTGCTCAAGAAACGCCTTGGTGTGAGGCGCGGATTGTGCAAAAGACGCCTGGGAGAGAGGCGCCGGATAGACAAAGGACGCCCACAGAGGGGGGCGTCAATTCTCAGGGAGTGAGAAAGCAGGAGATGCTATATAAAAAGGCGCCTTTGCAGAAGGCGTTAAATGCAAGAAAGATGCCTTGAGTAAAGGCGTTAATTCATGAAACACGCCTTGATGTGAGGCGTTAATTAAAAAAAACACAGAGAACACAAACTGGCTAATCTGAGGGGTATGGGTGTGCAGTGTGCACAATGGAGGGTGCCAGTGAGGCACAGTGGAGGGGTACCGTGGGTACCTAAGGGAAAGGGCACACGTGGGTGCCAATGGGAAAGGGCACACGTGGGTGCCAATGGGGAAAGGGCACACACGGGTGCCAACAGGAGAGGGTAATCAAAAGAAAAATAGTGGAAGTCCCACCGTGATCGCCAATTTGTGAATCGTGTTTTTCACATCAAAAATAAATAATAAATAAGAGGAAGATAAATAGCGAAACAAAGGGAATAAAGAGGAGCAAGAGATTGCTATTGGAGTGTGATCGCCAGAGGGGTTACCTCAAAAGAAGGGAGATTGATCGCGAATACCTGGTGAAAATAAGGATGCGGGATAAGTGTAGATTCCTTCCTCCTCCTTCTATCGGCCGGCCGATGAAGGGGGTTTTCCTCTTAATTACCCTTAGACAAAGAACAAACAATCAAAAGAGGAGGGATTAGCCAAACGTGTGTAGTATCAATTCAGAAATAAATAAGATGGTGGAGTAAAAGCATGCAGTGTGCACCTTTTGGTTATTTTAAAACCCCTAGGAGAATTAGGGAAGGAAAGAGATATGATGTAGAGCCAATGCAAACTTAAAAGGGAACGATGTATGATGAACAAAGATGAAGTAATAAATTGATGGAAAGAACTCCCTGCTGTTCCTGACAACAGTAAAGGGAAAACCAAGTTGATGCAGCTGGTGCAATAGGAAGAAGAAGACCACTGCATGAGCACGGATTCGCAAAGAAAAAGAGAGTAGAAAGGCTTCTGCTATGCTCTCTGCTGTTTTCGCCAACCTTCCTATCAAACTTCTGCTATGCTGCCCCCCTCCTCGCGTGAACTCGACCCAGGAGGCTATTTATAGGGTAGAAAACACAAATCTAATGGGATAAGAACTAGCAAGACCCTTCTACGGCAAGGTCTCTAGTTCCCTAATCGAGCAAGATGACCAAACAGAGCAGGGGACTCTCCAGGAAAGGGCAGTTCAAGCAGGACACGGAAGGAAAAGAGACGACTCTCATCAAGGCGTTAATTGAAATTGACGACCTACGTCAGGGAGTTAATTGAAATCACGACTGGGACAAAGGTGTCAATTCTTGCATTTAATTTTAGTAAGAAAACCTTCCTTATTTGAAAATTATAAGAGACGCCTATAGGAGAGACGTTAATTTAAAACACGACCCAGGGAGGGACGTTAATTTTTGATTTCAATTAGGGTAGGATACGTTAAATATCAGAAACTGACGCCTTTTGCTCCAGTCGTCCTTTCTTTGAACAACGCCTTAGCTCAGGTCGCTATTTAAAACACGCCCCTATTCGAGTCGTTAATCACAAACATGCAAGAAAAATCATAAAAACCCACACAAAAATAGAAAAACTTTATATTATAGAAATATTGAAGTTCACTTTGGGGCGTTAACATAGTGACATGAGATTTGATCGTCATAGTATCAATTTTAGCGTGTCTACAAACGGGATGAGCGGCCATCTCATAGGCCGTCCAACCCTGTCGGTGGAAATTCAATAAACATAAATTATTATCCAACTATCCATCGAGATGACCTAAAACCCTACCGTTGGACTCTCATAGATAAACGGCTGCGGGTAGACTGTACACCCACAAGAGCGGCCAAGAGAAAACCGTCCATTCCTTATCGGTGATAAATCAAAATAGATTAGATAATTAGATAATTATCTGAAAATCAGTGACGTTAGGATTCTGGGAGACAGACGGCTTAGGAGGTACCGCACAATGGTCTTATGCGGCTAAATCCCGACCGTACAAATGCTTGCCGGTGATAATTCAGAGAATTAACCAATATACCCTCTAAAATGTTTGGACAACTGGAGGTTGACCGCACATGTATATGGGCGCTTGAAATTAAAGCTCAATTAATCAAAACGAAGGCCCATTAAGATCTGAATCAACTCGGACCTAGCCAGGGAGGGAGGCTACCCATAAAATTGGCCTAGAACGTGCCAGAAAATAGCCCAGCGGGTAATGGATGGCTCGAGGCATCAATAAATGGGAGTAAGAGAAATGACTCAACTTATCGGCAAAAAATAGGTGTCAACAACGTTTAGAATTTTATGTTTTCATTAGGACTATACATCTAGTATCATCTTCGTGCATGAACTTGCCCTAATTGAATAAAAAAGAAATTCTCTTGTTAGTACATAAAACCACGCATATTGGCTGACCTATCCTTGTTCTATTAGATTATAGAGTTTATATATGTTAATTTCCATGCATGATGTGCTTTAGATGAGTATTGTATTTTTCTATAATCAAGTTTTCTGTTAACACAGGAAGAAACGGTCTTCCTGTAGACTGCCAGAAATCCTAGCAGTCGCACGATAGACCGTTAGCAATAAGAGACGGTCACCTATTAGACCATTTATGTTTTTGAATTATGTATTTAAGTTAACCCGAAACTTAATGTAGAATGGTCCAAATTAATGTATGTTAAGCCTAGTTAAGTAGGTTTTACTCCAGTTTCAAGTGATATTTTCATATACCTAGTTATGTTAACAGAACATTCTAGTAGATTTTATGATTCTTTATGCACTTAGAATTATTTTTAAACTTATGTTATTTTCATGACCAAATCATATACGTTTGTAATTAACTTAAATTTATATGATTCATGGACTAGTTATGTTTTGATCGTTGTTACCACTATCTCTCTCTTCTAGAGTCATTTTCTTAAGTATATGGCACATATCCCGGTATGTTGTCATTAGTTACACCTTTGCACATTAAGTACACAATCTTGGACTTGATAACCTCTCTATTGGATATTCCTTCTAACAGACTAGAAAATCTTGTTTCAAGGCCTCCGTAAGACTCCGCGAGCCTAGGATCTCCACTAGGATGCCGAGCTGGTTGTACCATTAAAACCCCATTGTCTAGAGAGCACTTTTACTGGTGTTATAATGATGCTTTGGACCTTAGCGGCCTAATGAATGACCGCCAGTGACACCTAGTGGCCATGACCTAGACTGCATGGTTCCAGCTTCTCTTTCATCAAATCTAATTATGTTTAACCCATGATTTTACTTTTGGGTTGAGTATCCTATAATCCTAAATGGTCCATTGATTATCTAGAACTTATCTTGATTCAAATAAGCAATTAATAAATTATGGAAATAAAGATTGTACCGTTATGCTGCCGAATTTTCTTCATAGCATAACCAAGTTATTAATGCATTTCTTGAATTCTCATGATCAATTATTGGTACGTTCTATACCTTGGTTACCATATCATTGAATTATTGTTGAAGTAGCTTGATTTATACTTGAAGATGCAGTTCGAGCACTGATTATGTTCAAGGGCTCTATGCTAGTCCCCTCGGCTGATTGTCGAAAATATATTGTAAACCATGGGGTATGATGCTACTGGCGTCGCATTGCGCTGGGTGTACTTTCTTTATAAATAAGTAAAAATTCACGGATATGAATAAAGATCCACGTAAATTCACGAACTATTTGCTATTAAGCGAAAAGTACTTTCTTGCTTGTTACATGACTTTCTAGTGCATAGTCTCCATAGTTGTGAAAAGTACATTCTTGTTACATTCTTGTTCATGGAAAGACCAAATTTACATTCTTGTTATATACATGATCAATCATATTCTCGTATCTCGTCATGATCATATCTTGTTTCTTTACTTTTATTCACATGTTTTACCATATTAGCATGATTTATCTTGTTCTCTAGAGCTAAAATGCTAATCACTTAACTCGCCTTCATGTTGATACGAAGATACCTACTGGGTAAGTGTGCTCATTAGCTACTTTCTCAATGTTTCCGGAAGTACAAGTGAATCGGATTTGGATTATACAAGCAACGGGTCCGACAGTGATTGAAGGACATATGAACGAGAGAAGCCTAAGTTACCAAGTGTCTAGTCGAGTCATGATGTAATCTTTATTTTATTGAGTCTAGTAAAGATAGTCAAATATCTTATGTAACTTGGGATTATTTGATAAAGAAATAAAGTTAAAGGTTTGGAAAAAAAAATTACTTGTGCAATTACTTTAGTGTGATTATCTTGCTCTCTGATTTCTTGCTTGCGAGCGGCTTACCATGCCGGCTGTTCGCGTTCCCAAAATTCCTTCCGCTATATTCAAAGCTCGGGGCGTGACAGTTAATGTGGTATCATAGCCTAGGACTAGAAGTTCTAGGGAAGAAGTCATGTCATAGGCTAAGTCCAAGGTTTAATGACCCACACCTATGAAACTAGGAATGAAACTCCCAACCTGTGAGAGGAATTGGGTAGAACCTGGGATGAGATAGCAATTAGAATTATTTCTAAGGTTAACCTCACTCATTCTATTCGAATTAACAAATTCATTACTCTTCTCAGGTACCTCATTCTTACAATGGCTTACCGTGTTGATTGGGGTGGAATGCAACAGACCGTTGCGGGTTTCACTCAGGCATTGCAAAACATGGCACAAGCCGGCGCAAGAGCTGGTGCTGGTGATCTTCACCGCAACTTCAGGAGCCTAAATCGTCCACGATTTTCTGGTTCCTCTAATCCAGATGAAGCCGAGAATTGGATTGATGAAATGAATCGCATATTTGAGGTTATGCAATGTGCCGATCAAGAGAAGGTTCATCTTGCCACGTTCCAACTCAACAAAGATGCCCGTACGTGGTGAATGTCAATTCCTGCACCGCCTCAAGATGCACCCCATACTTGGGAGGGATTCCTCACCCTCTTCCGAGCAAAATACTTCTCTGAACATGTCAAGGAGAGGAAAGCTATGAAATTTGCTTCGTTATGCCAAGGCATAATGATAGTAGCGGAGTATGAACTCCAGTTTTCTAGGCTGGCGCGTTATGCTCCTCATCTAGTTAGTACCGACTTATTGAATGCTAACCGATTTATGGATGGTTTAAGGCCGGGCTTTATTCAACAACTAGGGTCTCAAAACATCCGTACATATGCGGAGATGGTCCAACGGGCACATGTATACGAAAAGACCTTGGAGAAGGTCAAAAAACTTAAGGTAAAGGAGAGGAGCCGAGTCAAAGGTCTGATCAGCATGAAAAGAAGCGAAAATTTAGTATCACAGAACCTTACAAATCCCGTGATAGCAAGAAGAGATCCCGGAACGGTAGTGGTAGTGGCTACCACAAGAACAAGAAGGTCAAAGAAGAAGAAAAACAAGTCATGGCGGCTTGTACTTTTTGCGAGAAGCTCGATCATTCGGCCGAAGAGTGCTGGAAGCATCTCAGCGCTGGTTTACGATGTGGCAGTCGGGAGCACCGCATGCCGGATTACCCCCTTATGAAGGAACAATCTCCCGGTGGTAGACGTAAGCAACATGCTCGTCTTAATGCTATTATGAATGATAAAGAAGCGCCCAAGAATGATGGGCAAATGGAAGGTACGATCTATTCCCATTGTGCATTCATACTATTTGATACTGGTGCTTCTCATTCCTTTACATCTACTACTTTCCCAAAAACCTTACCTATTTCATCAGATCCTTTACCCTCGGACCATGCTATTACTACACCTTTAGGTCCTAGAATAAAAATTACAAATTACTATCCTCGTAGTGAGGTAATTGTAGAAGGTCACAACCTTCCTGCAAACCTCGTATGCCTTGACATAGAGGGCTACAATGCTATTTTAGGTGTAGATTGGCTTATAGACCATGACGCCTATATAAATTGTCGCAACCGGATTATCTCTTTTCGGAAACCAGGTCTTCCAAGGTTTTCCTTCCTTTGTATCAAATATATGAAGCATCCTACCATTATTTCATCTCTTCACGCTTGCAAACTCATTTCGCAAGGATGTGAAGCTTTTCTTAGCTTTTCTTACTTCCGTAATCATTACCGAGTCCAAGGAGATCATCTTAGGAGATATTCCCATTGTGAATGAGTTTCCCGATGTATGTCCATTAGATTTTCCGGAGCAGCACCTATTTCAATAGCTCCCTACAGGATGTCCCCCACAGAACTCAAGGAATTGAAGAAACAACTTCAGGAATTATTAGACAAGGGTTTTATTCGACCTAGCACATCCCCTTGGGGTGCGCCTGTGACGACCCCAATGTCGTATACCGGGTAAACCCGATAACACTTGGATCCTGCGAGGCCTCCCAAGAGCGGTAAAGCTCCGAAGGGATAAAAGGAGTGTGTGAAGTACATTAAAGTCCCAGATAAAGCAGTAAGCAATTAATATTTCAATAATCTGGTTTGCTAAAGTAGCAGAAATAAAATTACTTTTTCAATTAACAATTTAAATTACAGAGTCTAGTCCAAATATAGACAAGTACAGTGCAGCAGAAAAATAGCGTACACTGAAGTCGGGGAAAGCCCGACGCAGGCAACACTGGCAACTACAAACAGACGCACCGCCATGAACCACGAGGAAGAAGAACGACCACACCTGAAAAGAAGGGGTAAGCCTCGTGTCACTGGCTCAGTAGGGGTCACGCAGATCTCCACTAGAAACAACGTAGTAACACATAACAACAGTACTAAACAGTAAAGTAGGAAAGAATAGGAGCAACAATAGTAACTACAACAGTAAAGCTATAAAAAGTAGGAGTAAGCAAGAGGAAGAACAACTAGAGAAAGAGTAAAGCCGTACTAACTAGAAACACGGCCGCCGACCAAACCACGACTCTCTAAGCTACTCCAAACGGCAACAGAAAGGTGAACCCCGATCTCACCAAGTCGGCGTTACCGATCCGTCAACTGAGCACAACCTCCAAGACTGAAGTCTACCAAAATAGTAAAAAGCCTATAAAAGACCTACACAGGCAAAGGTACGAACATACACAACTGGATCGTCATGTACGCCACCCAAGACTGGACCTCGAGTAGATCCGCACAAGGGCTACTCGGAAACCAATAACAGAACACACAAGTCATAAGAGTCACGGGATTGTGCGTCAAGTGACAGGAGCACCTCCTCACTAGAAGAACACCCAGATGCGTCCACTAACGTCTTACACTACGCCACAAGTATCTCCCACACGTTTGGAATTACGGTAACTGAGACACTCACTAAACCAAAGTACAAGGAACAACAGTAACGAGTGACTAGTCTGGGTCACGCCCGTCGGCATTCGTCCAACCGCCCCTAACCACGTGTGCACACACAAGCTCAATGCCATGAGCCAGGCCTCTAATTAGCTTTCTCCCCCAGTAGGACACTACTGCAAGGCAAGGGAGCCCACAGAAACTAGCTTACAAACCGTATATCGGGAACTGCCCCGCCACCACTCCGATGTGGGCCAACACACTGGAACGTGTGTGTCATCAGGCTACGACTAGTGGAGGTTCACAAGACACAACTCCAAAACATCAGTGCTGAAGTACGGACATGCTAGCACACACGGTTGCTCATACTATGACGCACCAGACACAGGGTAGCATACCAGACTACTACCAGACTCAGGATATACAACTAGACCTACTGACACAACGATCCTTGAGTCAAAAGACTCGGGGTCAAGATCGTCGCACATAGCGGTAACAAGCCGCCAATCAGTCTAATCCTAAGCCATAGTATGATAAAACATCGATAAAGGAAACGACATAGGATCACCTGATCCATGCCTCTGCATAACACAAACCACGAAGAGCTGAGGGATCACCAAGACCCTCAGAACACATGGACACGTAAGCCGAGGTAAGATGATACCTCAATGCATCCAAAACTATGTCTCAATCCATACCGGATCACCGAGACATTCACAAGGTCACATGTCAACCACTGGATCACACCGGGTTGACCAGACACCAATAATGACTCTGAAACAATACAGAACACCACGGGATATAATGGCACTCCCCGGCCACCTCACAACATGGTCATAACCCTCATAGGACATCTAAGATTTCCACAGGACTACGTGCAAACCACAAGGTTAAGCCAAAACAATTGGAGGCCAAAATAATAGAAAATCAGATCTCTGGGCAGAAAATGATCACATGCCTGACCGCTAGGCAGACCAAGCGGTTAGCCCAAGGGCCGCTACCCTCACACACAGAACAACTACAAAAACACAGGGGCATGCGGTCTACCGAAGGGCCACCACATGACTGTAGCGGTCACCCACATGGCCGTTAGACCCAGTCAACCCCGAACCAACTTAAACCAGTCAAAGAGATAAACGGTCTACCATTGCACCATTTCACAAGGCTTGGCGGTCTCCCAAAGGGCCGCCAAGAACACCATGCGGTCGGAGCTAGGACGCTAGCACGAACCGACTTAAAAACCATTGAACTGACGTAAACAAAGCTTAGCGGTCTAACAATGGACCGCCATAGCCAGCCTTACGGTTTATCGCAAGACAGCTTAGCCAAACCGACATACTATACATTGCTTACCGGTCTAACAATGGACCGCTTCACAGAGCTTAGCGGTCCCCCAATGGGCCGCTAGCCAACACAAACGGTCTATCGCATGACCGCGAAGACCTCAACCAACATAGAACTGACAAAGCACCAAACAGTCACCCAAGGACCGCTAGATAGGTGAAAACGGTCTCTACAAGGACCGCTAAGGTGATATGGCGGGAAAAATAGGGGAATGACCGAACCCGGCCTTTCTACGCCCCGTTCGCCCTAAAACGAAGGGGAAATAATCCTAATGGCCAAATAAGCCTTCCACAGATCTAAAGGGATCCAAACCACGTCCAAAAACACAAGAAATGGGCGATTCCCAAGAATCGGCCCAAAATGAGTCACGGGGATAGTCGGGCTCATACCAACTCCGATTCTCGACCAAATGCAGTAAAACTGGCGGTAATGGATTCCTAACATGCCAGGGGTTCGAATAAAACCAATTAGACTGAAAACCGTCGCCTGGAATGGCGAACTTGTCTCACACCCCCCGAACATGCTTTCGCCCAAAACGAAGCAAAACCCGCTCGTTCTCGTACCGTTTAGCTCGAAATCACGAGGGAACGTAGAACAAGAGCAGGGTATCCATCTCCCTACCTCCACCGAAGTTCTAGCGCGCCGAAGCGACTAAACCACGCCAAAAATCATCGCACGAACCAAACCATGTCAGCTTTGAATCCATCGAGGGATCACGCCAATGCCACGCTCCATCCTTCACACCATCACGCTCCACGATAACTCCACGGCGTCCCTGCCTCACCCACCTCGCCACGGTTGTACGCCCCGCGGAGAGAAGAGAAGAGAGGAAAGAGAACGAGAGGGAGGGAAGTGATCGACGGTGAGGAGAGAAGAAGGAGAGAGAAGAAGAAATAGAAAAAGGAGAATTTGGAATTTCCTAATTTTCGTAAAAATTTGATTTTTAGCCCGAAAATTCACTAATTCAAAAAAATACAGAAAAATAGTCTAAGCGATCCTCGGAAGGAGCACAATGCAACTGTAGCGTCCTCGAGTCGATGAATTCAACAATAAACTCACCACTGGGTTCCGGAACTTGTATGATAGAAAAACCCACGTGGATCGTAAAACACAACTCAGGACCCACAAAAGCGATCCGAAAGCTCTCCAATAAAGATCCGAAAGACTAAAGATATTACTGTTCTCCCCCCTTACAAGAATTTCATCCTCAAAATTCAAGGAGCTAACAAGTGAACAAGGGAAGAACAAACTCAAACACTGGCTACACCCTCCAAGCATCAGCAAAATCTCAAAACATAAAATGTGATAACACGATTCTCGAAAAACATAATTTAGAGGAACACTGCCAGACCACAATCACAGGCACACGCTCTAGATCTTGAGACAATTCGATCCACAAATCGAGCACGACACCCAAGTGAGCACAAGTCTAACACCTCCGAAACAAGGCAACGTCGCTTACGTCTCATAGGGAAAAGAAACATGACCCATGCCACGAAAACAGCTACCGATAAAACACATGGCAGACACAACAAGCATCAGCTTAGACAAGGAAACATAGTCCTCTCAGCTGACAACTCCAACACATCATCGACTTCCGTGCCAAGAATAACAACTAAAATGGCACACAGAACGCCAACGACAGCACGGGACCACAAGCACAATCAAGTCAGTCCTCACTCAGACATTACATCTGATTCGAGTCGCATGCCAATTCTATGATGACAGAAGAGTACAGCACAACCAACTGACAAGACCTCGGTCCACACAATTCCAAATCAGAATCATAGGGAACTCCTCCCAAACTGATCACAACCACCAATCAATAGCAACAACAACAACAACAACACATGTAGAGTCCCGGCTCCGTACTCAACACAGAACCACGGGACACAACTGCAAGCTGGGTCACATCAAGGCACAATTACAGCTGAACACACGGCTATAATATACAAGCCACACTGCGAATAGCTCCCCAACAAGGACCCACAACGACAACAACAATAATATCAGAGAACGCATCTCAAAGGACCACGATCACATCCCGAGAGCACAACATCCAAGAAAAAATACAAAATAAAAAGTACTCGACCAGCAAACATGCCGATAGATTCCCCCAATCCTCACACATGCCAATGCTAACAACCATAATGTCTCCAGCAATAGCACAGCAACCAACAACATCAAGACACACATAGCCAAGACATCAAACATGCCGAGGAAAACAACCTCTCAGGCAATCAAAATCTTCCAACTTCACGATCCTGAACCATGGGTTATCAGCCCACATGCTTCCACTGCACGATCGACACACGCACATAGGCATCATGGACAACTCAGCATCTACATCTCAGCACACACTTGGCACCATCGCAATTCATAAATTGCAATATACCACACCTCGAGTACCGATCCTGCGAACATCCAATCACAAGTCGCCAAAGGGCATACCATGAAGAGCACCAGCTTCAGCACAAAGCACAAAGGAATGCTAATCTCAGCTTATCCTCACGTTCTGGAATGATTACTGAACCTTCCAAGCACAACAATCGCCAAACACGGCACATCGAACATGGTGCACAATGGCTCCCAAACACAAAATCTGGGTCCCAAGCCAAGCAACCGTCGAACAAAGGCAAATCAGGTTCAGAAATAACACAATCCACCCTTAAGTAGACACAGGACAAAGGCTTCACCTAGACATCACTTCCAAGGCTTACCTCGAAAAGACGCCACCAAACAGGGTGAGAAGAATCAAGCCCGACTAACAATTGCTCACCAGGAAGGAAAATCCTAGGTTCGCCCGAGCATTCTTTCAATCACGGCATCTAATCGACCACCTCAACACAACCTCAACACCTCAGGGTCTGAACAAATCTCAAGCTAGGACAACCAAAGCAACATACGAATGTGCACGGTCATCACGCCAACGAGAAAGTCACCAGCCACCTGAACAAATTATGAAAAATCTTGAACACTGCACCATAAATTCATGCCAACCGGTGAAATTTGCCAAGTACAGCATAACTGAGACATACACCATGACAAAAAGAAAGCACTCTGTCACATCCTGACGAGAGCGAAACCATCTCGCGCAGTGCCAACACAGCATGCACAAGATCAGACGCGAAAACAAAGCGACAAATAATCACAATATTGTTGCCAGCTGCCGATTGTATGGGACCTTAAGGACTCTGAATACTGTAATATCTCGAATTCCCATGTACCACACCCAATCACAGCTCTGATACCATCTGTGATGACCCAGGGTCCGGATACCAGGTAAAACCAATAACACTTGGATCCTGCGAGGCCTCCCAAGAGCGGTAAAGCTCTAAAGGGATAAAAGGAGTGCGTGGAGTACATTGAAGTCCCTGATAAAGCAGTAAGTAATTAATATTTCAATGATTAGGTTTGCTAAAGTAGCAGAAAAAAAATTACTTTTTCAATTAACAATTTAAATTACAGAGTCCAATCCAAATAAAGATAAGTACAGTCCAACAGAAAAAGAACGTACACTGAAGTCGGGGAATGCCCGACGCAGGCAACACTGGCAACGCTGGGAACTATGAACAGATGCACCGCCACGAACCACGAGGAAGAAGAATGACCACACCTAAAAAGTAGGGGTGAGCCTCGTGTCACTAGCTCAGTAGGGGTCACACAGATCTCCACTACAAATAACGCAGTAACACGGAACACCAGTACTAAATAGTAAAGCAGGAAAGAACAGGAGCAATAGTAGTAACTACAACAGTAAAGCAGTAAAAAGCAGGAGTAAGCAAGAGGAAGAATAGCTAGAGAAAGAGTAAATCCGTACTAACTAGAAACACGGTCGCCGACCAAACCACGGCTCTCTAAGCTACTCCAAACAGCAACAGAAAGGCGAACCCCAATCTCACCAAGTCGGTGTTACCGATCCGTCAACCGAGCATAAGCTCCAAGGATGAAGCCTACCAAAATAGGCAAAAGCCTATAAAAGACCTACACAAGCAAAGGTACGAACATACACCACTAGATCGTCATGTACGCCACCCAAGATTTGACCTCGAATAGAGCTGCACAAGGGCTACTCAGAAACCAATAACAGAACACACAAGTCACAAGAGTCACGGGATTGTGCATCAAGTGACAGGAGCACCTCCTCACTAGAAGAACAGCTAGATGCGTCCATTGACGTCTTACACTGCGCCACAAGTATCTCCCACACGTCTGGAACGACAGTAACTGAGACACTCACCGAACCAAAGTACAAGGAACAACAGTAACGAGTGACTAGTCAAGGTCACGCCCGTCGACGTTCGTCCAACCGCCCCTGACCACGTGTGCACAGACAAGCTCAATACCTTGAGCCAGGGCTCTAGCTACCTTTCTTCCCCAGTAGGACGCTACTGCAAGGCAAGGGAGCCCACGGAAACTAGCTTACAAACCGTGTATCGGGAATTGCCCCTCACCCACTCCGAGGTGCTCCAATACACTGGAACGCGTGTGTCGTCAGGTTACGACTAGTGGAGGTTCACAAGACACAACTCCAAAACATCAGTGCTAAAGTACTGACAGGCTAGCACGCACTATCACACGTACTATGAAGCACCAGACATAGGGTAGCATACCAGACTGCCACCAGACTCAGGACAAACAACTAGACCTACTGACACAACGATCCTTGAGTCAAAAGACTCGGGGTCAAGATCGTCGCACATAGCGGTAACAAGCCGCCAATCAGTCTAATCCTAAGCCACAGTATGATAAAACGCCGATAAAGGAAACGTCATAGGATCACCTGATCCATGCCTCCGCATAACACAAACCATGAAGAGCTGAGAGATCACCAAGACTCTCAGAACACATGGACACGTAAATCGAGATAAGATGATACCTAAAGGAGTCCAAAACTATGTCTCGATCCATACCGGATCACCGAGACATTCACAGGGTCACATGTCAACCACTGGATCACACCGGGTTGACCAGACACCAATAATGACTATGAAACAGTATGGAACACCACGGGATACAATGGCACTCCCCGGCCACCTCACAACATGGTCATCGCCCTCATAGGACATCCAAGATATCCACGGAACTACGGGCAAACCACAAGGTTAAGCCAAAACAATTGGAGGACAAAATAATAGAAAATCAGATCTCTAGGGAGAAAATGGTCACATGCTTGACCGCTAGGCAGACCAAGCGGTCAGCCCAAGGGCCGCTACCCTCACACAGAGAACAACTACAAAAACACAGGGGCATGCGGTCTACTGAAGGGCCGCTAGATGACTGTAGCGGTTACGCACATGGCCGCTAGACCCAATCATTCCCAAACTGACATAAACCAGTCAAAGAGATAAATGGTCTACCATTGCATCGTTTCACAAGGCTTGCCAGTCTCCTTAAGGGCCGCCAAGGACACCATGCGGTCGGAGCTAGGACGCTAGCACGAACCGACTTAAAAATCGTTGAACCGATGTAAACAAAGCTTAGCGGTCTATCGATGGACCGCCACAGCCAACCTTACAGTCTATCGCAAGACCGCGAAGACCTCAACCGTCATAGAACCGACAAAGCACCAAACGGTCACCCAAGGACTGCTAGAGAGGTGAAAACGGTCTCTTAAAGCACCGCTAAGGTGATACGGCGAGAAAAACAAGGGAATGACCGAACCCGACCTTTCCACGCCCCGTTCGCCCTAAAATGAAGGGGAAACAATCCTAATGGCCAAATAAGCCTTCCACAGACCGAAAGGGATCCAAACCACATCCAAAAACATAAGAAATGGGTGATTCCCACAAATCGGCCCAAAATGAGTCATGGGGATAGTTGGGCTCATACCGACTCCGATTCTCGAGCAAATGCAGTAAAACTAGCGGGAATGGATTCCCAACATGCCAGGGGTTCGAATAAAACCAATTAGATAGAAAACCGTCACCTGGAACAGCGAACTCGTCTCACACCCCCCAAACATGCTTTTGCCCAAAATGAAGCAAAATCCACTCGTTCTCGCACCGTTTAGCCCAAAATCACGAGGGAACGTAGAACAAGAGTAGGGTATCCATCTCCCTATCTCCACCGAAGTTCTAGCGCATCGAAGCGACTAAACCACGCTACAAATCATCGCATGAACCAAACCACGCCGGCTTTGAATCCACCGAGGGATCGCGCTAATGCCACGCTCCATCCTTCACACCATCACGCTCCACGACAACTCCATGATGTCCCTGCCTCGCCCACCTCGCCACGATCGCGCGGCCCGCGGAGGGAAGAGAAGAGAGGAGAGAGAACGAGAGGGAGGGAAGTGATCGACGGTGAGGAGAGAGGAAGGAGAGAGAAGAAGATATAGAAAAAGGAGAATTAGGAATTTCCAAATTTTGACCTAAGAGGTTGAGGGGGACCTACCTCTTCCGGTGACCAAGACCTCCATCGTCCGTTGACTCCCCTGCCCAGCTATGGCTGCCCCGGGGGGGCCAACTGGGGCCCCATCTTTGAATCCCTTTCCTTCTCCTGCTTTTGAGTCCCTGTCGGACAAGGCTTCCGTTTCTACCCGCTCTTTTGCTGAGGTCCTTGCTTCTTCCATGAAGCCGCCTGTGATTCAAGGTCGTGTGCACGAGCCTACTTCAACGGATGGAGGAGAGCCCGCCGTCTTCTTCAGCAATGAAGAGAACATGGCTTCTATTGGGCCTTTTGCTTTTTCTCTGGTGGCACTCACTCCGTTCGGCAGGCCGGCTTTCCCTGATATCAGAACTCATTTAGCTAGCAGATGCAGATTTAAAGAAGACTTCATAATTAGTGCGCTGGATACACGACACTTGCTTCTCCGATTCCGGAACTACGAAGACTATCTACATCTTCTTCTTCGGGAATCCCTTTATGTCCATGGTCGGCTGTTTAAATTTTTTAAATGGACTATGCAGTTTTCTCCTTCTACGGACTCTCCCATTCTCCCAGTTTGGATTTCTTTCCCTGGTCTCCCTATTAATTTTTTCATTGAACCATTGCTTCGGTCCATAGCAGGCAATGTGGGATGTGTTCTGAAAATAGATTCCTCAACATTGAATTTGTCAAATGCAATGGTTGCTCAAGTTTGCGTTGAGCTGGACATCTCTAAACCACTCCCACCCAGAGTTTGGATTGGATTCCCTGGTGGAGGTGCGTGGCAGGACATTATTTACCAAGAGATCCCAGCCTACTGTTCTTCTTGTTTCTGGATTGCACATTATATGGAGAATTGTAAAGGGAAAGGGATTGCAGGTTCATCAAAATTTGTTCAGGAATTGGCCCCTGTTCCTTCTAAGCCGAAGGTTTTATGGAAACCAGTCTCACACAAGAGGGAAGTGTTAATCAATTCCAGTTCTTCATCGGAGCCCCAGATTGTGGAATTTTGTCCTTCAAAGGATTCAGCTGTTCAAGAAGAGATAACTAATCAAACTGAGGAGACTGCGATGATCCTGGACAAGCAGAATAGTCATATCCCTTTAAAGGAGCCAGATGTTGGTAATGTTGAATTGAGCAGTACAGATGACATCACTGCAGGGTCACTCAATAAAAGGCTTCACAACTCTTTTTCTTTCGACACTGAAGTTGTCAGGCCTGAGAAATCTTCTTTGGATAATTTTCGTTCATATACAGACAATATACAAGCTCAGAAATCTATTTGGGCTAACAAGGATACTACCACTATTTTAGAGCTCCCTTCAGCCCAAATTACTTCTTCTGTTGGTGCCATTGTTCCTGTTCCAGAGATTGAGATTGTAGACTCTCAGTCCACAATGACAGTACAAGAAATCAAGATTATAGCAAACTCCAATGGTGACTTGCAGTCTGATGAGGTAACAAAAAAAAGGATGGAAATTGCTAATATTGCTGCCATTGAGAACTTGAAGGATATGCATGGTGATCAATCACGTGTCATTACTAGATCCATGGCCAGAGGTGGATCTACTGGTAACATCCCTAATACTCCTCATTCCCAATGAATTTCATAGCTTGGAATATTAGAGGTGTAGGGAATGACACATCTATTGGTCGTGTTAAATTGCTTATCAAAAAACATAACATTGATTGTATTGCTCTGCTGGAACCCAAGATGAACACAGGCAATATGGATAGGATCTGCAGAAGAATGGGTATGTCAAAGGCAATTGCTAATGTAGATGGTATGGCACATATCTGGGTTTTATGGAAAGACCCTCTGGAATTTTCATTGGTTACAAGGGATGAACAACAAATCACCCTTCACTTGTCCTCCACTACTCAAGTAGAGTTCCACTTAACTATTGTCTATGCTAAATGTAATGTGATTGAGAGGAATACTCTATGGACTTCTCTGCCCAATGTTCACTCTCAGGTTACTGGGCCTTGGATGGTGGCAGGGGATTTCAATTGCATCCTTGCTGTTGAAGAAAAACTAGGTGGCAATGACCCAAGTAATTCTGCTATGACTGATTTCAAGGAATGTATCTCAGACTGTGCCCTCATTGATGCTAGTTTCAAAGGATCATCCTACACTTGGCATAATAACCAATCAGGAGGCCGTGGCATTTGGGCTAGATTGGACAGGGTACTAATTAATGCTGGTTGGATGGCAACCTTTCCCATTTCTGTTGAGCACCTTTCTAGGGAAGCATCCGACCATGCTTCATTATTAGTGCAACCTGTTTCTCAAGGCAGAATAAAGAGTAGATTTTGCTTTCAGAAAATGTGGACTCACCATGATCAGTTTTTGGAGGATGTTAAAAAATGTTGGGACACTAGTCCATTGGCAACTTCATCAATCACCACTCTTTATCTTAAGCTTAAGAGCCTCAGGAAAATGTTAAAATATTGGAATTACCATGTCTTTGGCAATGTTCAAGTGAATCTAACTGCAGCTGAAGATGCTGTCCTCAAAGCTGAACATTCTTTTGACCTCCAGCCCTCGGAAGATAACTCAGCTATTCTAGATGAGGCTAAGTCTGTTTTATCTAGGAGACTTCTTCAGCAAGAGTGTTTTTGGAGGCAAAAATCAAGGGTTCGTTGGCTTGCTGAAGGTGACAGAAACACAGTTTTTTCACTCTACTACTATGACTAAAAGAAGAAAATTATGCATTTCTCAACTCCAGAACTCTACAGGGTTGCTCACCTCAGATCCTGAGGAAATGAAATGCATTGTAGTGACTCACTTTCAACAAGCATTTACAACTCAAGCCCATTTTATAGAGAATAATTTACTTGACTGTATACCTCACATGGTAAATCAATTGGACAATGAAACACTCTGTGCAATCCCCTCTGAATCAAAAATACATGATGTTGTTCTCAAGTTATCCCAGGACAGTGCCCCGGGGCCAGATGGGTTTTCAGGTGCATTCTACCACTCAGCCTGGGATATCATCTCAACTATAGTGGTAAATGCTATTCAGGAATTCTTCATTTCATAGGAAGCTCTTCCTAGACATGTCACTGCAACTTTGGTAGTTTTGATCCCTAAACAGGTTAATGCCACCAAGATATCTGAATTCAGACCTATCAGTCTTTGCAATTACTTCTACAAGATAATTTCCTGCATCATAAATTGCAGATTAGCCAACATTCTTCCCAAGATTATTTCCCCTGAACAATCTGCATTTGTGAAAGGAAGGCAAATAGTTGAGAACATTGCTCTGGCTCAGGAATTAACCCATGATCTGGGTAGGAAAACCAGGGGTTCTAATGTGATGCTAAAGCTTGATATGGCCAAGGCATATGACCGATTAGAATGGGATTTCCTTTTCTCTGTTCTCCACAAGTTTGGTTTTAGTAATCAATTCATCTTACTTGTTGAAAAAATGGTGAACAATAATTGGTTTTCTATTCTCCTAAATGGGGTCCCTGCAGGTTTCTTTAAATCCACTAGAGGGGTTCGACAGGGTGACCCCATTGCTCCCTCACTGTTTATTATAGCTGAAGAAGCTCTGAGTAGATCCTTGACCAAAGCTTACCATTGTGGACAAGTTGAATGGTTTGCTGGCCCAAGAAATTGTCCGAAATTATCACACCTTGTTTTTGCTGATGATACACTGATTTTTTGCAAAGGGAGCATCAATTCTGTAAGGAACCTGCTTAAAGTTCTCAGAACTTATGAAAGGGTCAGAAGATAAATGTAGTCAAAAATGGCTTTTTTATGCACACAAGAAGCAACAATAAAGCTGTCAGGAAAATTCAGGAAGCAACAGGTTTTACAAGGCACTCATTTCCACACAAGTACCTAGGATTCCCTCTGGTTAAAGGCAGATGCAAGAAGGTCCACTATAATGGTATTATCAATACAATTCAGAAACGTATTTCTGGCTGGAAATCCAGGTTGGTATCTCAGGGAGCTAGGCTGGTGCTTATCAAACATGTCCTCTCATCTCTGCCTATTTACTTTTTAACATCATCATCTCTTCACATTGGCACCCATCAAGCTCTTGAACAGGCTTTTGCAAATTTCTTCTGGGGTTCATCGACCCAAGGAAATAAGATAATGGAGGCATCATCCACAACTCCCTTTGGCTAGGGTCTTCTTCACACTCCGGCGTCGTTTGAGTTCGGGCCTATCTCTATAAAGGCCCAATTATCCTTTTTATGCTATCTATTTGAGTCATTTGATGTAATTTTCATTTTATTTGAGTCATGTCCCTAGGTCTTGCATTTATTTTCCTAAGTTTGAGTGTCATTAGATTGTTTAGTTTGCTATTGGGCCCAATTCTTCGGGCTTGTCCCAAGAGCCCCCCTTATCCCCTCGGTTATTTGTCATTGAGTCTTTTGTCAGGGTCTTATTGTAAAATATGGGTTGCCTATATATAGGACCTCATTTCCTTCATTTTGGACTAATGAATGAATGAATGCAAAAGATTTCCAATTGAGTGTTCAAACATAGTTCTAATGGAGTGATTCCAACATTGGGGTGAGAAGCCCTAGGGGAGAGACTCCCCACCCCACCTCTCTCTCTCTCTCCCTCTTTCTCTCTCCTTGGGTCGCCACTTTCTCTCTCTCCTCCTCCTCCCAACCACTTCCAACCCCCACCTACCTCCATTAAGGCCACTCCACTTCCCCACATCCCATTTACTCCCTCTCCTAGTACCAAGGATTGAACCCCCAATCCCTACTCCACCAACCACCCCTCCTCTTCCCCATGCATTATCCCACCTTCCCCATGCAGCCTTCCACCTCCCAAGGCCTATTTCAAATTTGAAAAACCTTCCCTCCAAAGGATTTTGGCCGCCCCTCTCTCCTACCTTTAGCCTTGGTCGCCCCTTTCTCCCTCCATTCTCACCACCCTTGCACACCCCCTCCCCCTTCCTCCAGCTGAAACCTGCGCCCTCCCCCTTCTTCCTCCACCTCCCCTCTACCTTTAGCAACCTTCCATACCCCCCATACCTCCCCTCCAGCATTCTTCATCCCCCCCTTCCCCATATACTACCCCCTTCTTCTTCTTTTTAGGTCATTTGAAGGCTATGTCAAAGTTGCTGCTGGCAGTCTAGAAGTTATAGATGAACCTGTAGATTGCAGCGGCCACCACGACCACTTCCCTAAAAATCTGAAGGTCCAAGAGGCATCCACAGAAGCGTCTACCTGTCTTCTTCGCAACGGAAGTGGTTTCATCTTCATCCGACCTGTGTGCTGCCCGGGAGCTCCGTTCCCCCACAACTGCGCAGAGCTGCCCCTGTTGAGTACCAGAACCGGAGTAGAAGCTTCACCACAACAAACCTAGGAAGAATCAGCTCAAGAGCTCTTCTGTAAAGTTCTTCCTCTCCCTGTCTACTTTCAGAATCAAGAAGCGGAACTCCATTTGACACCCAGTAGCAGGAGTTATCCATTTTCTCCGTCAGCTACGCAGCTCTGCTACCCACAGTCTGCACCGACCTTTCAGCAGTGTTCAGAGTCCCCTGGCTTTCTCTGGCATCGTTTGGCTTCCCTGTCAGTTTTGTGGAGAAGAGGGCTCAACCACGGTTCCAACGACTCTAATGGTGCTTGATTCTAAGTTTGGGAGCTGTCGGGACATCCTTTGCAACCTGCTGTTGGAAATCAGGAGCTGCCAGTCCGAGAGTCTGCCTCCCTGTTCGGGCCTCCACCCAGACCGGCATCAACGACAGAAGAAATTAACAAAATTTGGACGACTTCCCCTGCCTCCTAAGAAGACTTCCCAGGTGGTTTCGCCCCCAACAAAATTCGGTAGCAGCTGCAGCAGTCAACTCTTCAATCACCTGTCAGCACCCACAGAACCGGACAGAATCGGCAACCTCTCTTCGGTGTTCCTTTCTCCAATTCCCCTCCCCGCTTGGCCGGCTGAAGGCCCCTCCCTGCGTGGAGGTAGTTTTGACTGTAATATCCATTAACTCCCACCCCAAGGTCCCCCTCCTACGAGAGGAGTAGTGTTGTAATTGGATTGAGCAGGTCAAGCTACACCGCCACGGCGTGTGGGGATCCACTCGCCTCCCCGCTCGCCCTCGTCTCCGAGCGGGACCGGTTTATTCAAATCGGTCGAGTAAGTGCTCAAACCTCACTCCCTTTAGTACTTGTCTTTCAATATTAGTTCTTAGTTCCGCTAGCCGTGAGAGTGAGAGCTTGACCCTCAAGCCCCGTTGTCTTGAGTGATCACCGTGGGAAGAGAGTAACCGGTGCCATTGGCACTTTGTCGGCCCCATTGAATTGGGCATCCACATCCATTGGGAATCAAATCTTGGCCTTGCTGGCCCTCTACCAGCAAGGGTCCAACCCCTCAACCTCACCTTGGCATTGCCAAGTTACCCCGGGACTTGGGTGAGCGACGGGAGAGCGGTGGCCCAAATTGGCCCTTTTGATTGTGAATGTGCTTGCTTGTCTAAGTCCTAGGGTGTATCACATCATAAGAAGCATTGGAGATCCTGGAAAGCTATTTTTCAACCTGTTTCGCAAGGTGGCCTTGGTATAATGTCTCTTAGACATATGGAGGTTGCTTTGAGAGTAAAGATGTTGTGGCAGGCATTGCACTCAAATTTCCTATGGGCTGTTTACTTCAGAGCAAAATACATTAGGAACTGTCCATTAGCCAAGGTTCAATTCAACAACATGAGAGGTTTTGAAAAAAGGTGTTGGCTTAAGGCGAAAAACCTCATCATCCAACATAAAAGGGTGGTTGTGGGTGATGGTAGTCAAGCCAATTTCTGGTATGACAGATGGCTAGGTAACTCCACCCTTGCTGATCTGATCTCTGAAAACAACATTCCCAACCCTAAACTGACTGTCCGTGAATGTTTATCACATAAGACAGTGGAAGACTCAGTTTTGCAAAGCAGGATCCTCCATACTGAAATATGCAATGCTCTTAGGAGTGTAAACCTTAATCAGGAGCAGGATCTAGCTGCTTGGAGCCTTTCTTCTTCCGGGAATTGCAGTGTAACCTCCACCTACAAGTTCATCTGCAACAGCAACATATTACAAGTCAACAATCAATGGACCCGATTATGGTCTCGATGGCTCCCTACCAAGGTATCAGTCCACATGTGAAAAATTCTGAATAGGTGCCTCCCTCTGGATACCAATATACAACGGGTGGGTATCCACCTATGTTCCAAATGTTACTGCTGCAAGAGAGCTCATGTTGAAGACTATAATCATTTATTTCTGCAGAGTGATTGGGCCTCACATACTTGGTCTTATTTTAATTCCATAGGTTTGCAAGCTGAAGGAAACTCTGTTAGCTCCATCATTCTAAACACTATATGCAATTCTCAGCAGAAGTCCCTCTTCGGTCTCTTCACCCTAGCAGCTATTGGTGTTGGCATGTGGGAGATATGGTGCGCTAGAAATTCTGCAAAGTATGATGGGAAAGAAATTTCAAAACAGGGACTCATCCACAAAATCTGCTTCAAAGTTAAGGAGATTTTCCAAGCTGCTGATCTTGTTGAAGCCAATAACAGTAAAATTAAAATTTTAGAAGCTTTTGGCCTGCTGAATTCCAAATGCAGACAACATCAATTTCTGGCCATCAAATGGATTTGTCCACCTTGGCCATCTCTCAAGCTAAATACGGATGGTGCCTCAAAGCAAAATGGTGAATCTGGAGGAGGTGGGATCATAAGAGATCACAAAGGAAGCGTTCTTCCTGCTTTTGCCCACTTCTATGGAATATCTAACAGTATCATTGCCGAGGCCCGTGCTCTCCTGGATGGTATTAAATACATAAGAACAACCGGTTCAAAGCCCACCATTATTGAATGTGACTCGAAAACTCTTGTCCACATCATAAACAGACAAGCTCAATGCCCTTGGTCCATCCTCACCTATGTCAGAGAGATATGGAGCATGCTTACTCATGAGGATTCCATCACTCATATCTACAGAGAAGGGAACACTATAGCGGATTCATTGGCTTCTTTAGCTTGTACTTTGAAATGTAATTCCTTTTATTCTTACCATGAGCTTCCCTCTCTTATAAAGGGTGCAGCTCGGCTAGATAAGCTAGGCATGCCTAGCGTTCGAGTGATGTAATTGTAATTTCTGACTTATTCTTATTTCTATAAAATCTCCCCCCTAGTGGAAAGGTGATGGAGTGGGTAAAATCCACTTCTCCCCCTTTCCCTAGGTAGGGCTTTACAAATAAAAAAAAAAGAGAATTAGGAATTTCCTAATTTTCGTAAAAATTTGATTTTTAGCCCAAAAATTCACTAATTCAGAAAAATATCAAAAAATAGTCTAAGCGATCATCGGAAGGAGCACAACGCAACTGTAGTGTCCTCGAGTCTATGAATTCAATAATAAACTCACCACTGGGTTCCGTAACTTGTACGAGAGAAAAACCCGTGTGGATCGTAAAACACAACTCAGTACCCACAAAAGTGACCCGAAAGCTCTCCGATAAAGATTCGAAAGACCCAAGATATTATAGCGCCAGTTCTATTCGTCAAGAAGAAGGATGGATCCCTCAGGCTATGTATTGACTACCGGCGACTGAATCAACTCACAATTAAGAATAAATATCCATTGCCGCGTATTGATGAACTCTTTGATCAGATTTCAGGAGTAGAATATTTCTCCAAGATAGACCTCAGGTCAGGCTATCATTAGCTCAAGATCAAAGATGAAGACATACACAAAACTACTTTCCAGAGCAGATATGGCCACTATGAATTCATGGTAATGCCTTTCGGGTTAACCAATGCCCTGGTAGTATTTATGCAACTCATGAATAATGTCTTCAGACCTTATCTCGACCGATTTATGGTCATCTTCATTGATGATATTCTTATATACTCCAAAACAAAGGAGGAACATGAAGAGCACTTAAGAATAGCCTTGCAAACGCTAAGAGAGCACAAACTTTATGCAAAGCTTAGTAAGTGCGAGTTCTAGCTAAAAGAGGTCTCTTTCCTTGGCCATATTATTTCAAAGGAAGGTATTGTTGTTGACTCTCCTAAAATAGAAGCTGTTAAGAACTGGAGCCGGCCGATGACTGTGTCTGAGGTCAGAAGTTTTCTAGGTCTGGCTGGTTATTACAAGAGATTTATCAAAGATTTCTCAAAGATCGCCGTTCCTTTGACTAGACTCACAAGAAAGGAGAATCCTTTTATATGGTCGAAAGATTACGAAGAGAGTTTTCAAACTCTTAAAGAACACCTTACCACTGCACCTATATTAACGCTACCGATGGAGGGTGGTGGTTTTGAAGTTCATACGGATGCATCTGGCTTTGGCCTAGGGTGCGTCCTTATGCAAAGTGGAAAGGTGATTTGCTATTCATCAAGGCAGTTAAAGTGTCACGAAGAAAATTACCCTGTGCATGATCTGGAACTAGTTGCAGTTATATTAACATTGAAGATTTGACGACATTACCTTTATGGGGAGAAATTCATCATATTTTCAGATCATAAAAGTCTAAAATATCTTTTCACCCAGAAGGAATTAAATATCTGACAACGTAAATTGTTGGAGTATCTCAAAGACTTCGATTTTACTATCCTGTATCATCCAGGCAAAGCCAATGCAGTAGCTGATGCCCTTAGCAGAAAACTAATGGCAACTCTACCAAGCCTCAGGAAAGGTATAACTTGTCTTATTGAAGATTTTTCACATTTAAATCTTGATATTGATAGAGAAGGAGAAGGAGGTGTGATTGCCAATATAAAATCTCAACTTACATTGATTGAAGATATAGTCAAATTGCAAAAAAAATAACCCTACATTGATGGAGATTAAGGATAATATTGATTAGAAACCGGGATTTTCTATCTCAAAGGATGGAAGACTATTATTTAAGGATCAAATTTGTGTGCCGAATCATGATGACACTTAGAAATTGATCATGGAAGAAGCTCACAAATCAAGGTACGCTTTTCACCCTGGTGCTACCAAGATGTATCAAGATTTGAAAAGAAACTTTTGGTGGGCCAATATGAAAAGAGAAGTAGCAGATTTTTTGTCCCGATGTCTCACTTGTCAACAAGTAAAAGCAGAACATTTAAGACCCGCTAGGAAATTACACCCCTTAAATATTCCCGAGTGAAAATGAGAAAGTATAGGGATGGATTTTATCATGGGTTTACCTAAGACAAGAGGAGGACATGATGGTATATGGGTGATCATAGACCGATTGACTAAATCTGCATATTTTCTACCAATCAAAAGTCGATGGTCTATGGATGTACTAGCAGCATTACACATGAGGGAGATTGTCAAACTACATGGTGTCCCTGTTACCATTATATCTGACCGAGACCCTCGGTTTACATCACAGTTCTGGAAGGGTCTTCAACATTCATCAGGAACCCGATTCAACTTCAGCACCGCATTCCATCCACAAACTAATGGTCAAACTGAAAGGACAAATCAGGTGATGGAAGATATGCTCAGGGCTTGTGCTATTGACTTTGGAGGGAGTTGGCACGACCATTTATCTCTAGTGGAATTTTCATACAATAATGGCTACCAAGCTAGCATACAAATGGCACCATTCGAGGCTCTATATGAAAGAAGATATCGTTCACCTATTTGTTGGAGTGAAGTAGGAGAAAGAAAATATCTCGGTCCCGATATCATCAGGGATACTACCGAGAAGATAAAACTTATTCGGGAGAGACTTCAGATGGTCCAAGATAGGCAGAAATCATATGCAGATAACAGAACGCGTGACCTAGAATTTCAAGTAGGAGACCATGTATTCCTTAAGGTTTCTCCAGGTCGAGGTATTCGAAGATTCGGTATCAAAGGCAAGCTTACTCCAAGATTCATTGGCCTCTTTGAAATTCTCGATAGGATTGGTGAAGTCGCGTATCGAGTAGCTTTGCCCCCTCAATTATCAGGAGTTCATGATGTATTTCACATCTCAATGCTCAAAAAATATGTTCCTGATCCTTTCCATGTCATAACTTACGATAATTTGGAAATTCAAAAAGACTTGACGTACGAGCAAAAGCCAATCAAGATCATTGAACGAGAAGTGCGTCAACTTCGGAATAAAACTATTCCTATGGTCAAGATCCAATGGACCAAGTCATGGCCACATGAAGTAACATGGGAAACTGAAGAGGCCATGTGCAAAAGATTTTCAGAGATATTTGAATGTAAGTACACTCTCCTTAGCAAATCTTATTATAAGGAATTTGGAGACCAATTTTTTTTTTAAGTGGGCGAGGGTGTAACGCCCGAGAAAATTATGGGATTAAAATATAATTATATTAATTATTCAATTGGTGAAAAGGGCTATTAAATGAATTATGGTTAATTAAATCTAATTATTATGGCCCTACACCGATCCAAAAGGATTAGGCCCATATAATAAACCCATTTGGCCTTAGCCCATATTCTAGAAGCTTGGAATTAATGTAATCACGGAATTTAGGAGATAAATAGGATAAATAGATGGATAATGGAGGGAAGAGTTTGAATTGATTTCAAATTTGGCGCCCAAAACAAAAAATGGTCTATCGCAAGACCGCAAGCCACTGTGAAACGGTCTCCCAAATGACCGCCAAGGCTCTGCAGATTCCGTGAGTGGAAGAAAGTGCAAAAAGATTAGATTTTTGACGTCTAAACTCCTAGAGACCGAAGTATGTATACTTATAAGCATGCTTGGGACTCTCAGAGATCGATCTAATACCTAATTTGGACTCTAAGAATCATTCTAATCCATGAAACCCTAGCAAAACCCTCTAAATAGAACCCAGATCTCACCTGCACGACCCTTACTTTTGGCTCGCGTGGAACTAAGGTAAAGAGGTCGAATTAGAGGTATGTTTCTTCTAGAAATTTGTTCATTTTAGTTAGACCTAACTTTTCTTAAAATTTTATTCTAGGAGATCAAGCCTACAAGAGTTAGAAACTTTCAAAGTTGTTGATTATGCACCCATAACCCAGGAATCTGTGCAACGGTCTAGTGAAGATTAGGAAATTAGAAGCCCTAAACGAGGTATTTAGCGATGGTGTCTTTAGAACTTTATGTTACCCTTTATATCTTCGATCTACCCTCCAATTTTCATGTACATAGGTCAAGGGAATCAAGAGATTCAAGGGAGTGAAGTGGCTGGTTTAGCACAGAACGTGTAGAACTAGGACTTGCTTCCAGTTAGAAATTGGCAGTCTAGGAGCGCTATTTGAGGTAGATTATCTCATGAATGGCTTAAACATAGGGATAAAAGCCCTATGTTTCTAGTCGATTTTATGCATTGTAAGCTGAGAATTTTATGTTTTCATTAGGACTATACATCTAGTATCATCTTCATGCATGAACTTGCCGTAATTGAATAAAAAGGAAATTCTCTTGTTAGTACATAAACCCACGCATATTGGCTGAACTATCCTTGTTCTATTAGGCTATAGAGTTTATATATGTTGATTTCTTGGCATGATGGGCTTTAGATGAGTATTGTATTTTTCTATAATCAAGTTTTCTGTTAACACAGGATGAAACGATCTTCATGTAGACCGCCAAAAACCCTAGCGGTCGCACGATAGACCGTTAGCAACAAGAGACGGTCACCTATTAGACAGTTTACTTTTTTGAATTCTGTATTTAAGTTAACCCGAAACTTAATGCAGAATGGTCCAAATTAATATATGTTAAGCCTAGTTAAGTAGGTTTTACTCCAGTTTCACGTGATATTTTCATATACCTAGTTATGTTAACAGTACATTCTAGTAGATTTTATGATTCTTTATGCACTTAGAATTATTTTTAAACTTATGTTATTTTCATGACCAGATCATATACTTTTGTAATTAACTTAAATTTATATGATTCATGGACTAGTCATGATTTGATCGCTGTTACCACTATCTCTCTCTTCTAGAGTCATTTTCTTAAGTACATGGCATATATCCCGGTATGTTGTCATTAGTTACACCTTTGCACATTAAGTACACAATCTTGGACTTGATAACCTCTCCATTAGATATTCCTTCCAACGGACTAGAAAATCTTGTTTCAAGGGCTCCGTAAGACTCCGCGAGCCTACGATTCTCACTAGGACACCGAGCTGGTTGTACCATTAAAACCCCATTGTCTAGACAGCACTTTTACTGGTGTTATAATGAAGCTTTGGACCTTAGCGGCCTAATGAATGACCGTCAGTGACACCTAGCGGCCCTGACCTAGACCGCATGGTTCCAGCTTCTCTTTCATCAAATCTAAATATGTTTAACCCATGGTTTTACTTTTGGGTTGAGTATCCTATAATCCTAGATGGTCCATTGATTATCTAGAACTTATCTTGATTCAAATAAGCCATTAATAAATTATGGAAATAAAGATTGTACCGTTATGATGTCAAATTTTCTTCATAGCATAACCTAGTTATTAATGCATTTCTTGAATTCTCATGATCAATTATTGGTTACCTTATCGTGGAATTATTGTTAAATTTGTACATTATTGGCCACATTATTGTTATAATCGTGGAAGTAGCTTGATTTATACTTAAAGATGTAGTTCGAGTATTGATTGTGTTCAAGGGCTCTATGCTAGTCCCCCCGGTTGATTGTCGGAAACATACTGTAAACCATGGGGTATGATGCTACTCGCGTCGCATTGCGCTGGGAGTACTTTCTTTATAAATAAGTGAAAATTCACGGACATGAATAAAGATGCACGTAAATTCACGAAGTACTTGCTATTAAGCGAAAAGTACTTTCTTGTTTGTTACATGACTTTTTAGTGCATAGTCTCTATGGTTATGAAAAGTACATTCTTGTTACATTTGTGTTCATGGAAAGGCCAAATTTACATTCTTGTTATATACTTGATCAATCATATTCTCGTATCTCGTCATGATCATAACTTGTTTCTTTAGTTTTATTCACATGTTTTACCATATTTCCATGATTTATCTTATTCTCTAGAGCTAAAATGCTAATCACTTATGCTCGCCTTCATGTTGATACGAAGATAACTACTGGGCAAGTGTGCTCATTACCTACTTTCTCAATGTTTCAGGAAGTACAAGTGAATCGGATTCGGATTATACAAGCAATGGGTCCCAGAGTGATTGAAGGACATATGAACGAGAGAAGCCTTAGTTACCAAGTGTCTAGTCGAGTCATGATGTAATCTTTATTTTATTGAGTCTAGTAAAGAGAGTCAAATATCTTTTGTACCTTGGGATTATTTGATAAAGAAATCAAGTTAAAGGTTTGGAAAAAAAAATACTTGTGCAATTACTTTAGTGTGATTGTCTTGCACTCTAATTTCTTGCTTGCGAGAGGCTTACCATGCCGGCTGTTCGCGTTCCCGAAATTCCTTCCGCTGTATCCAAAGCTCGGGACGTGACATCTTCGTATTATTATTATTTTTATTGAGGGTTCATGGCATCGGAATTTTAATCTTTTATTTATCATTCATTTGCCTATATTATTATTATAATTTATTCGTTTATTATTATCATTTATTCTTCCTCTTTTTTTTATACCACCACTCCTTGCTCCTTCTTTCATTTCTTCAGGCATGGCTGTTGACACCCGTTTTTTACCGACAAGTTGAGTCATTCCTCTTACTCCCATTTATTGATGCCTCGAGTTATCCGTTACTCGCTGGGTAATTTTCTGGCACGTTCTGGGCCAATTTTATGGGTGGCCTCCCTCCCTGGCTAGGACCGAGTTGATTCAGGGCTTAATGGGCCTTTGTTTTGGTTGATTGAGCTTTTCTATGAATTTCAAGCACCCATGTACATTTGCGGTCAACCTCCAGCCGCTCATAACACATGTGCGGTTGATAATGGGCCGTTCATATATTTATGGGATATTTAACTGATTTTCTAAATTTTCACCGATAAGCATTTATACGGTCGGGATTTAGCCGCATACGACCATTGTGCGGTACCTGTTGAGTTGTCTCTCTCTCAAAAGTCCTAACGTCGTTGGTTTTCAGACAATTATCTAATTATCTAATTTATGTTGATTTATCACCGACAAGGCATGGGCGGTTTCTTCTTGGCCGCTCTTGTGGATGTACGGCCTACTAGCAGTCGTTCATCGGTGAGAGTCCAACGGCGAGGTTTTCGGTCATCTCGATGGATAGTTGGATAATATTTATGATTTACTTGAATTTCCACCGACATGGTTGGACGGCCTAAGATATGGCCGCACATCCAGTTGGGTGGTCTATCGTGAGACCGTTCATCATCTCGATTCCTGAAAATTTTAAGGGTTTTCTCTCTCTATCCGTGGTTTTATCCCTAACTTCTCCCGTCATTTTCTCCGCGGATACTGAACCAAATTTGGTGCCGTTTCTTCTGGTTGAGAGATAATTTGATTATCTACAGATTATCTTTGATAATCTAGACCTAAAAATGGATGAAAACCCTAATTTCGGGGCTGGCTCCTTAGGCTCTATAAATAGACCCTAAAGCCAAGTTTTGAAAGGGAGGGGAAGATTTCAAGGTCACGGCGAAGCCCTGCCGGATTCTAGAGTGACCTATGACTAGGGAGGGAGGCCTTCTACGTCCATACAGGCCTCCGGTTCAGGGAGTATCTCATTATTTTATGTCTTTAGTTCATTAGTCTGTTGCCCTCTTTTGTTTGCATGCGTCATTTTCTCCACGTTTCTTCCACGTTTTTGTCATTCTCATGCATCATTCACACCTCCTCCTACGTTTTTGGTGCCCCTAGGGGTTTAAAAGCCCCCAAGCATTCCCCATTCCATTTAGTTATGTTTATTCCTTTCTGTTCTAGCACTTACTACACTTTGCAGTTCTGATATTGGGTTTCCTTTTGTATTGTACACTCTGCTTCGTAGGTCAGCAACACACTAATGCGAGGCCCATCCTTTCTGGCCGGTCAGAAAGGGTGGAGGTTGGACCCTTATAACTTCTGGCATGGTGGTTTTGTGCGGCTTCTTCAAGACCGTTCAGTGAGACGTACGGCCTAGTATCTGCCGTTCTTCCTCATCCTGCGGTCACCATCAAGCCATTCAACCCTCCAGCCATCTTCATCCCGCGTCCTACCCCAGCGCTGACGAGCGGCCTATCATGAGACCGCGCGTACCTATAAGCAGTCCATAAGGAGCCATTCAACGCGTCAGTGCTGGTTTTAAGGCGAGTACCTCCCCCTTTCCAAGGTACGACGTGTTCATCACGTTCGGCATCTTGGTGGCGATCACACATGTTTATATGCTTCTGTCTCCCTCTACCGTCCATATATTTCTCATACTGATTTAGTAGAAAGGGATGGAAGAGATCTTTTAAGTCGGAAAGGAAGGTAAGAAAAACACATCTACACTCATTTTTTTGGCGATCACGGTGGGACACCTAGTGCCCATCATGTTAGTGATTTACTGACCCTTTCTTTTGCTGTGTTAGTCCTCTTCCTAAAGTGGTTGCAGGTTGGGTCGCATTCTCTGTCCTCTGGAACTTGAGCGGTTCTTCCAGTGCCATCCATCGTTTCTGCGGCTGAAAGTCCACCGCCCTTCTCTGTGAACAGCGCCAACACTTCTGCAAAGCATACTGTTATAAGTGGTCCATTACTGCCCGTTCACATTGTATACGGTCTATTATTGGTCGTTCATCTTGCTAGCACAGGTACGCCTCTGTCCCCATAGTGTTGGTTTGGTTGCTATTACACTGTTTCTGTAGGTCCGTTCCAGATCCTACGTGGTCTATCTGGAGACCGTTCAACATGGTACGCTTCTGATTGCTATCCCCTTTCATTCTAGAGTTTTCTGATTTTCGTGTTAGTATGTCGTTACTTCCTGGATTATACGGTCATCTACAGACCGTCTATCTCCCTGAGCGGTCTTACAGAGACCACCCTTGTCGTGCTATAGTGCACCCGTGCTTCACTTTGATTGCCATGTTATTTGATTTTCATGACACTTGGTGCTGATTATTGATCTCCCCCCTTCTCTTATATCATCGTTGCATACTTGTTTTCAATTCTTACATATTTGTTTGATTATTGGTTGCTAGATCTAGACTAGATTCTTGCATGCACTCCGGTGCGCATAGGGGCATACATACTCTTCGTTAGTAGTTGCATTCCGACCGAGGTAGGATTTTCTCTCATCTCCATACTCCTTGGAGCCGACTAGGTAACCTTGCCGAGGACCTCCGTAAGTCCTCGTGAGCCGTGGATTCCCACACGGATGCTGGGCAAGTTGTACCGTACCACCCACAGTCTAGGGTCTGCATTCATGAGAGAGAGAGTGCCTTAGAGTCTGCCAGTTTCCCGTCCCCCCCCCTGGTTAGGTACCTTGTGGTTGAGTGAATTCATATCTTAATTAATCCACTAAGGTCCTAAAAGGGAACTTATAAAAATTTTCACGCATCATTTGTAATTTGATTGGGTAATTGGTCGATTCTTCTCTCATCTCTCCCCTCCATTGTGTGTTGCGGTATCATCATTCACCTCATTTTGTCAGATTAGGCTCATTCGGTTTAGTTCATCTTTGTGTGTCTCCATTTAGTTGCATTTGTCCTAGGCTCGTTTCTATCCTTGTATTCCTTTGAAATTCTTGACTGTATAAAGTCTCCATTCACCCCATGGAGCACTTCTCCCCTGTTCCTTATTCCTATACTTCTCCATCTTCTTATCCCCGTGTGGATTCCTCTTCTCATGCGGGCCCATCTCCTTATTCCTCCATTGAACCCTATTCTTTAAACGGGCCTTCTTATTCCGCCCGTGCTACTGTTGGCCCGATCAGTCCCCATTCCCACGTTCATGATTCTTCCAGGCCCGTGCATTCCTTCATTCCCGGAATGGGCTTTCCTTCTTCTCAGGCTGGGTCCCTCAATTCGACCCATCATCATTATCCTGGTTTAAGTTCATCCTCTCTTGCTCAGGCTGGCCCATATCCTTCCCGGACTCTTCCTACCGAGGAGATGATCGCTCAGGGCCAATGCCAGCTTGATGAATTACAATGCCGAATCAATCCCCAAACTTCTTTGGATATCCCATTTGCATTCTAGGGTCTTCAACTCCGACCACGGTAACAGATTCCTGCATATCGTCGCTATGGTGGAATTGGTGACCCCTACGTCCATTTGAAGGATTTCCTAAATGAGTCGGCCTAGTTCCCGCACGATCAACGCTTGATGGCCTATTTGTTTGGCCTATCTTTAGAGGGCGCTGCCAAGGATTGGTTCTTCACGTTACCGCAAGAGCAGATGATGAATTTTCAAGTTGTGCAAGAAAGATTTATTCAGCAATACCAGTACCAGGTTGGGCCCATATATTCTATGGTTGATCTGGCCCAAGAGAAGATGAAGCTCGACGAGGAATTCTCAACCTTTGCCGACCGCTGGCGTCGCCTGGCCACGCAAGTCCCGGGGCATATTCCAGCGGGCGAACAAATCAAGATAATTATTTCTAATGCGACGCCCGAGCTCAAGTGCATCTTAGCCCTGAACGATATCACTTCATGGCAACAACTTTACAGCCGAGCCCGCTTCGTTACCCAACAACTCCTAGTTTCCCTTGACCACGAGTCTCCTCCACCTTCGCCTTCCACATACCCCTTCTCTTCACCATCCCCCACAAGTCAGCCCTCCACCTCATATCCCTCCACGAGTCGGCCCTCCGCTCTCACTCACCCTTATACCTCCACATGTCGCCACACTACATCTTCCTCCACATGTCAGCCCTCCGCTATTTTATTTCCCCACACCTCTCCACTTCCGGTCAAGGAAACGTCACACCCTGAGCAGGTGGATGCCGTCGATTATATTCCCGCTCCCTCCACCCCTCCACATCATTCTAGCCCTCCACCTTCACCTACGCAATCCCCCTTACCTACGCAACCTCCGCTACCATCCCCACTACCTTCTCATACCCCTCGGCATCCACCTTCCCCAAAGCAGGTTCTTCACCCTCCGTTGCCAGAATCCTTTACGGATATTTTCAGGGCTTTGATGGCCACCCATGCGTTGCAACTCCCTTCTGATTATGCCTTGCCGACCCGCGGTCGGGAACTTGATCCATTTCTCTGAATTCCATCGTCAACAGGGGCATTTGATTGAGGACTGCCCCGAATTCCGGGAACTTATTTACAGCTTGGAAGACAATAAGATGGTTGACTGGGTAGTTATGCACAAAGTTATTTCAGATTTCAGTAGCAAGCAATAGTAGCAGCAGTAGAAAGCGCTGCCTAGGTAGCCGTCTTCGCTTCAAGACTAGGGGCAACCCTGTGGTTCTTTAGTTGATGAAGCACCCGCTCTATTATTTATCCCCTCACCTACCCCCTCACCTTCACCGTCTCCTACTCAACCTCCATGACCTCCACAAACCCAAGCCTCTACTCAGGCTAGCGCAAACTCTTCTCCTTCCCCCTCCACTTCCACCACCACTTCTAATCCCAACGCCGCTCGACGGGTTGTTCCGACACGTCGAAGAAGGGCATCATGACCTGCCGCCTCTTCCGCCTCGCCACCACCTCCTCTACCCCCATCTTTGCTGCCTCCATTGACAACATCTCCATCATCTCCTTCTTCATTATCCCCATTACCGTCACCACCACCTTCTTCATCGCCTCCTCTCACAACGATCCCTGTTCCGTCACCTTCACAACCATCCCCGCTACTGATGCCGCTCCCTTCACCATTATCATCCGAGCCTGAGCAAGTTACCCTTACGCACACACCCCCGCCATTGCCTTCATCTCCACCCACGCCACCATCTTTGCCTTCACCTCCTCCTACACCTCCGCTCTCCAAACCTTTACCCCCACCAGAGCCTATCATCGCCATTATCTCTCTGCCACTACTAGCATTACCTTCACCCACACCTGCCAAGCCTCCTCCACCCCTCTCTCTACCTATTTCAACCGCACGGAGCGGGTGCTTGCTACCTTCAGTGCCCCTTGGGTCTAGTTCCTAGGGAGATAAGGAGCCGAGCCAGGTTTTGACCGTGCATTACAAGCTTCAAGACTTCATTTGCCGCATGCGAGTCCTGGTCCCTGGCTATTCTAGGGATAATCATCTTGCACTTGCTATGAAGACGGTTGCTAAGAAGAGTTCATGTGCACTGGTGCCAATTTATTCTCAAGCGAGGCTGGTGGCGATCTCTTTGCTCGCCGGAGAATTCACTGCTGATGTTGTTATCACCTCTCGCTTGATTGCTATCCAGTTCAGTGGCCTAGAAAAGTTTTCCACCCGGATGGTGCTAACCCACGCGGCCGCCAAAAGTTTAATGTGTTCAACACTCAAGGGGCAATTGGCATTATCTTCCATAGTTTTCAAGGACATTCTGCAATTCTTGTCTCATCTCCCTCGATTTATTGGTGAGGCGGCCACGTCAACGGCGCTCATCGCCCTCCCTCAGTTCTGTCCTGCACTTCTATTAAGGGAGTTATACTTCATGCCTGATTACCGAGAGGAGATGCAGAATCTTATGCTGGAGACGTTAAGCAACATAGCTCCCTATTTTTATAATAAACAACACAAGGAGTTGACTGTTCTGGAATGTCTTTCCATGGTTGGCACCACACAGCTAGGGGCAACCATCCCAATGGAGCTGCATATTCACGACCGGGCCTGGCCGTCTGCCAGGTGGGCCCGTTATTTAAGAAAACATTGCAAGACAAGAAGCCCGAAGGCCCGAGTCCGCGCCAGGCGGAGTTGTTTCAAGAATGTTTCTGCCAAGAAGAGGCGACGACATAAGTTCAAGGGCCGTCAGTTGTGCACTTAGGGGTCCACTTCATCCTCTCATTCTTCTATCCATTCATCTTTTCTGTTACTCAGTTCCTATTCTTGGGTGGTGTACCTTCCACCACCTGAGCAGACTTCTACCATCTTCTCCTATCCTCACCATTCTAGGCATCAGCCTATGTCCTCCTCTTCCCCTGATCCAGGGGCCTCTTATAGTTTTTTTCCCCGGGTACGTCCGGATTCCGCTTTTCATCCTTTTCCCCCGATCCTGTTGGGGATTCCTTGTGATCGTTCCCCGACCTCGTCGGGTGGTTTTTCTGATCCTTCCCCGACTTTGTCGGGTGGTCTCCATTTCTTTTCCCCAACCTTGTCGGGTGTTCATACATCTTCTTCCCCGCCTCTGGTGGGTGATCACTATTCCTTTTCTCCGACCACGTCGGATGATCGTTCTCCTTCTTCCTTATCTTCGTAGTTATCCTTTCGTCATCTTTCTGTTCTTTCCTCCTCATCCTTTCAGGGTCATCACCCTTTTTCTTGTTGTTTTCGAGACTTTAGTCCACCTTGATATCAGTTAATCTCTGTTCATTCTGTATTTGGTTCCTTGTTATCAGGGCCTCTGTGCCTTAACGAGGGAGTTCTAGCCCTCGTCTCTCTTCCTTTTTCATCCTTCTTCGTCCAGTTTGGTGTTTGCCGCTCCTCCATGTCAAGGAATCTCTACACTTTGCTATCCTCTCCATTTTGTCATGGCAAGCAAGGAATATAAAGCTCGTGCTGATCAAAGCTCGATGATCATGTTCACTTCAGGATACCAGTTTCCGTGCCATGGATTTGCAAAGGTATCGTTATTTTGTGCAAGAAAATGTTATCATCGCTATTATCTCTCTTAGACCTGCACATGCTTATAATGCTATTCCTCAACGTGATTGAGTGGCTTTAGGAGCTTTTGTTTAAATTTGATTTTAACTTTGTGTCAAATAAAATGAGTCACTTCTGCAGCATCTTAGGTTGGGGATAGCTCCGTGATAAGAGTCTAGTTCCTTTCCCCGATCGTTGAGGGTAACCTTCGAGTTTGGGTTTCCACACACTACACGGTGAGCCATAGCCGATCTCTATAGTGCAACATCGTTGCTACTTTGGCGATACTATGGGTATGCATGAAGGCCTTTTTTCTTCTCTGCTTGGCCAAGTGCAGGGGCAAGAGATTGATGGATAAGATGACTAACCTAGGCACTCCCTAATACGAGAGAGGTCTCAAATAGGGGCACTCTTTACCCTCAAACGTAAGCTTTCATGCTATATCTCGCCAATCAGGGCTACCAAAATGAGAAAATGAATCAATATAAAATTATGAATCAAAGGCATGACAAGAGTGGCAGTACAGTTCCCCGTGGGACGTCATGAGCCCGGTCGCATGCATGCCTGACAAATATGGGTCTAAAAATCAAAGATGCAAAGCTCCGTCGCAACAGACCTACTCTTTGAGGGGTAGTGCCCTGAAAGGAAGTCAAGTCCTGATATCTCCCACCCTGCACGAAGCTTGTCTCCAATTTTTCTTCTGCTTCTCCCTCTTAGGCTGGGTTGTATCCTGGGTATGGCCTTAGTAGGGGCACCGTTCTTTAGAAGCGGTTGGTTATGGTAAGTCACCCTCACATGCACGCCCTGCTTAAGGGAAGGTTTTAATAAAAGGGGTAGAAACGACGATCCCTGGCTAGTAGTTCGAGCCTGTCTTTGGGTGCTGCGGATTGCTATTGTCAAAAATCCAAAAAAATCAGATATTGTCAAAATTCTAAAAAAACCAAATATTTTCAAAGTCCTAAAAAATCAAATATTTTCAAAATCAAAAAAATCAATAAAATTGAAAAATCAACAAAATATATATTTGTCTTTTGTTCCTTTCTATCTATTTAGTTTGAGGATAGATACGTAATCTGTTTGCTAAGTGTGCATGTTACATGTGTTCAGGCATTCCTTGCTCTATATCTTGTTCTATCTGCCTCCTATCCACATCTTTGATATGTTCTTTCCTTCTTCGATCCACTCTCTCGATTTATTCTGAAGCTCATGACCTTTTCAGCTTTTAATGATCATTATGAACCTGGCGGTTCTGCATTCCTTCTGATCTTGGGTTTTGATTGAAGTGGATATTTGTCATGTCTTTTGTTCCGCTGTGTCCTTATCACGTGTTCATATCCCACCGTGTTGTCCCACACAAGTTGTTTTGTCCCTCACTGCATGTTGTTAGTCATCTAGTCGTCCCTTTGTGTCCTGTGTTCTTGTCCCAACCGTGTGGTCATCCGTCATGTTCTTGTCACAACCGTGTGTTGTCCCGCCGCATTGTTGTCTTGTCACACCATGTTCATACATGCGTATTGTCTGTTTATGCCTTGCATATGTGCTCGTTTGCCTTTGTTATGTTATGTTGATCATCATGTTATGTCATGTTGTTTATCGTTCAGTTAATCGTTATGTTATCTACGCTATGCTTGTTCATTTGTCTTATGCATGAAAATCCATAAAAATCTGAAAATGAAAATCCAAAAACATGCCGTTTCACCTGCACAGGTAAGTTAGGTATGGCCTTCTATCCGATGTCCCTTATTGCATTACTATATGGTATTATGTTATATTACCTCGAGAACTAGTTGGTTATCTACGTGTCCCAAGATCTGATGTTCCCCTTTAACAAAAACGATGATGATCTAAATTCACGTGTTTAATCTCCGGATAAGCCGTTGGGTTGGGAAAGCCTGGGGAGGTTGGTTCTATCCTGCACGCTGTGGTTGCGGATAGTGTCTTGACTCTAATTCTCCCAGCTTAGCAATATTATTCTCGAGTATTTTATATTTTAATCTTTCTTCGCATTCATTTTCATGATTTCTTTATTTTAGCCCAGCATGCATCATGCGCATCTTTTTGAGCATTCATGACCCATAGTTTGTCTGCAAAATATCCCATCTGTGGTGGTTAGTTGTGTGTTCAATGATTGAGTAAGAGGAACAATTCCACTCTTAGATGGAAGGTTTACTTTGGTCAATTCGCTTGGTTCGGTTGATTAAGAGGTCCCCGTCTGGAGTTTTAGTCTATTTCTTTATTTTTTGCTGCTTATTCCGATCTCCTCATTGGTTCGCGGGATTGTGTCCCCCATGAGGTTGATCGTGTGTTTCCTTTTATTTAGTTCCTCTAGACCGGTGTCACTTTTAGTCTAATCGTCCCTTGTGGATGGTTCGGAGTTTTCCGAAAGATTCCTATCGCTTGTTGGTAAAATGGGTGTCGTTTTACCTTAACACCAGCTTTTCGGTCCACTCTACTTCATTTACGCTTCATCTCCATGTTCCATTTTGCTTTCGCTTCACCTCCTCTCGCTCCCCTGCAAAGAGGACGTTAAGGAGGGGCATCTGTTGACACGCATTTTTTACCGACAAGTTGAGTCACTTCTCTTACTCTCATTTATTGATGTCTCGAGTTATCTGTTACTTGCTGGGCTATTTTCTTGCATGTTTTGGGCCAATTTTATGGGTGGCCTCCCTCCCTGGCTAGGTCCAAGTTGATTCAGGGGTTAATGGGCCTTGGTTTTGGTTGATTGAGCTATTCTATGAATTTCAAGCACCCATGTACATGTGCGGTCAACCTCCAGCCGCTCATAACACATGTGCGGTTGATAATGGGCCGTTCATATATTTATGGGATATTTAGCTGATTTTCTGAATTTCCACCGACAAGCATTTATACGGTCGGGATTTAGCCACATACGACCATTGTGCGGTACCTCCTGAGCCGTCTCTCTCTCAAAAGTCCTAACGTCGCTGGTTTTCAGATAATTATCTAATTTTCTAATCTATTTTGATTTATCACCGACAAGGCATGGCCGGTTTCTTCTTGGCCGCTCTTGTGGATGTACGGCCTACCAGTAGCCGTTCATCGGTGAGAGTCCAACGGCAAGGTTTTCGGTCATCTCGATGGATAGTTGGATAATATTTATGATTTACTCGAATTTCCACCGACATGGTTGGACGGCCTAAGATATGGCCGCACATCCAGTTGGGTGGTCTATCGTGAGACCGTTCATCGTCTCGATTCCTGAAAATTTTAAGGGTTTTCTCCATCTATCCGTGGTTTTATCCCTAACTTCTCCCGTCATTTCCTCCGCGGATACTGAACCAAATTTGGTTCCGTTTCTTCTGGTTGAGAGATAATTCGATTATCTACAGATTATCTTTGATAATCTTGACCTAAAAATGGATGAAAACCCTAATTTCGGGGCTGGCTCCTTAGGCTCTATAAATAGACCCTAAAGCCAAGTTTTGAAAGGGGGGGGGGGATTTCAAGGTCACGACGAAGCCCTACTGGATTCTAGAGTGACCTACGACCAGGGAGGGAGGCCTTCTACATCCATACAGGCCTCCGGTTCAGGGAGTATCTCATTAATTTGTGTTTTTAGTTCATTAGTACGTTGCCCTCTTTTGTTTGCATGCGTCATTTTCTCCACGTTTCTTCCACGTTTTTGTCATTCTCATGCATCATTTACACCTCCTCCCACGTTTTTGGTGCCCCTAGGGGTTTAAAACCCCCCAGGTATTCTCCATTCCATTTAGTTATGTTTATTCCTTTACGTTCTAGCACTTACTACACTCTGTTTCGCAGGTCAGCAACACACTAACGCGAGGCCCATCCTTTCTGGCCAGCCAGAAAGGGTGGAGGTTGGACCCTTATAACTTCTGGCATGGTGGTCTTGTGCGGCTTCTTCAGGACCGTTCAGTGACACATACGGCCTAGTATCAACCGTTCTTCCTCATCCTGTGGTCAACATCAAGCCGTTCAACCCTCCATCCATCTTCATCCCGCGTCCCACCCCAACGCTGACGAGCGGCCTATCGTGAGACCGCGCGTACCTACAGGTGGTCCATAAGGAGCCGTTCAACGTGTCAGTGCTGGTTTTAAGACGAGTACCTCCCCCTTTCCAAGGTACGGCATGTTCATCACGTTCGGCATCTTGGTGGCGATCACACATGTTTATATGCTTCTGTCTCCCTCTACCGTCCATATAATTCTCATACTGATTTAGTAGAAAGGGATGGAAGAGATCTTTTAAGCCGGGAAGGAAGGTAAGAAAAACACATCTACCCAAAAAACCAGCTTAAAATGAGTGTAGATGTGTTTTTCTTACCTTCCTTTCCGGCTTAAAAGATCTCTTCCATCCCTTTCTACTAAATCAGTATGAGAAATATATGGATGGTAGAGGGAGACAGAAGCATATAAACATGTGTGATCGCCACCAAGATGCCGAACGTGATGAACACGTCGTACCTTGGAAAGGGGGAGGTACTCGCTTTAAAACCAGCACTGACGCGTTGAACGGCTCCTTATGGACCGCCGGTAGGTACGCGCGGTCTCATGATAGGGCGCTCGTCAGCGCTGGGGTGGGACGCGGGATGAAGATGGATGGAGGGTTGAACGGCTTGATGGTGACCACAGGATGAGGAAGAACGGTTGATACTAGGCCGTACGTCTCACTGAACGGTCCTAAAGAAGCCGCACAAGACCACCACGCCGGAAGTTATAAGAGTCCAACCTCCACCCTTTCCGGCCGGCCAAAAAGGATGGGCCTCACGTTAGTGTGTTGCTCACCTACGAAACAGAGTGTAGAATACAAAAGGAAACCCAAAATCAGAACTGTAAAGTGTAGTAAGTGCTAGAACGGAAAGGAATAAACATAACTAAATGGAATGGGAAATACCTGGGGGGTTTTAAACCCCTAGGGGCACCAAAAACGTGGGAGGAGGTATGAATGATGCATGAGAATGACAAAAACGTGGAAGAAAGGTGGAGAAAATGACGCATGCAAATAAAAGAGGGCAACGGACTAATGAACTAAAGACATAAAATAATGAGATACTCCCTGAACCGGAGGCCTGTATGGACGTTGAAGGCCTCCCTCCCTGGTCGTAGGTCACTCTAGAATCCGACAGGGCTTCGCCGTGATCCTGAAATCTCCCCCCCCCCCCCCTTTCAAAACTTGGCTTTAGGGTCTATTTATAGAGCCTAAGGAGCCAGCCCCGAAATTAGGGTTTTCATCTATTTTTAGGTCAAGATTATCAATGATAATCTGTGGATAATCGAATTATCTCTCAACCAGAAGAAATGGCACCAAATTTGGTTCAGTATCCATGGAGAAAATGACAGGAGAAGTTAGGGATAAAACCACGGATAGAGAGAGAAAACTCTTGAAATTTTCAGGAATCGAGACGATGAACGGTCTCACGATAGACCACCCAACTGGATGTGCGGCCATATCTTAGGCCGTCCAACCATGTCAGTGGAAATTCGAGTAAATCATAAATAATATCCAACTATCCATCGAGATGACCGAAAACCTCGCCGTTGGACTCTCACCGATGAACGGCTGTTGGTAGGCCGTACATCCACAAGAGCGGCCAAGAAGAAATTGCCCATGCCTTATCAGTGATAAATCAAAATAGATTAGATAATTATCTGAAAACCAGCGACGTTTGGACTTTTGAGAGAGAGACGGCTCAGGAGGTACCGCACAATGGTCGTATGCGGCTAAATCCCGACCGTATAAATGCTTGTCGGTGGAAATTCAAAAAATCAACTAAATATCCCATAAATATATGAACGGCCCATTATCAACCGCACATGTGTTATGAGCGGTTGGTGGTTGACCGCACATGTACATGGGTGCTTGAAATTCATAGAAAAGCTCAATCAACCAAAACCAAGGCCCATTAAGCCCTAAATCAACTCGGACCTAGCCAGGGAGGGAGGCCACCCATAAAATTGGCCCATAACGTGCCAGAAAATAGCCCAGCGACTAACGGATAACTCGAGGCATCAATAAATGAGAGTAAGAGAAATGACTCAACTTGTTGGCAAAAAATGGGTATCAACAGATGCCCTTCCTTAATGTCCTCTTTGCAGAGAAGCGAGCGGAGGTGAAGCAAAAGCGAAATGGAACATGGAGATGAAGCGAAAATGAAGCGTAGTGGACCGAAAAGCGGGCGTTAAGGTAAAATGACACCCGTTTTTACCAACAAGCGATAGGAATCTTCCGAAAAACTCCGAACCTTCCATAAGGGATGATTAGACTAAAAGTGACACCGGTCTGGAGGAACTAAATAAAAGGAAACATACGATCAACCTCATGGGGGACACAATCCCGCGAACCAATGAGGAGACCGGAATAAGCAGCGAAAAATAAAGAAACAGACTAAAACTCCAGACGGGGACCTCTTAATCAACCGAACCAAGCGAATTGACCAAAGTGAACCTTACAACTCAGAGTGGAATTGTTCCTCTTACTCAATCATTGAACGCACAACTAACCACCACTGATGGGATATTTTGCAGGCAAACTATGGGTCATGAATACTCAAAAAGATGCGCATGATGCATGCTGGGATAAAATAAAGAAATCATCAAAACGAATATGAAGAAACATTAAAATATAAAATACTCGAGAATAATATTGCTAAGCTGGGAGAATTAGCGTCAAGACACTATCCGCAACCACAGCGTGTAGGATAGAACCATCCTCCCCAGGCTTTCCCAACCCAACGGCTTTTCCAAAGATTAAACACGTGAACCTGGATCATCATCATTTTTTTTAAAGGGGAACATCAGATCCTGGGACACGTAGATAACCAACTGGTTGTCGAGGTAATATAACATAATACCATATAGTAATGCAATAAGGGACACCGGATAGAAGGTCATACCTGACTTACCTGTGCAGGTGTAACGGCATATTTTTGGATTTTCATTTTTAGATTTTTATGGATTTTCATGCATAAGACAAATGAACAAGCATAGCGTAGATAACATAACGATTAACTGAACGACAAACAACATGACATAACATGACGATCAACATAACATAACAAAGGCAAACGAGCACATATGCAAGGCATAAACATACAATATGCATGCACGAAGACGGTGTGACAAGACAACAATGCGGCGGGACAACACACGGTTGTGATAAGAACATGACGGATGACCACACGGTTGGGACAAGAACACAGGACACAAAGGGACAACTAGATGACTAACAACATGCAGTGAGGGATAAAACAACATGTGTGGGACAACACGGTGGGATATGAACACGTGATAAGGACACGGCGGAACAAAAGATAAGACAAATATCCACTTCAATCAAAACCCAAGATCAGAAGGAATGCAGAACCGCCAGGTTCATAATGACCATTAAAACCTGAGAAGGTCATGAGCTTCAGAATAAATCGAGAGAGTGGATCGAAGAAGGAAAGAACAGATCAAAGATGTGGACAGGAGGCAGATAGAACAAGATATAGAGCACGGAATGCCTAAACACCTGCAACCTGCACACTTAGCAAACAGATTACGTATCTGTCCTCAAAACAAATAGATAGAAAGGAACAAAAGACAAATACTTTTTTATTTTTCAATTTTTCAATTTTTTTTGATTTTGAAAATATTTGATTTTTTTAGGACTTTGAAAATATTTGATTTTTTTAGAATTTCGACAATATCTGATTTTTTGAGATTTTTGGCAATAGCAATCCGTAGCACCCAAAGACAGGCTCGAACTACTGGCCAGGGATCGTCGTTTCTACCCCTTTCATTAAAAGCTTCCCTTAAGCAGGGCGTGCATGTGAGGGTGGCTTACCACAACCAACCGCTTCTAAAGAACGGTGCCCCTACTAAGGCCATACCCGGGATACAACCTAGCCTAAGAGGGAGAAGCAGAAGAAAAATTGGAGACAAGCTTCGTACAGGGTGGGAGATATTAGGACTTGACTTCCTTTCAGGGCACTACCCCTCAAAGAGTAGGTCTGTTGCGCCGGGGCTTTGTGTCTTTGATTTTTAGACCTATATTTATCAGGCATGCATGCGACCGGGCTCATGACGTCCCGCGGGGACCTGTACTGCCACTCTTGCCATGCCTTTGATTCATAATTTTACATTGATTCATTTTCTCATTTTGGTAGCCCATATTGGCCAGATATAGCATGAAAGCTTACTTTTGAGGGTCAAGACTGCCCCTATTTGAGACCTCTCTCGTATTAGGGTGCGCCTAGGTTAGTCATCTTATCCATCAATCACTTGCCCCTGTACTTGGCCGAGCAGAGAAGAGAAAAGGCCTTCGTGCATACCCAAAGTATGGCCAAAGTAGCAACGATGTTGCACTAGAGAGATCGGCTACGGCTCGCCGTGTAGTGTGTGGAAACCCATACTCGAAGGTTACCCTCAACGATCGGGGAAAGGAACTAGACTCCCAGCACGGAGCTATCCCCAGCCTAAGATGCTACATAAGCGACTCATTTTATTTGACACAAAGTTAAAATCGAATTTAAACAAAAGCTCCTAAAGCCACTCAATCACGTTGAGGAATAGCATTATAAGCATGTGCAGGTCTAAGAGAGATAATAGCGATGATAACATTTTCTTGCACAAAATAACGATACCTTTGCAAATCCATGGTGCGGAAACCGGTATCCTGAAGCGAACATGATCATCAAGCTTTGATCAGCACAAGCTTTATATTCCTTGCTTGCCATGATAAAATGGAGAGGATAGCAAAGTGTAGAGATTCCTTGACATGGAGGAGCGGCAAACACCAAACTGGACGAAGAAGGATGAAAAAGGAAGAGAGACGAGGGCTAGAACTCCCTCGTTAAGGCACAGAGGCCCTGATAACAAGGAACCGAATAAGAATGAACAGAGATTAACTGAGATCAAGGCGGACTAAAGCCTCGAAAACAATAAGAAAAAAGGTGATGACCCAGAAAGGGTGAGGAGGAAAGAACAGAAAGATGACGAAAAGATAACTGCGAAGATAAGGAAGAAGGAGAACGATCATCCGACGTGGTCAGAGAAAAGGAATAGCGATCACCCGCCAGAGGCGGGGATGAAGATGTATGAACACTCGACAAGGTCGGGGAAAAGAAATGGAAACCACCCGACAAAGTCAGAGAAGGATCAGAAAAATCACTCGACGAGGTCGGGGAATGATCACAAGGAATCCCCAACAGGATCGAGGGAAAAGGATGTAAAGCGGAATCCTGACGTACTCGGGGAAAAAAACTATAAGAGGCCCCTTGATCGGGGGAAGAGGAGGACATAGGCTGAGGCCTAGAATGGTGAGGACAGGAGAAGATGGTAGAAATATGGTCACGTGGTGGAAGGTACACCACCCAAGGATAGGAACTGAGCAACAGAAAAGATGAATGGACGGAAGAAGGAGACAAGGAAGTGGACCCCCAAGTGCACAACTGACGGCCCTTGAACTTATGCCGTCGCCTCTTCTTGGCAGAAATCTTCTTGAAACAACTCCGCCTGGCGCGGACTCGGGCCTTCGGGCTTCTTGTCTTATAATGTTTTCTTAAATAACGGGCCCACCTGGCAGACAGCATGGCCCAGTCATGAATATGCAGCTCCATTGGGACGGTTGCCCCTAGCTGTGCGGTGCCAACCATGGAAAGACATTCCAGAACAGTCAACTCATTGTGTTGTTTATTAGAAAAATAGGGAGCTATGTTGCTTGACGTCACCAGCATAAGATTCGGCATCTCCTCTCGATAATCAGGCATGAAGTATAACTCCCTTACTAGAAATGCAGGACGGAACTGAGGGAGGGCGATGCGCGACGTTGATGTGGCCGCCTCACCAATAAACCGAGGGAGATGAGACAGAAAATGCAGAATGTCCTTGAAAAATGTAGAAGACACGACCAATTGCCCTTTGAGTGCTGAACACATTAAACTTTTGGCGGCCGCATGGGTTAGCACCATCAGGGTGGAAAACTCTTCTGGGCCAGTGAACTAGATAGCAATCAAGCGAGAGGTGATAACAACATCAACAGTGAATTCTCCGGCGAGCAAAGAGATCGCCGCCGGCCTGGCTTGAGAAGAAACTGGCACCAGTGCACAGGAACTCCTCTTAGCAACCGTCTTCATAGCAAGTGCAAGTTGATTATCCGTAGAATAGCCAGGGACCAGGACTCGGACCGGCATGCGGCAAATGAAGTCTTGAAGCTTGTAATGCACGGTTAAAACCTGGCTCGGCTCCTTATCTCCCTGGGAACTAGACCCAAGGGTCACCGAAGGTAGCAAGCACCCGCTCCGTGGGGTTGAAATAGGTAGAGAGAGGGGTGGAGGAGGCTTGGCAGGTGTGGGTGAAGGTAATGCTAGTAGTGGCGGAGAGATAATGGCGATGATAGGCTCTGGTGGGGGTAAAGGTTTGGAGAGCGGAGGTGTAGGAGGAGGTAAAGGCAAAGATGGTGGTGTCGGTGGAGATGAAGGCAATGGCGGGGGTGTGGGCGTAGGGGTAACTTGCTCAGGCTCGGACGATAATGGTGAAGGGAGCGGCATCGGTAGCGGGGATGGTTGTGAAGGTGACGGAAAAGGGATCGTTGTGAGAGGAGGCGATGAAGATGGTGGTGGTGACGGCAATGGAGATAATGAAGAAGGCGATGATGGAGATGTGGTCAATGGAGGTAGCAAAGATGGGGGTACAATTTGTAGAAAGTCTTGTATGTGATGAAGCAAGTATCCAAGGTATGATAAGAGAGGCTCACATCTGTTTGATTAAAAATGGATTCAATAGGTAAGGTTCATCAAACACTTTGCAAAAGAACTAGAACCTTAAGTAAAGAAAATCAGAAAATGGCCTATGTGTAGTGTGGGGGTAGAGGAGGTGGTGGCAAGGCAGAAGAGGCGGCAGGTCGTGGCGCCCATCTCCGACGTGTCGGTACAACCCGTCGAGCGGCGTTGGGATTAGAAGTGGTGGTGGAAGTGGAGGGGGAAGGAGAAGTGTTTGTGCTAGCCTGAGCAGAGGCTTGGGTTTGTGGAGGTCGTGGAGGTTGAGTAGGAGATGGTGAAGGTGAGGGGGTAGGTGAGGGGATAAATAACGGAGTGGGTGCTTCATCAACTGAGAACCACAGGGGTGCCCCTGATCTTGAAGCGGAGACGGCTACCTAGGCGGCACTTGCTGCTGCTGCTGCTGTTGCTTGCTGCTGAAATCTGAAATAACTTTGTGCATAACTGCCCAGTCAACCATCTTCTTATCTTCCAAGCTGTAAATAAGTTCCCAGAATTCGGGGAAGTCCTCAATCCAATGCCCATGTTGACGATGGAATTCACAGAAATGGATCAAGTTCCCGACCGCGGGATGGCAAGGCATAACCGGAGGGAGTTGCAACACATGGGTGGCCATCAAAGCCCTGAAAATATCCGTAAAGGATTCTGGCAACGGAGGGTGAAGAACCTGCTTTGGGGAAGGTGGATGCCAAGGGGTATGAGAAGGTAGTGGGGATGGTAGCGGAGGTTGCATAGGTAAGGGGGGTTGCGTAGGTGAAGGCGGAGGGCTAGAGTGATGTGGAGGCATGGAGGGAGCGGGAATATAATGGACGGCATCCACCCGCTCAGGGTGTGACGTTTCCTTGATCGGAAGTGGAGAGGTGTGGGGAAATAAAACAGCGGAGGGCTGACTTGTGGAGGAAGATGTAGTGTGGTGACATGTGGAGGTATAAGGGTGAGTGGGAGCAGAGGGCCTACTCGTGGAGGGATATGAGGTGAAGGGCTGACTTGTGGGGGATGGTGAAGAGAAGGGGTATGTGGAAGGCGAAGGTGGAGGAGACTTGTGGTCAAGGGAAACTAGGAGTTGTTGGGTAACGAAGCGGGCTCGGCTGTAAAGTTGTTGCCATGAAGTGATATCGTTCAGGGATAAGATGCACTTGAGCTCGGGCGTCGCATTAGAAATAATTATCTTGATTTGTTCACCCTCTGGAATATGCCCCGGGACTTGCGTGGTCAGGCGATGCCAGCGGTCGGCAAAGGTTGAGAATTCCTCGTCGGGCTTCATCTTCTCTTGGGCGAGATCAACCATAGAATATCTGGGCCCAACCTAGTCCTGGTATTGCTGAATAAATCTTTCTTGCACAACTTGAAAATTCATCATCTGCTCTTGCGGTAACGTGAAGAACCAATCCTTGGCCGCGCCCTCTAAAGATAGGCCAAACAAATAGGCCATCAAGCGTTGATCGTGCTGGAACTGGGTCGACTCATATAGGAAATCCTTCAAATGGACGTAGGGGTCACCAATTCCACCATAGCGACGATATGCGGGAATCTGTGAATGTGGTGGGAGTTGAAGACCCTGGAATGCAAATGGGATATCCAAAGAAGTTTAGGGATTGATTCGGCGTTGTAATTCATCAAGCTGGCGTTGGGCCTGAGCGAACATCTCCTCTACAGGAAGAGTACGGGAAGGATATGGGCCAGCCTGAGCAAGAGAGGATGAACTTAAACAAGGATAATGATGATGTGCCGAATAGAGGGACCCATCCTGAGAAGAAGGAAAGCTCATTCCGAGAATGAAGGAATGCACGGGCCTGGAAGAATCATGAACATGGGAATGGGGACTGATCGGGCCAACAGCAGCACGGGCGAGATAAGAAGGCCCGTTTAAAGAATAGGGTCCAATGGAGGAATAAGGAGATGGGCCCACATGGGAAGGGGAATCCACACGGGGATAAGAAGATGGAGAAGTATAGGAATAAAGTATAGGGGAGAAGTGCTCCATGGGGAGAATGGAGACTTTATACAGTCAAGAATTTCAAAGGAATATAAGGATAGAAACGAGCCTAGGACAAATGCAACTAAATGGAGACAGACAAAGATGAACTAAACCGAATGAGCCTAATCTGACAAAATGAGGTGAATGATGATACCGCAACACACAATGGACGGGAGAGATGAGAGAAGAATCGACCAATTACCCAATCAAATTATAAATGATGCGTGAAAATTTTTATAAGTTCCCTTTTAGGACCTTAGTGGATTAATTAAGATATTAATTCACTCAACCACAAGGTACCTAACCAGGGGGGGGGATAGGAAACTGGCAGACTCTAAGGGACTCTCTCTCTCATGAATGCAGACCCTAGACTGTGGGTGGTACGGTACAACTTGCCCGGCATCCGTGTGGGAATCCACAGCTCACGGGGACTTACGGAGGTCCTCGGCAAGGTTACCTAGTCGGCTCCAAGGAGTATGGAGACGAGAGAAAATCCTACCTTGGTCGGAATGCAACTACTAACGAAGAGTATGTATGCCCCTATGCGCACCAGAGTGCATGCAAGAATCTAGTCTAGATCTAGCAACCAATAATCAAACAAATATGTAAGAATTGAAAACAAGTATGCAACGATGATATAAGAGCAGGGGGGAGATCAATAATCAGCACCAAGTGTCATGAAAATCAAATAACATGGCAATCAAAGTGAAGTACGGGTGCACTATAGCACGACAAGGGCGGTCTCTGTAAGACCGCTCAGGGAGATAGACGGTCTGTAGATGACCGTATAATCCAGGGAGTAACGACATACTAACACGAAAATCAGAAAACTCTAGAATGAAAGGGGATAGCAATCAGAAGCGTACCAGGTTGAACGGTCTCCAGATAAACCGCGTAGGATCTGTAACGGACCTACAGAAACTATGTAATAGCAACCAAACCAACACTATGGGGACAGAGGCGTACCTGTGATAGCAAGATGAATGGCCAATAATAGACCGTATACAATGTGAACGGGCGGTAATGGACCGCTTATAACAACAGTCTTTGCAGAAGAGATGGCGTTGTTCACAGAGAAGGGTGGTGGACTTTCAGCCGCAGAAACGATGGACGGTGCTGGAAGAACCGCTCAAGTTCAAGAGGACAGAGAATGCGACCCAACCTGCAACCACTTCAGGAAGAAGACTAACACATCAAAAGAAAGGGTCAGCAAATCACTAACACGATGGGCACTAGGTGTCCCTCCGTGATCGGCAAAAAAATGAGTGTAGATGTGTTTTTCTTACCTTCCTTTCTGGCTTAAAAGATCTCTTCCATCCCTTTCTACTAAATCAGTATGAGAAATATATGGACGGTAGAGAGAGACAGAAGCATATAAACATGTGTGATCGCCACCAAGATGCCGAACGTGATGAACATGTTGTACCTTGGAAAGGGGGAGGCTCTCGCTTTAAAACCAACACTGACGCATTGAACGGCTCCTTATGGACCGCCTGTAGGTACGCGCGGTCTCACGATAGGCCGCTCGTCAGCGTTGGTGTGGGACGTGAGATGAAGATGGATGGAGGGTTGAACGACTTGATGGTGACCGTAGGATGAGGAAGAATGGTTGATACTAGGCCGTACTTCTCACTGAATGGTCCTGAAGAAGCCACACAAGACCACCACGCCAGAAGTTATAAGGGTCCAACCTCCACCCTTTTCGGCCGGCCAGAAAGGATGGGCCTCGCGTTAGTGTGTTGTTGACCTATGAAACAGAGTGTAGAATACAAAAGGAAACCCAATATCAGAACTGCAAAGTGTAGTAAGTGCTAGAACGGAAAGGAATAAACATAACTAAATGGAATGGGGAATACCTGGGGGGTTTTAAACCCCTAGGGGCACCAAAAACATGGGAGGAGGTGTGAATGATGCATGAGAATGACAAAAACGTGGAAGAAACGTGGAGAAAATGACGCATGCAAACAAAAGAGGGCAACGGACTAATGAACTAAACACACAAAATAATGAGATACTCCCTGAATCAGAGGCCTGTATGGACGTAGAAGGCCTCCCTCTCTGGTCGTAGGTCACTCTAGAATCCGACAGGGCTTCGCCGTGACCTTGAAATCTCCCCCCCCCCCCTTTCAAAACATGGCTTTAGGGTCTATTTATATGGCCTAAGGAGCCAGCCCTGAAATTGGGGTTTTCATCCATTTTTAGGTCGAGATTATCAAGGATAATCTGTGGATAATTGAATTATCTCTCAACCAGAAGAAATGACACCAAATTTGGTTCAGTATCCGCGGAGAAAATGACGGGAGAAGTTAGGGATAAAACCACTTATAGAGAGAGAAAACCCTTGAAATTTTTAAGAATCGAGACCATGAATGGTCTGGCGATAGACCACCCAACTAGATGTGCAGCCATATCTTAGGCCGTCCAACCATGTAGGTGGAAATTTGAGTAAATCATAAATATTATCCAACTATCCATCGAGATGACCAAAAATCTCACCGTTGGACTCTCACCGATGAACGGCTGCTGGTAGGCCGTACATCCACAAGAGCGGCCAAGAAGAAACTGCCCATTCCTTGTCGGTGATAAATCAAAATAGATTAGATAATTAGATAATTTTCTGAAAACCAGCGACGTTAGGACTTTTGAGAGAGAGACGGCTCAGGAGGTACCGCACAATGGTCGTATGCGGCAAAATCCCAACCGTATAAATGCTTGTCGGTGGAAATTCAAAAATCAGCTAAATATCCCATAAATATATGAACGGCCCATTATCAACTGCACATGTATTATGAGCGACTGGAGGTTGACCGCACATGTACATGGGTGCTTGGAATTCATAGAAAAGCTTAATCAACCAAAACCAAGTCCCATTAAACCCTGAATCAACTCGGACTTAGCTAGGGAGGGAGGCCACCCATAAAAAGGGCCTAGAACGTGCCAGAAAATAGCCCAGCGAGTAACGAATAACTCGAGGCATCAATAAATGGGAGTAAGAGAAATGACTCAACTTGTCGGTAAAAAATGGGTGTCAACAGATGGCGAGGTTGACCCAGGTCAACGCCCCCGCCTCAGCCTCTTATTTTCCTCTGATTTATTGTTTATTAGCTTTAATCACATCGTTTTGACCTCTTTTATTTGATTTATTCTTTTGATCTTTTTTTTGATTTCTTCCTTTTAGTGAGAACAAGTGTATTCATCGGGGTGACAACGGGGGGATGGGGGAACTGGAGGAAGGGGAGTCGACTCTTGGTGTCGACTCCAGGCAGCTTCGCAAGGTAAGTCAAAGCCCTTCAATAGTATTGAAGAATGGAGCTCAAGGGTGACAAATAGCCCATAACACTGAAAAATGGGGGCTTAAGGGTGAAAAATGGACAACTACGACGGTCGAAGAAGACAAAGGGGAAGACAAAGTTAAAATCATGAAGGAAAAAAGGGGTGGAGTCGACTCTGGGACTCGACTCTATATGGCAGCTTGACAAGCTGAGGTATAACTCTCGGATAGCGGTGAAAAATGGCACTCAAGGGTGACAAATAGAACATTGCTGTCACGCCCTGAGCCTTTATGACAGCGGAAGACTAACTTGAGGAACGTGAACAGCCGACATGGTAAGCCTCTTGCAAGAACGATCAGAGCGCAAGACAATCACACATAAGAATGCATTCGCACAATATTTACTCAACTTCAACTTTCATAAATAATCAAATCAAATATTCAAATACAACCACTAATTCAACTTCCATCATACTAGACTCAAGAAATAAGAAATTACATAGACTCGATCTAAAATAATGTAAACTTCCTAAGTCTTCGCTCATTCTTTATTCACTCTCGGATCCGCTACTTGAACATTCCAAATCCGAACCCGACTCACTTCCACTCCGTGAAAAAGATTGGAAATAGGTAATGAGCACACTTGCCCAGTAGGTATCTCCGCATCAACATGATTAGCAATGTTTAAGTAATTAGCATTTTAGCTCTAGAGAAATAAGGTAAAATCATGCGATCAAAAACCAAAGTAACAAGATGATCATGTAAGATAGGATGAACGAGTATGAATTAGCAAGAATGTAACAAGTATGATCAAGAATGTAGCATGGCCTTTCATGAACAAGAATGTAACGAGAATGCACTTTCACTTTTCACCTTCATAAGCATAAAGGTTACGCATGAGAAGGTCAATCATGTAGCAATTCACTAGATTTTCACGAGTGCTCATGGATTTCACTTATTCATAAAGAAAGTACTCCTAGCGTAATGCGACGCCAGTAGCATCATACGCCATGGTTTATAATAGTATATTTCCGGCAATTAGCCGAGGGGACTAGCATAGAGCCCTTGGACACAATCAGCGCCCGAACTGCATCTTCACGTATAAATCAAGCTACTTCCATGAGTGTATCAATAAATTATGGCCAAGAATGTAATAAGTTCAATCAATAAGCTCATGACAACAATTATCAAAGAACGAATGCTTCAATTAAGAATATGAGAGATCAAGACTAATTTAAGATGATATTATACTCATGGGAATAATTCGATAGCATAACGGTACATTCATTATCTTTCATAATTTAAATTAAGTATCTTAGATAATACGACAAGTCCTAGACCATCAATAATCCATCTAGGAACTTTAGAATATCAACCCTTTGGTCAAACCTCGGGTTAATGTACTCAAGAACTCTGACAGTCTTATACTGGGCCGTTACATAACGTGACGCTCCAGTGTTGGGCCGTTACAATGGCCTGAATCTCTAAACAAAAAGATTGGACTCAGTTCAATGTGACGGTCATTTATTGGGCCGTTAGATGAGCCTGACGGTCCAATCTAGATCCGTTACATCTCTAAAAACCTGAAACCATCGATAGTGTTTTCTAATGATTGGGCTTTCATGGTACAACCAACTCGGCGTCCTAGTGGTAATCCGAGGCTCGCGGAGAATTACGGAGGACTTGAAACAAGATTTCCTAGTCCATTGGAAGGAATATCCAATAGAGAGGTCCTCATGTTCAAGAATATGTTCCTATAGTGCAAAGTGTAAATAATGGCCATATACCGGAATATATGCCATGTACTTAAAGAAAATGACTCTATGGATAGAAAAGATTGTGAAACGATGTGAAACCGTGATAAAACTCTGTCAATACATCATTTGAAATCATACTTTAAATACAAACTATTAGAGTTTAGCCAATGAAATTAACATAACTTAAAATAACTCAAGATGCTTGTAATCATGTAATTCCTATCATGAATCAATAATTAAACTAAAAGTCATGATATCAGGTCATAACTTAGATAACTAGGCGTATTTATAAGTAATTTAGACTGTTCTTTATTCTGTCTCGGGTTGACAGAACACAGTTACCCTAGCAGTCGAGAATGGGAGCGTTACAGAGACGGTTTATCGAGGGGCTGTTACAGTATTGTAATGCTCCTAGCATGGTGCGTCAGAGACAACAGAACAATTTAAACACAACAGAGAGTGTGATGGCTTATCGTAAGGCCGTTACAGTGATGTGACGGTCCTACCCTAATCCGTCAGAGCTTTTGCTGAGGATAAAGATAAGGAACTATGTCCATGCAAGAAAAATCATAATCACCTACTATTCTAGTCATGATAATAAAGTAAAGGCCATCTAGATGCATAGGATTCAGTGAATCAACAAGGTAGTACCTTTTTAATTTCCATTAAGACTAAAGATATGCATGTATGCATGTCCCTACTTAAACATGAAATTCATGGACTATAGTGTATGTAATCAAGCAAAATCAGAGGGCTTTATCCCTAACATGTTATTTTTGCCGTTCATGAGATGACCTACCTCTTATCTGGGCTTTAAACTTCTAATTTGAGTCTTCAAGGGTCTCCCTAGTTCTTCTCTTCCTATAGCTTTTCAGCAACTTCGCATCGCTCTAACTCCTCAACCTTTTGACCTAAGGACGTGAAATTTTGAGGGTAGTTAGTCTAAAGTATTACAAACAAAATACTCTAAAGAACTTACCCGAGATTCTATCTCCTTACCTTGTTTCTTCACGAGCCAAAAGTAAGGGTCGCTTAGTTCAGAACTAGGTACTATTTATAGGGTTTTGGCTAGGGTTTGAAGATTAGATCGATTCTAGAGTCCTTGTTAAAGCTTAGATCAACTTCTAAGAGTTCTTAACACCACTACTAGTCTTCCCATCTCGATCCCTAAGAGATAAGCTAGTAAAAATCTAATCTTTTTGCATGTTCTTCCTCTCACGGAATCAACAGGGTGTGACGGTCCAGTCCTGATGCGTTACAAGCATGTGGCGGTCGCCCGATAGACCGTTACAGACAACGTGTACAGAGTTTCAAATTAATAAAACTCTTTTATTCGTTTTATCTATATATATAATAGTATTTATCCTTAAAATTCGTGAATAGGCTAAATAACCTTCTAGAATATGGGCCAAACTTAATGGGCTTGGTCCATGAACCTATTGGGTTTCAATTAAATAGACTAGGTTAATTGTTTACCATATTTGGGTCTTATAACCCATTTATTAATTCAATAATCCATTAATTAATTTATTTATCCCTTATAAATCTTAAAAAATTCCATAAATAATCCAGCAATTATTATATATAAATTCTGGGGCCTTACAATGGTGGTGACAAATGCCGCCCTAAGGGTGACAAATAGATAGAATAGCGACGGCTGGAGTTCGCAGATGAAGGATGCATTGAAATCATAAGGAAAGAAGGAGACTGAGTCGACTCCAAAGTCATTTGGAGTCGAGTGAGGGTAGCCCAGCGGGGTGAGGCGTAAGCCTCTGATAGCAATGACAAATGAGGGTTAAAGGTATGAAATTTCATGTAATGGTGACAAACAGCACCCTAGAGATGACAAATATGTAAGACAGTGACGGCTCGAGGAGAATAGAGGGAAAGTCCGTTGAGCTTGTGAAGAACAAAAGGGATGGAGTCGACTCCAAAGTAGTTTGGAGTTGACGTAGCGACAGCTTGCCAAGGAGAACAGCAGCCCCTGGTAGTAGTGAGAAATGGAAGTTAGGGGTGAAAATGTCATATAACGGTGACAAATGCGCTTTAGTGGTGACAAATGGGTTATGCAGCTGAAGTCATGAAGGATGAAGGGAGGGAGTCGACTTCGCTTGGCTTTGGAGTCGACCCCATGGGAGTTTAATGAGGCAATGCGGTAGCTTTGATAGAGATGAAAAATAGAGCTCAAGGGTGACAAATAGGCCCTCAAGGGTGAAAAATGAGTGGCTAAGTGTGATAAATAGCTCGCAGTGGTGAGAAATGGGTTTTAGCGGTGACAAAGGGAAAGCTAACATTAAAACGTGCCTCCCAAAGCAGACCTCAAATAATCTTTTTCTCTTGAAAATATGTAGATGTGGATGCATAAAACATGTGTTTACAGCATGACAAATGATCCATCTCCTGTCATTTTTGTTGCCAAGATATCATTTTGTTTGTTTACTCTCCTTTTTGTTCTTGACCAGCTTATTCACATTGGTTGCGTAAAGATACGCTCATAGCTTGTTTTGATCAAATGCTCAGCATGCATGTACTATCTTTAGCAATTTTTTTTATTAATTCAGCGTTGTTCCTTATGCTCCTGTGGTGTTTGGTATTATTGCTTTAGCATTAGATCAATTGCCCAGTCCCTGTTTGAGCAGTAGTTCATATTTTTTTTGTTAAGTCTATAATTCTGGGAAAAGTTTGGCAGCACCTCCCCCATGTCTGGGCTTTGGGGGTGAAATAAGTGGAAGCTCATCCACATGAAATCCTAAGATGGCCCCTGAATAGAGAGAGCCAAGGCTGGCTGCTCTATATCCCAAAATTGGGTAGTGAGGATGCCTCGAGGACTACCCTGCTAGAGGATCTCTACTGACCCAGGGATGATTCCGCTTCAAACTGCATCATATAGTCTTATGCAGCTAATCGTTGCTGGCTCTAAGGCAATTAGTGTCCAACCCTCAGATGAAACATCCACCAGGGAACATGTTATAGAGGAGCAGATCCCTAAGGTGGTATTAGGGTGGTTGGAGAGAAAGTTTTGATCGATGTAAAACCATTATGTGCCCCGTCCCCATGGCAGGTCTTTAATTCCAGGAGAAAAGCTTCGATGAAATCGGAAGGTGGGCATTGTTGCTCCCGCATATGAATGCTTGAGACAGCGATGGTCAACATCTAGTGAGCATACAACCAAACGTTTGGGGAAGACATAGCCCCATGGGGCATTTAAGCAAACGAGAGGAGTGTTCGTGTGTGAGTGGCTTTGGAGCTAAAGTAATGCTCAATAGCCAGCAATAGCTCCTTGATAGCCTATACGATAGGCAAACAAGGATACAGACTTCTACAATTTTGGGATTGGACCAAGGCCTCAATAACTCATTGCATGAGTGAGAAGGCATATGGTTGCTCCTCCAGTAGCGTTTTAGCAAGAAGAAACAAAACAACATGCATCCATGGATATCAGACACATGGGGGATCTGAACCCAACCTGGGAAATCGGGGGAAGGGATTATGGAGTTAATGTTGCCCAAGGGGCGTGGGTCTGCCACATGGATAGAGAGGTGAACTGAAAACAACTTTAAGAACATCAGATCGGAGGGGACAACACCACAAACCCAATCCATTGTAGCTGGATGTGCTGGCTTTGGTCCCTCTCCAGTTGCAGCGATCTCCATACGATAAAGGAAACATGGGAAGTGAAATCTTAATAGAAGTCGGTAGGATAGCAATAAGATGAGCTTTATGAAGAGAGACACATGTATATTTGAACATAGAAAAGAAGCGTCACATTTATTCCTTTTAGCAGAAAATACACAGCACCTCAGGATCATAATAATCTAAGAGGTAATCAATATAAAAGAAAGAAATTACATAACAGAGGAAGAACAAGGAAGATGGGGGAGGGCGGAGCATTGACTCCTCTCCATCCCCAAGCGGCACACCTCTCTCTCTTCTCTTCCTCTCTTTCACTTCACGCACAGGGGTAGCAAGGATGACCTCAGGGAGGCTTCGAGTACTGCCAACAGGGGGGAGAAGAGTAGAGCTGTCAGAGAGAGTAAGGGAGCTTCAGAGGCCGACCAAGTGGGGGGCTCTTCAGGGCCTTCAACCCTTCTTTTATAGGAGCAGTAGCCCCTATTCTTCATCCCCAAGGCAAAGGATCGCAAGGATGTTCTCCAATGTCACGCCCCGAGCCTTTATTACAGCGGAAGACTAACTCGGGGAGCGTGGACAGCCGGCATGGTAAGCCTCTTGCAAGCAAGAACGACTAGAGCGCAATACAATCACACACACAAATGTAATTACACAATATATATATATATTCAAACTTCAACTTCATTTCATTACTAACTCAAGTACAACCACTAATTCAATTTCCATTATGTACTAGACTCATGAAATAGGAAAATTACATAGACTCAATCTAAATAATTTAGACTTCCTAAGTCTTCACTCTCATCTTGATAATACTTTCATTCGCTCTCGGACCCGCTACTTGTATAACCCGAATCCGAATTCGAATCACTTTCATCTCCTGAAAAGATTGGAAATAGATAATGAGCACACTTGTCCAGTAGGTATCTTCGCATCAACATGAAGGCACTATTAAAGTAATTAACAATTTAGATCTAAAGAATAAGGTAAGAATCATGTGAATGCGATTAATCATGCGATTAAACCAAAGTAACAAGACGATCAAGTAAGTTAGAATGAGAGCAAGTACGAACTAGCAAAAATGTAACAAGGACATGATATTGGCCTTTCATGAACAAGAATGTATCGAGAATGTACTAGCAAGCCACATAATCATCACTCTAGTATCTTTTGCTGATGAGCAAGTACTTCGTGAATTTATGTGGAATATCAAGCAAGAAAGTCATGTCATGCTGTATTGTGGATTTTCACTTATTTATAGAGAAAGTACTCCCAGTGCAATGCGACGCCAGTAGCATCATACCCCATGGTTTATAATAGTATGTTTTCGACAATCAGCCGAGGGGACTATCATAGAGCCCTTGAACACAATCAGTGCTCAATCGCATCTTCAAGTATAAATCAAACTTTTTCCACGCATGTAACAATAAAGTATGGCCAAGAATGTAATAAGTTCAATAAGCTCATGATAACAATAATTCAATGAATGAATGATTTAATAAGAATCATGAGAAATCAAGAATGACTTAAGCAAGGTTATGCTTATGGAAATAAATCAGCAGCATAACGATACATTCTTTATTTTCCATTCATTATTTTAGGTTTCTTGATCAATATGATAAGTTCTAGATCATTAATAGTCCATCTAGAAACCTTGGAATATCAACCCTTGGTCCACCTTGGGTTAAAAATACTCAAGAAGTGTGACGGTCGTATACTGGGCCGTTACATGATGTGACGCTCCAATATTGGGCCGTTACATTAGTCTGAATCTAGAACCAAGAAATCGGACTCAGTTGAATGTGACGGTCGTATATTGGGCCGTTACTTGTGCCTGACGGTCCAACATAGAGCCGTTACATTACTGATAACCAAAAACATCGATAGTGTAATCTAATCAATGGGCTTTAATGGTACAACCAACTCGGCGTCCTAGTGGGAATCCAAGGCTTGCAGAGAATTACGGAGGCCTTGAAACAAGATTTCCTAGTCCATTAGAAGGAATATCCAATAGAGAGGTCCTCATGTCCAAGAATAATGTTCCTATAGTGCAAAGTGAACTAATGGACAACATACCGGAATATGCGCCATATACTTAAAGAAATGACTCTATTGATAAAGAGAATGTGTAACGATGTGAAACCATGAGAAAACTCCGTCAATACAACATTTGGAGAATCATGATTTAAATATAAAATTACAGAATTTTGGCACCTGAAATTAACATAACTTAAAATAACCTAAGACACATTAATCATGCAATTTGATCATGAATCAGTAACTAAACTTGAAGTCATGATAACAGGTCCATCTTAGCTATCTAAGCTTATTTATAAGTAAACTTAACTAGTTATTATTCTGCCTTGGACTAGCAGAACACAGGGGTCTAACGGTCTAGGATAGGTGCGTTACAGTGCTTGTGACGGTTTATCGTGGGCCATTACAGTGGTGTAATGCTCTTGCTAGGGTGCATCAGAGACAATAGAACAATAAAAGTACAACAGGGTGTGACGGTCTATCGTAAGGCCGTTACATTCATGTGACGGTCTTACGTTGGTGCATCAGAGAATCTGCTGGCAGTAAACTAAGTAAAGGTTTATGAAAACATAACATGCTTGGAAATCAAAATACTACCACTGTCCTAGTCATGATAACGAAGTATAGGCCAACTATATGCATGGGTGTAGTGAATAGACATGATAATATCTTTTAATTTTCATTTAGGGCTAAGAGATGCATGAGTGTATAGAACTATTAGATCATGAAATTCTTAGTCTATAATGCATGAAATCAAGCACAACCAGAGGGCTTTTATTCCTAACAAGTTATTTTTACCAATCATGAGATAACCTACATCTTCTAAAACCTTTAAACTTCGAATTTGATGCTAGGTGCTACCCTTAGTCCCTTGTACTTCTTGTGATAAATCAGCAACTTCAATCTACTCTATTTTCTCAGTCTCTTGACCTAAGGATGTGAAATTTTAAGTGTAAGAATATGAAACTATTGGGAACAAAAAGTTCTAAAGGATTGAACTCTAATTACCTTGTTTAGACGTCCTAATTTCAAGGGACTTACGTTCAGATTCCTGGGTTGCTAAGGTTGAATCAGCAACTTTGGAAGCTTCTATCTCCTTGGTTGCTTGATCTCCTAGCACGAAATTTGGAGAGCTATTAGTCTAATGTATTATAAACAAAAGGTCGTAAGGAACTTACCCGAAATTATGACTCCTTACCTTGATTCTTCACGAGCCAAAAGTAAGGGTCGCTCAGTTGAGAACTAGGTCCTATTTATATTATTTTGAAGATTAGATCGATTCTAGAGTCCTTAATTTGCTAGAACCAAATCCTTAAGAGTCCTTAGTAATGTTATAAGCTTCCCTAAGTCGATCTCTTATAGATAAGATCCCAAAGTTCTAATCTTTTTGCTCGTTCTTCCTTTCACGGAACTAACAGAGTGTAAGGCATTCGGCCTGGTGCGTTACAGGGCTATGGCGGTCGCCCGATAGACCGTTACATTCAACGTGTATAGAGTTTCAATTTAATAAAACTCTTTTATTCGTTTATCCACATAATTATCTTATATAAATAGTATTTATCCTTAAACTACGTGAATAAGCTAATTACCCTTCTAGAATATGGGCCAAACTTGATGGGCTTGGTCCATAAACCTTTTGGATAATAATTAGATAGGCTAGGTTAACTAATTAGCCTAATTGAGCCTTATAATGACTTATTAATCTAATAACCCCTTCATTAATTTATTTAAGCCTTTATAATTTCCTAAAAATTATTTTAAAATTCAAAAATTATATATATAAATTCTGGGCCACTACACCCTCCCCCACTTAGAAGAATTTGGTCCCCAAACTTAATATATGGATTTCGGAGAGTGTACTTACAGTTAAATAATTCAAGAAATCTTTTCCGCATGGCTGCTTCAGTTTCCCATGTTTCTTCATATGGCCATGTTTCCTTCCATTGAATATTGACCATAGGATTAACTTTATTTCGTAGTTGACGCACTTCTCGTTCCAGAATCTTTATTGGCGTTTGCTCGAACGTCATATCCTTCTGAATCTCCAGATTGTCATTAGTGATAATATGTTCAGGATCATATACATACTTCTTCAGCATGGAGACGTGAAATACGTCATGAACTCCTGCTAATTGTGGAGGTAAAGCCAGTTTGTAAGCCACTTCACCAATCCGTTAAAGAATTTCAAATGGGCCAATGAATCTTGGAGTTAGCTTTCCTTTAATGCCAAATCTTCGAATACCACGACCTAGAGAAACCTTTAAATATACATGATCTCCTACCTGAAACTCCAAGTCACGTCTTCGATTGTCAGTATAAGACTTTTGCCTATCTTGTGCCATTTTCATTTATTCTTGAATGAGCTTGATCTTCTCTGTAGAATCCTTGATGAGATCGGGGCCTAGAAATTACTTTTCCCCTATTTCATTCCAACATATTGGTGATCGACAGCTTTTTCCATATAAGGCTTCAAAAGGTGTCATTCGTATGCTAACCTGATAGTTATTGTTATATACAAACTCTACTAGAGGCAAGTGATCATGCCAACTACCTCCAAAGTCGATAGCATAAGCCCCGAGCATATCTTCTACTATCTGATTCGTTCTTTCCGTTTGACCATCTATCTGTAGATGAAAAGCTGTGCTGAAATTCAATCTAGTCCCTAGTGAATGTTGTAGACCCTTCTAGAATTATGATGTGAATCGATGATCTCTATCAGATATAATAGTGACTGGGACACCATGTAGATTGATAATCTCCTTTATGTATAATGCTGCTAGAATATCCACAGACCATCGACTCTTTATTGGTATGAAGTGTGCGGATTTAGTCAATCGATCTATGATTACCCATATTCCATCATGTCCACCTCTGGTCTTGGGTAAACCCATAATAAAGTCAATCCCTATACTCTCCCATTTCCATTCGGGAATACTCAAGGGGTGTAATTTACCTGCGAGTCTAAAATATTCTGCTTTTACTTGTTGGCAGGTGAGACAACGGGACACGAAATTAGCTATCTCTCTCTTGGGCCACCAGAAATTTCTTTTGAGATCTTGATACATCTTTGTTCCTCCTGGATGAATTGTATATTTGAAATTATGCGCTTCATCTAGGATTAGTTTCTTCGCAGCCTCATGATCTGGTACACATGTTCGGCCCTTAAAAAAGAATCTTCCGTCATTGGAAATAGAAAAATCTAGCCTTTGTTCAATATTGGCTTTAATTTCCAGTAATATAGGATCATCATTTTGCAGCTTGACTAGATCTTCTATCAATGTAGGTTGAGCTCGGATATTAGCTATAAAACAATCTTCTTCCTTTATGTCAATATCTAAGTTTAACTGAGTAAATTGAGGAACAAGGTTAGTTACACTCACCATAAGACTTGATAGCATACCCATTGGTTTTCTGTTGAGTGCATATGCTACAACATTAGCCTTGCCAGGATGATATTGAATAGCAAAATCAAAGTCTTTGAGATATTCTAACCACCTCCTCTGCCTCATGTTAAGCTCCTTTTGAGAGAATAAATATTTCAAGCTTTTGTGGTCCGAGTAGACCATGAACTTTTCTCCATAAAGATAATGATGCCAAATTTTCAAGGCAAAAATAACCGCTGCCAATTCTAAATCATGTACGGGATATTTTTCCTCGTGACGTTTCAATTGTCTTGAAGAATAACATATTACTTTTCCATTCTACACGAGAACGCATCCTAAGCCAATGCCAGACGCATCCGTATACACTTCAAATCCACCACCCTCCATTGGTAGTGATAAAATAGGAGCTGTCGTAAGAAGATTCTTAAGATTTTGAAAGCTATTTTCACAGTCCTTTGACCAGACAAAAGAGTTTTCTTTTCTTATGAGTCTAGTTAAAGGAACCGCAATTTTTTAGAAGTCCTTAATGAATCTCCTATAATAACCTGCTAAACTCAGAAAGCTTCTTACTTCAGATACAATTATTGACCGACTCCAATTCTTGACAGCTTCTACCTTAGAAGGATCCACAGCAATACCTTCTTTTGAAATAATGTGGCCTAGGAATGAGACTTCCTCGAGCCAGAATTCACACTTATTGAAGCCTTTGTCTAGTAATTCCTGCAACTGCCTTTTTAATTCCTTGCGTTCTGTGGGGGACATCCTGTAAGGGGCTATAGAAACAGGTGCTGCTCCTAGGATGAGTTCAATAGTGAAGTTCACTTCCCTCTCGGGCGGTAAACTGGGTAATTCGGATGGAAACACATCGGGGAACTCATTTACAATAGGGATGTCTGCTAAGATAATCTCCTTGGATTCGGTAACAATTACATAAGCAAGAAAAGCTTCACATCCTTGCGAGATAAGTTTGCAAGTGTGAGGAGAAGATATGATAGTAGGATGCTTATTGTACTTGATGCCAAGAAAAGAGAATCTTGGAAGACCGGGCTTTCGAAAGGATATAATCCTATTTCGGCAATTGATATAAGCATCATGATCTACAAGTCAATCTACCCCTAAAATGGCATCATAACATTTCATGTCAAGGCATACTAAGTTTGCGGGGAGATTATGACCTTCTACTATCACTTCGCTATCAAGATAATAGTCGGTAAGCTTTGTTCCAGAACCTAAGGGTGTGGAAATAGAAAGATCTAAAGGTAAGGGAACTGATGCGATTGGTAATGTTTTAGCAAAAGTAGTGGAGATAAAAGAATGACAGGCACCTGTATCAAATAGCTCAAATGCAGGATGAGAACAAATTTGAAGAGTACCCTCCATAAGTCCATCATCCCTGGGTGCTTCCTCTTCTTCTAGAACAGCATTGAGGCGAGCCTGCCTCCTGCGTCCATTACCAGATGACTGGTCCTTTATAAGGGGGCATTCCGGCATGCGATGCTCCCTGCTTCCACAACGTAAACAAGCGTCGAGACGCTTCCAACACTCCTCAGCCGAATGGCCGAATTTTTCACAAAATGTGCAAGCCGTGGCGACCTGCTCCTTCTCCTCCTTGACTTTCTTTTGCTTATGGGAACTTTCACCATTCTCCTTTTTTTTTAACAAAACACTGGCCAATCCGGAATAGGAGCTGGTCGAGTGCACCCCCCCTCAAAGAGGGGGAATGTGCTCACTCCCCCAGGCTACACCAGGGCCCTGATTTTATTTTTTTTAACACTGAAAGTACATAAGCTAAGGGGCATACCCCAGCAAAACATGAGGGCAGCAGAGAAGCCCTTACATTCCAACAAAGAACTAATATAAAATTAGAAAATATCAGAACCTAAAAGCAGGCAAACCTGCCCTATCCACCCTAATGGCTCCTCTAGCAGCTCTTGGGAGATCCCTTTCCCGAACAAAAATAGAATTACATGAAGCATTGCAAGCCATTGATGCCAGCGAGTCAGCTACTTGGTTCCCTTCCCTAAATATATGTTGTATTTGATAGCCACTTTCCACCAGAAGGATATTTATCTGCCTCCACCATGGGATTGCCATCCAACTAGGAGCTTCTCCTTTTTTACCAGCCTCCACTAGAGCTGCACAGTCCGAATAGACTTGAGATAGGCTAAAGCCACATTGGTTAGCAATAGCTAGTCCATCATGAAGTGCTCTTGTTTCAGCTAATAGACTAAAGCCCATGCCATAGGAGAAAGCAAAAGTAATCAAAAGCCTTCCTGATGCATCTCTTATACAGCCTCCTCCCCCACTTTACCTGGATTTCCTTTTGATGCCCCATCTATATGTAGGGTATAGCCCTGAATAGCCAGTTTACATTTTACAGCTATTGGCTGTTTGACAACAACTTGCGGGTGCAGACCAAATGCTGCCAAAGTATTAAGATGAAAAGTGGGCAAAGGCTTGTGAAAGTTTAACCTATCCAATGTCAACGAGATAGCAGCAGTAATTCTTCTTTTGATAGTAGCAAGATTAACTGAAATGCCTTCATACCTGACAGCGCATCTGCATTTCCAGATTTTCCATACTAGCAGAATTATAGCATACATCCCAATGAAACTTAAAGCAGACTGCATATTGGTGACAGCTAAAATGTTCCATAGCCGAACTGTAATGAGATTACTTAACCAAGCCCTATGGTTGATCAAGGGATCAATCCAGCCCCATAAATTTGATGCAAGCTCACTAAAAATGAAAATATGATCAAGATCTTCTTGACTATAGGAGAGGCAGCAGTTGCATCTAGAAGCTAGACTGACACCACAATCCATTATCCTGCTGTCCACTGGGACCGCTCGATGAAGGACCTTCCATATAAACAATGCTGCTCTTGGGTTAATGGTAGAATGCCATAGTTTTGCCCAAGCTGACCTTTTTGTGCCTCTTGGTCTGATCATATTATAAGCAGACTTAACTGAAAAGTTTCCTTTTTGGGTACCCATCCAGACACATATATCAGCCCCACTGGTCAGCTGAAAATTGGAAAAGGATGTAGGGTCTCTAAATAGACCCCTAGTTGCATGTTGAGGATCTAAAAAAACCTCTCTGACAGAAGTCACTGAAGGGTCAGCAGCATTAAGTGGAATACTAGCAGAGAGAGAGCCTTTACCTGTCCAGTTATCCCTCATAAAGTCTATCTCCGATCCGCAGCCTACAAACCATCTACTATGCTGTAGAATTAAATCCTTCGCCCGTCCAAATATTGCTTTAGGCATTCCAGAAGGGAAAGGCTTAGTACAACAAGAGAAATGGGTTTTAAAAAACCTCCTCTGAGCATAGCAGGACCACAAGGATGACCCATGCAAGATATTCCAAAGCATCTTCACTGCTAGAGAAACTTGCACCCAATACAGATCCCTGATGCCCAGCCCTCCCTCAAGCCTTGGCTTCTGTATAGCAGACCATGCTATCCAATGTCATCTATTAGTATTTAGATCTCCCTGCCAAAAGAAATTGGCACATTGGCTCTCAATGAAGTGAAGGACCTTTTTAGGAATATTGCAAGCTGATGCCAGATAGACTGGAATGCTTTGTAGAACAGAATTGATAAGAACCACCCTACCAGCAGCCGATAACAGTTTTGACTGCCAGCCCTCTAGTCTTGCTTGAATTCTTTCAATGAGAAACTGAAAGTCACTACATAAGTACCTGCCTTTTTTGACTGGGATACCCAAATACTGCAGACCATCTGACTGATATTTGTAACCAGTCCATGTTCGGATAGACTGTCTAAGAGAAACAGGTGCCTTTGAAGACAGAATGAAACTGCTCTTAGCAGAGTTAACTTTTTGCCCTGAGCTTTTTTCATAACAGCTGATAAAGTTTTTGAAAACCTCAATGTTGTGCTTGGTTGCATTCAAAAAAACAAGTGTATCATCTGCATATAATAGGTGAGAGACTTGCAAACTGTTTCTTGGGCCTTTATATCTTTTTAGGTGACCAGATTGAAATAAAGCAGAGAGCCCTCTGCTTAGTACTTCAGATGCTATAATAAACAAAAAGGGTGCAATTGGGTCCCCTTGTCTAATGCCCCTGCTTGATTTAAAATAACAAGTAATCATTCCATTGAAGTTGATTGAAAACCAGCTGTTATACAACAACATGCCAATGAGAGATGTAACTCTAGTGCTGAAACCCATTTACCTCATGACAGCAATAATGAAATCCCATTCCACCCTATCGTATGCTTTAGTCATATCCAATTTGAATATCACATTATGGCCTCTGACCTTCCTGTTTAGATCCACCACAAGCTGACGAGCAAAAGCTACATTATCTAGAATATATCTGCCTTTTACAAAAGCTCCTTGTTCTGGTGAAATTATAGTGGGCATCAGGGGGGCCAGCCTTTCAGACATTATCCGAGATATTATCTTGTATGAGAAGTTACATAGGCTTATTGGCCTAAAATCATTGAACGATTTTGGTTCATTCACTTTGGGAACTAAAGTGAGTAAGGAGGAAGAGATACCTCGAGGGAGAGGGAAACCCATAAAGAATGCACGGACGGCTTCCACTACATCTTTCCCTATAATATCCCAGGAAGAGATAAAAAATTCTCCTGTGAACCCATCCGGACCAGGTGAGCTAGAGGCTTTTAAAGCCGAGACTGCATTCCGGACCTCCTTGTCATCTGGTAAGGCAAATAAGGATAAGTTTTGAGCTTCTGTAATCAGCTGAGGAATACAATCCAAACCTGCAAGATCCACCACATGTTCTTCAGAAGAGAAAAGTTGTTTAAAAAAACCTTCAGCATGGGCCTGAAGGGAAGCCTGGTCATTGCACCACTCAGCTGGGGAGCCAACTTTAAGACCTGCTATAATATTTCTCCTTCTGTTACTTTGAGCTACAGCATGATAAAATGAGGTATTTCTGTCTCCATTTTCAACCCAGTCTACCCTAGACTTTTGATGCCAGAATAATTCCTCCCTGGCCAAGGCCTGACGAAGCATAGCATTTGCTGCAGAAAGACTTTCTCTATTAGCAATAGTAGGATCTGTGTCATATAAATTTTGCTTGATCTCTACCTGTGCTTCTGCTTGACTTTTGTATACAAATATATCCCCAAAAACATCCTTATTCCACTGACAGAGGGAAGATTTAACAGCTTTCAGTTTAGAGCAAAGCCTAACCAATGCATTAGGGTGGTTGCTTTGGACCTGCTGCCACTCATTAGAGATCAATTGTTTGAATGAGTCATGCAAGCACCACATTTTTTGGAAACTAAACCTTCCAAGATTTTTCTTAATATTGTCCATTAATATCAGTAATGGGGCATGGTCCGAAGGACCCCTTAAAAGATGTTGTACAACTAATTGGGGAGCCACAGTGAGGCAAAAACTGTTGAGGAGAATCCGATCAAGCCTAGCTCGAATGTTTGCAGCACCAATTCTGTTATTTGACCAAGTAGTACTAGTGCCTTGGAAACCATCATTAATTAGTCCAGAAGAACAAAAGAAGGAATTAAAAGCTTGTAAAGAATCCAAGGAAGGGGTGTCACCGCCCACTTTTTCAGATACTTTTGCTACACAATTAAAGTCTCCTCCCACCAGCCAAGGAACCGACACCGAAGTAGCAAAAAGAGCAATATCTCTAAATAGAGACTGTCTGATCCGAGGATCACAAGAAGCATACACAAATGTGTAAAATGCACTAAAAGAATTGGCCGATTTAATCCCCAAGGTAATATATTGTGAAGAAGAAGCAATTACCTCCAGAGTAAAACTGTCATGCCAAAAAACCCAAATCTTCGATTCCTCAGCATTATTGCCAGCATATCTACTAAGTTTGAGAAATCTTCCCAGCTGAGAAGCTTTATTAAAAGGAAGCATTGGTTCTGAAATGGCCACTAAACTGGCCTTATTAGAAAGAGCTAAATTTTTTAAGCTTCTGCGGGAACAAGAATTCCCCACTCCTCTTATGTTCCAAATAATTATAGGCTGAATCATAATGGGTTCCAGATTATGTCTTCCATAGATCTAGCTTTAGATATGGTAATGATTCCACCATCAGGAGGCTTACTTGGGATGCCATTATCCACATTAATTTGCATGAGTTCGTTATCTGCATTGGCTTTGTCAGCCACAAGCTTTCCAACACATGATATTTCAAGCTCCTTATCAGCACTCAGAAGCTTCTCAGAGTTATCCTTTGCTGAGACCTCAGTAACCAGGTGCAACTCCATCATCTGAATATCATGTACCTGTTGACCATTTTCTTCAACTGAACCAGCATTCTCCTTGAACAACGGGGGAGTGGGTATTTCTCTATTACCAGAAAAAACATTTACAAGGCCTCTTCCAATGGCAATTTCATCAGTCATACCTGCATCAGGTAATTTAATTTCCTGAACCCTGTCCTGCAAAACATCCAGAGGACCTACAACCGTAGAGATTACATGCTGGGACACTTGGTCCACTGACTGAATGAGCGTCTCAGAACTATTCTCCATAGCCACATTAGATCGAACTGGTGAGGGGTTTATCTGTCTAGGCCGAAAAACCTGTTTAATCTTTGGATGATCTTGTTCTTGTGCCACCATAGTATGACCAGCTCTGCCAAGTTTTTTCTTACAGTTATCAACAGAGTGACCAAGCTTATGACAAAAAGAACAAAGAGCAGGGACACGATTATAGCTGACAGCTTGCCAAAACCCATCACCATCCAGATCTATCCAGAGCCTATCCCTGCGCGGCAGAGATATATCCAGTTCCAGTTCAACACAGACCAAAGCCTCAGAGGTATCTGTCAAGGCCAATGAACGTTCATGGATCCGTAAAACCAAACCAAAATTACCAGCAATGGAACGCAAACAATCTTCATGATACAAATTGGCAGGAAGAGCCGGAAATCCTATCCACACCGTCACAGTGGGCGGATCTGCATCAAAACTAAAATCTGTCGTCCAGCAAAAAAACCGAAAGAGGTATCCCTTGATGTATAGATTCTTTTGTATCAACAATTTCATAAAATCTGATTCACACTCAAAACGGAGAAGCAGATGTCTAGGGTTAAGCTTGCTAATTACAAAGTCAGATTTAAGAGCTAGGTGCTGCATCAAGCAGCTTTTAATCACAGCAAAGGATGGCCGGCCATATGAACATTTCGCCACCACAGGGAAAGATAAGAACCGAACAGATGCTTGGACATCTTTTTTGGAGAAAAATACCGCAGGCTCACCACTGACTGTATAAGCGGGTTCCTTCACCGGAATAGCGATCCGAGATCTCTGCTTGGATTCCATTAAAGCTTGCGCAAATGTCCGACGATTACCTGGCGGGGGGAGATATTTCCCAAGGGTATCTCTGAGGAAGAGGATGGCCGGCAGAGAGCGACACCAACAGGGCGAAATGGGCGGGAAGAACTGGAACTTTCACCATTCTCATTCCTGGATCTCTTCTTACTATCACGGCTCTTGTAAGGCTCCGTGATGCTGAATTTCTCTTTCTTATAACGCCGATCTGAGCGTCGGCTAGACTCCTCTTTTTTCCGCTTTAATTTCTCGACCTTCTCCAAGGTCCTTTCACATAAATATGCTCGTTGAACCATTTCCGCATAAGTACGGATGTTTTGGGTCCCGAGCTGCTGAATGAAACTAGGTCGTAACCCATCCATGAACCGATTAGCCTTCAATAAATCAGTGCTGATAAGATGTGGTGCATAAAGTGCAAGCCTTGAGAATTATAGTTCATATTCGGCAACCGTCATCATTCCTTGCCGAAGAGCGGCGAACTCCATAGCCTTTCTCTCTTTTACGTGCTCAGAAAAGTACTTGGCATGGAATAGGGTAAGAAGACCGTCCCATGTATGAGGTGCATCGGCCGGAGGTGCCGGAACCGACTTCCACCATGTGCGAGCATCTTTGTTAAGTTGAAAGGTTTCGAGACGCACCTTCTCCTGATCGGTGCATTGGGTCACATTAAAGATACGGTTCATTTCGTCTATCCAGTTCTCTGTCTCGTTGGGATTAGAAGAACCATAGAATCACGGAGGATTTAAACTCCAGAAATTGCGATGTAGGTCACCAGCCCTTGCCCCTGCCCCACCTTGCGCTATGGTTTGTAATGCCTGAGTAAGGCCGACAACTGTTTGTTGCATGCCATCCCAATCTACACGATGAGCCATTCGTAAGATAAGGTACCTGAGAGAAAAATAACAACTTGTTATTTCTCATGAAATGAAAAAATCAATCTTAAAGCTAATTAATTATCTTATCCCGGGCCCTACCCAATTCTCACATGGGTATCAAAATTTTGTCCTTAGTTCATAGGTAGAGGTCCTTAAACCTTGGACTTTTCTTATGACATGACTCTTCTTCCTAAGTCTTGAGACTTGGCTCTGATAGCAACTTAACTATCACGCCCCGAGCCTTTATTACAGCGGAAGACTAACTCGGGGAGCGCGGACAGCCGGCATGGTAAGCCTCTTGCAAGCAAGAACGACCAGAGCGCAATACAATCACACACACAAATGCAATTGCATAATATATACATATATTCAAACTTCAACTTCATTTCATTACTAACTCAAGTACAACCACTAATTCAATTTCCATTATGTACTAGACTCAAGAAATAGGAAAATTACATAGACTCAATCTAAACAATTTAGACTTCCTAAGTCTTCACTCTCATCTTGACAATACTTTCATTCGCTCTCGGACCCGCTACTTGTATAACCCGAATCCGAATTCGAATCACTTCCATCTCCTGAAAAGATTAGAAATAGGTAATGAGCACACTTGCCCAGTAGGTATCTTCGTATCAACATGAAGGCACTATTAAAGTAATTAACAATTTAGCTCTAAATAATAAGGTAAGAATCATACGAATGCGATTAATCACGCGATTAAACCAAAGTAACAAGACGATCAAGTAAGTTAGAATGAGAGCAAGTACGAACTAGCAAGAATGTAACAAGGACAAGATATTGGCCTTTCATGAACAAGAATGTACTAGCAAGCCATATAATCATCACTCTAGTATCTTTTGCTGATGAGCAAGTACTTCGTGAATTTCTGTGGAATATCAAGCAAGAAAGTCATGTCATGCTGTATTGTGGATTTTCACTTATTTATAGAGAAAGTACTCCCAGCGCAATGCGACGCTAGTAGCATCATACCCCATGGTTTATAATAGTATGTTTCCGACAATCAGCCGAGGGGACTAGCATAGAGCCCTTGAACACAATCAGTGCACGATCGCATCTTCAAGTATAACTCAAGCTTTTTCCACGCATGTAACAATAAAGTATGGCCAAGAATGTAATAAGTTCAATAAGCTCATGATAACAATAATTCAATGAATGAATGATTTAATAAGAATCATGAGAAATCAAGAATGACTTAAGCAAGGTTATGCTTATGGAAATAAATCGGCAGCATAACGGTACATTCTTTATTTTCCATTCATTATTTTAGGTTTCTTGATCAATATGATAAGTTCTAGATCATTAATAGTCCATCTAGAAACCTTGGAATATCAACCCTTGGTCCACCTTGGGTTAGAAATACTCAAGCAGTGTGACGGTCGTGTACTGGGCCGTTACATAATGTGACGCTCCAGTATTGGGCCGTTACATTAGTCTGAATCCAGAACCAAGAAATCGGACCCAGTTGAATGTGACGGTCGTATATTGGGCCGTTACTTGTGCCTGACGGTCCAACATAAAGCCGTTACATTACTGATAACCAAAAACATCGATAGTGTAATCTAATCAATGGGCTTTAATGGTACAACCAACTCGGCGTCCTAGTGGGAATCCCAGGCTCGCAGAGAATTACGGAGGCCTTGAAATAAGATTTCCTAGTCCATTGGAAGGAGTATCCAATAGAGGGGTCCTCATGTCCAAGAATAATGTTCCTATAGTGCAAAGTGAACTAATGGACAACATACCAGAATATGCGCCATATACTTAAAGAACTGACTCTATTGATAAAGAGAATGTGTAACGATGTGAAACCATGAGAAAACTCCGTCAATACAACATTTGGAGAATCTTGATTTGAATACAAAACTATAGAAATTTGGCACCTGAAATTAACATAACTTAAAATAATCTAAGACACATTAATCATGCAATTTGATCATGAATCAGTAAGTAAACTTGAAGTCATGATAACAGGTCCATCTTAGCTATCTAAGCTTAACATTTGGAGAATCTTGATTTGAATACAAAACTACAGAATTTTGGCACCTGAAATTAACATAACTTAAAATAACCTAAGACACATTAATCATGCAATTTGATCATGAATCAGTAACTAAACTTGAAGTCATGATAACAGGTCCATCTTAGCTATCTACGCTTATTTATAAGTAAACTTAACAGGTTATTATTCTGCTTTGGACTGGCAGAACACAGGGGTCTGACGGTCTAGGATAGGCACATTACAGTGCTTGTGACGGTTTATCGAGAGCCGTTACAGTGGTGTAACGCTCCTGCTAGGGTGCGTCAGAGACAATAGAACAATAAAAGCACAACAAGGTGTGACGGTCTATCGTAAGGCCGTTACATTCATGTGACGGTCTTACGTTGGTGCGTCAGAGAATCTGCTGGCAGTAAACTAAGTAAAGGTTTATGAAAACATAACATGCCTGGAAATCAAAATACTACCACTATCCTAGTCATGATAACGAAGTATAGGCCAACTATATGCATGGGTGTAGTGAATAGACATGATAATATCTTTTAATTTCCATTTAGGGCTAAGAGATGCATGAGTGTATAGAACTATTAGATCATGAAATTCTTAGTCTATAATGCATGAAATCAAGCACAACCAGTGGGATTTTATTTCTAACAAGTTTTTTTTGCCAATCATGAGATAACCTACCTCTTCTAAAACCTTTAAACTTTGAATTTGATGCTAGGTGCTACCCTTAGTCCCTTGTACTTCTTGTGATAAATCAGCAACTTCAATCTGCTCTATTTCCTCAGCCTCTTGACCTAAGGATGTGAAATTTTGAGGGTAAGAAGATGAAACTATTGGGAATAAAAATTTCTAAAGGATTGAACTCTAATTACCTCGTTTAGACGTCCTAATTTCAGGGGACTTGCGTTCAGATTCCTGGGTTGCTAAGGTTGAATCAGCAACTTTGTAAGCTTCTATCTCCTTAGTTGCTTGATCTCTTAGCACGAAATTTGGAGAGCTATTAGTCTAATGTGTTATAAACAAAAGGTCGTAAGGAACTTACCTGAAATTATGACTCCTTACCTTGATTCTTCACGAGCTAAAAGTAAGGGCCACTCAGTTCAGAACTAGGTCCTATTTATAGGATTTTGAAGATTAGATCAATTCTAGAGTCCTTAATTTGCCAGAACCTAATCCCTAAGAGTCCTTCGTAATGTTATAAGCTTCCCTAAGTCGATCTCTTATAGATAAGATCCCAAAGTTCTAATCTTTTTGCTCGTTCTTCCTTTCACGGAACTAACAGAGTGTAACGCATCCAGTCTGGTGCGTTACAGGGTTGTGGCGGTCGCCTGATAGACCGTTACATTCAACGTGTATAGAGTTTCAATTTAATAAAACTCTTTTATTCGTTTATCCACATAATTATCTTATATAAATAGTATTTATCCTTAAAATACGTGAATAAGCTAATTACCCTTCTAGAATATGGGCCAAACTTGATGGGCTTGGTCCATAAACCTTTTGGATAATAATTAAATAGGCTAGGTTAACTAATTAGCCTAATTGAGCCTTATAATGACTGATTAATCCAATAACCCCTTCATTAATTTATTTAAGACTTTATAATTTCCAGAAATTTATTTTAAAATTCAAAAAATATATATATAAATTCTTGGGCACTACATCCAATGAATGGAGAATGTTGCCCTACATGTCTTGTACGGTCATACAGCCTTCAAGAAGGCACTGTGACCAAGCCTTGAGAGAGAGAACCAGTAGCACGCGCAACTTGTGCGGGCACTATCTTCTTCTTCGTTGGCGACCCATTTTTCACCCATAAGTAGCATTTTTCACCCTTAAATGGTATTTGTCACCTTTGGCGGGCATTTGTGACCCTTATCGTTCAAGAGCCATCACCGCTGTCGTTTCTCCTCTTGCCTTGAGCCATCGCCTTTGTTCATTTGCCACCATTATCTTTTATTTCTCACCGTTGCTGGCCTATTTGTCAGTCTTACTGCCCATTCGTTACTGCTATCTTCCATTCTTCACCGCTGCTGGCCTATATATCACTTGTATCGCTGATTTGTCACGCTGCGAGCAATCTGTCAGCCTTACTCAGCTATTTGTCACCGTTATTAGACATGTGTGACCCCTGCTAGCCATTTGTCACCTTTAGTGGCCATTTGACTTCTCACAGACCCCTTTGTCTTCTGTAGTGGACATTTGACTTAACTGAGTTTGACTAGTTGATGTTGACTGTAGTTGGCTCATGCTATAGAACTTCAGAAACATTTTCAACATGATCTTTCTTGGAATGATTGCTTAAATGTCTTCAAGAATCTTCATCAACTCATCAAATATGTTCAACCTTGGTCGGTCTTGTGATGCCAAATTTTGAGCATCCACAACTGTCAGGATCAATCCATCTGTGCCACCGCGGCTTAGACCTTTCATCAAAGCCCACTTCCCCTGATTTCAGCCTATAAACCCATTTCACCTAATTTCACCTTAGAAGCCCCCTTTCCCCGGATTTTGGCTTACAAGCCCTTTCTCCTCCTGCTTTTGGCTTATAAGCCCGCTTCCCCTAATTTTGGCTTATAGGCCCTTTCTCCTTGATTTTGGCTCACAGTCCACTTTCATGGATGTCAACTCGAAAGCCCGCTCCCCTTAATTTTGGCTCACAATCCCACTTCCCCTGATATTGGCTCAATAAAGCCTGCTACCGCACAGGCTGCTATTCTATCTTTCGGCTTAGCCATGCCGGCCAAAGCCCGCTAGAATGTACCCCGGCTATCTCATCATTCGGCTTCGCCATGCCGGCTAAGGCCTGCTATTGTGTATCTCAGTTATTTCATCTTTCTACTTAGCCATGCCAGCCAAAGCCTGCCACCTTATATCTCAATTGTCTTATCCTTTGGCTTAGCCATTTCGGCTTAAGTCTGCTATCACAATTCTTCAGCTATTCTATCCCTTGGCTTAGCCATTTCGGCCAAAGCCCTCTATCGAAAGTTTTAAGTTATCCTCTCTTTTGGCTCAGCCACTTTGGCAAAAGCCCGCTATCATATAATTCGACTAAACTACTTTTTGGCTTTCAAGGCCAGCTTCCTTATTACATCCTGGCTTTCGCAGCCTACTATCCCTGCTATCTTTCGACTTTATAGCCCGCTTCCCAGCAATTCACGGGCTTTCACTATCCACTTCCTTGCTATATTTTGGCTCTTACAGCCTGTTACTTCATCGTTCCAAGCTCTCATAGCCTGCTATCCTGCTATTTCTGGCTCTTTTAGCCTACTATCTTTGGCTTAGCCTGCCAACTCCGGCTCTCGTAGCCTGCTATTCCGCTATCTTTGGCTCTTGTAGCCTACTATCTCTAGCTTAGCCTGCTAACCCTGGATTAGCCTACTAACTCCGGCTCTCGTAGCCCGCTATTCTGCTATCTCTAGTTCTTGTAGCCCGCTATCTCTGGCTTAGCCTGCTAACTCTAGCTCTCATAGCCTGCTATTCCGCTATTTTTGGCTCTTGTAGCCTACTATCTCTGGCTTAGCCTGCTAACTCTGACTCTCATAGCCTGCTATTCTGCTATCTCTGGCTCTTGTAGCATGCTATCTTTGGCTTAGCCTGCTAACTCCAGCTCTCATAGCCTACTATTTCGCTATTTCATGCTCTTGTAGCCTACTAGCTCTGGCTTAGCCTGCTAACTCCAGCTCTCATAGCCCGCTATCCTACTATCTCTGGCTCTTGTAGCCCACTATCTATGGCTTAGCCTGCTAACTCTGGCTCTCGTAGCCTGCTATTCCGCTACCTTCTGGCACTTGTAGCCTATGTCTCTAGCTTAGCCTGTTAACTGTGGCTCTCGTAGCCTACTATTCTGCAATCCTTAGCTCTTGTGACCCGCTGGCTCTTATAGCCTACTGCCTCGCTATTTTTGGCTCTTGTAGCCTACTATTATGCTATCTCTGGCACTTGTAGCTTGCGATCTCTAGCTTCGCCTGCTATCTCTGGCTCTCGTAGCCTACTATTCCACCGTCTCTGGCTCTCGTAGCCTACTAAACTTCTATTTTTGGCTCAAGTAGCCTGCTATCCCGCTAGCCCTAGCTCTCGTAGCCTACTGTCCCGCTATCTCTGGCTTTTACAGTCTGCTACACTTTTATCTCTTGCTCTTTCATCCTACTACCCTGCTACTCTCTGGCTCTTATAGCCAGCTATCCTGCTATCTTTTCGGCTTTTATGGCCCGATTCCCTGTTATCTATCGGCTTTCACAGCCCATTTTCCTACTATCTTTCGGCTTAGACGTTCGCTTAAGGCCCACTACGCTTCGGCTTAGACATATCATCAAAGCCCACTACCTTGCTATGCTTCGACCTAGACCTTCGGCCAAATCCCGCTATCCTGCTATCTCTTGGCTTAGATACATCGTCGAAGCCCGCTATCCTCATATCTCTCGGCTTAGCCTTTTCGTCAAAGCCCAATGTCTTGCTACCCTTTGGCATAGGCCTAGCTTGATAATCACCATCATGTCCCATCGTGATAATCAGTACAACTCAATGACTTAGGCCTCCCTTCGAAGCCTGCTAGCCCTCTGTCCATTGGCTTACACAGCCTGCTCTACCGCTGTTTACTGGCTTTCACGGCCCGCTCCATTACTACCTTTTGGCTTTCACAACCCGCTTTCCTGCTATCTAGTAGATTTCACAGCCTGCTCTCCAAAATTTGGCCCGCTACCCTTCTGTTTGGCAGAGTTCACTCTCCCACTCTCGTGCTAGATCTCCCTTCAAAAATTGCTATCTGCTTTTGGCTGAGACATCCTATCAAGACATGTCATCTCATCTCTGACCAAGACTTACCGTCTGAATAAAATGACCCCGATTGGCTAACGTCAACCCCTTCATCCCACTGGGACCCATCGTTATGCATAAAAACCCTTTTTCTCTAGCTTTGGCATTAATGTTTTTACTTACTCTCAAATGACTAACTTGCAGGTATTCGCATCGAGTGGAATGATGATATATGGGATATGCGTATATAATAATGATATATACATATATACATATATATTAAAAAAAATCTTCTGCATGCTTCTGATTCGTAATGCTTGTTCGCCTTGCTTGCATGCTTGCCTATAACATACATTAATACACCTCCTTCAAATCTTCTAGGGTCGTGCCTCCTTGCTAAATAATGTTGTCCCGATTCTAGATGTGTGTGCGTCACGACATATACTAAGGAATGAAAAAACCAATTTTTGGTCAGTGCATCCATCAAGGGGAAGAGTCACAGCCATGTTTGTAGCAACCCTGATAAAAAAATAAGATTTTTTTTAATAAATCAAATTAAAATAAAAGATAAGTAAATAGATGACAAAGAGCCTAAATGGGTAAATCATTAATCAAGAAGAAATAATGCCTTTGGTCAAGGTGCGACTTCGAAAAGAAACGCCCTTACATAAGGCATTAAATATAAAAAGGACGCCAACACCAAAAGGCGTCAATTCCCAAACGGCCGAAAATAAATAAAGGGCAAGTATAAGTGACGCCCTCTACATGGGCGCGTTTTACATAAGAAATGACGCTTGACAAGGCGTCAATTTAAATTAACGCCCTCGCTTAGGACGTTAATTCAGTTCGAGTTTCGTTCGACCTCGAGTTTATCCAGTTAACGGTTCCAGAGGGAAACCGTTCAGGTCTTACCCTGATCATGACGTATTCGCCCTCATGGAACTCTCGGTGGTGTCGGTGGGCATCGGCTAACTCCTTGTACCGTGCATTGCTGGCCTCAATGTGACGACGGATGTCATCATGCAAACTCCTAACATGCCTAGCGAATGACTCGGCCGACTCCGACACTCTAGCATGGACAGGCATGGGGACAAGGTCAACGGGTTTCCTAGGCCTACGACCTGTGACTATCTCAAATGGGCTCATGCCGGTAGACCTATTCACCGAATCGTTATATGCAAACTCACCCATGGGTAGGATGAGATCCCAATCCCCAATGCGATCCTTAACTAGACACCTCAAAAGATCTCCCAGACTCCTATTGACCACTTCGGTCTGACCATCTGTCTGGGGGTGATATGCAGTGGAAAACTTGAGGTGAGTACCCATCATATGCCATAGTGTCTTCCAAAAGTAGGAAGTGAATCTGACATCACGGTCAGACACTATAGTGCGAGGCAACCCGAACTTGCACACTACATGAGTAAGGAATAGGCGGGCTACCCTAGAAGCATCCGAAGTCTTCGAGCAGGGGATAAAGAGGGCCATCTTCGAGAAACGGTCAACCACCACATAGATCGAATCATGCTTCCTGGAGGTACGTGGCAATCCCAAAACAAAATCCATACTAACATCCTGCCACGGGACATCAGGCATGGGAAGAGGCGTATAAAGGCCCGAGCTTTGCTTCTTCATCTTGGCCGTAGCACATGTACGGCACTGAGCCACGATGTTAGCAACATCGCGCTTCAAGCACGGCCAATAAAATCGATGCTCCACTGCCTCAATAGTCTTTTTCCGACCAAAGTGGCCGGCTAGACCTCCCACATGTAGTTCCCACACTAAGAAATCTCGAACCGAAGTTCGGGGAACATATAGCCTGCTACCTCGAAAGAGGTAACCCTCCTGAAGCATATACTCATCAAGGCCTCTCGAGGGTCCGGCCTGGAGGGTGGTAAAAATCTGACCAAAGTCAGGACAATCAACATAGGCCTCCTTCATCTTCTCTAACCCTATGACCTCGGCACTCATGGTGGTAAGCAAGCATGCTCGCCGACTCAAGGCATCAGCCACCTTGTTCTCCACTCCAGCCATATGTTTCAGCACAAAGGTGAACTGCTGGAGATACTCGACCCAACGACTATGACGCGAGTTAAGCTTCTTTTGCGAATGGAGGTACCTCAATGCCTCGTGGTCGGAGTATAGGACAAACTCCTGATGTAAAAGATAGTGCCTCCAATGCCTAAGAGCCTGAACAACTGCGTAGAATTCTTTATCATATGTGGAATATCGCAGCTTCGCGTCATTCAGCTTCTCGCTGAAATATGCGATCGGGTGGGACTCCTGACTCAAAACTCCTCCAATTCCCACACCCGACGCATCACAAGAGACCTCAAACACCTTCGAGAAATCAGGCAGTCGAAGGATAGGAGTTTGGGTCATGCGCTCCTTGATGTCCTTGAAGGCGGCAGATGCGGCCTTTGTCCATACAAAGGGGCCCTTCCGGATGCAATCCGTGATCGGGGCGGTGACGGAGCTAAATCCGCGGATGAAGCGACGGTAGAACGTCGCAAGACCATGAAAGCTGCGGACATCATGAACGGTACGGGGTTCCGGCAACTCAACAATGGCCCGGACCTTCTCCGGATCGGCGGAGACTCCCGTACTAGACACAATGAAATCGAAGAAGGTAAGCTGAGGTGTCATGAAGGCACACTTCTGTGGGTTCGCAAACAGCTGCTCTCGCCGAAGAAGTAGACAGACCTGTCGAAGGTGGTCTAAGTGGTCCCCTGTGGTGCAGCTATAGATAAGGATATCATCAAAATACACCACTACAAAGACTCCAATGAAAGGTCGAAGGACCTGAGTCATGAGCCGCATGAAAGTGCTAGGGCATTGGTCAACCCAAAAGGCATAACCAACCACTCATATAGACCGTCCTTGGTCTTAAATGCGGTCTTCCACTCATCACCTGGCCTAATCCTCACCTGATGGTAGCCACTCTTAAGATCGATCTTCGAAAAGATAGTGGCACCTGCCATCATGTCTAGCATGTCATCCAGGCAGGAAATCGGGAACCTGTACTTCACGGTGATCTTGTTGATGGCACGACTATCAATACACATTCTCCATGTGCCATCCTTCTTTGGGGCGAGTAATGCGGGTACAGCACATGGACTCATGCTGTCCCGGACAGATCCTCTCTGCACAAGCTCATCGACCTGCCGTTTAAGCTCGGCATGCTCCGTGGGGCTCATTCGATAATGAGGAAGGTTGGGCAAAGAAGAGCCCGGAACAAGGTCGATGGCATGCTGAATATCCCGCATAGGTGGGAGTCCCTCGGGAAGCTCATCGGGGAATACATCAGCATACTCCTGCAGAATGGGAACAACCTCGGGTGGGAGCTCACCCTCGGAGTCCCGCTCCACCTCTCGGACCGTAATGGCAAACACCGGACAGCCCTGACTAAGCTCCTGCTCCATTTCCCGGGAGCTAATCATCATCAATCTCCTCATCGAGGGCTCTCCTGGGCCAGAGGTAACAGTCATAGCCCGAGCTGGGGATGGGGTACTAGGCCCGGGAACGGAAGGCTTCGGAGTACTAGGGCCAGTAGGACCCCTAACAGATGGGCTCCTGGGCCGAACGGGTTGGAGGGTGACCCGCTAGCCATCGTGGTCGAAGGTATAGGTGTTCGACCGACCATGGAGTGTGGCATCTCGGTCGAATAACCACGGCTTACCAAGAATGATACTTCCCACTTCCATGGGAAGAACATCACACCAGATCTCGTCACGGTAGGAGTGGAGCTGCAGCGGGACCAAGCACCGCAGCCTGACCGAAATGGAAGTGGTATCCACCCATGATACCTGGTAGGGGCAAGGGTGGTCTACGGGTGTGAGACCAAGACGAGTGACAGCGTTCGTGGATATTGCATTGATACAACTCCCGCTATCGATGACCACCTTGCAAATTTGCTTTCCCAGCCTACAGAATACATGAAGGATAGTGGTCCGACGCCAGTCATCACTGACCTGTGGCTGGGTGAGGATACATCTGACGACCCCCACGCGGGTATCGTCCGACTGCTGGACATCTTGGGCCTCACCTCCCATCTCATAGTACTCATCAGCTAACTCTTCATCTGCCTCATAGCTGACTAACTCGAGGCCCGTAGGGGTGGTATCCTCGGCCTGTGTGTCCCCAATGTGAAGAGATGGGCGGGTGGGACACTGGTTGGCAAAATGGCCAAACCCATTGTAGCGATAACACTGCTGCCGTGATCCACTAGGCTCCCCAATCATAGGTCCTTTACCTTTATCCTTCCGACGGATAGGAGGCGTAGGCAACAAAGGACGTGCAGGAGGTGCGGGTGCCGGTGGACGGACTGTGGGTGGGGCCGTAAGATGCTGGGGACGAGGAAGGTCCCTCGGGGGTGGAGGACGAGGCCTAGGAGCAAAGGGCTCGGGGCGAGCGGGCTCCTGAGGTCGAGCCATGGGGGCCCTCGGATACGTGCCAGATGAGCCACGGGACTCGACACTACGAAGGGGAAAGGAGCCCAACCGATGGGGTGACTCAAACTCGGCCTCGAACTGCTCCAATTCGAGAGCAATCTGATATGCCTGCTCCACAGTGGTGGCATTGCGGCGAAAGAGTTCATATTGATAATTGGGCCGCAAGCCTCTCCAAAAGCGGGATATCGTCATGGTGCTCTCCTCCGTGACCCCGCACCGCAAATAATACTCATCGAACTCGGCGGTGTACTCGGTCACGGATCGGTTCCCTTGGGAGATGCTTTGCCACTTGTCTATGAGACGTTGGCGATATGAGGTGGGAAGGTACTTCTCCCTCAGCTTGGTTTTCATATCATCCCAAGTACCGATCTGGGGTTGACGTCGCTGGTTGAGTAGGCTCTCCACATTGATCCAATAAGTTTGGGCCTGCCCTTGCAACTTCATCTTTACGTATCGGACTCTTCGGTGGTCCGTCATCTCAAACCACTCGAAGTACCGGTCCATGCCGGCCTCCCAATCTAAATACACCCTAGGGTCCAAGGACCCGCTAAAAGTGGGAGGGTCCGCACGCACACCCCTAAGAATGCGGTCGTCATCCTCGTCATCACGATTCCGTCGTTGATGACGACGACCGTTACCCCCGTGATCATTGTCGGAGGCATAATCATCCACTATAGGCGCCTGTTGCCTCCCGACATCCTCCACCTGAGCCCTTGGCACAATGGGTTGCTGCACCGGCTCTTGTTGGCCATTCGTCGGCACGGGTTGTGCCGCTACTGGGCCCCTCTCTAGGACGGCAATCCTCCCAACAAGGCCTTGAATGGACTACTCCGAAACCCCGGCCCGATCCTCGAGGACCTTCATCCGCCCCTCTAGACGCGTCCCTATGCCATCCATACGCGTACTAAGACCATCCATACGCGTGTCTAAACGATCCATGATGGCCCGGAACATCTCGGCCGTGGAAGACTCATCAGAACTACGGGCTTGGGACTCCGCCATAGGTGGTGGGGGCGAGTACTGGGTACCTCGACGGGTGGGCATGCAACTGACACACGACCTAGAAGACACCGACTAATGCAAACACACTAAATGATGCACTTAGGCCTAAACCAATATCCGGTACGGGGCGGAGTTAATCGATCCGAAGATCACTCCCGCAAGTGTGCGACCTCCCGGTAGGCGTAGCCTAACGTTCGGACAACACCTTTTAAGATACCGAATTATCGGGATACAAATGCAATTTAAAACACACTTTTTTTTGTTTTGAAAATAATGATGGTCCTAGACTCGACTTAGACCATGATGCATGCAAGACATATGCAAAGACTACCCTAGACTCGACTCGCTCAGATACCAAACTGATGCGGGACGGACACGGGAGACGACACTATTAGGTGCCACCCTCGGACTCTAGATGAAGACGCGACCAGCAGCACACACCAGGGAGACACTAAGCCCGACACTACGAGCTCCTAGTGGCAAAATGTCGCTAACAGAAGTGGAAGCTCACTCGTCGTCCCAAGCGAGGGAAAGCGCGGACCGTGCACGGTTAAGGAACCGGCGGAGGTCAAGGGTAGTCAGACTCAACTTCCGGACTCGGATCGAGTCACGGGACGGGTCACTCTCACTCTCACAGCGGTGACATGGACACACGGGCTAGTACCTACACTCTCGGCAGCGGCCTAAGACCGTATACTAGCTAAGCAATGTAACATCAAGGAGTTAAGACTTTACCTCCACACACCCGGCGTGGCGAAGATAACCCCGGCCAATCAAGGACTCCCGGTTAACACAATTTTTTAGAAATACAATAATTTGACCCACTCCACGCAGGGAGGTAATAGGTCACATGCGGGGCCCGGGAATCACGCTAATTGGGTTGACGGGCAGCATCTTGATGTCGCCCGGCGGTGCCGAACTCCGCGTTTTCGTGCTTTCCGAACGGCGGGTTCTGCGGGCCCGTGGGGCCCACGGGTGGCGCTGGCCTCCGGATCTGCAGGAGTGGGTCCCACTGTGATGGGGACCCCTGGTGGCACGCCTCCACGGACGGTGGTCGGCCGGGAACACCGATCGGGGGTCGATCGGTCCCGATCTCCAAGCTTTGAAGTTGTTGTCCACGAGCTGAGGTTGTTGTTTTAGCAGCGCACGCTCCGGCGAAAACGGCCGCTGCGATCAGCCCCGTCGTCGGAATGTGATGAAACCAGCGCCGTTGGAAAGAGGATTCAAAATCCTTCAACTTAGGGCCAGTTTAATCTTCTGAACCTCTGATGACCTGGGCTTTAACTATTTTTCAATCCTCTGTTGCACAGCTCCCGAAATATCAGATCAGCATATGAGTTTCCTGTAAATGGCCGTTGACCACCTGCTTGCCTTTGGAATCAGGCTTTGAACTTTTCTTCAAAGTTTTAGAGAATCAAACCACGAAATTGGGACAATTTTTGGAATTGGATTTGGAGGAGGTGGCGATTTGATATGATTTTTGGAGTGACTGGTGGTCAGATCTGGGAACAGGTGGACAGAACTGTAGATGGGACTGAGAATGATTTTTAGAAAATATGAAATGGGCGAACTAGAAATTTAGAAAAATTTTGGATGAAGGGGTGGATGGAAGGAAACTCCAGTAAAATTTATGGGACTAACTGAAATCAAAAGATGGACCTAAGAGATGAAACACAGGGCGGAGATGTATCTAGATAGACTGCTGGCAGAACTGGAATGAAAGAGGGAACGAATATCAAAAATTATGAAACGGGATCTGAATGACAAACCAATTTTTTTGGGACATCCTTGACACTTATGGAACCTCCAGTAAAATCCCCAGGTCGATCAGAGCTCTTGGATGAGTTGGAAATTTCGTGGAAGTTGCTGTGGTACTATGCGGGCAGAACTCCGATGAAGACGATGGCGGTGCGGTGGCGGCTCGTGGCGGCGGCAGCGGCGACCGGAACTGATAGGGTGGAGTCTCACCACTAGAAGGAAGCCTTCACAGCTTCAAGGGGAGAGGGAGGGGCGGCCTAAGCCTTGCTCAAGGGATTTTCTTCCAATTCAAATGCATTAAATCTACTAAAATGGAAAATACAAGCTTAAATAGGTTACATCTCACATCCATCCACAACCATTGGATCTAGGGGATGGGAATGGAGGGTTGGGATGGAGTGTGACCAAAACACAACAAAAATATTAAACAAATGGGGAGGGGGGGGCACCTTGACCAAGGGGGGAACATGGTAGGTGGGTTTGGTTGGAAATGTTGACCTTTTTGGTCCCTTGTCCCCCATGTGGACAATTGACTAGTCAAGGCTTCTAGATGTCCACCTTGGATGTTGACCAACCCCACAAGGCTGATATGGACCAATGGGAGGGGGCCTGGGGGTCCCATGGGGCCCAGGGGTCCCATTTTACAAATAAGCCCCTCGTACACTCATAATTGCAAACCGTATAAAATGAAATAAACACACCTTACACACAAATAAAGTCTAATTAAATATGAAAAATGGGGAGGCTCAAGGCGGAGTCTCCAGGCTGTCTCCGAGCCAGATGGACGCTGAGGTGGCTCGAGTCGTGGTCCGTGTGCGGTACCGGTGGCTCGGCGTGTCGCGCCGCTCAACTGCTCGGGTGTCCACACCAACCTCACTCCGGTCCAACCTAGGACCCTCAGATTCTCTAATCTGGAGATGGGCCAGTATTCTGGTTCGGCCCAGCAATTTTTGGATAAGGGGAAGACCGTTGTCCCTCCTTCTTTTTCAGTAGATCATCATATGTCTGGCCCATCTATGCCGCAAGTTCTTATTGGCCCGAATGATTTCATGCGCCCTCAGCAAGGGGCAGCCCAAGTTCACACCAGCATGGGTCTTCCTTTGACCCAATATCCTTCCTATGGGCCACCCCTTCCATCTGCTTACCCCTCTGCTCCTCAAATTCCATCTTTCACTATTCCTACTCCGTCCAAAGAGCAGGAATTACTCGATAAATGGGCCGCCATGCAACAACAACTTGACTTCCTCCAGAAGCGGGTTGGCCCACAATCCTTGGCAGACGTTCTGGTCCTGAGTTTCCAGAACATTCGGTTCCCTCCACAATCCGATCTCCCTAATTACAGGAAATATGATGGGAACAGCAATCCCTTTATTCATGTGAGGGACTTCTTGTATGAATCAGCGCAGTTCCAATATGATGATCACCTTATGGCGTATCTGTTCCGCCGATCGTTAGATGGGGTCGCGCTTGAATGGTTCTACTCTCTGCCACTAGAGGATGCCGAAATCTTCAAGATAGTGAAAGATAAGTTCATTCAACAGTTTCAAGATAGGGTCGACCCGGAATATTCATTCACATACTTAGTGGCTGAAAAAATGAAGCCCGATGAGGAGTTTGCAACCTATGCTGACAGGTGGAGACAGATGGCCGCCAGGGTGCCAGGCCACATTCCGGAGGAAGAGAAGGTCAAGCTACACATCTCTAATGCTACCTCGACCTTCCGTAACATTCTGGCCATGAATGATATAGCTAACATGCACCAAGTTTATAGCCGGGCGCAGTTTATTCAAACACAATTCAAGGACTCCCCCATACACTCGCTCTTCGAGAATCAAAAGCCTAAATACCACAAGAAACCTCAAGGGCCGGTCACCGAGGGGGTCCAGACCAACGAGTAAGTTCAAGCCGCTACCTTCCCTTTCCCAGCCGCACCTTTCCGCTTTCCGCAAAACCCCCGCGCTCCTCAAAACCCCGCTCTACAGGACCCTCCGCTAGCCTACTCCACCCCACAAAACCCTTCACAAAACCCCATTTCCGCTCCGCAACAACCTCCACGGCCTCCTCAATACCATAATGTACCTCCCTCAAACGGCTACAACAACAACAGTAAGCGCCCGGCTCCGAAAAGAGCACAGTACCCACCCCTGTCGAAAACCCTCACAGACATCTTCTCAGCTCTTATGTCCATTAATGCTATACAACTCCCTCCGGAACGGCCCAATTGGAACCCGGCCTGTCACGCCCCGAGCCTTTATTACAGCGGAAGTCTAACCCGGGGAGCGCGAACAGCCGGCATGGTAAGCCTCTTGCAAGCAAGAACGATTAGAGCGCTAGACAATCACACAAAATGAATGCAATTACACAATATTTACTAAAAATCCAACTTCATTCCATTATCAATCAAGTATTCAAAATACAATAACTTTTTTCACCATCTTTCACTCTACTAGACTCAATGAATAGGAAAATTACATTGACTCCATCTAAACAATATAGACTTCCTAAGTCTTCGCTCATCTTTATTCACTCTCGGATCCGCTATTTGAACATTCTGAATCTGAATCAGACTCACTTTCATTTCCTGAAAAATATTAAAAATAGGTAATGAGCACACTTGCCCAGTAGGTATCTTCGCATCAACATGAAGGCACTATTAAAGTAATTAACAATTTAGCTCTAAAGAAGTAAGGCAAAATCATGCGAATGCGAATATCATGCGATTAAACCAAAGTAGCACGATAATCATGTAAGATAGAGTGAACAAGAATGAACTAGCAAAAATGTAACAAGAACATGATATTTGGCCTTTCATGAACAGAATGTAACGAGAATGCACTTTCACTTTCACTTTCATAACCATAAAGGTTACACACGAGAATGTCAATCATGTAGCAATTCACTAGATTTTCACGAGTGCTCGTGGATTTCACTTATTTATAAAGAAAGTACTCCCAGCGTAATGCGACGCTAGTAGCATCATATCCCATGGTTTATAAAATAGTATGTTTCCGGCAATCAGCCGTGGGGACTAGCATAGAGCCCTTGGACACAATCAGCATCTGACCTGCATCTTCACGTATAAATCAAGCTACTTCCATGAGTATAACAATAAAGTATGGCCAAGAATGTAATAAGTTCAATAACTCATGATAACAACAATCAATGAATGAATGCTTCAATTTAGAGTATGAGAGATCAAGAAAAAGACTTAAACAATGTCATGCTCACGGAAATAAATTGACAGCATAATGGTACATTCTTTTCTCTTTCCAACAATTATATTAAGTTTCTTGATCAATATTATAAGTTCTAGACTATCATTAGTCCATCTAGAACCTTTGGAATATCAACCCTTGGGTCAAACCTTGGGTTAAATACTTAAGCAATGTGACGGTCGTTTACTGGGCCGTTACATCATGTAACACTCCAGTAGTGGGCCGTTACAATGATCCGAGTCCAGAACAATAAAAATAGACTCAGAGAAAGGTGACGGTCATGCATTGGGCCGTTACATTATGTGACGGTCCAGGATTAGGGCGTTACATTAGTCTGAATCCCGAATCAAGAATTCAAACTCAGATGAATGTGACGGTCTTATATTGGGCCGTTACATGTGCCAGACGGTCCAACACAGAGCCGTTACATTACTAATAATTAGAAAATATCGATAGTGTAGTCTAATCAATGGACTTTAATGGTACAACCAACTCGGCGTCCTAGTGGGAATCCCAGGCTCGCGGAGAATTACGGAGGCCTTGAAACAAGATTTCCTAGTCCATTGGAAGGAATATCCAATAGAGAGGTCCTCAAGTCCAAGAATAATGTTCCTATTGTGCAAAGTGAACTAATGGACAACATACCGGAATATGTGCCATGTACTTATAGAAACGACTCTATTGATAAAGAGAGAATGTATAATCATTGTGAAGCCAAGATAAACTCTGTCAATACAACATTTAGAAATCATGATTTATAATACAAAACTATAGAACTTTTGGTACATGAAACTAGCATAACTTAAAATAACATGCAATACCTATCATGAACAATTAGATAACTTAGGAGTCACATAACAGGTTAAAACTTAGCTATCTAGGGTTAATTATAAGTAAACTTAATTGGTAACTATTCTGTCATGAGATGACAGAACACAGAGTCTAACGGTCTAACAAGAGAGCATCACAATGATTGTGATGGTCTATCGAGGGGCCGTTACAGTAATGTAACGCTCCTGTCCTGGTGCGTTAGAGACAACGGAGTAAGCAATAGACAACAGAGACTGTGACGGTTCATCGTAAGCCCGTTACTTGAGTGTGACGGTCCTACTAAGATGCGTTAGAGCGTCTGCTGACAGAAACTGATATGAAACCTAAGAGATCAACACACATCATATCTGTAAATCAAATACCATGTCTATCTTAGGCATGATAACAAAGTATAGGCTATCTACATGCATGGGTTTCAGTGAATAGACAAGATAACATCTTTTATTTCTACTTAAGGCTAAGAGATGCATGAAATGCATGGAGCTAGTAAAACATGAAATAGATGATCTATAATGCATAAAATCCAATCCAACCAGAGGGCTTTTAGTCTTATCAAGAGGTTTTTGCCGTTCATGAGATAACCTACCTCTTAACTTGGCTTTAAACTTCCAATTTAGGGTTTGAAAAATGTGCCCTAGCTCTCTTCTTCCTGTGACTTTTCAGCAACTTCCTTGGGCTCTAACTCCACGACCTCTTGACCTAAAGACGTGAAATTTGGAGAGGAGTTAGTCTAAAGTATTGTAAACAAATTGCTCTAAAGAACTTACCTGATATTATGACTCATTACCTTGATTCTACGCGAGTAAAAGTAAGGGTCGCACAGTTCAGAACTAGGTCCTATTTATAGAGTTCTAGCTAGAGTTTGAGGATTAGATCGATTCTAGAGTCCTTAATCTGCCAGAATCTAATCTCTAAGAGTCCTTAGTAGTGTTATGAACTCTCCCAAGTCGATCCCTAGTGGATAAGACCTCACGGTTCTGATCTTTCTACTCGTTCTTTCCTTCACAGAACTATCAGGGTGTAACAGTTGTAGACCCCTGCGTTACAAGCATGTGACGGTCTCACGATAGACCGTTACATTCAATGTTTCCAAAGTTCAACATTAATCAAACTCTTTTGCTAACTATCCTATATAATTATTTATATAATTTGTATCTATCCTTATTATGCTAAAACCTGACTTCTAAGAGTCCCTAGTTATTTTACATGTCATTCTAATTATGTCTCTTATGGATAGGATCATCAAGTTCTAATCTTTTTATTCATTCTCTTACTTACGGAACTTGCAGGCTGTGACAGTCTAGAGTGTACGCGTCACAAGGCTGTGGCGGTCGCCCGATGGACCGTTACATTGGACGCATTCAGAATTTTAAGTTTAATAAAACTCTTTTATTTATTTTTCATCTAGTTATCCTATTAAGTGATGTTTATCCTTTAAAATCCGTGAATAGGCTTAATATCCTTCTAGAATATGGGTCAAATTAAATGGGCCTGGTCTTTAAACCTTTTTGATTTGTTTAAGTGGATTAGGTTAATTGATTAACACAATTGAGCCTTATAATGACTAATAAACTCAATAATCCTTTTATAAATTTATTTAGCCCTTATAAATTACAATAAATTATAAAATAATCTAGAAATAACTTATATAATTTCTGGGGCACTACACCCTCCCCCACTTAGAAGAATTTGGTCCCAAAATTCAATACATGGATTGTGGAGAGTGTACTTACAGTTAAATAATTCTGGAAATCTTTTTCTCATGGCTGCTTCGGTTTCTCATGTTACTTCATATGGCCATATTTTCTTCCATTGAATTTTGACCATAGGGATAACCTTATTTCTTAGTTGACGCACTTCTCGTTCCAGAATCTTTATTGGTGTTTGTTCGTATGTCAAGTCCTTCTGAATCTCTAGATTATCATAAGTGATAATGTGGTCAGGATCGTATACATACTTCTTTAGCATGGAGACGTGAAATATGTCATGAACTCATGCCAATTGTGGAGGTAAAGCGAGCTTGTAAGCTACTTCACCGACCCTTTCAAGAATTTCAAACGGGCCAATGAATCTTGGAGTTAACTTTCCTTTAATGCCAAATCTTCGAATACCATGACCTGGAGAAACCTTCAAATATATATGATCTCCTACCTGAAACTCCAAGTCACGTCTTCGATTGTCGGCATAAGATTTTTACCTATCTTGCGCCATCTTCATTCTTTCCTGAATGAGTTTTATTTTCTCTGTAGAATCTCTGATAATATCGGGACCTAAGAATTGTCTTTCCCCCATTTCACTCCAACATATTGGTGATCGACAACTTTTTCCATATAAGACTTCAGAAGGTGCCATTTGTATGCTTGCCTGATAGCTATTGTTATAAGCAAACTCAACTAGAGGTAAGTGATCATGCCAACTACCTCCAAAGTCAATAGCACAAGCCCTGAGCATATCCTCTACTACCCGATTTGTTCTTTCCGTCTGACCATCAGTTTGTGGATGAAAGACTGTGCTAAAATTCAATCTAGTCCCTAGTGAATGTTGTAGGCCCTTCCAGAATTGTGATGTAAATCGGGGATCTCTATCTAATACAATAGTGACTGGAACACCATGTAATTTGACAATCTCTCTTATGTATAATGTTGCTAGAATGTCCACAGACCATCGACTTTTGATTGATATAAAATGTGCAGATTTAGTCAATCGGTCTATAATTACCCATATTCCATCATGTCCTCCCCTGGTCTTAGGTAAACCCATAATAAAGCCCATCCCTATACTCTCCCACTTCCATTCGGGAATAGTTAAGGGGTGCAGTTTACCTGCGGGTCTATAATGCTTTGCCTTTACTTGTTGGCAAGTGAGACAGCGAGATACGAAATCAGCTATTTCTCTCTTCATATTGGGCCACCAGAAATTTCTTTTGAGATCTTGATACATCTTTATTCTTCCTGGATGAATTGTGTATTTGGAATTATGCGCTTCATCTAGGATTAGTTTCTTCATAGCCTCATGATCTCGTACACATATTCGGCCCTTAAGTAACAATCTTCCGTCATTGGAAATAGAAAAATCCGACCTTTGTTCCATATTGGCTTTAATTTCCAGTAATATAGGATCATCATTTTGCAGCTTAACCAGATCTTCTATCAATGTAGGTTGAGCTCGGATATTAGCTATGAAACAATCTTTTTCTTTTATGTCAATATCTAAGTTCAACTGAGCAAATTGAGGAACAAGGTTAGTTACGCTTATCATAAGACTTGATAGCATACCTATTGATTTTCTGCTGAGTGCATCTGCTACATCATTAGCCTTGCCAGGATGATATTGAATAGCAAAATCAAAGTCTTTGAGGTATTCTAACCACCTCCTCTACCTCATGTTAAGCTCCTTTTGAGAGAATAAATATTTCGGGCTTTTGTGGTCCGAGTAGACCGTGAACCTTTCTCCATAAAGATAATGACGCCAAATTTTCAAGGCGAAAATAACAGCCGCTAATTCCAAGTCATGTACGGGATAGTTTTCCTCGTGACGTTTCAATTGTCTTGAAGAATAACAGATTACTTTTCCATTCTGCATGAGAACGCATCCTAAGCCAATGCCAGACGCATCCGTATATACTTCGAATCCACCACCCTCCATTGGTAGTGACAAAACAGGGGCTGTTGTAAGATGATTCTTAAGAGTTTGGAAATTCTTCTCACATTTCTCTGATCAGACAAAAGGATTTTCTTTTCTGGTGAGTCTAGTTAAAGGAACTGCTATCTTTGAGAAGTCCTTAATGAATCTTCTATAATAACCCGCTACACCCAGAAAGCTCCTTACTTCAGACACAGTCGTAGGCCGACTCCAATTCTTGACAGCTTCTACCTTAGAAGGATCCACAGTAATACCTTCTTTTGAAATAATGTGGCCTAGGAATGGGACTTCCTCGAGCCAGAATTCACACTTATTGAGTTTGGCATAAAGTTTGTGCTCTCTAAGTGTTTGTAAGGCTATTTTCAAATGTTGTTCATGTTCCTCTTTTGTCTTTGAATATATCAAGATATCGTCAATGAAGATGACAATGAATTGATCCAGGTATGACTGGAAGACACTGTTCATAAGTTGCATAAATGCCGCTGGGGCATTAGTTAACCCAAATGGCATTACCACGAATTCATAGTGGCCATAACGACTTCGAAAAGCCGATTTATAAATGTCTTCTTCTTTAATTCTAAGCTGATGATAACCTGATCTGAGGTCAATCTTAGAGAAATATTCTGCTCTTGAAAGCTGATCGAAGAGCTCATCAATATGCGGCAACGGATACTTATTTTTAATTGTAAGCTGATTCAGTCGCCGGTAATCGATGCATAGCCTGAGAGAACCATACTTCTTCTTGACAAATAGAACCGGCGCACCCCAAGGGGATGTGCTAGGTCTAATGAAGCCCTTATCCAGAAGTTCCTGCTACTGCTTCTTTAGTTCTTTAAGTTCTGTGGGGGACATCCTGTAAGGGGCTATAGAAACAGGTGCTGCTCCTGGGATGAGTTCAATAGTGAAGTTCACTTCCCTCTCGAGAGGTAAACTAGGTAGTTCAGATGGAAACACGTCTGGGAACTTATTTACAATAGGGATGTCTGCTATGATAATCTCCTTGGACTCTGTAATAATGACGGAAGCAAGAAAAGCTTCACATCCTCGCGAGATGAGCTTGCAAGCGTGAAGTAAGGATATGATAGTGGGGTGTTTCTTGTATTTGATGCCAAGAAAAGAGAATCTTGGGAGACCGGGTTCTCGAAAAGATATAATTCTATTTCGGCAATTGATATAAGCATCGTGGTCTACAAGCCAATCTACCCCTAAAATGGCATCATAACCTTTCATGTCAAGGCATACTAAGTTTGCAGGGAGATTGCGACCTTCTACTATCACTTCGCTATCAGGATAATAGTTGGTAAGCTTAGTTCTAGAACCTAAGGGTGTGGAAATAGCGAGATCTGAAGGTAAGGGAACTGATGTAATTGACAATATTTTTGTAAAAGTAGTGGAGATAAAAGAATGAGAGACACCTGTATCAAATAGCACAAATGTAGGATGATAACAAATTTGAAGAGTACCTTCCATAAGCCAATCCACCCTTGGGCGCTTCCTCTTCTTCGAGAATGGCATTGAGGCGAGCCTGCCTCCTACGTCCTCCACCAGATGACTGGTCCTTCATAAGGGGGCATTCCGGCATGCGATGCTCCCTGCTCCCACAACGTAAACAAGCGCCAAGGCGCTTCCAACACTCCTCAGCCGAATGGCCGAATTTCTCACAAAATGTGCAAGCCGTGACGACCTGCTCCTTCTCCTCCTTGACTTTCTTTTGCTTATGGGAACTTCCACCATTCCCATTCCTAGATCTTTTCTTACTATCACGGCTTTGATAGGGTTCCGAGATACTAAATTTCTCTTTCTTATAACGCCGATCCGATCGTCGGCTTGATTCTTCTCCTTTCCCTATCAACTTCTCAACCTTCTCTAAGGTCCTTTCACATAAATATGTCCGCTGAACCATCTCCGCATATGTACAGATGTTTTGTGTCCCGAGCTGCTGAATAAAGCTGAGTCGTAACCCGTCCATAAACCGATTTGCCTTGAGTAGATCAGTGTTGATAAGATGTGGTGCGTAAGGTGCAAGCCTTGAGAATTGTAGTTCATATTCGGCAACCGTCATCATTCCTTGCCGAAGAGCGGCGAACTCCATAGCCTTCCTTTCCTTTACATGCTCGGAGAAATACTTGGAACGGAATAAAGTGAGAAAACCATCCCACGTATGAGGTGCATTGGCCGAAGGTGCTGGAACCGACTTCCACCAAGTACGGGCATCTTTGTTGAGTTGAAAGGTTGCGAGACGCACCTTCTCCTGATCGGTGCATTGAATGACATCAAAGATACGATTCATTTCGTCTATCCAGTTCTCCGCCTCGTCAGGATTAGACGAACCATAGAATCGCGAAGGATTTAAACTCCGGACATTACGATGTAGGTCACCAGCCCTTGCCCCTGCGCCACCTTGTGCTATAGTTTGCAATGCCTGAGTAAGGCCAGCAACTGTTTGTTGCATGCCATCCCAATTTACACGATGAGCCATTTGTAAGACAAGGTACCCGAGAGAAAAATAACCACTTGTTATTTCTCGTAGAATTGGATTAAAAATCAATCTTAAAACTAATTAATTATCTTATCCTGGGCTCTACCCAATTCTCACATGGGTATGAAGATTCCTTACTTTGTTCATAGGTAGGGGTCCTAAAACCTTGAACTTAACCTATGACATGATTATTTTTCCCTAAGTCCTGAGGCTTAGGCTCTGATACCAACTTAACTGTCACGCCCCGAGCCTTTATTACAGCAGAAGACTAACTCGGGGAGCGCGAACAGCCGACATGGTAAGCCTCTTGCAAGCAAGAACGATCAGAGCGCAAGACAATCACACAAAATGAATGCAATTGCACAATATTTACTAAAAATCCAACTTCATTCCATTATCAATCAAGTATTCAAAATACAATAACTTTTTTCACCATCTTTCACACTACTAGACTCAAGAAATAGGAAAGTTACATTGACTCCATCTAAACAATATAGACTTCCTAAGTTTTCGCTCATCTTTATTCACTCTCGGATCCGCTATTTGAACATTCTGAATCCGAATCAGACTCACTTTCATTTCCTGAAAAAAATTAGAAATAGGTAATGAACACACTTGCCCAGTAGGTATCTTCGCATCAACATGAAGGCACTATTAAAGTAATTAACAATTTAGCTCTAAAGAAGTAAGGCAAAATCATGCGAATGCGAATATCATGCGATTAAACCAAAGTAACATGATAATCATGTAAGATAGAGTGAACAAGAATGAACTAGCAAAAATGTAACAAGAACATGATATTTGGTCTTTCATAAACAGAATGTAACGAGGATGCACTTTCACTTTTACTTTCATAACCATAAAGGTTACGCACGAGAATGTCAATCATGTAGCAATTCACTAGATTTTCACGAGTGCTCATGGATTTCACTTATTTATAAAGAAAGTACTCCCAGCGCAATGCGGCGCCAGTAGCATCATACCCCATGGTTTATAAAATAGTATAATTCCGGCAATCAGCCGTGGGGACTAGCATAGAGCCCTTGGACACAATCAGTGCCCGAACTGCATCTTCACGTATAAATCAAGCTACTTCCATGAGTGTAACAATAAAGTATGGCCAAGAATGTAATAAGTTCAATAACTCATGATAACAACAATCAATGAATGAATGCTTCAATTTAGAGTATGAGAGATCAAGAAAAAGACTTAAACAATGTCATGCTCACGGAAATAAATTGACAGCATAATGGTACATTATTTTCTCTTTCCAATAATTATATTAAGTTTCTTGATCAATATTATAAGTTCTAGACTATCATTAGTCCATCTAGAACCTTTGGAATATCAACCCTTGGGTCAAACCTTGGGTTAAATACTTAAGCAATGTGACGGTCGTTTACTGGGCCGTTACATCATGTAACACTCCAGTAGTGGGCCGTTACAATGATCCGAGTCCAGAACAATAAAAATAGACTCAGAGAAAGGTGACGGTCATGCATTGGGCCGTTACATTATGTGACGGTCCAGGATTAGGGCGTTACATTAGTCTGAATCCCGAATCAAGAATTCAAACTCAGATGAATGTGACGGTCTTATATTGGGCCGTTACATGTGCTAGACGGTCCAACACAGAGCCGTTACATTACTAATAATTAGAAAATATCGATAGTGTAGTCTAATCAATGGACTTTAATGGTACAACCAACTCGGCGTCCTAGTGGGAATCCCAGGCTCGTGGAGAATTACGGAGGCCTTGAAACAAGATTTCCTAGTCCATTGGAAGGAATATCCAATAGAGATGAGTCCAAGAATAATGTTCCTATAGTGCAAAGTGAACTAATGGACAACATACCGGAATATGTGCCATGTGCTTATAGAAACGACTCTATTGATAAAGAGAGAATGTATAATCGTTGTGAAGCCAAGATAAACTCTGTCAATACAACATTTAGAAATCATGATTTATAATACAAAACTATAGAACTTTTGGTACATGAAACTAGCATAACTTAAAATAACATGCAATACCTATCATGAACAATTAGATAACTTAAGAGTCACATAACAGGTTAAAACTTAGCTATCTAGGGTTAATTATAAGTAAACTTAATAGGTAACTATTCTGTCATGAGCTGACAGAACATAGAGTCTAACGGTCTAACAGGAGAGCGTCACAATGATTGTGACGGTCTATCGAGGGGCCGTTACAGTAATGTAACGCTCCTGTCCTGGTGCGTTAGAGACAACGGAGTAAGGAATAGACAACAGAGACTGTGACGGTTCATCGTAAGCCCGTTACTTGAGTGTGACGGTCCTACTAAGATGCGTCAGAGCGTCTACTGATAGAAACTGATATGAAACCTAAGAGATCAACACACATCATGTCTGTAAATCAAATACCATGTCTATCCTAGGCATGATAACAAAGTATAGGCTATCTACATGCAAGGGTTTCAGTGAATAGACAAGATAACATCTTTTATTTCTATTTAAGGCTAAGAGATGCGTGAAATGCATGGAGCTAGTAAAACATGAAATAGATGATCTATAATGCATAAAATCTAATCCAACCAGAGGGCTTTTAGTCCTATCAAGAGGTTTTTGCTGTTCATGAGATAACCTACCTCTTAACTTGGCTTTAAACTTCCAATTTAGGGTTTGAAAAACGTGCCCTAGCTCTCCTCTTCCTGTGACTTTTCAGCAACTTCCTTGGGCTCTAACTCCACGACCTCTTAACTTAAAGACGTGAAATTTGGAGAGGAGTTAGTCTAAAGTATTGTAAACAAATTGCTCTAAAGAACTTACCTGAGATTATGACTCCTTACCTTGATTCCACGCGAGTAAAAGTAAGGGTCGCGCAGTTCAGAACTAGGTCCTATTTATAGAGTTCTAGCTAGGGTTTGAGGATTAGATCGATTCTAGAGTCCTTAATCTGTCAGAATCTAATCTCTAAGAGTCCTTAGTAGTGTTATGAACTCTCCCAAGTCGATCCCTAGTGGATAAGACCTCAAGGTTATGAGCTTTCTACTCGTTCTTTCCTTCACGGAACTATCAGGGTGTAACGGTTGTAGACCCCTGCGTTACAAGCATGTGACGGTCTCACGATAGACCGTTACATTCAATGTTCCCAGAGTTCAACATTAATGAAACTCTTTTGCTAACTATCCTATATAATTATTTATATAATTTGTATCTATCCTTATTCTGCTAAAACCTGACTTCCAAGAGTCCCTAGTGATTTTACATGTCATTCTAATTAGGTCTCTTATGGATAGGATCATCAAGTTCTAATCTTTTTATACATTCTCTTACTTACGGAACTTGCAGGCTGTGACGGTCTAGGGTATACGCGTCACAAGGCTGTGGCGGTCGCCCGATGGACCGTTACATTGGACGCATTCAGAATTTTAATTTTAATAAAACTCTTTTATTTATTTTTCATCTAGTTATCCTATTAAGTGGTGTTTATCCTTTAAAATCTGTGAATAGGCTTAATAACCTTCTAGAATATGGGCCAAATTAAATGGGCCTAGTCTTTAAACATTTTTGATTTGTTTAAGTGGATTAGGTTAATTGATTAACACAATTGGGCCTTATAATGACTAATAAACTCAAAAATTCTTTTATAAATTTATTTAGCCCTTACAAATTACAATAAATTATAAAATAATCTAGAAATAACTTATATAATTTCTGGGGCACTACACGGCCGTTGATCAGACAAAGTATTGTATGTTCCACAGGCAACCAGGACATACTATTGAAGGGTGTTTTCAGTTCAGGGATTTGGTCTATGATCTCCATGAAGGAGAATGGATCGATTGGGCCGAAATGCATAGGGCCATTACAGAAATTAAAGAGAAAAGAAGGCAGCCGTCGAGGCAGCAAGTGCAGCAACAATAGGCACCGCAGCAGCAGCAGCCGCAACAGCAACAGCAGCCAGTTCAAGATTTGGGGATCCACCAGAACCCAATGCCGAACCATCCTCCCGCTCCATAGCCTCAGCCGCCGGCACCGGCCCAGGTCAATGTAGTTCAACCCCCGGCCCCCGATGCCGGGTGGTCCTTTGACGATGATGGCTCCGCACCACATCTCCACCACAAGTACCGCACTCCTTCCACTCCCACCATCCTGACACCCACACACCAAAACCCTCCTCCGCCTGCTAGACCACTCATCCTTTCACCCGTTTCTACCCCACCGTCCGTCTCTCACCCGTTACTCACCCCTGCTATCACCACGCCTCCATCTAACCCTCCGCTCATTACACCTCTGCTAGCCTACTCCACCCCACTTCCGCTCCCCTCCGATACCACCATACCCATAACTAACCCTCCATCCATTATTCTGTCATTACAACCCATTACCTCCACTCCCACTCCCATTATTACCTCCACACCCTCCTCTGTACCGTTCATTCACCTCACCGGTCCTATTAAGTCACTTATTTTGAGCCCATCCGAGGCCGCGGCAGCCTATAATTGTGCCTTACGGAGCGGGCGCATGTTTCATCGGAATTACCCTTCTACTTCAAATCCCCAATCTTCGCAACCGACTGTCGAACAGGAAGAAGTAGAGCCACTGCCGGGAACCCAATATGATCTGCTACATCATTTGAATCGGGTCCCCGCCAAAATATCCGTGCTGGAGCTTATCAAAAGATCTACCCTTCACCAAGATGCTCTCAGGAACTTTCTTCAGAAGGTGATGGTTAGTGAAGATGTGGCAGCCGACAGTTTACCCACAGCACTGGCAACTATCTCTAAAGGACCGATGATCACCTTCTCTGAAAACGAGCTTGCACCACCGAAGCTCGACAAATGCTACTTTGCCTCACAATAATCTTGAACAAAGTCAGCATCGACGCGGCATTAGTTGACACAGGGGCATCTATCAATGTATGTCCACTCAGCACTCTCAGGGCTTGTAACTTATCAGAGGAACTTCTACGGCCGACCCCCACAACTATAGCTGCATATGATAACTCACGAAGAGCATGTCACGGGACTGTTATTATTCAAGCTGAGCTCGGGCCTCTCACTATGCCCATTGAATTTTATGTGCTAGACATTGACCCTATGTTTAAGGCTATCTTGGGTCGACCGTGGATCGATACTCTCAGTGGCGTGCCATCCACCGCACATCAATGTCTTAAATTCCCTTTTCAAGAAAGGGTGGTGAAAGCCAAAAGCTTCTCCACGGTCCAGTCTGTTAAAGCTATCTCAGAGAAGATCTTGCCTACACTATGGCCCAGCAGTCGACCTGTTATCTCGGTATTAGATCTGGACTTTCCTTGGGCTTATGCACCTCGCAGGCCCGCCACTACACACGTTAATATCAAAGCAAAACCCTAGATCCGAGATTCCAAGGGCTGGGATATTATATTGAAATTGGGCTACCAACCGGGGAGAGGCCTCGGTGCGCAATTACAAGGGCAAACCAAGCCCATTCCCAAAGGTAGAAAAATGAGTCGACGGGGTCTCGGCTACCGAGAGTCTGCACTTTCAATGATGGAAGACTCAGGACCGCTTACATGGGACTACCGCCAACACATTGTTAAAGGCCCTCTCCAGCCAGGAACACTTCAGCCACAGCCAGCACCGTCAGAGAAGAAAGATACAACTTACACAATTACTGATCCGCCTTTGCTGCCAAAGGGGCATGTTGCTGATATGCCAGATTTCAGTCAGTCATTTGCCAGAATGTTCAGCGAGCCAGATAGTTATGGTCAGAAGAAGAAGCAGGAGGTATGGCTTGTTCAGTGGAAACCGAAGCCAACATGCCATCCGCGGGAAACTGTGAGCTCTCCAATTGTTGTTTCTTTATCTCCTTCCCGCCTACGTTAATTATTCCGTACACTGGAGTTTATTCCCTGTCCTCCTTCAATCATGATTGATCCACTTTGTCCAATATATCTGTTCCGGTACGACCTGCCGACGGAATTCTCAATAAGTCCCTCTCCTTGTGGGTATTCCCCACCTCTTAATTCCCTCTCTTCTATCTTTTCCTCATCCGATTCTCCCCTCAACCTTCTCTATTCCTCTCTCTTTCCTCTCCAACTCCCCCCTCCACCACCTCCTCCATCCTGCTATGTAATCTCCACTGATCTCCAAAAAAAATGTCAAATTTGAAACGGAGATTTTGGTGGAAGATTACGATATCTTGTCTCCATCCTCCTCCCAGGCGCACAGGTCCCCTACTCCTCCCTTACCACTAGATTTTCTTCTTCCTAGGTTAGGCGTAGGGTCCGTTGAGTCTAGGGAAGTAGGGTCGGTTAGGTCTAGAGAAGTAGGGTCATGTTCTAGGTCGTCCAACCCTTCCTCTTCTGAGCCGCGCCCGCCTGCGCGTCATTCCAAGTCCATCCCTGATAGGTTCTTACAGGATCTAGCTCAGCGATGTCATGCTCTTTTGAAGTGCCCGGAGTTTGTCGCTACGGCGATTGTGATAGAAGACGATGAAGAAGAACAAGACGGGGTGTGGAGCGATGATGAACTAGGTGTATACGAAGTCCTAGATGAAAAAGACCCGATTGATGATGAGGACAACAACGTAGATGACACTGTCGATCAGTATGCGCAAGGATTAAAGAGATTCGACGAGCCATCATCGGTAGTGGATGAACCTACAAAGGAAATAAATTTGGGAACTGAAGAAGACCCATGGCCCATCATTATTGCCGCTAACCTCCCTCTACAAGTAGAAGAAGATCTAATCAAGGTTCTAAGGGAGTATAGTGATTCTTTCGCCTGGTCTTATAAGGACATGCTGGGTCTTGACCTCTCTTTAATGGAACACCGACTAGTGCTTAAACCAGGGGCAACACCCGTAAAACAAAGGTCAAGAAGATTTCACCCCCACATGGCCTTGAACATTAAAGAAGAGGTCGATAAATTGTACAAGGCCAGTTTCATTAGAGTCATCTTATATCCTCAGTGTGTGGCAAACATAGTCCCTATTATCAAGAAGGATGGAAAGGTGCGCATTTGCATTGATTTCAGGGATCTTAATAAAGCATGTCCCAAAGATGATTTCCCACTGTCTCACATAGATGTCTTGGTCGATAACACTGCTAGGTACGAAGCTTTATCATTCATGGATGGTTATTCTGGCTACAATCAGATTTGTCTCGCTCCGGAAGATCAAGAGAAAACCTCCTGCACCACGCCCTGGGGCACGTACTGCTACGTGGTTATGTCGTTTGGTCTGAAGAACGCAGGTGCTACCTACGAAAGGGCGATGATGGCCATCTTCCACGACATGATGCATATCTACATGGAAGCCTACGTGGATGACATCTTGGTGAAGTCGAGAACTAAAGAGGAACACCCTGCTATTCTGGCTAAGGTGCTGTAGAGAGCTAGGGAGTACAAGCTCAAAATGAATCCGAAGAAGTGTGTTTTTGGAGTCTCTTCAGGGAAGCTGCTAGGCTTTATAGTTAGCAAACGGGGGATCCAGATTGATCCTAATAAAGCAAAGGCTGTCATGGACATGCCTCCGCCTAAGAATATTACGGAATATCAAGGACTGATTGGTAGATTGCAATTCATCAGAAGATTCATATCCCAACATTCTCAGAGGTGCCGCCCGTTTTATGAATTGCTAAAGGCGGGGGTCAACTTCGAATGGAATCAAGAGTGTCAAAAGGACTATGAGGACCTAAAGGTCTATCTATCCAATCCCCCGGTCTTGCAACCTCCGGTCCCTGGGAAACCCCTAATCCTATACATCTCGGTCATTGAGGACTCCCTAGGAGCGGTTTTAGCACAAGTAGACGATGAAGGAAAAGAGCGGGTAGCCTATTATCTCTCCCGGTTGTTTAACCCGATTGAGGCCAAATACACCGCTATGGAGAAGACTTGTGCCGCCTTAGTGTGGGTAGCTCAGAAGCTCAAACACTACTTCCTAGCCCACCCAGTTAGGTTCATCTCTAGGATGGACCCAATCCGCAATCTCTTAGATAAGCATGTCTTCTCTAGTAGGTTAGCTCGCTGGCAGAGCTTCCTCTCTCAGTCCGATATCACGTTTGTCGTTCAGAAGGTGGTCAAAGGATACGCCATCGCTGAGCATCTTGCCCATCTCCCCATCCCTCACACTGACTCTATTCAGGATGATTTTCCTGATGAGCATCTTTCTGCCATCTCTCATCATCCCTTTTGGCCTCTTCACTTCGACGGTGCACTCAATTCTCAGGGCCGAGGGATAGGCGTTGTTCTGCACACTCTAGAAGGAGTGACGATCCCCTTTGCTTATCAACTCTGATTTCCTGCTACCAATAATATCGCTGAGTACGAAGCTCTCCTAGCCGGATTGAAGCACGCCTATCTTTTAGGTGCGCGTTACTTGAATGTCATAGGGGACTCTCAGCTCGTCCTGCGGCAAGTTTTGTCCACTTACCGCACCCGTGACCCTAAGCTCAAACCGTATCAAGATTTGGTCACGCTCCTTGCTAGGTAATTCCGCAAGTTGATCTACATCCATACTACCCGGTCTCAGAACATTCTAGCCGATGCTCTAGCATCCCTCGCTTCCTCTCTATCTTTCCCTCTCAGTCGGAGTACTAAGACTATCATCGTTTAGAGATTGGACGCACCCTCTCTTCAGGATCCTTGGTATGTTAACCTTAGGAAGACTGTAGAGGCGAGGGCTGAGAAGGAAGTGCTGAAGGAAGTATCTTTGATAGAGTTAGAAGAGATCCTGGAGGAAGAAGAATTGCCCTGGTATCATGAAATCGAGTTGTATTGCAAGGATGGATCGTTCCCGGAAGGGGCAAATGTCGAGCAGCGTAAGTCAATGAGAAGAGCCACCTCATGGTATACTATCATCACAGGTGAACTATATAGGTTTGCTACCAATGGGATGCTCATGAGATATTTAGACGATGATGAAGCTTGGAAAGTGGCTGAAGCAGCCCATTCTAGTGAGTGTGGAGGTCATGTTAATGGCCAGGCTCTAGCAAAGAAGATCCTTAGGCAGGGCTATTATTGGCCCACTCTAGAGGAAGATTGCTCCCTCAATGTCCGGAGGTGTCTTAAGTGCCAACTCCATGCTGATAAGATCCACGCTCCAGCTTCATCTCTTCATCCTCTATCTGCTCCTTGGCCATTCTCTATTTGGGCGTTCGACGTTGTCGACCCGCTCGCTGATCCCAATTCTCAGATCAAGCAAAAATCCTTCATCTTTACCGCCACTGAGTACTTCACCAAGTGGGCTGAAGCTGAAGCTGAAGCGTGCGCAGAGATTAAAGCTACCACGGTGTGCCGCTTCATCATGAAGAACATTATCTCATGGTTCGGAGTGCCAAGCAGCATCGTCACCGACAACGGATCCCAGTTCATTTCTCAGGAGCTTAAGGACCTATGTAAGAAGTTCAATATTGCATTGCATCATTCATCTCCGTATTACCCACAAGGTAATGGACATGCCGAAGCTACTAATAAAACCCTTCTTAAAATCATAAAGAAAACATGCGAATCTCACAAATTTTCTGATTGGCCAGAAAGATTAGTAGAGGCTCTATGGGCATACTGCACCTCCGTCCGTACTCCCACGAGGCAAACCCCCTATGCTCTTACTTACGGGATGGAGGCAATGCTCCCATATGAGATCCTGATCCCTTCCCTAAGGGTACAGCTCGATAAGGAACTTAGTCTTGATGAACGTCGAGAGGCATTGCTCGTCCAGTTGGAACTCTTAGAGGAGAAGAGGATGAATGCGGCCGATCACGTATCTGTTTATCAAAAGTGAGTTTCACATTATTTCCAAAAGAAGGTAATTGAGCACAAATTTTAAAAAGGTGATATGGTTTTTGTAGATATATTTCTCCTCCCGTCCGTTCTTCCAATGCCTTCCCAATGTCTATCCTACCACATCCAACATGGGAAACGAATGAAGACGGAAGAAAAGGGAGGTGTAAAAACCTGTGATCGCCACCAAGGTGCCAAACGTGATGAACACGCCATACCTTGGAAAGAGGGAGAGGTACTCGCCTGACCTGCAACGTTGGGAAGATGGACGGTTCAGGAAGAACGGCCTGTAAGATGCACGGTCTTACGATAGACCGTTCAAGAACGTTGCAGAAGATGTGGGAGGAAGCACTCTTGGCAGTTGACCGGCTCTATCGCGACCGTAGGAAGAAGAAGGACGGTCCAAACTGCACCGCACGTCTTCTTGAACGGACTGTAGAGAACCGCGCAAGACCACCAAGCCAGAAGTCACAAAGGGTCCAACCTCCACCCTCTCCGGCCGGCCAGAGGGAATGGGTCTCGTGCTAGGGATTGCTGACCTGCAAAACGATGTGAAAACATAAAGAGAAAACCTAGATTAGAACTGAAAAGTGTAGTAGATGCCAAAATAATAAGAAATGAACATGAATAAGTGGAAAGGGGGATACCTGGGGGATTTTAAACCCCTAGGGTGTCATAAACGTGGGTGTGTGTGTGCATGGGAATGAAGATGAAGAAAAACGTGGGGAAAAAGTGAGAAAAGTGATGCATGCAATGAAAAAGAGGACAAAACATATCAAACACACAAGACTTAAAAAAACTAGACTACTCCCGGAACCGGAGGCTTATATGGACGTGGAAAGCCTCCCTCATTGGTGCTAGGTCGCTCAAGAATGCGGCAGGGCTTCGCCGTCGACCAAAAATCTCTCCCCTTTCAAACCCGGCCTTTAGGGTCTATTTATAGAGCACCTAAAGTCCCAGCTCAAAATTAGGGTTTAGAAGCATTTTCAGGTCGAGATAATCAAAGGAAAATCATAGATAATCAAATCACCTCTCATCCAGTTGAAACGGCACTCAAAATGGTTCATTATCCGCGGAGAAAATGACGGAAGAAGTTGGGGATAAAACCACAGATAAAGAGATAAAATATGTTGAAATTCAAGAATCGAACGGATGAACGGTCTTACGATAGACCGTTCAACTAGATGTGCGGTCATGTCCTGGCCGTCCAACCACGTCGGTGGAAATTCAAAATAAATCATAAATAATCCAAATTATCCATCGAACTGACCGAAACCTTCGCCGTTGGACTCTCATAGATGAACGGCTCAGATAAGACCGTTCAAAGGTAAAGCGGCCAAAGACAAACCGTTCTAGCCTTGTCGGTGATAAATAGATTTATTGGATAATTATCCGAGAACACCACCAAGCGCAGGACTCTGAGAGATGAGCGGCTACCATCCGTCCGTTCATCAAGTTGAACGGCCAGCATAGGACCGCATAAATGCTTATCAGTGGAAATTCAGAAAATTAACCAAAATATTCCAAAATAGATGGACGGTCCACAGGCAACCGCACATTGATTGGGCGGCCAGGGATGCACCGTACATCTACATGGGTGTTGAAACTCATAGAAAAGCCCAATCAACCAAAACTAAGGCCCGTTAAGCCCTGAATCAACTCGGACCTAACCAGGGAGGGAGGCTACCCATAAAACTGGCCCAAGGCATGCCTCAAAACAGTCCCAATGAGTGATGGACAACTCGAGGCATCAACAAATGGGAGTAAGAGGAACGACTCAACTTATCGGCAAAAAATGGGTGTCAACAGATGCCCCTCCTTAACGTCTTCTTTGCAGGGGAGCGAGCGGAGGTGAAGCTAAAGTGACATGGAACATGGAGATGGAGCGGAAATGTAGCGGAGTGGACCGGAAAAGTGGGCGTTAAGGCAAAATGACAACCGTTTTTACCAACAAGCGACAGGAATCTTCCAGAAGACTCTGAACCAAACGCAAGGAATGATTAAACCAAAAGTGACACCAGTTTGGAGGAACTAAACTAAATGAAACAAATCGACAAGACCAACCTCATGGGATAAACAATCCCGCGGTCCAATGAGGAGGCCAAAAGCAGGCAGCAAAAGTAAAGAAACAGGCTAAAGCTCCAGACGGGGACCTTTCAATCAACCAAACTAAGCGAATTGACCAAAGAGAGCCTTCCAACTCAGAGTGGAATTAGTTCCTCTTACTCAAACACTGAACGCACAGCTAACCATCAGTGACGGGACATTCTTCAAGCAAGCCAGGGGGCATGAAAGCTCAAAAAGATGTGTATGATGCATGTTGGGCTAAAATAAAAGAAATCGTTAAAATAAATGTAAAGAAAGATTAAAATATAAAATACTTGAGAATAATATTGCTAAGCTGGGAAAATTAGAGTCAAGATACCATCCGCAACCACAGCGTGTAGGATAGAACCATCCTCCCCATGACATCCCAACCTAACGGCCTATCCGAAGGTTAAACACGTGAACCTGGATCATCATCGTTTTTGTTAAAGAGGAACATCAGATCCTGAAACACGTAGATAACCAACTGGTTCTCGAGATAATATGCTATACTACCATATAATAATGCAATAAGGGTGATAAGGATAGAAGGACATACCTGACTTACCTGCGCAGGTGAAACAGCAAGTGAAAGTTTAAATGCTGCACATGAAATTGTTAACAAGATTTGCAATGATATCAAAATTCATCAATTGAACACCAAGTGCAGACATGGGGGTAAAACAACTTCAAACATTAACGGTTAGGCACCAACCGCCCAAAGAAGAATGGTTAGATGTGAGCCGTATATATTATGGAATTTGAACCGACTTAAATAGCATACCGTTGAAGATGAACAGTCACCTCTCACCCGTTCAAATGAAGGACGGTCTATCGCTAGACCGCACAACCTATGCAACCTTGAACAACTAAAACCCTTCGTCTCCCTCCACCGTAACCGACGGTGGGAGAGGACGAAGGGCACACCGAGCCCATCTCAACCCCTCTCACTCCCTCTCTCATCTCCAACTCCTTCCCTTCTCAACCCCTCTCACTCCCTCATCTCACATGCGCTCAAAACACCAAGCGAGACGCCCGACGAACATGGGCGCTCCACCGCCGACGACCACCGCCGCGGCGGAGGAAACACCGGTGGAGGAGGCACCGACAACGCCGCTGGCCAAGGGAGGTACCCTCCCGCTGCCGTCCGAGGCCGAGGAAAGGACCAAAGCCACCGTGCCCGGGGATGGAGACGTCGGGGAGGTTGCTCCGGCGGAGAGGCCGGCCAAGGGGCCCCGTCCGACTGAGGTAGGTGCATCAAAACTTCCTTTATTTTCCATTTTTACATCTTGCATGTTAGATTTAGGGGGGGTTTGGGGAGATTTAGGAGGCTAAGGACCGGTTTGGGGGGCCATGGTGGCCTCCCTACCGGTGGGGAAACCCTCACCGTCGTCGGGGAAGACGACGGCAGGGCGGTTTAGACAAAACCGCAGAAACAAAAACATATGGCTCACATAGAGCCGCCCAAACCCACATGGCTCAGGGATAGCCGTTCAAATTCACACAACGCCATAACCAAACCAAGTAAGGACGGTGAGAGACTCGCCGTACAAACAACAAGCGGGCCTCATTGGTCCGTTCAATACCCTGTCAACAAAGAACAATGCGGTCCCTATAGGATTGCCCAACCTTCCTGCGGCCCAGGAGTGGCCGTTTCAAACTAAGAACCTGAGGGAAGAACGGTGCACATTGGACCGTGCAAGGTAAGAACGGCCAATGCCAGCCCGTTCGAAACACCGAATCTAGGGATTAGAACGGTGCACATGGGACCGTGCAAAGGTATGAGCGGCCTGTGGGAAACCGCTCATCCGACAGAGAGTTAAACCTTGATGATTTTATTTATATGTGAAGTAAAATGCTTAAATAAATTACTAAAATGCATTTAAATGAATGAATGCATGCGGGGAAAGCGCAGGACCCACACCTCGTGGCTGTAGGTCCGCGCAATGTTTTTAGCAGTGCCGGACTACCAGAGGTAGCGGTTGGCTGCCATGGGGTTCACCCCATTCCTGAGCATCGAGATGTGTCGGTTCGACGCAGCTCTGCTCTACGCCCTGTACGACCGCTGGGACCCAATGAGTCGGACGTTCCTCTTCCCGTGGGGGCATATGGTCTCCACGCTGGAGGACGTGGCCAGGCTTACTGGCCTTCTAGTGCACGGGGCACCAGTTAGTGAGACCACTTTTCCCAACTATCGGGCGATGGCTCGGGGATTGCTGGGCTTAGAGCTGTGGCGCCCTGAGAGGCAGTCGACCCTCCTACCCCGGGCTACTCTCCAGGACAGCCTAGGATTATGGCGGGTGGGAGTTGTAGTTGGAGAGCAGCCGGAGGAGCACCTGCGGCGGTTGGTGGAGCTGGCGTGGCCGAGAGTAGCTGCAGGACCGGGAGCGGAGGCGGACAGAGTGCTGCGACGGTTCCTGATGCTGATGTTCGGAAGACTCCTCTTCTCGACCAGAGCGGACATGATGAGCTTTCGGTTCCTTCCTTCCCTCGAGGAGCTGAGCCACGTGGGTGACTATGCATGGGGAGCAGCAGTTCTCGCGTTCTTGTTCGACACGCTGAGTTCGACGGCCCGTCGGACGATGCTCGGGGGCTTCTCCCCCTTACTCCAGGTACAACTCTTACCCTAGACCTAATTATGCAATTCTATATGTTTCCTGAATGCTGACACGATGTTGTGATGCAGGTGTGGGCCTACGTGTACCTACGTGGGCTGGGCAGAGGCGAGGAGACCCGTCCCGGGCTCCTACCGATTGCACGGAGGTGGAGAGCACCTCGGGAGACTGCAGCCCTGAGACAACAGGTCCGAGAGTTGCACGAGGACTTGGACGCTCTACCGTTTGCCTTGGTATACTTCTAAACTCGGACTCTTTAATTAAATGCAATTCTTATATGATGATGATGCTGATGCGACTTTCTATTTCTTGCAGGTACGGTGGACACCTTACATAGAGGAGGGCCAGGAGGGTCATCCTTGGGTGGTTGGCACCCTCGCTTTTGCAGGACGAGATGTGTGGCTTCACTGTGTGAATGTGGTGGAGCCACTGCACTACAGATTGGTGATGAGGACCATCGGGGTCCATCAGCCCGCGGTGGAGTTCCCGGTGCCTGAGAAGGCGGGGGAGCGAGTGACGAGGACTACCCGGGGCCTGGCGGCAGCATTTGATTGGTCTACGAGGAATGCTGCGCAGGTGACCGACTGGACAGCTCTTGGGCGAGTGGTGACCGCCCGAGCGGAGAGCAACTCAGCGTACTACACCGCGTACGCCAGACACTACAGGGACCAGGTGTTCCGGGGTGCCCACCGAGCGGTATGACTTCTAAACTCAAACTCTGTCTATTATGCTTATGATGATGATGCACTGACACTTGAACTTCTAAATGCAGATTGACCCTGAGGGACGATTAGGGGAGCTGCAGGGGCTCCTGTAATCCACCATAAGGGAGCGGGACGAGGCCCGACAGGCCCTGGCCTTACTGGTGAGTTTTCTAAACCCTGAACTCTCTAAATTATGCAAATACCTATGATTATGATTGTGCATGTGACTGACCTAGAGTTTTGGATGCAGCGCGCCGAGGGTGCCTAGTGACAGGGGGCCGATGCTCCTTCTTCTTCTTCTACCCAGACTCCTGCAGATCGGGCCGAGCGGGAGGCTGACTTCACTCGGATGGTAGCACGGGCCAAGGCGGCCGAGGTGGCACTCACCGAGAGGGTACGCAAATCACTACACCTTCACTTGGTATTTATGCTTATGATATGTATGAAATGCAATTGACTGACAATGATATGTGTATGCAGACAACCGTGCTGACCCGCCTTAGGACCGAGCTTGAGCAGAGCCGGGCAGCGGCTCGGGAGGAGGTGGCCTGTGTGCGGGAGGAGGCAACACAGAGCCGACCAGCAGACGGGCTAGAGACAGCGCTTCTTCGGGCTGAGCTGGAGCGACTCCGAGCCAACGCGACCGAGGCGGAGCGCTACTAGGCTGAGGCGGAGTAGGCCCGGTCACAGGTTGCCAGATTGGAGGGCATGGTGGCGGGCATGAGAGAGGTGAGTCGAGAGCGCAGTCGAGCGACTGCGAGTGGCAGCCACGGCACTCATGGCTCTGTTAGAAGTTACTTTACAGGCTCCTCCGGCCACCGGAGGAATGAGGAGGGCGAGCGGCGTCGGCGACGTCAGCGTGACGAGGCGGTTTCAACGATGCCTCCACCAAAGAGGCACGAGGGAGTCGGAGACAGCGACAGGGGGCCAGGGAGAGGGACAGTCCTGACATTCGTACTTGGCCCGATTTTTGTACATGATATGATATGATAGTGATATGCCTTTCTTGTTTGTCTAATTCTATGAATGAATGAATGGATGGATGAACGCGGCTACTGACTCGACACTAGTGCATGAGTGAGAGACGACGACTACGGGTGTGACGCGACACGGCCACGAGTGAGATAGAGGGACGCCGACTCCGAGTGAGTGAGAGAGAGCGTGATGCCAAATGAGTGAGATAAGTGACGTCAAATGAGTGAGATGAGGGCGTCAAATGAGTGACATGAGAGGCGCCAAATGAGTGAGATGAGAGATGCCAAGTGAGTGAGATGAGAGACAGCACGACTACTAGTTGAACAGATGCACAACTTGTTGGACAAGGGCTTCAGATTAGAAGAACGGTTCTCAGTGGGCCGTTTAAAGTTACACACGGTCCGTAATAGACCGTTCCGAGGGAAATTGAACGGTCTTATATTAACTGTTCTGAATGTTGAACGGTTTACCACAGGCCGCATAAGAAGACGAACGGTCTGATTCAGGCCGCTTAAACTCCTACCCTCGAATTCTTTGAAAGATGATAAACGGTCCGTAACGTTTCGCGCAATGAGATAGGCGGTCTATCGTAAGATCGTCCAACGGGGCATCCTACGAACTTGAATGGGACTCTCCTGGAGAGTCCTTAACCCGAGGGCAAACTACTTCAAACCCATCCAAACCTCATCTTAACCTGCCCTAGACTTATCCAACCCAATCTCAAGAGACCTAGGCTTCCTAACAAGCCCTATAAGTAGGAGGGGGAGCCTAAATTCGTGATTCACACATCCTCCTCCTTCTAAGCCTTGAAACCTTTGCTATTCACCGCCAAATCACCATGAAGAGGGCCCTAGAGGGGAGTTCCATGGAGGGAGCATCTTTTGAAGGGCCAAAGCCGGCCAGGAAGGAGCAGGAAGTGCTCCAATGACTGACTGCGATCCCGTGACATCTCAGCTCGAGCCCTCTGAGAGAGGTAAGTTAATCATGATTTCGTTCAATTCAATTCTTTCATTTACTTATATGCTTTTCTTTCCTCTCTTTTCTTCCATCTCCTTTCTTCCCACCTCAACTTCTCCCTGGCCCCAGGCGATATTCCACCTTGAAGTGGTTGGCTCCCATGGTCCGCGCCTTGCCCCTAGGAGTGACATCTATCCTGAGATCTTGGCACTTACAACCTCTCCTAGTGTTAGGTCAGAACTACTCAAAGCTTTCTCTTGATTGGCACAACATCTCAGCCTTAGTTGAAATTTGGCATCCTCAAACTCATACATTCATTTTCCCATCATTCAAGGCCACTATCTTATTGGAGGAGGTGAAGACCTACTTCTCTTTACCCAGGTCCCAGGTGGGAGGGGAAGACTCAGTGTGTCATACTGTTGCCCCTATAGATCTTAGGCTTATCTTGGGAGGGTTCATACCAGATAGCAAGGATGTCCATACTTTCATAGGCCCACGTCAGATTCACCTTCTTCCTCTTAGCCAGTGGGTAGTGGAGCATTGCAAGAACAGGTGTGGGTGGGATGAAGCCATAGCTAAGGCTGCGTCCATTTGCTTGTGCGAGGCCATCTTGTTTCCTTCAGTTGACCATGCGCTAGAGATTCCCCTTCTTAGTACCATTAGCGGCCTATGGTAGGGACTTTCCATCTCCCAGGCAATCCTTGCTTACTTGTACGAGGGCCTTACTTCAGCAGCCTTAGGAGGTCCCCTGTTTGGTTCTATGATCCTTCTAGAGTGTTGGATGGGTGTTAGGATGAAATTCATCTACAAGGAGGATGTCACCTCAGCTAGTAGGATCTTTGGGAGCCACCCCTGTTGTGCCCCTTGTGCTTTGTTGATGATGTGGTGTTTTAATGATAGCAACATAATTGAGTCACCACTTTGTCTTGATTATGTCTGATCTATTCTGTGGGAGATTGCATGAGTGTGCCATGTCTGAATTGTGAAGAATGCATGCGTATGCTTGAGTCATGCTGTGATAAATTGGTTTATGCTTGATTTCTGTTCTGTGCATTGCTTCTCTGCTGATAATGTTCATGTTGTATGTAGTTCATCAAGTCTATACATCCGTCTCACTGTTCACATGCATCAAGTATGTACAGCGTCCGTCTCATGTCATATGTGTTTACTTCATTCAGAACTTGGTACACAAAATAGTTTAACTGTGAGCATGGCGTAGATTATACACTCACCATGTCTGCATGTCTGCATGTCTGTCTTTCGTTAATATGGGTTCTGTGCAATGAGTGCGTTGACGCAGTTGGAGATTGGGTTGACGCATTGGCTGTCTGTTCACTAGCTGCGTTGACACTACAAGGACACTGCGTTGACGCAGTAGTCGCTGGTTCACTAGCTGCGTTGATGCAGTGGATCAGCTGGGTTGACACCATGCTGCTTTGTCTACTTTTTGTTGCTCATTAAGTCTTAAAGTCTGTACAGGGTAGTTCATGTATCACTCTCTTTGCCAAGTGTATACATCGGTCAGCATTGCATCTTGTTCGCGAAGTCCATGCATTGCATAATGTTTGTCAAGTCAATACATTGCACTGTAGATGCATCGAAGGGAAGTATGCACATTGGTCTGTTCATATGAAGTCTGTACATTGGAAGTGTGTACAGTGTTCAATTGCCTTCTCATAAAGTCTGCACATCACCTTCAGACTTTCAATTGTTGAGTCTTTAACTGTTTTGAGGTTGTCAACACTATGAGCCTTAGTGTCGTTATTTGTTCCATCGTGTGCTGAACACTGCAGCACCTCATGCTGCTTTCTGTGCCACCTCGTGTCGCTCCATCTATGTCACTCCTATGTCTTCGAGTCTTCTGTATTCATGTTGTTACTTCCAAGACCCCGTGTCTTTCTTGCTTTGTGATTACACTTCGTGTCGATTTTTGTTTTCATCTTTGAGTTGTTTTCAGCCCGTGTCGTCCTCGTGTTCGAGTCATTTTTCCTATATCTTCATGTTATCTTTTGTTTTTGTGTCTTCGTACTGTGTTTATGTCTTCATGTTATTTTTGTGTTTGAGTCTTCATGTTATTTCTGTATTCGTGTCTTCGTGTTGTTTTTATGTTTTCATGTTATTTTTGTGTTTGAGTCTTCATGTTATTTCTGTATTCGTGTCTTCGTGTTATTTTTATGTTTTCATGTTATTTTTGTGTTTGAGTCTACATGTTAATTCTGTGTTTATGTCTTAGTGTTGTTTTTATGTCTTCGTGTTACTTATTTCTATCTTCGTCCAGGTTTCCTCTGATCGCGTGTTTTACTACCGTTTTACCTCGTGTCGTTCTCTCTTACCTCGTGCTGTTCTCATCTGACTTCGTGTCGTTATCTTTGTAGTGTTAGCTTTGATACTGTATGTACCTCGTGTCGTTCTCTGTTTATCTCGTGCTGTAGTCATCTTATGTACCTCGTGTCGTTTTCAGTATAGTGCACCTTTTGCTGTTCTAATGTCTATACATTCATTTCTAAGTTCAAGTCTACACACTTGTTATCACATCTTAAGTCTATACACTCGTGGCTAGCTATTCAAGTCAATACACTCGTTGGCTAAGTCTTCAAAGTCTATACATTTTATCCTTCTGATTAATCTCCTATGACTGTGTGACAGGTACTGTTCGTGGAGCCTATGCAGAGTGGGGCACGTGATACGAGGCTGGCATCTGGCACGTGATCCGAGATGCAGAGGAGCCTCCACGTGGACTGAAGCATTTGGGCGGGAATCGTGGAGAGCACACGCTGCCCTAATCTGATGCTGCTATAAATATGTGTCTTCTTCCTCTGAAGCGGGGAGAGGGCAGAGAGTGACTGAAGTAGAAGCAGCCAGAGCTAAGAGAAAAAGTGCAGAAGAGAAAGAAGAGATAGAGAAAGCTGAGAGCTAGATCGAGATAGCAGAAGAAGAAAAAGAAAGAGAGACAGTGAGATAGAGAGAGTGAGAAGAAGGAGAAGGCAGAAGTAGTAAGAAGAAGAAGAAGTAAGAAAGAAGAAGAAGAAGTAAGAAAGAAGAAGAAGAAGAAGAAAAGAGAGTTCATTCTGGGAGAAAGAAAGAAGCAGTAGAAGACGTTCCTGCTGGACCGTGGATCAAATCCAGGCCAGCCAGCTCCTGCGAGAGCAACATTTGTTTTTATCTTTTCAGCTTTCTGTTGCTGGGTTTTGTTTTTCTTTTGAACTATTCACCTGCTGTATTTCTGATTCTCTGTAGAGAGGTCGGGGTCTCTCCTGTTGGTTCAGGAGAAGGGAGATTGCTATCTCCGGTTGCAAGTAGCTGGGTGCTACTTGTGGGTTCCCTCTGGTTAGAGGAAGGGAGGCTCGTCCTCCGGTTCTGGGCTTGTAGGTTTCAAGTCCTGGGGTCCCTCCGGTTGGGAGGAAGAGAGGTCCGAGACCTCTGGTTTGCAGGTGACATAATGTCACTTGTGCTTCCCTCTGGGGTTCAGAGGAAGAGAGACTTGGGTCTCTAGGTTCCCCTCTGGTTTGGAGGAAGGGAGGTTTGGTCCTCCGGTTCTGGGCTTGTGGCTAGCAAGTCCAGGGGTTCCCTCCGGGTCTGGAGGAAGAGAGACCGTGTGTCTCTGGTTTCCAAGTGGCTGGGAGTCACTTGGGGTGTCCCTCCGGTTGGGAGGAAGAGGGGAGGTTATTCCCCTGGTCAAGCTGTTTGGCAGCATTTGTTGCAGACTGAGTCTGCTGTGCTAGTGTTACTAGTGGAAGCCTCACTCCGGTTGGGAGTGAGGGGTGGACGTAGGTCTGTTGACCGAACCACCTAAAAACCCTGGTGTCCCTTGTGGTTTGATCTTCTTATATGTTCACTTAATTGCTGCGGATTAGATGCTTGCTTAGGATCGGTTGAGGGCTTCTTGAGTTGTTGTCTTGCTTTGATCCTTCTAAGTTTCCTCAGGCTATTTCTGCAACAGTTTTTAATTCCGCATAACTGAGCTTTAGAATTTTAATTAGGCTATATTTGTAGAGGGATACATTCACCCCCCCTCTGTATCCGGGCCTTATTTTCTAACAATTGGTATTAGAGCGGTGTCTGCATACAAGGTCTAGCGACCTACAGATTCGATCTTGCTGTCTTAGGTGCTAATTTGTCTTTAGTGCATAATTATTCCTGTTGCCTTGAACTTACTCGCTATTTGTTTTTCAATGACTTTACCACCCGTCTTTAGTGGTTATGGTTTCAGTCAGTGGTACACTGCTTTACATGCTTATGTAAATTCTGCTAATCCTGATTTGTGGAAATTAATTTCACAAGGTCCTCACACCTTACCAACGAAAGTGTCCAAATGGACCGACAGACACAGATCAAAGGATGGAGAAAATCAGAAAGCCTTTAACCTGTTGAAAGCAGCTACTGACAGAGCCTTATGGTCTTGTCTTCATAATTGCAGCTCAGCAAAGGACATCCTGGATAGGCTGAAGCAATTTCACAGGGTAAACGAGGACAACTGCATGATGGCTAACAGAAGTAATCCAAATGGCAGCAATCAAGGCAGCAGTCAGACTGAAGATGATAATGATGAGGTAAATCTCTTCGAGAATTTTTCTCTAGAAGATTGGGAGAATGCATATGCTGAATTATTTGAATCTCATGAACTGTTAAGAAAATAGTATAAAAAATTGAAGAAGAGTACTGGTTTAGATAGTTCAAGTTCTCCTTGTAGAAATTGTGTTGAATTGAAAAATATTCATGATGCCTGTATGTCTGATCTTCTAATGTTGAAGAAACAAATTTCTTTATTGAAAACTGAGAATCAAGATCATGTGAAAGAAATCTCTAAACTTGAAAAGAAGCTTAGTCTAGCTAGTCATGATTCTGTTCAGAGCAAGGATTTGTTGAAAGAAATTGAATGTGTTAAGTCTGAATTAAACAAGTTGAAATCTGAAAATGATTCTCTTAAAGAGTTCTCCAATAAAAATGATGAAAAATCAGAGAAACTTAGACAGGAGAATAAATTGCTGATTGAAAAGCTTAATGCCATAAAATATGTAAACATAGAATTACAGAAAAATTCTGAAAAACAACAGGAAATGTTTCATGAATGTCAGTCTCTCTCAGATGAATGGGTGCTTAATGCTGATCTCCTAGAGCAGAACAGTAAACTGGAAGAGGAAATCAATGAGTTGAAACATCTAAACACCCAGCTGACAGATAGGCTAATGACAATGGAAAAAGGCAAGTGTGTGAGTGTGGATAATTCTGATAGGTTGATGAATGCTGAACAAAAAATTGAGAGTCTAAAAACCATCAACTTAATGTTAAATGGAAATGTCAGTTGCAGTGAACAGAAAATAGCTGGATGTGAGCTTACTATCACATCCCTTCAACAAGAAATTGATGATCTTTATAAGTCCCTATCTGAAGCTGACAATGAAACAAAAGTAAAACAGGAAGTTGAAAAACTCAAGGGTCTGAATGATGCCTTGCATCAACAAGTCATTTCCTGTGAAACAGATCTGTCCAAATATGAAGCTTAAATTGCTGATTTGAATTTTGAGATTAAAGATTTGAAAAATTCTCTATCAAAATTTGTCAAAGGTAAGGACAATCTGAATAAGCTTCTTGGAAAGAGTGATAACTTTGAGAGAAAGGGACTGGGCTATAGTCCGACAAATAAAAGGATTAATGGGAATGAAACATCTACTGTTTTTGTCAAAGCCACCAATCAGAACACTACCTCTGCTCCTTCTGTCTTCAAATTCAATGCACAAAAATCCACTGTAAAACCCAAAGCTGTGGAACAAAATCAAAAATTGAAAAAGGGTGAAACTTCACAGAAGAAGGATAAAGACACTCCTGCTACTATAAAGAAGGCTACACACAATTCACATGATCTCTCACACACTCACATTAAAAAGGGTTCATGTTATTATTGTGGGAAACATGGTCATCTCATGAATGATTGTTTTATCATGAAAGAAGACAACAAACTACAAGCCAGGTCTTCCATGCACTTTCATGATCCATATGGATCTAAACACAATTCTAGTCAGCACATTGTGTGCTTCAACTGCAATAAGCCTAGGCACAAGGCTACTGAGTGCTGATTTAGATCTACTTGGGGTAAAAATGGTTTTCATAGAAGAAATTCTTTTGCTTGCTCTCACTGTGGAAAAAATGGGCATACAGTCAAGGACTGTTGGTATGTTCAAAAGAACTATGTTAAACCCCATTTTGTCAAATTCCCTGCAAAACCTTTTGTGAAAATTTCATGCTATAACTGTGGGAAGCCAGGCCATACATCTGCTGAATGTTGGATGGTTAAGAAGAAGCATCAAACTGCTCATGCATATAACAGAAAATCTTATGAACATGTTTATAAACATCATCCTGCTATTAATATGCATCATAAGAATCAAACACCAGCCATTTCATGTAGATACTGTGGAAAATTTGGACATTCTATGGATGATTGTTCACTGATGAAATTTGATGATAATGTTGCTATGAAAGTATTTAGAAAACCTGTCAAGGCTAACGCAGGACCCAAAGCTGCTTGGGTCCCTGCAGGATCAAGATGATCAAATACTTTGCAGGTGTGCCTTGGAGGGAGAAATAAAAGGGGTTAACCAAGGCACTCAAAAAGAAAACCCCAGGACTCAATTCAGGTTAGTTCTGAAATCTAAAAATGCTGATTTGTCTGTTTTAATTTCATTATCTGAAACTGTTGTTTTGCTTGGTTGACTTTTGATGCTCTTCTCATGCTGTTGTTTGCACTAAACAAATGAGATTGCTTTGCACTGCATATGTCATTTGCATGACCATCATGATATATTAAATAGAACAATGCTGAAGGGCATATGGAGTATGTCTGAATGCTACTGCCATGTGTGAGGTGATCCTTGGACCGAGTCCTCCGCCTAGTACCATGGGTCTAGTTCTCATATAGAGCAGTGTATTGCATATCATAAATTTGAAGAAAATAAAATTCAAAAAGAAATGATTCATTGCACATCATGCATTTTGTCAGGGGGAGCTTGTTTGCTGTTGATTGATCATCATGCTCTCCTTCTTAGAATTGTTGCATACTGCATATGTAGGATAGTGCATATCATAAAATTTTGAAAAAAAAATCTAAAAAGAAATTCACTGCACTTAGACAGGGGGAGCATTCCTATTTCATATCTTCTTCACCTCATGAACTCCTTTTGTTTAAGTAACCTGATTCATGCTCTTGACTATGCGCTATTCAACTGTATTCTCTGCTGGTATCTCTAAAATAGCTGATCAGTCTGTATTCCTGACTCAGCTACTGTCTGATGATAAAAATCTCTTCTGATGCTATTCTCTCTTGCTGATTGACTCTTCCACCAGCTGGTACTCTTCCTTCATATACCTCTTAGCTGGTGTGACTATGTTGGCTGCATTATTGAGTTGTTGGTCAGCTAAATTTATTGTTCTGATCTGAGGAACTTAAGCTGCATCTCATGCAATTCAGTCTGAGAATTTGGTAGAAACTCCTGTCATATGGGGTTAAGAATTATCACTGAATCAAACTGATATAAGATTAATGTATTCTCTGCCTTGTAATTAAACGAATTGAATATATCTGTTGATAAGGTTTAATAAACTTTAACGTCTTGTGTCATGTAATCCTTAAAGTCTCTCATCTGATATCTGAAAATTTGAAATCTAGGCTACTTTGGTAGAGATACATAGAGTGAGTGTTGTGGTTAAACATTAACTTGAAAAAGTTGACTAAATGAAAAAATTATGAATTCAGAGCAATGACTCGGTCACTGAGAAACTGAGTTCCTTATCAATGAAATAAAGTAACTCATGTCATGAGGTGCCACAGTTATCTCTGATAAAAATTTAGTGAAACAAAATCTGACAGAGCAATAGCTTATTTGTGTTGAGTAGCTGGGGAGTCTGGCCTCTGATAAAGGTGTCTTCTCATATAAAAAGATACTCATATTGCTAACTCTACTCTCAAAGTGCGAGGCAATGTCGGTTATCACACTGAGTAACTGGGTCACTTCAACTAAGACTTGCTGTGCCTCATGTAAAAAGGTGTTGATCAACTTAAATTGCTCAGGAAAAATATAATGTGCTTCAAATAAAACTATCTTGAAAAAAAAAAATCTGTCAACTCATGTTCTTGAAAAAGTGTTCAACTTCAGTACTAACCTATGTATCTTTCAAAGGTGCAATTGAGATCATATGTGTAAGATAAAAGATGATTATTTTTGAGTGTTTTTCTGACTATTTGGTTCACTTTTATTAAAACTTGATTCAGATATGAGCATTGAGTTTAATTTGGCAAAGTTGGTATACATCAAAATTAAATCAGATTGGTTAAGTTGCCACTTCATAACTCCTTATGATAGAAGAGTCTACATCTTTTAAGACTTATTGAAGTGATGTATGCATTCAAATCCCTCATGATCAGATTCTTGTATGATCAATAAAGTGAACTTCTTTCTTATCAGTTGACTGATTCCATCTGCATTTTTATGACCATACAAATGTGAGGTTCTACTCCCATTATTACCTTGTTCACTTGTAGCCTTCTGAACTTCAGAATCCTTATGGTGGTGGATTTCAGATTGATTCTTGAGATGCATCTCTCTCCACACTGTTGGAATCTTCCATCTTGTTCTGCAATAAGTTCTGATTCTGTGGTATTTTCACCAGAATTCAGATTCTTTGAAATGGCTGATTTCAGATTGATTTATTGGATAACCAGAGTCCATTCTTGTGCTTCAGGGGGAGTTTTGGTTTATTTACATCTAAGGGGAGAGTAGTCAATCATGCATGTTGATAAGGGGAGAGCTGTTTCATTGTCATAAGGGAGATCTTCATTTTTAAGAACCATGACTCATTCTCTACTTTTATGTGATGTTTTTGTGTGTTGCATTTATGTGCTACATTTGACTATCAAACCATTTCCCTTCTTTTTGATTATATCAAAGGGGGAGAATAGTTTGATGAGTCAGTGTGACTCATTATGTTGCCATCATCAAAAAGGGGGAGATTGTTGTGCCCCTTGTGCTTTGTTGATGATGTGGTGTTTTAATGATAGCAACATAATTGAGTCACCACTTTGTCTTGATTATGTCTGATCTATTCTGTGAGAGATTGCATGAGTGTGCCATGTCTGAATTGTGAAGAATGCATGCGTATGCTTGAGTCATGCTGTGATAAATTGGTTTGTGCTTGATTTCTGTTCTGTGCATTGCTTCTCTGCTGATAATGTTCATGTTGTAGTTCATCAAGTCTATACATCCGTCTCACTGTTCACATGCATCAAGTATGTACAGCGTCCGTCTCATGTCATATGTGTTTACTTCATTCAGAACTTGGTACACAAAACAGTTTAACTGTGAGCATGGCATAGATTATACACTCACCATGTCTGCATGTCTGCATGTCTGTCTTTCGTTAATATGGGTTCTGTGCAATGAGTGCGTTGACGCAGTTGGAGATTTGGTTGACGCATTGGCTGTCTGTTCTCTAGCTGCGTTGACACTATAAGGACACTGCGTTGACGCAGTAGTCGCTGGTTCACTAGCTGCGTTGACGCAGTGAATCAGCTGGGTTGACACCATGCTGCTTTGTCTACTTTTTATTGCTCATTAAGTCTTAAAGTCTATATAGGGTAGTTCATGCATCACTCTCTTTGCCAAGTGTATACATCGGTCAGCATTGCATCTTGTTCGCGAAGTCCATGCATTGCATAATGTTTGTCAAGTCAATACATTACACTGTAGATGCATCGAAGGGAAGTATGCACATTGGTCTGTTCATATGAAGTCTGTACATTGGAAGTGTGTACAGTGTTCAGTTGCCTTCTCATAAAGTCTGCACATCGCCTTCAGACTTTCAATTGTTGAGTCTTTACATGTTTTGAGGTTGTCAACACTATGAGCCTTAGTGTCGTTATTTGTTCCATCGCGTGCTGAACACTGCAACACCTCATGCTGCTTTCTGTACCACCTCGTGTCGCTCCATCTGTGTCACTCCTATGTCTTCGAGTCTTCTGTATTCGTGTTGTTTCTTCCAAGACCCCATGTCTTTCTTGCTTTGTGATTACACTTCGTGTCGGTTTTTGTTTTCATCTTCGAGTTGTTTTCAGCCCGTGTCATCCTCGTGTTCGAGTCATTTTTCCTATATCTTCGTGTTACCTTTTGTTTTTGTGTCTTCGTACTGTGTTTATGTCTTCGTGTTATTTTTGTGTTTGAGTCTTCATGTTATTTCTGTATTCGTGTCTTCGTGTTGTTTTTATGTTTTCATGTTATTTTTGTGTTTGAGTCTTCATGTAATTTCTGTATTCGTGTCTTCGTGTTGTTTTTATGTTTTCATGTTATTTTTGTGTTTGAGTCTACATGTTAATTCTGTGTTTATGTCTTAGTGTTGTTTTTATGTCTTCGTGTTACTTATTTCTATCTTCATCCAGGTTTCCTCTGATCGCGTGTTTTACTACCGTTTTACCTCGTGTCGTTCTCTCTTACCTCGTGCTATTCTCATCTGACTTCGTGTCGTTATCTTTGTAGTGTTAGCTTTGATACTGTATGTACCTCGTGTCATTCTCTGTTTATCTCGTGCTGTAGTCATCTTATGTATCTCGTGTCGTTTTCAGTATAGTGCACCTTTTGCTGTTCTAATGTCTATACATTCATTTCTAAGTTCAAGTCTACACACTTGTTATCACATCTTAAGTCTATACACTCAAGGCTAGCTGTTCAAGTCAATACACTCGTTGGCTAAGTCTTCAAAGTCTATACATTTTATCCTTCTGATTAATCTCCTATGACTGTGTGACAGGTACTGTTCGTGGAGCCTATGCAGAGTGGGGCACGTGATACGAGGCTGGCATCTGGCACGTGATCCGAGATGCAGAGGAGCCTCCACGTGGACTGAAGCATTTGGGCGGGAATCGTGGAGAGCACACGCTGCCCTAATCTGCTGCTGCTATAAATATGTGTCTTCTTCCTCTGAAGCGGGGAGAGGGTAGAGAGTGACTGAAGTAGAAGCAGCCAGAGCTAAGAGAAGAAGTGCAGAAGAGAAAGAAGAGATAGAGAAAGCTGAGAGCTAGATCGAGAGAGCAGAAGAAGAAAAAGAAAGAGAGACGGTGAGATAGAGAGAGTGAGAAGAAGGAGAAGGCAGAAGCAGTAAGAAGAAGAAGAAGTAAGAAAGAAGAAGAAGAAGAAGAAAAGAGAGTTCGTGCTGGGAGAAAGAAAGAAGCAGTAGAAGAGGTTCCTGCTGGACCGTGGATCAAATCCAGGCCAGCCAGCTCCTGCGAGAGCCACATTTGTTTTTATCTTTTCAGCTTTCTGTTGCTGGGTTTTGTTTTTCTTTTGAACTATTCACCTGCTGTATTTCCGATTCTCTGTAGAGAGGTCGGGGTCTCTCCTGTTGGTTCAGGAGAAGGGAGATTGCTATCTCCGGTTGCAAGTAGCTGGGTGCTACTTGTGGGTTCCCTCTGGTTAGAGGAAGGGAGGCTCGTCCTCCGGTTCTGGGCTTGTAGGTTTCAAGTCCAGGGGTCCCTCCGGTTGGGAGGAAGAGAGGTCCGAGACCTCTGGTTTGCAGGTGACATAATGTCACTTGTGCTTCCCTCTGGGGTTCAGAGGAAGAGAGACATGGGTCTCTAGGTTCCCCTCCGGTTTGGAGGAAGGGAGGTTTGGTCCTCCGGTTCTGGGCTTGTGGGTAGCAAGTCCAGGGGTTCCCTACGGGTCTGGAGGAAGAGAGACCGTGTGTCTCTGGTTTCCAAGTGGCTGGGAGTCACTTGGGGTGTCCCTCCGGTTGGGAGGAAGAGGGGAGGTTATTCCCCTGGTCAAGCTGTTTGGCAGCATTTGTTGCAGACTGAGTCTGCTGTGCTAGTGTTACTAGTGGAAGCCTCACTCCGGTTGGGAGTGAGGGGTGGACGTAGGTCTGTTGACCGAACCACCTAAAAACCCTGGTGTCCCTTGTGGTTTGATCTTCTTATATGTTCACTTAATTGCTGCGGATTAGATGCTTGCTTAGGATCGGTTGAGGGCTTCTTGAGTTGTTATCTTGCTTTGATCCTTCTAAGTTTCCTCAGGCTATTTCTGCAACAGTTTTTAAATCCACATAACTGAGCTTTAGAAATTTAATTAGGCTATATTTGTAGAGGGATACATTCACCCCCCCCTTTGTATCCGGGCCTTATTTTCTAACAACCCCCTCTTCTTCATAGGTGGCACGTTCGGATTCTCTCCGCAGGTAGAGTGCAAGATGGCAGAAAAGAAGACCAGGGATGAGTGGCGACTGCACATCAACAGGCTGCCCCTGGATTGGTTCGTGATGCGCCTGGACTTCCTCCGTGATACCACCGTCAGAGTTCCCCGGAGGCCGGGCTTGGACTTGAGGCTCGTGAGCGACACCGCACTGGCGATGTATAGCTCGCACCGGTGCTACCTACAGGTTGGACAACCCCGGACTGTTCTACCAGCACTACCCCATCTTCCCACACTACAGTTGAGGAGGATCGGTACAGAGGAGGACGAGCAGGCGGTCAGGAGTGCCCTGATCATGTGGGAGGTGAACAGGGTGCTTACCCTACCAGCAGAGGTTGCAGAGATCCCGACGACGCGCCAGGCCTATGTTAGAGAGTTGAGAGAGATACGTCCCCGCGGGGATGCCCAGCTGAGGACTGAGTGATTTTCTTTTGTTTCATGATGATGTTGGATAGGACTTGTGCTTAGAATGTTTGATATATGGAATGGATAAAATTGACGATTGGATTGAGTTTGAGCTTTGGGTTTTGGGCTTTGGGTTTTTTCCTTGATGTGATTGCGTAGGTTGGGATAAGACTTTAACATTCACACGGTCACGAGCCAACTGAACTTTTCAACTTCAACCTGCCCCTGCACACATAAAAAATAGAAAACAGATTAAATCTGTTTCAGGCTTAACCCCTTGCCTATAATAAGTTAGGAAATGACCAGTTCTTGATTTTGGTCAAGGGGGTAAGCCTTATTAAATTGGAAAATAACAAAAGTCAAATGAATGCAATGGATGCTATGAATACAAGTCAAGAAAATCTTTTTTTTAAATTTTGAAAATACCTGATTTTTTTTGGATTTCGAAATATTTTATTTTGTTTTGGATTATGAACATATTTGATTTTCTTGGACTTAAAAATATTTGATTTTTTTTTTGGATTTTGAAATATTTGATTTTTTTTGGATTTTGTAATATTTGATTTTTTGGATTTAATTTTTTAGATTTTGAAATATTTGATTTTTTGGATTTTGAAATGTTTGAATTTTTTGGATTTTGAAACCAGCTCAGACCTGACGACAGGGAACCTCCTATCCCACCAGGGGCCTCCCGGGCTCAATGTGCAATATAAAGGGCCGCCCGTGGCTGGTGCTAACCTTGCTTTAACGGTGCCTCTACCGAGGCCATACTCGGGGTAGGATCCATTCCTTGAAAAATAAAACAGATTTTAATAGAAAAGTTGGTGATAGGTATAGAGGGTTTTAGGGCTTGAGTTCTTCTCACGACACCCCCCTTTTTAAAGAATTTGGTCTGTTGCGCCAGGGCTTTGTGTCCATCATCGAACCTACTTTCGCTCTAGGCACGCATACGACGGGGCTCATAACGTCCCGCGGGGAAACTGCACTGCCACTCTTGTCATGCCTATTTTTATTGTTTTGGGGACTTTCGAAGTTTTTTGAGAGCTTCGAGCTTACGAGCTTTTAGCCTTGATTTTTGCCCCTTTTCTTCATTCATTTCTTTCTTTTCTTTCTTATTCTTTTGCGGAATAAGGTCATAATGGACTGCCCCTATTTGAGACCTCTTTTATTGGGGGGGTCTAGATCAGTTCTCGCCCCCTTATTCACCCTTTGCCCCTATTTTCAGCCGAGAGAGAAGGAAAAATAAGGACTTTCACTCTCCCCAAAGCATGGCCAAAGGAGAAACGGTGTTATGCAAAAGAAGGAAATCGACCCACGGGGGTCGTGTAGTGTGTGAAATGTTGAACCGGGGATTTCCTTTCGTGATCAAGTGAAGGCGCACCCCGCCACCAAGTCATTGCTGGTTTGACTCTATTGATAAAAATGTTTTAAATATAGCCCATTCCATGGATTTAGTAATTCTTCGGCCTCCGCGTTGATTAGACGATACGCATTACCCGGATAGACTTCCTTAACTACAAACGGCCCTTCCCAGTTGGGTCGTAGCTTAGACCTGGGACATGCTGACCTGATAAATTTGCGTTTCAAAACCATGATACCCACTTGGAATTTTTGTTCGATAACCTTCTTTTGAAAATACCGCGAGACACGCTTTTGATAAACCGAAAGATGATTGGCCGCATTAAGCCTCTTCTCGTCTAAGAGTTCCAATTGGACTAGCAACGCCTCTCGACACTCGTCGAGATTAAGTTCTTTGTCTAGCTGCACCCTTAGGGAAGGGATCAAGATGTCGTATGGGAGTACCGCCTCCATCCCATAGGTGAGAGCAAAGAGAGTTTACCCCGTGGGAGTACGGACGGAGGTGCGATAAGCCCATAGAACTTCTACCAGTTTATCGGCCCAATCAGTGAATTTGTGTGACTCGCATGTTTTCTTGATTATTTTAAGAAGGGTTTTGTTCGTGGCCTCAGCCTGGCCATTACCTTGGGAGTAGTATGGTGATGAATGATGCAATGATATATTAAACTTCTTACAGAGGTCCCGGAGTTCTTGAGAAACAAATTAAGGCCCGTTATCGGTGACGATATCACTTGGGACTCCAAACCGCGAGATGATATTCTTCAGGATGAAGCGGCATACTGTGGTGGCTTTGATTTCTGCATAGGTTTCAGCTTCCGCCCACTTGGTGAAGTACTCCGTAGCCGTCAGGATGAAGGACTTCTGCTTGACTGCGGAATTCGGGTCAGCGAGAGGTCCAATGATATCAAAGGCCCACATGGAAAATGGCCAAGGAGTAGAAAGAGGATAAAGAGAAGAAGCAGGAGCATGGATCTTGTCAGCATGGAGCTGGCATTGAAGACACCTACGGACATAGGTGGAACAATCTTCTTCTAGGGTTGGCCAGTAATAGCCCTGCCTAAGAATCTTCTTTGCCAACGCCTGCCCATTTACGTGCCCTCCACACTCACTGGAGTGAGCCGCTTCTACTACCTTCCAAGCCTCATCGTCATCTAGACACCTCATTAGAACTCCACTGAGAGCTCGCCTATACAATTCTCTAGCAACAATCGTGTATCTTGCGGCAACTCTTCTAATGGCCTTTCGCTGCTCGGCGTTTCCCGTCTCTGGGAATGAACCATCCCTACAATACTGCTCAATCTCATAATACCACGGCAATTCTTCTTCTTCAATGATCTCCTCAAGCTCAGTTAACAAAACTTCTCTCACCTCTTCCCTTTCTACCTTCCTTTCCACAGATTTCCTAAGGTTGTCAAACCAGGGATCCTGAAGAGAAGGGGCATCTAACCGCTAGACCACAATGGTCACAGTGGCACGACTGAGGGGAAATGAAAGAGAAGAAGCTAGTGATGCCAGGGCATCAGCCAAAATGTTCTGAGAACGAGGAGTGTGAATATAGATAAGCTTTCGGAATTGCCAAGTCAAGAGCGTGACCCGATCTTGATAGGGCTTAAGCTTAGGGTCACGGGTGCGGTAAGTTGACAAAACTTGACGCATCACCAACTGAGAGTCTCCTATGATGTTAAGGTATCGCGTGCCCAAGAGGTAGGTGTGCTTAAGACCGGCAAGGAGAGCCTCATACTCGACTATATTATTCATGGTAGGAAATGAGGGTTGATAAGCGATAGGGATGGTTACCCCTTCCGGAGTAAGGAGAACGGCGCCGATTCCACTGCCCTGGGAATTGAGAGCACCATCAAAATGGAGAGACCAAAAAGGAAGATGAGTGATTACTGCCAAGTGTTCATCAGGGAACTCGTCCTGGATTAAATCAGTGCGAGGGATGGGAGAATGAGCGAGGGGCTCAGCAATGGCATTTCCCTTGATTGTTTTCTGGATGATGAAGGTGATGTCGAACTAGGAATGAAAGCTTTGCCAACGAGCTAATTGGGTAGAAAGGACAGGCTTTTCTAAAAGATAACGAATGGGGTCCATTCTAGAGATCAACCTAACCTCGTGGGCAAGAAAATAGTGTTTGAGCTTCTGAGCTACCCACAGTAGCGCTGCACAGGTCTTCTCCATGGCAGTATACTTGGATTCAACGGGATTAAACAACCTCGAAAGATAGTATGCTGCCCTTTCCTTTCCTTCATCATCTATCTGAGCCAGGACAGCTCCTAGGGAGTCCTCAATCACAGAAATGTATAGGATCAGGGGTTTCCCAGGGACGGGTGGTTGCAGAACCGGGGGATTAGAAAGATAAACCTTAAGCTCTTCATAGGCCTTTCGGCATTGTTCATTCCATTCGAACTTTGCTCCCGCCTTTAACAATTCATAGAATGGGCGACATCTTTGCGAGTGTTGAGATATAAATCTCCTAATGAATTGTAAACGCCCAATCAAGCCTCGGAGTTCAGTGATGTTCTTAGGCGATGGCATCTCCATAACGGCCTTTGCTTTATTCGGATCGATCTGAATCCCTCGTTTACTAACTATAAACCTGAGTAACTTCCCTGATGCAACTCCGAACACGCATTTCTTTGGATTCATCTTCAACTTATATTCCTTAGCCCTTCGCAACACTTTGGCTAGAATGACGGGGTGTTCTTCTTGAGACCTCGACTTTACCAAAATATCATCCACGTAAGCTTCTAAATAGACATGCATCATGTCGTGGAAGATAGCCATCATTGCCCTCTGATAAGTAGCACCTGCATTCTTTAATCCAAATGGCATAACAACATAGCAGTATGTGCCCCAGGGCGTAGTGAACGAGGTCTTCTCTTGATCCTAAGGAGCCAGACGGATTTGGTTATATCCAGAATAACCATCCATAAACGAGAGCGCTTCATAACCAGCTGTGTTATCCACCAATGCATCAATGTGAAGAAGCGGGAAATCATCTTTCGCACATGCCTTTTTTAAGTCCCTGAAATCGATACAAATCCAAATTTTGCCATCCTTTTTCATTACCGGGACTATGTTTGGCACCCACTACGGATATAAAACAACTCTAATAAACCTAGCTTTATGTAATTTGTCGACTTCTTCCTTTATCCTTAAGGCTATCTGTGGGTGGAATCTTCTCGCTTTCTGCTTAACGGGTGTTGCCCCTGATTTAAGAATCAATCGATGTTCAACCAATGTGGGGTCAAGACCCAGCATGTCCTCATAGGACCAGACAAACGAATCGCTATACTCCCTCAAAACCTTGATGAGCTCCTCTTCAACCAGAGGAGGGAGATTAGCAGAAATAAGTATGGGCCTGGGGTCCTCTTCGGTTCCAAGATTAATTTCCTTAGTGGGTTCATCCACTGCCGAGGACAGTTCGTCAAACCTCTTCAAACCTTGTGCGTATAGATCAGTAGTGTCATCCACATCGCTTTCCTCATCATCAGCTGGGTCCTTCACATTCATAATTTTATATACCCCTAATCCGTCATTGCTCCACTCCCCATCCAATTCCTCATCTTCTTCTAAAACAATTGCGGTCTCTACAAACTCTGGGCACCTAAGGAGGGCATGACACCTCTCGGCCAAATCTTGCAAAAACCTAACAGGGATGGATTTAGGACGACGCATCACAGGGTGCGCTGTAGACGAGGATGGGCTGACTAGACTCGAACTAGACTCTACCCCAACCGACTCCACTAACCTAGGAGACTCTGCACACTGTACATCTAACCTAGGAGATAGGAAATCTACCAGAAAAGGAATAGGGGTCTCATGCCCCTGGGAAGCTGAGTAGAACACATCGTAATCTTCCATTGAAACCTCCATTTTAAAATTGGCATTTTTTTTTTGGAGGCCGGAGGAGATCACGCAACATGAGGACGGGGGAGGAGGTAGTTGCATGGGGAACAAATCGGGGAAGGTGTAATCGAACAATGGATCAGAGGATCGAAACCACATCTCGTGGAGTTGAGCATTGGGGGGAGGAGGAGTAAACAAGGTTGAAAGATCAATAGGCGGGCAGCGCCCGCAAGCACATGGAACAAATAAAATTTCAGGCAGTCTCTCCATGAAGTACGGGTCGACCAGAATTGGAGGGGAACGGGGGACAAATCCCAATTGTTGGAACAAAGAGGCAAGAGGGGATGGGGACAGAGAAAAGGTAGTGATAGAGCTCCCCACTTCCCGTGGCCCCCGGCGGACCAGCTACATTGGAGAATGCTTCACCAGTTGCATCTCCTTCATCCTCGGACGGTCTTCTCTTTTACTGAACAACTTTTCAAAACAACCAGCAAAATCTTCCATATCACCCACCAACCCCTTCAGCGGCGGCGGTGGGTCAGAATCATCACAGGCGGCGTCAACCTTTACATCAGCACATGGCGGTGGTTGCTTCAGAGTGCCGGGCTACAGCGGTCCTTTCACAAAATGTTGTCGACAGTCCCACGTCAACGGCCCAGAGGCTCCAAGTATTGACATTGCTGAATCACGGTAGCCAAGGCCTCGACGGCCCATCTTCCTGCCTTTAGGGACGGGCTTGGTCCGTCCCTGTAATTGTGCGCCGAGACCCAGGCCCGGCTGATAACCCAATTTTAGAATCATGTGCCACCCCTTTGAATCTCTTATCTTGGACTTGATCTTGACATTTGTTGGTGCAGTGGCGGGCTTGCGTGATGCATATGCCCATGAATAATTTAAGTCCATTACTGACAAAACTGGCCTATTACTTGGCCACAGTGTAGGGAGAATCTTATCTGTGATGGCATTAACAGACTAGACGGTGGAGATGCTTTTCACTTTAACCACCTGGCCCTGGAATGGGAATTTCAGGCATTGATGGGCGGTTGAAGGTACGGCATTTAAACTGTTTATCCGTGGATGACCCAGAATAGCTTTGAACATTTGGTCTATGTCCAACACGTAAAACTGCACGTCCATAACCAATGGCCCTAGCTCGGCCTGTATAGTCACGACCCCGTGACAAGCACGCGCTGGAATTGTCATATGCTGCTATTGTGGTGGGTGTTGGCTTAAGCATATCCTCTGAAATGTTACAGGAACGGAGGGTACTCAGTGGACACACGTTTATCGATGCTCCTGTGTCCACAAGGGCAGACTCAACAGCCACTTTATTCAAAGAAATGGTAATACAGAGTGGCATCTACCGTGGCTCTGGGGGAGCTAGTTCTGACTCAGAAAATGAAATAGAGGGCCCCCTTGTGAGGGTTGCCAACACCGTTGGTAAACTATCCATCGCCACATCTTCATTCACCATCACTTTCTGCAAAAAAGTCTTCAAAGCATCCCGATGTAGCGGCGACCTTTTGATCAATTCCAAAACTGAAATCTTGGCTGGCATCCGGTCCAAGTGCTGTAACAAGTCGTACTCCGTGCCTGGCACGGGGTCTGCATCTTCATCTGTTGAGGAAGAGGGATGAGGGGTAGGTGCGGGTGCGCGAGAAGAATGGTAAACTTTGTGGAATGGATTCCCGCTCCGAAGGGCGCAATGTTGTGCCGGCACGGCCTGAGATGGACCCCCGCTTGGCCCAGTGGGGTAGGTGGAAGGGGTAGAAATGGGGGTGAGGATGGAAGAAGTTGGCCTGATGGGCCCTGGTGAAGGGGAAATGGGCGAGGGGTTAAGTGGAGGGGTGATGATGGAGGGTATGGTGGGTGATGGCGAAAGGACTGGTGGTATAGAGGGGAATGCGGTGGGCCTGATGGGTTGGAGGGAATAATTGGTGGAGTGGTGGTGAGAACATCAGGCCTGAGAATGGAGGGGATAGCAGGTGCGGGGGAATGGTTATGGTGGAAGGCCAAGAGGTGTGCGGGGGTTTCATCATCGAAAGTCCACCCAGCGTTGGGGGCTGGGTGCTGAACAATGTTCACCTGGGCTGGCGCCGGCGTCGGCGACTGCTGTTGTTGCTGAGGAATGGGCTGATGTACTGGCATGGGATTCTGATGGATCCCAAGGTCCTGTTGCTGCTGCTATTGCTGGGGTTGCTGTTGCTGTTGGGGTTGCTGTTGCTACTGTTGCTGGGGCGCCGCCTGCTACGGCCTAGCTTGTCTCTATCTCTGCTTGATGTCCTCAATGAGTTGGTGCATATGGGCCCAATCAATCCTCTGGTCCTCGTGTAAATCATACACCAGATCTCTAAACTAATAACACCGCTCTATTGTGTGCCCAGGCTGCCGATGATATATGCAATATCGGGACTGATCGGCGGCCGGTTTCCAATTCTGACGCTCCGGAGGCAATTGAATATCACCAGTATACATCAAGGTAGAGAAAATATCAGGCAATGTCTCAGGAAGAGGAGGGTAATGGGTCCTCTTTGGGCTAGGTCGAGCAGGTCCGTAAGTGGCAGGTGGAGGAACATTATGATATTGTGGCGGCCACTGAGGCTGTTGGGGTGGTGGCGGTTGTTGCGGGTGTTGAGGAACCTGGAAAGTGGGTTGGGGAACTTGTGGAGCGGTGAACTGGGGGTTGCGTGGAGGCTACGGGAAGTGAGGCAGAGCGGCTTGGTGGGGAAACTGAATAACCTGGACCTGCTCATTGATTTGCACACCCTCAGTGATGTGGCCCTGGGACTTTCTGGCGATTTTGGGTTTCTGGGCCTTAAACAGTGAATGAATAGGGGAGTCTTTAAACCATGTCTGTATGAACCGAGCTCTACTGTACAACTGGTGCATATTCGAAATGTCATTCATTGCCAAAATATTTCTGAATGTTGGGGTGGCGTTGGAGATCAACAACTTAACTTTCTCTTCTTCCGGGATTTTCCCGGGCACACGTGAGGCCATCTGCCTCCATCGATCCGCATAGGTCACAAAATCCTCCTCCGGCTTCATCTTTTCCGCTACCAGGTCGGTGAAGGAATACTCGGGACCGACCCGATCTTGGAACCTCTGAATGAACTTCTCCTTGACTATCTTGAAATTTTTGGCCTCTTCCATAGGGAGGGTATAGAACCACTCCAGGGTGACCCCTTCCAGTGATCGGCGAAATAAGTAAGCCATCAGGCTATCATCATGCTGGAACTGTGCTGACTCGTAAAGAAACTCCCAAACATGAATGAATGGGTTGCCGTTCCCGTCATATTTTCGGTACACAGGGAGCTCAGACTGAGGAGGAAAACGAATGTCCCTGAAGTTAGGAATAGGGACGTCAGCCAAAGATTGCGGACCAACCTGCTTGTGGAGGAGGTCATATTGTTGCTGCATAGCAGCCCATTTATCAAGAATTTCCCATTCCCAGGATGGAGGAGAAGGAGCAGGAGGAGCAGTACCTGGATACGTAGCCAAAGGAAAAGCTGACTGAGGGGGCAGCCCGTAAGATGGGTAATAGGCCAGAGAAAGGGCCCACATCCGCATGAGTCAACTGGGCAGCCCCTGGTTGCAACCGAGTAAAGTCTTCCGGGGCTACAAGGGCCTGCGGCGATGGAGAAACAGTGACATAGGGATCAAGGTAAGGAACAGAGGGGATTTAAGAGTTCCCCTTATCGAGCGGCTGATGGGCCGAGGTAGAAGCCTGGCCCATTTCCATGCTGGAGTACCGAAGGATCTGAGGACGGGTAGGAGTATGGTCAATGGGGGCCACAGAGGTGGTCCCAACAACAGAAGATGTAGTGGCAACATCATTCATGCCACGAGAAGGAGCTGAAGTAGGGGCATCAGCCCCCTGCAAGGCCTGCCGGATGAGATGGAGCTGGGCAGGGTCCAGCTGGGACATCATGTTGAGAATTTGATTGGCCGGATTCTGAATGGACGGATCGGAAAGAGAGAGTTTGGAACCCTCGCCAAGAATGGTCGGGAATGGAGGGGCAGTCCCCTCTCCTCCCTGCATATGGGTGACCCTAGATGGGTCCTCAAGAAGGCCGCGAGGAAGAGAGTCCTCGTGGGACTGGGAGAAGTCGTATGACGACATGGGAGATGATGAATCAAACAAAGGATTAAAGTAAGAATGGAAATGAGAACTGACTCTAGGAGATGATCCTGAGAGAAAGAAACAACCCCACATACACTAAACCCCTCAAGACTAGAGCAAATAATCCTAACCAAAGCAAAACCTCAAACAACCAAGCATCCAATGGAAAGGAGAGATGAGTGGAGAGTCAAGCACTTAAGCAATCAAGTTGTCAAATGATGCATGATAATTTTTAAATTCTTCTTGTAGGACCTTAGTGGATTTAATTAATATATGACTCCGCTCGACCACAAGGTACCTAACCAGAGTGGGAAATGAGGAACTGGGTGACTCTACAAGGATCTCTCGCTCGCGGATGCAAACCCTAGACTGGGGGTGGATACGGTACAACCTGCCCAGCGTCCACGGATCCTAGGCTCGCGGGGGCTTACGGAGGTCTCATAATGGAGGTCCTAGTCCGACGAAAGGAATATCCGGCGGAGAGTCCCAACCATTACAAGAATTGAGGGCTATTGAACATCGAAAAACGAGTGTATGGCGGTCAGTCAGCTTCACCGGAGTGAAGTGACTGTCAAACAAACCTAACAATTTATCCATGATCAACGTCTTATGAATTTAACAAGTTGTTTATCAATTTAAAAGAAATAGACACGGGAATGCAAATTTGATGAAAGGAAGGATATTGACAATCATAAACACAGTTTTAATGATTCCATATATTCCAATTATTTATATGGGTTGCTACCCATATAATGAAACAAAGGTATCATCAATCTGTTCATGTAAACGGTCGGTCACAGGGCTGCTCAGGTCATAAACGATTTAATGCTGGACCGTGAACCGCAGATATAGCGATCTATCGAGGGGCCGTTCAGGTCAAAAGGGTGTAAATCTACAAAAAGGGGGAAACGATCTGTCGAGCGACCGCTGGGAACCCTAAACGGTCTGTCGTTCGACCGCTCAGGTCCCAGATGGTTTCTTTTAAACCGTGAAACAAGATAACATCCTAGCTTTAGGCGATCATGATAGCCTCTACTTGCGATACAAAATTCGTGCTATATAATGAATAGAAATTGGGCAAAAGCATATCACCAGAAAGAGAACGAAAAATGGCATAACATGGATTGATCAATTTCATCTTGAGCCTGTCAAACCCAACATTAATCGAAGGTAACGAGGTTTACCCTAATTCTGACATGCTCCGATTAAAACATAAAATACTCTCATGATACTAAACCAAATTTAGGGCTTTTACTATCAAAAGAACGAGGACTCGAAGATGAATCTAATGGTACCAATTACTTATGGTTTGGTCTGCTAGAACCTACCTTAAAAGAAGGAAGAAGACGGATGATGTCGCCGCCAGACGCATGAAGAACCACCCAAGAATATGCTGAAATCCTCCCACGAACGCGCTCCTCGTCGGTCACCGTAGCATCCAAGTGTTTCTAGGTAAGGTTAGGGTCTGAATAAATAGGAACACACGCTCTGGGGACGCCACAATCAGCCGAATAGAGTCCCATGACCCGTCGTGCGTGCGAATCACGGATGACCAAGTCACGCCGCCTTATCTACCAAAATTGGACTCTTAGGGTTGGGGTTTCGGTGGGCAAGGAGAGGGGAAACGATCTACTCATCTAGGCTGTTCGTTTGGGTCTGATCTGAGCTTAAATGATGGAGAAATGGGTCCGAATTTGATGATCCAAGGCCTGATAGGGTGAAACGTGGATTTAGACCTAATTCTCTTAATTTGACAGGCTTCGAATTTTATTGAAGGTTCCCTGTAGAAGGAAAATTATCTAAGTTTTGGGTCCTCTACGTGATTATAATTTTTATGGATTTTTATAAATTGGTACGAATTTTACCTACCGTAATTTCCATAATATTTATTATAATTTCCTGTTATTTCATTGAATGCTCTACCGTGGTGCTACATCAGGTGGCGGGGTACCCAATTTTATCTGCAGCGCCCTTTCGGGTTTTCACCATAGTTGGGTTATAGCCATTTTTGCCCTTATCCAGAATATCCAGATAAGTCTGGCGAGGCACCTCTATTTTAAGCCTCACTTCATCATCATTTTTTTAAACATAATCGCCTACGTTTGCCAAGGCTTTTGGCAATGAGTTGATTTGCAGATCGGATGCTAAGGCGAGCGGAGGTTTGTTCATCGGAGTTGGGCAAACGCCGAAGCAAAGATGGGTTTATTTATTAACGAGGATGATAGGTTCGGGTTAATGGTTCACTGACTGATCCTACCGATGATGAGAAGAATCAGCGTTGGTTTGCTCATCGACATTGGGTAAATGCCGAAGTAAAAGATAGGTTTAGTCATTAACGAGGACGAAAGGTCTGGGTTAATGGTTCATTGACTGATCTTGCAGATGATGACAAGAATCAGCATTGGTTTGTTCATTGACATTGGATAAATGCCGAAGCAAAGGATATGTTTAGTCATTAACGAGGATGAAAGGTCCGGGTTAATGGTTCATTGACCGATCCTGCCGATGATGACAAGAATCAGCGTTAGTTTGTTCATCGACATTGGATAAATGCCGAAGCAAAAGATAGGCTTAATCATTAACGAGGATGAAAGGTCCGGGTTAACGGTTCATTGATCGATCTTGCCGATGATGACAAGAATCAACATTGGTTTGTTCATCGACATTTGGTAAATGTCGAAGCCAAAGATAGGTTTATTCATTAACGAGTATGAAGGTCCGAGTTAATGGTTCATTGACCGATCCTACCGATGATGATAAGAATCAGCGTTGGTTTGTTCATCGGCATTGGGTAAATGCCAAAGCAAAAGATAGGTTTAATCATTAACGAGGATGAAAGGCCCGGGTTAATGGTTCATTGACTGATCCTGCCGACGATGACAAGAATCAGCATTGGTTTGTTCATCAACATTGGGTAAATGTTGAAGAAAAAGATAAGTTTAATCATTAACGAGGGCGAAAGGTCAGGGTTAACGGTTCTTTGACTGATCCTACCGATGATGACAAGAATTAGCGTTGGTTTGTTCATCGGCATTGAGTAAATGCCGAAGCAAAAGATAAGTTTAATCATTAACGAGGACGAAAGGCTCGGGTTAATTGTTCATTGACTGATCCTGCCGATGATGACAAGAGTCAGCGTTGGTTTGTCATCGGCATCGGGTAAATGCCGAAGCAAAAGATAAGTTTAATCATTAACGAGGACGAAAGGCCCAGGTTAATGGTTCATTAACTGATCCTGCCGGTGATGACAAGAATCATCATTGGTTTGTTCATTGGCATTGGGCAAATGCCGAAGCAAAAGATAGGTTTAGTCATTGATAGGGACGGAAAGTCCGAGTCGGAGATTTTGAGAGAAGTAGTTCTCCGGTGGCACTAGAGATGGAAGTCATATCCGGAGTTTCATAGGGATGAAGGTGAAGAGGAACTTTTGGTTACCACATTACTGACCCAAGTGCCCTTTCGGGTTTTAATCGGGGTCAGCCCCCTCTTGCTTTTGCCCACGCACCCTCTCGGGTTTTCACGTGGCGGGGTGCCCAATTTTTCCTGCAACGCCCTTTTGAGTTTTCGCCACAGCCGAGTTATAGCCATTTTTACCCCTATCCAGAATGTCTAAACAGGACTGGCGGGGCACATCTATTTTAAGCCCCATTTTTTTAAAATGGAAATATAGGGCCTGCGGATGGGGCTCGATCTTGATTGTTTGGTTTATTTGTATAGTAACAACATGTAGCTATCGGCTAGGGCACAAAGCCTTGTGTCGGAAGAAGGTTTATTTGTTGGCAAGAAGATAAGGCCAACGCAACGGAAGTGGTTTATGCACTGATGTGGACGTAAGGTCCAACATGGTGATGATGTGTAGATATTGGCTAGGGCATAAAGCCTTGCGTCGACACTGTGTATTCGCAGGTGTGGGGATACCGCTAGTGCAAAAGAAATGGTTTATGCACCGATGCGGACGTAAGGTCCAACATGGTGATGACATGTGGGTATCGGATAGGGCATAAAGCCTTGCACTGACACTATATATTCGCAGGCGTGGGGATAACACCAATGCAAAGGAAATGGTTTATGCACTGATGGGACATAAGGTCCAACATGGTGATGACGTGTGGGTATCGGCTAGGGCATAAAGCCTTGCACCGACATTGTGTACTCGCAGGCGTGGGGATAATGCCAGCACAAAGGAAATGATTTATGCACCGATGCTGATGTAGGGTCCAGCATGGTAATGATGTGTGTAGTGGTAGTCTAGTGGGACTAAGTGGGGTTCTCAAGGGGCCCTGGGATTAGTGCACACTGAGGGGGCTTCTGCAATTGTGAGCCAATGGCCTCAGAATCGGTATGAGCTGAGTGGGTATTTTTGAGAGCTCGGCCAGGGCGGAGTGCCACTAGACCAAGGTACATTTCGGACATTCTTCGAACATGGGCAGGGCTAAATGATATAGCTTCAAATGTTTCCCATTGAGCGGGGAGAATCACACTATACCTATGTGGTCTACGAGAACATAGGCACCTCCTTCATAGACTCGGTGGACAACATATGGTCCAACCCAGTTTTCAACCAACTTCTCTTTGGGGTTGGAGGCCATTACTTCTCTTTTCTTGACCATCACTAGGTCGCTTTTCTTGAATTCTCGCCCTTTGACCAGCTTGTCGAAAGCACGGGCCATGCGCGCTTGGTACAGCTAGATGTTCTATTGCGCCCAGAGGCGTCTTGCTTCAAGCTCAGCAAGCTCTTCTAGTCTTCTTTGTATATTCATCTATTCGCCGTTCGTCAAGCCGTGTTGTATGGCGACTCTCAGTGATGACACTTCTAGCTCTATTGGTACCACTGCCTCTCTGACCCGTATACCAGGGAGAATGGTGAACAACTTGTTGGAGTTTTATAGACCGTACGGTAAGCCCATAGTGCCTCGTACATCTTCTCTTCCCTATCTCTCTTGCTAGAGTTGATGGTCATGGCAAACAGGGTGTAGAGAGTTTTGCTGAACGCCTCCGCCAGTCTATTGGCCTGTCGATTGTAGAGGGATGATGTCCTCCAATCAATTTTATACTTATCGGCTAACCTGTAGATCGTCTGATTTCTGAAATGGCTGTTGTTATCGGAAATGATTCGGCTGGGGACCCTAAATTAGAATATTATATTGTAACGAAAGAACCTGGCAACCAGCTCCCCTGTCACTTCTCTTAATGCCACCGCCTCTGCCCATCTGGAGAAGTAGTCTGTGGCTGCTAAAATATACTTGCACCCTGATGAAGATGCTGGTAAAGGTCCCACTACATCCGTGCCCGATTGGGCAAACATCCAACTTGGGATAATAGGGTGTAAAGGCACTAGAGGCCTCCTTCGCACGATGGCGTGCTCTTGGCATTTCTGACATGACTTGGCAAACTTGCAGCAGTCCTCAAATATAGTGGGCCAATAGTAGCCCAATTTCTTTATTTCGATCTTCATTTTCGGACCAGCCTGGTGAGCCCCGGCTGGCCCGGCATGAACTTCTCTCATCACCAGCCATGCTTCTTCTATAGACAAACAATGGAGTAGAATTTTATTTTGGGCGTCTGCCATTATTCGGAACAAAATTCCGTTCTTTAGCTCGTATGAGTCTTTGATTCTGATCAATTTCATTCTTTGCTCTTTCTCTTTCGAGAACTACTGGTGCTGGAACCAGCAGAGGAGGCGCTCTCACCAATCGGGCCGTTGGATTTCCTCCACAGTCGCCACTTTATCTTCTTCTTCATTAGACAGGACCTCTGTCATGCTGGGGACTTGACATTTGTTGATGACGTTTATATTTAGGCTTGTGTCTGGCGGGACTGACAGGGAACTAGCCAGCTTTGCGAGAACATCAGTTTCACGCCCCAAGTGCGGATGGAGCCCAGAGATGCGTGACGAGTTTATATCAATCATGTCAATCAGAGCGTAAGTGTATTCGACATACATAGATAAAGTGCGCACAAGTAATGATAACCAAGTCCTTTATTAATCATAACTTTAATGTACTCCATTACAATTCTTTATGAAAGAACTATGACTCAATGAAAGGAAAAGCACAATGGTTGACTCAAGAAAATAGAAAAGATAGGACTAGATAACGCTTGATGGTTGGAATGGCTCTAAACTCTTCACTCTTGTCCATCCCCATCTGAATGAGTCTCGTCATCGGAATTACCTAAAAAATAGGGGAAAACACTAGGTGAGCGAATACTCAGTAGGAATTATATCTCAAGTGCTAGCTTGCTTTAAGTAAATTACATGTTACATGAACGCAAGTAAGCTATGCATGTTTACGTGAAACGACATTAGAGAGAGAGTATAGCAAGAGATAAGTGAGTGAACTAGCAAGAATTTCATGTCAATATACCAAGATGAACAATTATGTACATTTATCAAGTCATGTCAAGAATTGGCTATCATGTTTCAAGCAAGCAAGTATATACCCTTTCCGGGCCACACACGTCATGTCATGCCAAATCAAGTACAAGTATAGGATTTGTGGAATGTCCAATCAAGCAAGTCATGCACTTTGGTGCAATGCCACACCGTGATCAATAATAGCTCCCATGGGCACAAGTACTTTCGGGTGCTCCTCCCAGGACCAGGTCGGGCCCTATATGCGCAAGCATTGAGTCATGTATTTTGACATCCACTATATTTATAGCCAATATAGAGTTCCAAGAGAATGCTCTTGTAAGAATTTTAAGGTAGATCTTGTGGAATAGAATCACAAGGAAAGAACTTGATACATAAGGACGTACTATGATTAAATGGTATAATCACGATACTCATTGAAAACTGGGTGGAATCGACTCCCTAATGGGTGCCATGATATCAAGAATAAGCGCTCATATACACACGTTCGCTCGTTCTTTGTTCATGATAAGGTAGAAAGAATTAGTGTCCATATAGAGGCAGATAATCCTTAATTGATAGCAATGGTATGGTTTCCCATTCCATTAGCTCAAGAAACATTCTCACGACGGCTAAGTAGCATACCATAATGGCCGGTCTACCATGTTTCTTTAGAGTGACATGGTAATTAAAAAGTGTCATGGGTTTTAATGGTACAACCTGCTCGACGGCCTTGAGGGAATCCAAGGCTTCGCGTAGACTTACGGAGGTCTCTATGATAAAGTCACGAGTCCGAACGAAGGAATATCCTACGGAGGGTTCATCTATCACCGAGAAATAGTGGGGTAATCGATAAAATACCAAGAAACGTGGGACTATACCCACGGACTGGAATATAGTGCCAATAGACAACCCACTATAATGGGTTACAGAAAAACCACGGAAATCAAGAAGCAGGAAAATGGCACCTACATCAGGGCCACTAGTTCTTTAAATCCAGTTTGGTATTTAAGGCATACATAGTCAAGATTTCATAATTTCAAATTACATAACAATTCAAGTTTCAGGATTTCCTTATTATAAGCAGAATCTGGAGGTTTTTGCTCAGAGTGAATGGCGCCCTGGGCTAAGTCTCCTTTTCATTATATAGCGCCCTTGTCAGGGGCGCCATATTCAAATAGTGGCTGGGTGACCGTCGTGGTTCATTCATGTTAAATTTGGTCATGAACAGTAGCACTTTCTCAATAAAAATAATTTCACAGGAATGAATATATGGACAAGTAGAGAAAAATAGCAGGAATCTAGTAGTGTACTCATGCATTAGATCAGACATCATGATTCATAGTTATTAAATTTTAAACATGTGTATTTATTAATTAACTACCAAAACAACAACTGTTTACATGGTCGTTTAATTAAATAGCGCCCTATATAGGGGCGCCCTTTAACGTGAACTCAGAAAACTTCACAGAAACGTACTCAATCCATGCTATAAGACCTATATGCATGCACATGCTCTGGTATTTATTAGATTGGGCTTGTACTTGAGAACACTTACCTTTCTGGGTTGATTTGGTTGACAGAAACTGGAAGATTGATGAAGAAGATATGTTAATCCGATACTCTGTTATGGTAGAAATAGATAAGTTGATGCACTGCAGCTTCAGGGATCTGGAGAAAAATAGGGGCCCTTCCTCCACGTACAACTGAAGAAGAAAGTGTAGTAACAGCAACAGAGGAAGAAGAGGGGCTTCAGATGTTCATGGCTCCGTAGCAGGAAGAAAGCAAAGCAACTTCCCTTATGTAGCAGTCGTCAGTGAAGGAGAAACAGACTCCTCCCTGGCCGAACAACTCTTCTCTATGTAATAATAGAGAAGAAGCACTAGCAAAGAAGAAGTATACCAGAGGATGATGAAGTAGAAGCCGGTACTTGATCGAAGAGGCAGGGTATTTATAGAGTTGGAATCCCACTGAAGGATGATAGTTTGATCGGGACTTAAATTCCTACGTAGGGAATCCTATTGATATTCAACTTCCCACCTATTAATCCTACTTGATTTTATCTTTCCCGAACGGCAACTACTTCCCAGTTCGAACAAGACACTGCAACGGGTTTTCCTTAAATCACTCTCAGTGAAATGGCGCCCTAACCTGGGTCTCCATTTCATTGAATAGCGCCCTATCAAGGGGGCGCCCTTCACCTCTACCCCTTGATTACCATGCTCCTACAGCCTTGGGAGAATGGTGCCCATTCAGATGGGCTTCTTTTGAGGAAATGGCGCCCTGGGGCAGGGTGCCCTTTACCTTGGCCCACTTTGGTTTATGTATAGGGCCCTTATGTGTATATGTATGAGGTGTAATGGTGGGTATGGTGTTATGTATGGTCTGTTCCTTGACTAATCATTCATTTTAATCTATTTAAGATTTATATTCCTTCAATTTACCAAGGTTGCTACAATCAGCCTGGGTATTCTGTCCTCGATTGATGTGCTCCACTTTAATGAAGTAGAATTTTTCCATCAGGCATAGCGCTAGCTGGTGATAAGGGAGAAGTTCCTACTTACGCACATCGAACTCCCCTCCCACCTATTTTGCAACTAGCATGGAATCCCCGAACGCTTCAAGCATTCGAATTTCCATTGACAAAGCAATTTGCAGCCCGATAACTAGGGCTTCGTACCCTGCTTCGTTATTTGTGCAGGGCTTGTTTATTGAGCAGCAGGTATATATGACTTCCCCCTCAGGAGACTTCAAGACTATGCCTGTGTCGGCTTTGACTTTAGCTGATCTAGTTGACGGAGTATCAATTCTGGACGCACCATCAAAATACAACTACCATAGAGTATGTTGCACTTAGTCTGCTTCCAGGGTCTCATCATCACGGAGTTCTGTCTCCAGCAGACAGTCTTCAGGTGTTGGATGCGCAGCAAAGAAATCTGCGATGGCCTGGCCTTTAACAGCTTTCTTTGGTACATTGTAGATGTCAAACTCCATGAGAATTACCTCCCATTTGCCTAAGCAGCCTTTGACCACTGGTTGTGATAGGATATACGTTAGCGGATCTGCCTTGGATATCAGCCTTATCTCATGTGGCAGCATATAGTGCCGGAGTTTCTTGACTACGAAGACTAGCGCCAAGTAGACCTTCTCAATGAAAGTATATTTTTCTTTAGTTCTAACCAGTCTTCGACTGAGATAGTAGAGGGCTTGTTCCTTTCCTTCTTCATTATTCTGGGCCAGCATTGCCCCTAGAGAGTAGTAGGTAGCTGCTATATACAGAATCAGTGGTCGTCCTTTCACCGGTGCACCAAGCACTGGAGTAGTTTTCAGGTAATCTTTCAGCTTCTCCAGAGCTATTTGACATTATTCATTCTAGTAAAAGGGAACCTCTTTCATCATCAACTTGTGAATGGGGTGACACGGCCCTGATAAATTAGATATGAACCGCCGGATATAAGCCAGACGGCCTTGAAGAGATCAAAGCTCAAAGATGTTCCTCGGCGGAGGCAACCCCTGAATTGTCTTGATCTTTACGGGGCCTATTTTAATCCCCCGATATCTGACGATAAAGCCCAAGAACTTGCCGCTTGACACGCTGAAGGCGCACTGATGGGGACATCGCTTACCACTTCCCATTTCTCCAAGGGTCCCGATGCTCGCCATTGTGTTCATCTTGATTTTCTGAGTCTAGCAATGTAATTTTCATATCTTTCTTTGAGTCTTAACCATGTAATTTTCCTTTTATTGAGTCAAGTACCTAAGTTAGTGAGTCATCTATCTAAGTCTAAGTATCATTAGGTGGCCTAGTGGGTTAACGGGCCCACTTCAATGGGCTTGGCCCATGGGCGCCCCCTTCCCCCCTTGGTCATTTGTTAATAGTCCAAAAGGTGAGGACTTTTTGTAAATTGAGGGTTTCCTATAAATAGGACCCCAATCCCTCCATGGAGGACTAATGAATTATTGAGTGAAAATTATCCACAAGAATTGTGCCTCCTTCTCTCTCTATCTCTCTCTCTCTAAAGGGGGTGAACCTCATTCTCTCTCCTCCCCACCCCAATTTCAAAATTCTCTCTCTCTCCTCCCCATTCACCTCTCATTAAGACCCCTCCCCCTTCCCCATACCTCCCATTTAATTCCCCTCCAACCCCTAGGTGGAATCCCCTTCTCCTAGGCACCTCTCCATTCTCCCAAGCAACCTTTCCCCTTCCCCATACAACCTTTCATTTTCCCAAGGGAGAATCCCTTCTCCCAAGCACCCCTTCCCCTCCCCAAGGTAACCCTTCCCATTCCCGAGGCCCCCATTAACCCCTCCATTAACCCACCCCTCAAATCCAAAGGAAACCCTCCCCATTCCCCCAAACTCATTTGCGCCCCCACCTCCCATTCCACTCCCCTCACCAGATCTGCCCCCTCTCTCCCACCCTGCTACCACCCACCACCACCATTGACCCTCCCCTCCTTAAGCTCCCGCCCTCTGTTAGCAGCCTCACCCCCTCCCAAAGCCATTAGACCCTCCACCCAAAACCCTCTCCACTCACCCCACCCTATACCTTCAAGATAGGAACAGCAGATCCACAGTTCTGCCTGCCTGTTGCAGCGCCAACCACACTCACATCCTGGCGTCCCTGGGAGTGTACTATACATCGCCGGAAAGGTCTTCCAGACGGCTTCGCAGGCGAGGTGGTCCCGCTCCATTCCGAATTCGGGGCTGACTGGGAGAACCTTTCTCCCCAGACTGCGCAGACCTGGTCCAGACTGCAACCTGTAGCAACTTTCAGAAACTCCTGCTGCCACACCTTGGCTCCCCTTGGCTCGCCACTTGGCCGGGATGATCTTCCACCGGTCCCCTATCCAACCCAGCCAGCGGGGCATCTTTTGGAGTTCGGAACTATTTGTACCAATTTTTCTACCACTAGGACGCCGTTCAGGTCAGTCAGGGTCTGCCCCAATACCTTCCCACTTCTCGGGCTGCTACTCTCGACCTCGACCTCCGCCGGTGCCGTTATTTCTTTCTGATCAAAGAGGATGTGGCCACGCTTGCAACCGTCCTGGTCCTGCTCCAATTGGATCACGGGAGCGATCGTGACGCCATCACCAACCTACTGTCACAACCAGAACTCAGTCCGAAGCAGAGCAAAGCAGCACTGGTCCAGCGACTTTCACGGCCCGTGACTACGACATCTGGTGCCAGAAAAATTCAGGCTTCATCCTGGGTCAGTCCCCGACATTTTGGCGCTGGTCTCGTCCACTTTCAACTCCGGGAGCGATCGCAACAGTGCCGACAGCGAGTACCTATCAGCAGGAAAATCTGGCGGGCAGAACCCCGAAGAGGCGTATCGGCTCCGGTTCTAACCCTCTTTCCTTCCCGCCTGGCCGGCTTACCACCCCTCCTTGTGTGGAGGTAGTGTTTGTGTGTAAGCCCATTTCCCCACCCCGAGATCCACCCTCCTGCGTGAGGTGTAGTGCATGTACTATTTAGCAGGACTCAAGCTACATCGACGCAGTGTGCGGGGAACCCACACTTCCCCGCTCACCCATCGTCTCCGAACGGGGTTGGTTTCTTCAAACCAACCAGGTAAGCTCTAGCCCTTGCTCCCATTATCAGTACTTGTTCCTTTAATATTCATGAAATTGCTCCGTTGGAAGCGTGAGAGAGTGCCCAACCCCGGAGTGCTCCACTTCCGTGTGGTCACCGTGGTTTGTGAGAGAGAGTAACCCAGTACCCCACTTTGCACCCAGCCAGCCCCTTAGTTGTGGGCATCGTACCCTCGGGAGGGCAACCTTAGCCCTGCTGTCCCTCGACCAGCCAGTGTCTTGATCCACCACCTCCACTCGGCATTACCGAGTCACCACGGGTTCGTGTGTGCAACGGCGATTTGGCGATTTACGCAACCCCGTGCTCAAAATTGATTGTGTTTACGTAGTAGGTCCGAGGGCCCTTGTCTCTTTGCTGCATTTCCCTAGTGGTGTCACATCAAATGATATCAGAGCAAGTTTTAGACTTGTCTCTACGAGTCTAGTCCTAGGGCATTGGCATTTGGGTCTCCCTTGCATCTCATTTTCCAACGCCCCTTGCATGACCACCCTAGGGAAACCCCCCAAGTACCCATGGACCGATTTGACGTTGTCATCAACAAATTTCATAACTGTCTAGATACCCTCACCACCCGGCTTGATCGGATTGAAGCAAAAAGGAACCACGGCCCTAGAGCTTGGTCACCTCGGGATGAATTTGGATGGGAAGCCAATGAACCCCCACTTAGGAGCTATGGCCTTAGAGTCTTGCCTCCACGGGATGAGTTTGATAGGAAAGGGTTAGACTATGATCCTTATGAGAGGTCCCAACACTACGGGCGTGAGGAGAGACGTCCCCGAGATAACCTGGACAACCAATCCTCAAGAATGATGCAATTCTCTAGGTCTCCTAGGTTCACTCCACGACCGGATGATGCCAATAACATGGGACCCCGTCCCAACCTAGACCCTCTCCTGAAGACACCCATGCCATGTCCAAACGGAAGTACCCCATTTCGGCCCACAAATCCTCCTCCCACCCCTCATCCAATAAGGGTCATCCCTAGTCAACCCATACCCCGGCGAGAAGGGAGTTCCAATGGGCCAAGTGTGGGTGAGACCACTCAGGGAAATAGACAACAATGCTCTAAGTGTAGAGGCTTTGGACACTTCATCCATCAATGCCCTTCACGAGAGATGTCCAACACACTAACTGAAGAAATAGTTACCCCTATCCAAAGGGAACTTGAGGAGGTGACCGAAGTCCATGAGGCTCCCCTAGATTGGGAAGAAGAATATGAAGCCCAATGCCAAGAATTGGGTCAAGAGAACTCATCCCTACCCAAAGAAAACCCATTGAGCCTAAATGTGTGCACCCTCCCCCGTGAGTTACAAGATGCCCAACCTAGGCCTCCACTACTACCCCTCCCCATCCTATCCCAAGTCCCCCATTACCCACCACCCCAAGAGCGCCATATTCCAATCATCATCACCCCACCTACAAAGGACCTACTCACCTCCTTGGTAGAGGAAACCATGATCCCCACACCCGACCCCCTAGTAGGGAACACCCCAGAACCACTCCCCACCTTGGAGGAAAATCATGGCCAAAACGAGGAAGAAATTTCACCTTTCATTCCACCCCCGCCAATTGGGAGTGAACTTATCATAAGTGGGCCCTTGGTTAGATGGCTAGTGGAAAACCAGGCTCACCCTATCCTGCCCCATGCCTACCCTTCCGTGGAACAACACCTCCCCATAGTACCCTTATCCACCTATCACACCACAATCCAATCATCTTATCAAGTGGAAACATTAGGAGATCTTCTTAAGGGTATAGCTTGGCAAATGGAGTTAATTGGTATATTGACCACAGTGGCCGACCGACCTAGGAGCCTTGACCTCCTACACCTATGTGTCGGGTCCATCTCCTCAATTTACACTGTGGGTTGCTACACTAGCGACCTTCTTTTATTCCTCCCTACACCCGATGAGTCCGATGCTATCCACGAATTAAGTTGCTTATTTCGGGTAGAATGCCAAGCCCTCCATTCATGGCCAACCATCCTGCCAAAGACTTCGGTTCAATTACTTCATTAGAGGAGGAGGACTCACCATCATTTGAGGACCTTGAGGACATAGAATATCTCTTCCTTGGCAATCCATTCCATGACCCCTTTGATCCCTCCCAATGGAAGCCAATGAACCCATGGGACCTAGTCGCCTTACCCACCACCCACCTTTTCCTACCCTCACCCACCATGTTAAACCTAACCCACCCATTCCAAAACTTAGCCCACACTATGAGAGCCATGACCAAGGGTGACATCCACCTAGGAAATGAGGAATTGACCCATCCCAAGATGTCCACTTTCTGGGACCCCTTCGACCCCCATTAGTGGAAACCCCCAAATCAACCCCCACCTAAAAATGGGACCATCTTGATAGGAATGCATGTGTCACAATATTTTACTTCATCTGGTAGGACTAGTAAGTCAAGTCGTCTCATTTGTGTCATATACACACAAGGTCCAGTGCACGACATGTTTACATTTTGATATGCAGGTCCTCCCCCATTCATCATCCATCTTATGCATGATAGGAGTATACATGGAAGTCCAGGTCCTCCGGCATTCACTGCATCCATACCTGATAGAGCCATTTATGGATGCCCCGGTCCTCCTAAGTCCGTCAAAACTAATTTAACACTTGATAGGGCTGAATTTGGTTGTCCAGGCCCTCCCTTCATCTCTAGAGGATCATCATTCATGACACTGCATAGTACCCATCGCGAGCACATCAGCAAGAGCAATGAGGGATACAGAAAATTAGCCGATTCCCACCGTCACCACCAAGAATTCCATACAGGTGATTTTGTGATGTTGAGGACCGAAAGACTATTCCCTGGAAATGTCTCCAAAGTGAGGTCGCGTGGATCAGGTCCCTTCCAGGTTCTGAGGAGGATCAGCACCAATGCTTATGTGTTGAACCTCCCCGAGGAATACAGAGTAAGCCCCACATTCAATGTGGCTGATCTGGTGCCCTACAGGGGACCCACGGTGACACCTAGTGAGGACATCGAGCCTGTTCCACCCCTTGCGAGAGTCCCTACCCGTGAGAGAGCTCCACCAGACCAGAGAGGCCAGCGTGAGCAAGTGTAGCGGATATTGTATGAACATGTCACTGTCATCTGGAGTAAAGGGTATGGGCGCTGCCTCGCTTGGTGAAAGGACCAGCTACCTTTGGTAGACTTGTGGGCAACCCTGTCGTGACTCCCTCCGCATACGATGGATCTTTACTCGACAGAGTCGAGTTCTCTGCACCCCGGGAGTATGATGGGGACATCGCTTACCACTTCCCATTTCTCCAAGGGTCCCGATGCTCGCCATTGTGTTCATCTTAATTTTCTGAGTCTAGCTATATAATTTTCATATCTTTCTTTGAGTCTTAACCATGTAATTTTCCTTTTATTGAGTCAAGTACCTAAGTTAGTGAGTCATCTATCTAAGTCTAAGTATCATTAGGTGGCCTAGTGGGTTAACGGGCCCACTTCAATGGGCTTGGCCCATGGGCGCCCCCTTCCCCCCTTGGTCATTTGTCAATAGTCCAAAAGGTGAGGACTTTTTTTAAATTGAGGGTTTCCTATAAATAGGACCCCAATCCCTCCATGGAGGACTAATGAATTATTGAGTGAAAATTATCCACAAGAATTGTGCCTCCTTCTCTCTCTATCTCTCTCTATCTCTCTCTCTCTCTAAAGGGGGCGAACCCCATTCTCTCTCCTCCCCACCCCAATTTCAAAATTCTCTCTCTCTCCTCCCCATTTACCTCTCATTAAGACCCCTCCCCCTTCCCCATACCTCCCATTTAATTTCCCTCCAACCCCTAGGTGGAATCCCCTTCTCCTAGGCACCTCTCCATTCTCCCAAGCAACCTTTCCCCTTCCCCATACAACCTTTCATTTTCTCAAGGGAGAATCCCTTCTCCCAAGCACCCCTTCCCCTCCCCAAGATAACCCTTCCCATTCCCTAGGCCCCCATTAACCCCTCCATTAACCCACCCCTCAAATCCAAAGGAAACCTTCCCCATTCCCCCAAACCCATTTGCGCCCCCACCTCCCCATCCACTCCCCTCACCAGATCCGCCCCCTCTCTCCCACCCTGCTACCACCCACCACCACCATTGACCCTCCCCTCCCCAAGCTCCAGCCCTCCATCAGCAGCCTCACCCCCTCCCAAAGCCATTAACCCTCCACCCAAAACCCTCTCCACTCACCCCACCCTATACCTTCTAGATAGGAACTGCAGATCCACAGTTCTGCCCGCCTGTTGCAGCGCCGACCACGCTCACATCCCGATGTCCCTGGGAGTGTACCATACATCGCCGGAAAGGTCTTCCAGACGGCTTCGCAGGCGAGGTGGTCCCGCTCCATTCCGAATTTGGGGCTGACTGGGAGAACCTTTCTCCCCAGACTGCGCAGACCTGATCCAGACTTCAACCTGTAGCAACTTTCAGAAGCTCTTGCGGCCACACCTTGGCTCCCCTTGCCTCGCCACTTGGCCGGGATGATCCTCCACCGGTCCCCTATCCAACCCAGCCAGCGGGGCATCATTTGGAGTTCGGAACTATTTGTACCAAGTTTTCTACCACCGGGACGCCGTTCAGGTCAGTCAGGGTCTGCCCCGATACCTTCCCACTTCTCGGGCTCCTACTCTCGACCCCGACCTCCTCCGGTGCCGTTATTTCTATCTGATCAAATAGGACACAGCCACGCTCGCAACCGTCCTGGTCCTGATCCAATTGGATCACGGGAGCGATCGTGACGCCATCGTCAACCTACTGTCACAACCAGAACTCAGTCCGAAGCAGAGCAAAGCAGCGCCGGTCCAGTGACTTTCCCGGCCAGCAACTACGACATCTGGTGCCAGAAGAATTCAGGCTTCATCCTGGGTCAGTCCCCAACATTTTGGCACTGGTCTCGTCCACTTTCAACTCCGGGAGCGATCGCAACAGCGCCGACATCATGTACCTATCAGCAGGAAAATCTGGCAGGCAGAACCCCGAAGAGGCGTATCGGCTCTGGTTCTAACCCTCTTTCCTTCCCGCCTGGCCGGCTTACCGCCCCTCCCTGTGTGGAGGTAGTGTTTGTGTGTAAGCCCATTTCCCCACCCCGAGATCCACCCTCCTGCGTGAGGTGTAGTGCATATACTATTTAGCAGGACTCAAGCTACATCGACGCAGTGTGCGGGGAACCCACACTTCCCCGCTCACCCATCGTCTCCGAACGGGGTTGGTTTCTTCAAACCAACCAGGTAAGCTCTAGCCCTTGCTCCCATTATCAGTACTTGTTCCTTTAATATTCGTGAAATTGCTCCGTTGGAAGCGTGAGAGAGCGCCCGACCCCGGAGTGCTCCACTTCCGTGTGGTCACCGTGGTTTGTGAGAGAGAGTAACCCAATACCCCACTTTGCACCCGGCCAGCCCCTTAGTTGTGGGCATCGTACCCTCGGGAGGGCAACCTTAGCCCTGCTGGCCCTCGACCAGCCAGGGTCTTGATCCACCACCTCCACTCGGCATTACCGAGTCACCACGGGTTCATGTGTGCAACGGCGATTCGGCGATTTACGCAACCCCGTGCTCAAAATTGATTGTGTTTACGTAGTAGGTCCGAGGGCCCTTGTCTCTTTGCTGCATTTCCCTAGTGGTGTCACATCACGCACTTCATGGGGTTCATTTTTTATTCATACTACCTGAGCCTCTGAAATATGACTAGGAGGTCCTGCAGATGGTCTTCATTTCTTCTGGTATTGACCACTAGATCGTCTATGTAGCACTCGACCTTGTGGGAGAGTAGCTTATCAAAAATTCTAGTCATTGCTCGCTGGTAGGTTGCACAAGCGTTCTTCAGACCAAACGACATTCTTTTGTAATGGTAGATGCCCTTGGGGGTTTGGAAGGCAGTGTGGACCCGGTCATGCTCCGTGATCCACATTTGATTATAGCCAGAATACCCGTCCATGAACGACAGGGCCTCATGGCCGGTTGTAGCATCAATCATGACTTTCGTTATTGGCACCGGAAAGTCATCTTTAGGGCATGCCTTATTTAGATCTCGGAAGTCTACACATATCCGAATCTTCCCATTCATCTTTTTCATGGGCACAATATTGGCCAACCACGTGGTATATTGATTCTCTTCGATGAAACCCACATCAATGAGCTTGTCTACTTCATTGCATATTTGAGTGATGAGCTCGGGTCTCATGCGTCGTGGCGACTGCTTTACTAGCTCTGCTTCGGGATTTATGGCCAGCTCATGTTGTGAAACTGCGGGGCTAAGTCCTAGAATTTCTTTGTAACTCCAAGCGAAGCAATCTCGATATTCTTGTTGCAACTAGACGTACAGCTTCTACTCTTCAGAAGATAGTTGAGCACTGAGGAAGGTTGGCTTGGGGTCATCCTCACTTCCCAGGTTGACTTCTATTAGCTCGTCGACCGTGGCTTGGCCTCCGTCTTCTATTTTCGGGGGAGCCGGCAGGAGGTCGATGAAGTCTAGAACATCATCCTCAAGTTCAAAAACTTCAACATGTTCATTGTGTTACCCCCGGACCCTGTCGGGAACTTCTAGTTCAACCGGTGACGGCTATGTGAATCGTTATGTTAGTGGACATTTTGCACTTCCAGCTTCAGCTGGTGAGTTAGCCATCTAGAGAGGCTGACATCTATTCATTATTGGCTCGGAGGGATGGTGTTCCGGCCTTACAATGGGTACGGATGATCCCGCCCTCATGTTGCTTCGAATTACCGTAACCTCAGCAAAGGTGGCTTGTACTCTTTCAACGGGTATTTTCCGATCGGTATCAACAGCAACTTCATTGATTGGCCCAAGGGGTGATAATGTCGTTGCTAAAGAAGGGTTGCAGGAGAAGGAGAGTCCTGCTTCTTCAGTGTCTTCGGCTTCGCTGCTACTGGCCGTGTCAAATCTAGCTTGAAAGGCCGTTTCTTCAGGATAAACCTGGTCCCAGCACCTACAAGGAGCTATGGCTTCTGATTCTGGGTCTCTTAATTGAGCTGACCCAGAATGTTCAATCTCCGTCGGGTATTCATCATAAGTTGCCCCCGGTGGACTATCTTTTGTTGGGAAGAAGGCGGAAATGGTATCCACCTCATAGCGCTCACTGTAATAATATTCTTCAAGTGTGAAGCCCAATCCGAGGTGCTCGGAGACACGCCTTAATTCTTTGTCTAGGCTGATAGGATGCCAAAGCCTTTTGAATGCTTCTTTCTCTTTGCGAGGCTGGCCAGAGGGAATGTGCTGCTTCCGGAACATCTTAGCCACTCGATCCGTTGTGAATGTTAAGCCTTGAATAGGGACCAGCGGGTTCTCTATATCTTCAGGGAGATGACAATCAGTATCCTCCTGTGTAGGGTGTTCTTCAACTGTATAGAATAAGCTACTAGGGCATTCAGCTTGTGCCACCTCCAATGTATTGAGAGGTTCAACAGTGAGAGGGTCGAGGCCGACTATTGGTTTGATGAGACCCTCAGGGATCTTGATATGGCCATGATGCTGGTCGATCTCGACTTCATTGGCTTCAGGGTAAATGGCAGGAGGTGCAACTCTGCCCACATTCCCCATAACAGCAATGTGTGATACTATCGTGGGACTCACGTATCCTGGCGGTGGTGGTGGGAACCAGTCATCACCGGAGGTTCCTTTTATTGACTGGGCAGGAGCCTTTGTCTTGGAAGTATTCTGTGGCTGCTCCACATATAAGAGGGCATCCAGCAGCTGGCACTCAAATACCTCAAACGGGTGGAGGTCAGCAAATATTATCTCCTCCTTTCCATCATGATTATACTTAATACACTGGTGCAATGTAGATGGCACCACTAAGTTTTCATGTAGCCAAGGGCGGCCAAGCAACGCCTTGTACGAGGTGTTGGAGTTGATAACATGAAATTAAACTTTAGTAGTGAGGTTTGCCATGGTGAGGGTGAATTCTGCCACCCCGAGAGTGACTTCACATTTCTGGTTGAAGCTAGCGATACGTACATCTCCGACCTTATCAAGGTGGACATTGAAGTAATACTTCTGGTATACCCTGTAGGGGAGTATGTTAACTGCCACACCCGGGTCTATTAGAATTCTGTTCAGTTGCTGGCTATTTAGTTTCCCCCTCATATATAAGGGTCTGTTATAACTGGTGGTAGGCAACATCATATATTCTTCAGTGAAGGCTACATTCACCCCTGGCAGTGTCTCAGCCAGACAAGCTTCGTATTGGGCTGGCGTTTGCAAGGCAATGATAATCGCCTGCCAGGTATCTTCACTCAGGGAGAGGATTTCCCAAACAGTGAATCTTGCCGGGAGCTTCTTCAGCAATTTAACTACCCGGCTTCCTGCCCGGACATTGGACAACTTCATTTCTTCTGCCCATCTCAGCTTGGAAGAGCCTTGTATTGTGGCCCCTGATGGACCTAATTCGTTAGATTCTAAGTCTGCACCTTTCTATTGGGTGTCATCCTCTTATTGTCCCTTGTCGCCCGCAGTCGGGCCGGTTCTATCTTCATTTGGAGTACCAGAGGGTTGCTAATGTTACGGGAGAGTACCCCCAGCTGCAGGGTTGGCATCCTGACATGGCTGCTTGCCCTTGGGCATCTTCAGAAATTCAAGGAAGGAGGGGACACCGTTGCTGCCCACACTCTGGTTGTATAGCCCCGGCGAAGGAGGGATTTGAACTCCCTTGACCTCTGGAGGAAGTATCTTATAGGATTGCTCCCCTCTGAAAATAATGTTATGATTAGCGGGCAGCTGGCGGCCCCATTTTCGACCTGACCTAGTTGCATGGGCAACAGTCGCGGCTTCAGCCTGGCTTGCCTTAGCCGTGGGTATAAAGCATGTCTCCTCCTCGTCTTCCTCATTGGACAGGTTGAAAAGGGCAAACAGGGTGTTGCAGGAGAGCACTATCTCCTTCTTGGCCTTGTAGGCCTTTCTTTTCTTCTTTTGCTTTTTGTTGTCTCTGGTTGGCACCGGCCCCCAGAATAGATTATCATCCATTTCCGTCGCTTTGTTAGATTCTTTCTCTAGTGAGAGCTGTTCCCGTTCTTGCCATGGGACATGGTCCCTTATCAGCAAGGGCTTCAGTTCAGGCTGTTCATATTCATCCAGCCCATTTATGTAGTCTTGGAGCCACCGAGCCTCGGGGCTGATTTCTTTGATCACCGACAATGGAGTTTGTCTCCTCCGGTTGTGGGTGGGTATTCCGATTACTGCAAGAGGACTGGTTCAGATTAATGCTGGCGCCGGAGTGGTGGGCTGAGGCATAATGCCGTGAATATGTGCTCCCTCCTTCGGGCGAGGTACAACCTTCTTTTTTCTCTTCGCAGGGATTTGCTGCCATCCCTGTTGTTCTTTTATTGGCGTTAGGAAGCATGTTTCATAAGTGTGCTGAGTGCTAGCCTCCGCCACTTCCTCGAGCAATGCCTGATATAAGGAGATCATGTTGGCTGCAGCCGTCGTTGGAGGCGCTGCATGGGGTTGCGGAGTGTCACGCCCCGAGAGCGGAAGATACCCGGAGATGCGTAACGAGTTTATATCAATCATGTCAATCAGAGTAGTAGTGTATTCGACACCAAAACAGAGATGCGCAAAAGTAAAGATAACCCAATCCTTTATTTCATAATGGATAGACTATTACAAATCCAATACTCTATTCAATTAAAAAGGAAAAGTACATAGTTGACTCAAGAAAAATAGGAAAAAGACTAGATGACACTTGGAAAAGCTCTAGCTCTTTCACTCTTGACTTTCCCCATCAGATTGACCTTCTTCGTCGGACTTACCTGAAAAGTAAGGGACAAACACGGAGTGAGCGAACGCTCAGTAGGAAATTATATCTCAAGTGCTAGCAAGGGGTTCAAATAATTACATCTTTCATGTATGTACTATAGCTATGCATGCTCGTATAAAACGACAAGGTAGAAAGAGAATTTATCAATAAGACAGCAAGATGAACTAGTTATGAGCTTTCAAGAAAAGATAACAAGATATTCAAGCAAGAACTTTTAACAAGTCATGTCAAGAATTTGGCTATCATGTTTCAAGCAAGCAAGTAATTACCCTTTGCTCGGGTCACGCAATTCATGTCGTGTCAAGTACGAGTCAAGTACAAGATTTGTGTGGAATGTCCAATCAATCTAGTCATGCACTCGGTATAATGCCAGATACCTTATCATTCAACTCCCATGGACACAAGTACTTTCGGGTGCTCCTCCCAGGACCAGATCGGGCCCTAAATGCGCAGGCATTTATCATGTATTTTGACATCCACTCTTGTATATATATATAGCCAATATGGAATTTCAACAATTTAAGCTTGTAGACACGTAGGATAACTTTGAGAGAATGGAGTCCAAAAATACGACATTGGACATAGATAGGCGATAACAACGGTACAATCACGATGAACGATGAAACTAGGTGGAATTAGGTTCCCTTAACTCGGGTACCATGACAAACAAGTATGGACATTCTTTATATAGAATTGAGGTCCACATGAATAGTACATCAAAGGTAAGATATCCTCATTCTTATTATAGAATTGAGGTCCACAAGAACATCAACAAATGGCATGATATCATCATCCCATTAAGAATTCTCATGATATACTCTTTGCATATCATAAGGGCTGGTATACCATGTTTCTTTAGAGTGACATGGCATTCAATAGTGTAATGGGTTTTTAGGGTACAACCAGCTCAGTCGGCCTTGAGGGAATCCAAGGCTCGAGGAGTCTTACGGAGATCTCTATGACTAACTCGCTAGTCCAAAGGAACGGAATGTCCAATGGAGAGCTTGTATGTCAATGAGAATTGAGGGTGATCGATAAAACATCATGAAACGTGGGACTATACTTACGGAGTGGAGATATAGTGCCGATATACATATATATAGATATACTGAAATCATCGGTTATCAGAAATAGGCAAAACATTTTTACAGGAAAATAACGACTTAAGTAAAGTCACTACTCAAGTAATTAACGCCTTCCGTCAGGGCGTTTATCTATTTTACCTTTTTGTAAAATTTCAATATTTCAGTGTTTTACCACAAACGCGCCTTGGTGAAGGGCGTTTATTTACAATTTGACGATGCAATCAGTGGTCGTCCATTCTTTCCTTCTATTTTTACAAAGTATATATTTTCAGAGTTTTCTCAAAACACGCCCTGGACAGGGGCGTTACTTTTCAATTCACGTCCTGAACAGGGGCGTTAGTCAAGTAAGAGACGACCTATACAGGGTCGTGAATTCAAGAAATTTCAGGAAATAAAATTCCGAGAGACAAGAGACATGATCATGACCAAAAATTAGCAGGAATTCACAGGTCGAGTCATGCAATATATTAGATTCAAGATTTCACATATATCAAATTTTAAACGTGGGTTTTTACTATATTCACGAAATTAACGCCTGTGTACAGGGCGTCAAATCTGAAATTGACGACCTTGTCAGGGTCGTTTATTTAAATAGCGCCCTGGTCTGGGTCACGTATAAAATTAGCGCCCGTGGAAAGGGCGTTTCTTTCCAACAATAGAAACATTTAAAACACTCGAAAACTATATGCATGAACTAATATATATGGTTTAACATAGTTATTATGGTGATTTGGGCTACAGTGCTTGAGAAAACCTACCTTGATAAAGATTTGAACGGATGCAGGTTCTGTGAAGAAAGAACGATACTCTGTTTTATAAACAGAGTCTTTTTGAAGCTTTCGATCCTAATAGCAGCAGCAAGGGTAATTAAGAGGATGTAGATGAAGAACCCTCAATTCTTCAATCGATCGGTTTTACTTCTACAGGAAACCTGTAGAGCCAGAAGAAAACGAAGGTATTATTCTTCGTAAGAATTAACAGAAGGTAAAGAAGGAAGGAGAAGAACTTACCCGTTCTTCAGATGACAGAAGCTTTCAACCTGTAATCAGAAAATAGATGAAGAATCATCAATATTCTTCACAAATTCGATAGACAGAGTAAAGAAAAAGAACATGTTGTTCTTTACGTACCTTAGAAGAGTCCGAACGCCAAATAGCGTTCTCGGTTCAAGCAGTAGGTTATTTATAGGATTTCTAGAATCCTAATAGAGTTAGTGTTTGATGGGAAGTAATACTTCCATATTAGAGTTATTACTACATTCGAACTCTTTCTCATAGTTATCAACTTACCCTGGATAGACTCCTGGGTCGAACGAAACTCAAACTGAATTAGCGACCTAGGTCAGGGCGTCGAATTTAAATTGACGCCTTGTCAAGCGTCGTTTCTTGTTGAAACACGTCCACGCGAAGGACGTTATGCAAACTTGCCCTTTTTATTTATTTTGGTCGTTTGAAATTTGACGCCTTGACGTGCGGGCGTCCTTTCTCAAAACACGCCTTAGGTGAAGGCGTTTTCTTGTAAGGTAGCGCCTTTATCTGAGGCGTTATTTTCATCAGGGTTTAATTATTTTTTTATTCCAAGCTCTTTCGTTTATTTTATTAAATATTTTAATCTATTTTGATTTATTTATTCCTTTTTATTTTATCAGGGTTGCTACACAGAGAGTCAACTTTATACTCCCCCAATTCTATTTCTTCTTTTCTTATCATGCCTTCAATGACATCTTTGAATATATAGCAGTCTTTAATTGGGTTCCCCAACATCTGATGGTAAGGGCAGAATCTCGGACTGTCTCTTCTTTTCAGATCATCCAGTCTTCTGCGTTTAGGTAGGGTGACCTTGTCGTATTGGGTGGCCCAGTCAAAGAGAACTTTGGTCTTCTCCTTTGGAAAAGAGTAGGCTTTCTTCATTTTATCCCTGAGTGATGGACCCTCCTTCTTTTCTTCTATTTTGTCAGGTTGGGGCTCAGCTGCCTTCTTGCCTTTATCTCTCTACTGTTCAAACGCTTTGATGTCAAGGGTGTTTGCTTCCTTAGGCGCTGGTCACCGATCTGCTGCCTTTGCATTCTGCGCGGTGGCAGTGGTTGATGTAGGGACAGGCCTTGCCAGAAAAGGTTCGACTTTGGCCACCACATTATTCAGTCGGTCAAATGATCAGATTTCCATACCGATCATCTATTGCAGGACCTCCCTCCTGAGGTTCTGCTTGCAAATTTGTACAGCGTCCTCCTGGTGCGGGGGCCGCTTGCATCTCATTCTGAAGTTCCTACACCTCTTAATATATTCAAGAGCTGTTTCATCCGCTGTTTGTCTTGTTGAGTAAAGTTCAGCCACTGTGACCTCCCTCTCGGTGACATGAAATCTTTCTTTGAATTTCTTTTGCATGTCCGGCAAGTCGCCGATTGTCCCGGCCAAAAGGCTGAAGTACAATTCAAATGCGAGCCCGGTTAATGAGGACCTAAAATTTTTTAGCAAATATGACTCGTCTGTGGCTAGGCCGCCCATGACGGTCATGTTGTATGCAATATGCTCTTTTGGGGACCCCTTCCCATTGAACTTGTCGAATTTGGGCTGCTGGTTAATCCCCAAGGGGAGCCACTTAGCGGCATGATGAGGCGGGTATGGTACCCGATAAGCATCAAACGTGACATAGTCACCTTCATTTCGCTCAGAGAGCTTTAATTCAATCATCCTCTTCACCATCAATCTGTTCACAGCGGTTGGATCGACTGGCTCGGGTAGAAGTGTGTTGGCTGTAGGTACGGGGTGACCAGGGTGGTCGCCTGCGGCGGAGGACGCTGCAATGGTGGTGCCTGGTGCACCTGAGGCAGTATCGGTGGCAATAGTGTCTGAAGCGGGCGCTGCTGGGTGGCCGGTTGGCTATGCTCTACCGGCTGGGGCAGAGTGTGTATTGGTGGAAAGTCACACAAGTTGACAACCCCCTGCGATGATTCACCCTACATCTCGGGTTGTTTGGAGGCCGAGGTTTGCTTTGTCCTCTCATGCAGTTGTTTCTTCAAAAGTTCTATCTCCTGCCGGTATTGTTGTAGTAGCATCATCACTGATGGGTCCATAGTTGCTGTGCTGGTGGTGGCTTCCACTACTTCCCCTGAAGCGCTTTCAAGCGAGGTGTTCAGCAAAACCTCTCCATCTTTAGTTGTTATCACATTTCCATTGAGGGTAGTGGTTCCTTCAGACATCATTTTCTCTCCTCTTGCTGCCCTCAGCATCTCCCTCACGGCTTCAGTTCTCCTAGTCTTCGGCCATGGCCTCTCGGCTAATCGGACCAATTCTTCGGGCTCCTCAGGCAGACACCCGTATCAACTGGCCATCCCGGCCATGTTGCAAGCGAAGACACACATTTCTCTTCTTTGTTTGTAGACTCTACACCTTGTATGGCCAGAGAAGGTCAGTCTTTCAAATACCAAAATTCTTCTTCTTCCCTCCTGCTGGGGAGGGGCTTCATCGGCCTCGTAATCTGGGCCATCTTCATGTCCATTGTAATCAACAGACGACGTCATTCCTTTTTCTTCTTCTTCGACTGCCATTGGCAGGCAGTCTTCTTCTTCGACCGCGGCTACTTGGAGCAGTCGTTGCTGTCCAAATGAGGGGTTGCCTAGACCCCTGAAGTAGTTCCTGACAATATTGGTCATCTCTTCTCGACCCCGCCCATGGTAGAGGACTGGAGACAATGGTCGACCTCTTACTGGAGGGATGTAAGCTAATCGGGCTCTCCCGGCGAGTCGATCAAATCCTCTTCCCATTGAAGGGATATTGGCTTGTCGGGCACAGGCCCAGGGGGTAGCACGTCGTGTGTTGTGGGGAGATTGTGTGGGATAATGTGTCTCATGTTATGTATGTCTCCTTTGACTTGTCTCTCTGAATTTAATTTCTTATTAAGTTTTGATGATTGGCAACAATATATTTTGTCTTCTGATTTTTGATATTGGCAATAATGATATTATGGATCCAATGTTCATTATGGCAACACTGTTAGCATTTTATAGCTTCATGGGCTTATGAATTTATGTTGAAAATAAGGTCGGTGCATGTTCATAAGTCCTACATATAAAGGTCGATGCATGTTGCATGTCTAGGTGGATGCAGGTCGGTGCACCTTTCATTAGCCATGTGTAAGGTCGGTGCAGGTATTCACATAGTCATGTATAAGGTCAATGCTAATGTGGAACACATGCATAGTAAGGTCGACACTTGTTTCAGTCTATTACATACTAAGGTCGGTGCTAGTGTGTACGAGTACTCACTAAGGTCGGTGCTAGTGTGTACGAGTATTCACTAAGGTCGGTGCTAGTGTGTACGAATACAAACTAAGGTCGGTGCTAGTGTGTATGAGTACTCACTAAGGTCGGTGCTAGTGTGTACGAGTACTCACTAAGGCCGACGCTAGTGTGTCCACCTAGAGTTAACCAAGGTCAGTGCATGTTTCTACTGCAATGCATAAGGTCTGTGCATGTTTCTATGCTAGCAGTTATAAGGTCGGTGCACATTTTTGTTTCATGCACATATGGTCGGTGCACATTTGCCTTAGCCATGCGTAAGGTCGGTGCATGTTTACATATAGCTTTATAAGGTCTATGCATATTTTGTATAAGGTCTGTGCATGTGTTGTATAAGGTCTGTGCATGTTTTGCATATAGCTTTACAAGGTCTGTGCACATTGCTATAGGTCTGTGCACATGCATAACGAAGTATGTGCACATGCATAAGCAAGTCCATGCACATGCATAATCAAGTCCGTGCACATGCATAACCAAGTCTGTGCAAATTGCTATAGGTTTGTGCACATGTATAATAAAGTCTGTGCACATGCATTGTCTAACATTATAAAGTTTGTGCATGCATTCAGGTCAGAGCATATCTTGCATCATTTGAACTAAGGTCTGTGCATCTTACTCTGTTCTATTACATATGTCATAACTCAAGTCACATAGGCCAATGCATATTGAATATCCACCTACGCTGACAAAGTGTTTGATAAAATGCCTTTGTTCTGATTGGCAGGGACTTAAGTCACTAAATGACCTAGGATCAAACATGTGAAAGGAAGCATGCCTTACACTTAGCACGGTCACGTGGCACAAAGTCTTTAACATCAGGCACGTGATCCAAGATATTGGCACGTGATCCAAGATAGGGATCTCGTTTGAAGTTTTTGCCTCGTGGACAGCGTAATTTCATCTTCTGACACGTGGACATCCAGCAGCGCTTTCTTTCAAAACCTATTGGGTGGGAACATGTTTTCCATGCGCCCAATCTCTCATGAACCTATAAATTGAGGCCTGGTCACTCAATTGAAGAGAGATATAGAGAAGCAAAAAGAAAAAGAAGATATAGAGCTGAGAGAGTACTTGACAGAGCAGAGAAGCAAAGAGAAGAAGATAGGGAAGAGTAGAAGATTTCAAAGAGTGTGTTGCTGAAAAGAAAACAGAGTATCGTGGAGGTGATCTGAGAGAGAAGAGAGATTGAGTGAGATATTTCTGCATTGACTTCTGAATCAGATCCAGAGTCAGACTGCTCGATTGAAGAGCTACATTCTCATTTCTGTTCGTATTCTCTTTTGTTCTTTGATTTTCTTTTTAAATTTCTTGTAAGCTGTATATCAGTAGAGCAAGCTGTGAAGCTCAACAGGCGAGGTTGAATCATCGGACAGCAAGCTGAGAGGCTCAGCAGAGCAAGCTGTGAGGCTTAACAGTCTGAGATTTATTCCCCAAAGCTGTGGATCAGCGGTTTGTAGGGATATATTCCCCAAAGCTTTGGATCAATAGTTTATAATCTGTCAATCAGCAGAAGCCTTACTCAATTGAGTAAGGGGTGGAGGTAGATCTCTGGATTGAGATCGAACCACCTTAAAAACCTCTTTGCAGTGCGTGTGTTCTTGTGTGTGCTTCTACTCCTTATTCATACTTCTACTCATTGAATGCTTAGAATAGATCTCTAAATTTCTGATAAATTTTTATCTCTAATTAGATTAGTTCTTCAGTGGTATATCAAATGGCTCAGTCAGAACACTGACCCTTGCGTGAGGAGTTCTCAGATCCAACCTCCCCGTAGTACCATACTGAAGCAACGAGTCATCTTTCTCCTATCTGCTGGTGATAATTGAAGTTCGTTATATCTATTTCATTACTTGTGGCGGTTTCATTCTTAGCAGTTCATTTTATTCCGCACTCGTTTTTAAACTGCTATAGATTGTGATATTTTGGGGTAGATCTATTCATCCCCCTATAGATCTACTAGTCTTTCGACTCAACACTTGGTATCATAGCCTAACTATCCCTTAGGACTTTACATCCGGGAGAGCTTAGGAATGGATGTTAAAGGGTCAACTACTAAAGGTCACTCTACCAGCAAGCCACCATTCTTTGATGGCTCAAATTATGCTTACTAGAAGAGTCGCATGCAGGTCTTCCTTAGGGCTAAGGACAATGAAATATGGAAGGTAGTCAGCAAGGGTCCCTTTGAACTACCTGAAGATGAAGAAGTCTGGACTAGGGAGAAGATCCGTAAGTCCACCCTACATTGGAGTGCTGTAAATGCCATGCAATGTGCTCTTCATCCCACGGAATTCTCCAAAATTTCCTCCTATTCCACTGCTAAGGAGATGTGGGATAAACTAGAAGTCATCTATGAGAGGACATCTCAGGTTAGGGAAACTAAAGCCAACATTAGTCTCTAAGTATGAGGCTTTCAAAATGAAGCATGATGAGTCCATATCTGAAATGTATGCCCGTCTGATGGTGCTCAATAATAGTTTAAGAAGTCTGGGAAAAGTGTATAGTGAGTACGAGCTGGTGAGAAAAATCCTTAGGTCCCTGACACCTGTCTGGCACACCAAGTCCACTGTAATGGAGGAGTCTAGGAACCTTGCAACAACATCAGTAGATGAACTCATTGGTTCTCTCATGACTTATGAGTTGAACCTTAAGAGGGTCGATGAGTATGAAAAGAGGAAGAAACCCCTGGCTCTAAAAGTTACTTCCAGTACTAAAGGGTCATCTAGTGAGCACATCTCTGGTAGCTCTGAAGAAGATCAAGATGAATTCGCCATGTTCTCTAGGAAGTTTCAAAAAATTATTAGAAAGGAAGGAAAGGGTTAAGGAGGAAATATTTCTCAGGGAAGAGGCAGTCAAAATATAGACCTGAAACTGCCAAGAAATCTGACGGGATTTTATGTTACAATTGTAGGAAAGTAGGACATCTCAAGATAAATTGTCCTGAGCTAAAAGACAAGCAGCCCAGGAAGAAGAACAAGAAGGGAAAGGCTATGGTTAGCACCTGGAGCGACGAGGAAGAAGGAAGTCAGAGCAGCTCCTCTAATAGTGAAGAAGAAGGTCAGCTATGTCTTATCACCAATAGGAATGAAGAAAAAGAAGACGATATAGAGGTAACCTCTCCCTTTGAGAATTTTACTCACAGTGATTGGGAAGAGGCATATGCTGAAATACTTGATAAATGTGATGACATGCGTAGGGAGAACATGCATCTGAAACGAAAAATCAATTCCTTAATTAATGACACAACTTTGAATGATAAACTTGCATGTCTAGAATATGAAAACCTTAATCTGAAAAACTCTCTTGATGAAAATAAAAGTGATAGAATTATTTTGATGGAGTTGAAAGCAGAAAATGAAAACCTGAAAAACACCATTGATGAACTCAAAATTAGAATGCAAAAATTTGAAGAAGAAACCAAGATTGCAACTGAGAAATATGATGCAGTCAATGGTGTAAACACTGAACTGAAAAAGACTATTGAAAATTTAGAAAAAGAAATTAAGGATAAACAAAACTCCCTGGAAGGCATGACACAGGGAATAGAAAATCTTAATGCCATATTGAGGATACAAATAAATTTTAGAAAGGAAGGTTTGGGTTTTAACCGAACACATAAGAAAAGGTTTGATGTTAGAACCATCTCCTTTGTTGCTGAAAAGGGGGCATCACGACCTTTGATAAAAATGACCTCTAGAGAAATTTAGAATAAAAAGCAAGTTAAAAATATGGAGAAAACCAAACCCAGTGCTAAGGACAAGGGCAAAGGGAAGGTAGAGATATCTAGGGAATCTTGCTCACACACTCCCACACCTCTGACCAAAAGACAAGTTAGGTGTCAGACTGCTAAGGTTAGAGTCCAAGGAATCCCCAAGGCCAAAACAATCAAGCTTCAACAGAAAGGTTAAGGCAGATGTACCTCAAGGCAAGGCTACTACCAGAGTGCTCCTGCTTATTCCTTATTCCACAACTTCCATCACTTCAATTCTAATAGGAAAGGTCAAGGCAATCTTCACATGAGGTCGTTGTAGCATTTCTAGAATTCATACTCTCATTAGATGCATCAACCTCACCCTTGGAATTCCTATGTACAACCCAGGGCTGGAAACTTCAGAAACCTGAACTATTATGGTTTTGGCCATTTCATGTCTAATCAGCCAAGGGTCTATCATGCACACACCTTTCCCAATGCCCGCTGGACTAATTATTGGCACAGAAATTCTCATAAGAGCTATATAAAGAAAAATGCCACAACACATCAACAATAATCACAAATTAAAAGTGGCAAGAAAAGACAGACTGCACAGAAAAATGAAAAATCCACAACTCAAAAGAAGACACAAAAACAAGTGTGGATACCAAAACATCTTTTATCATGCTTGCATGTGTTGAGTGATGTTATGGGGCCCAAACAGCTTTGGGTTCAAAAATTTTCCACCTGATTTTGTTTGCAGGCATGCCTGGCAGCCAAACACAACAAGTGGTATCTTGACAGTGGCTGTTCTAGGCACATGACCAGCGATAAAGAAATTTTTGCATGTTGGTGAAGAAAGATGCTGGTCATGTTACATTTGGAGGTAATACCAAGGGAAGGATCATTGGGTCTGTAAAGGTTGGTAAGTGCTCTTCATGTTTTATTGAAGAAGTTCTCTTAGTTGAAGGGCTAGCTTATAATCTGCTAAGTATTAGTCAGCTCTGTGATAGAGCCATAAAGTTGTTTTTGATTTTCTTGCATGCACTATTTTTGAACCTAATTATAAATCTGTAAAATTCATTGGCAAGAGAGTGAATAACATCTATATGGTAGATCTAGATGATGTAGCATACAACAATCTCTGTCTCACTGTCAACAAGGATAACTTAGCCTACTTGTGACATCGTAGGTTAGGTCATGCCAGCTATAGTGTGCTTCACAAATTGAATAAACATTGTATGGTGAAAGGTCTTCCTGAAATTTCTTTCAAAAATGACAATAAAATCTGTGATGCATGCACCCAATGTAAACAAACTAGAAAATCATTTAAGTCCAGAACTGAAAACCTATCTTCTAAACCTTATGAGCTGATTCACATGGATTTATTTGGACCCACTAGATCAGCTAGCTTATCTGGAAGAAGATATGGTTTTATGTTAGTTGATGACTTTTCTAAATTTACTTGGGTTTTCTACTTGTCTCCTAAAAATGAAGCTTTTGGGGAATTTCAGGAGTTCTTTCATAGAATAAAACAAACCAGTGAGCATTCAATTCTAAATATTTTGTCTGACCATGGTGGTGAGTTTGAAAGCTCACAATTTGATGATTTCTATTGGGAAAATAGTATCAATCACAGGTTCTCCTCACCAAGGACTCCAGAACAAAATGGAGTGGTGGAAAAGAGAAACCGAACACTAGTGGAGATGGCAAGGACTATGCTGGTAGAAGGGAACTTGCCTAGGAGGTTCTGGGCTGAAGCCATTAATAATGCATGTTACATCATTAATAGAATCCTAGTAAGACCATCTACACAAATAACTCCTTATGAGATCCTTAAGGGTAAGAAGCCTTCTCTAGCACATTTCCAGGTTTTCGGTTGTAAATGCTTTATTCATGTCAATTCTAAATGAGACCTTGATAAATTTGAACCTAAAAGTGAACCTAGAATTTTTCTAGGATATTCTGAACAGTCCATAGCCTATAAGATATACAATCTCAATTCTCAAACTGTTGAAGAATCTCCTCATATAGTTTTTGATGAGTCTGAAAATAAAACTGACATCAGATTATGCAGGGACAAAGTTGAAGGGGATATTCTGAAGACCCAAGAAGAACCAAATGGAGAACCTGCAGAAGAAGCTGATGTAGAAGGTTCTGATGCTCAGGGGGAGGTAAATGAATATCCAGGTAATCAGGTTACCAATGTTAGATTTCTAAGAGATCATCCTTTAGAAAACATATTTGGTAATTTGGATGATCCCCCTAGAACTAGAGTACATTTCAAAATTGAAAATGAATTGAACTCATTTGCTTTAGTTTCACAAATAGAACCAAAGAATATAGAAAGTGCCCTACAGGATGAACATTAGATAAATGCCATGCATGATGAACTTAGTCAATTTGATAGGAAAAAGGTCTGGCACTTAGTTCCTAAACCCACACATGGCAATATTATAGGTACTAAATGGGTCTTTCGAAATAAAACTGATGAGCAAGGGAACATAGTTAGAAATAAGGCTAGGCTTGTACCTTAGTGGTATAATTAAGAGTTTGGGATTAACTTTGAAGAATCTTCTGCCCCTATAGCTAGGCTAGAAAACATTAAGATTCTTTTGGCTATTGCATGCAGTTTAAGAATTCCTCTCCAGTAGATGGATGTTAAATCTGCATTTTTCAATGTTGAAATAAAAGAGAATGTTTTTATAAAACAACCACCTGGTTTTGAGTGTCTTGATTTTCCTGATCATGTTTATAAGCTTGATAAGGCACTCTATGGATTGAAGCAAGCTCCCCGAGCTTGGTATGATAGATTGGACAAATTCCTCATAGATAAAGGATTCTCCAGAGGTAAGGTGGACCAGACATTATTCACAAAGGTATGTGATAAAGATATTTTGGTTGTTCAGATCTATGTAGATGATATAATGTTCGGGTCAACCAAGCCATCCATGTGGGAGAAGTTTTATGAATTAATGACTAATGAATTTGAAATGAGTTCAATGGGAGAATTAAAATTCTTTCTTAGATTGCAAGTCTGTCAGACTAAAGAAGGGACATTTATAACCCAAGAGCAGTATATCAAGGATCTACTGAAGAAATTCAATCTTGAGAACCTCAAAGCAATCACTGCACCAATGGGTACATCAACTAGCCTTGAAGCTGACCCTGAAGGAAAATTGGTAGACACTAAACTCTACAGAGGTATGATCAGATCCTTGTTATATCTTACTGCATCTCGTCCTGATATTCAATTTTCAGTGTGTTTATGTGGTCGTTTTCAAGCTCGTCCTATAGAGTCACATATGAAATCTATGAAAAGGATTTTTAGGTATCTGTCTGGCACCCTAGAGTAAGGTTTATGGTACCCTACTAAGTGTAAGTTAGACCTTATAGCTTGCATTGATGCAGACTATGCAGGGTGTAGGATAGATAGGAAATGCACTAGTGGATTTTGTCAATATCTAGGTGGCTGTCTAGTATCTTGGGCATCCAAGAAACAATATACTGTTGCCTTATCCACTGCTGAGGTAGAGTATGTGGCAGCAGAAAACTGTGCAGCCCAAGTTCTATGGATCAAGCACCAGCTTATTGACTATCATATTGACCTAGGCTGTATTCCAATTCTTTGTGATAACACTAGTGTAATTTCTCTTACTAAAAATCCAGTTCACCATTCACGGACTAAGCACATTGAGATTAAGCACCACTTTCTAAGAGATGAAGTAAACAAAAATGAGATTGAATTAGAAGTCATTGAATCTGAAAACCAAATTGCTAACATTTTTACCAAGCCTATTGGCAATGAAAGATTCAAACTTTTAAGGAGAGAACTTGGTATTTGTAAATTTTCAGCATGAATGCCTGTTCATATTTATATCAACACTTGGTATTCTGTATTTTTTCTGAATGTCAACAAATGTTGCATATGTATTGTCAGTCACTGCATGTTTGTGTGCTGCATTTCATGATTGACCCATAGGTATATCAAATGGTACGCTGGGAGAAGGGCAGATTATGTATATCTGGAAACCCACATCATGTGTAGAGGCTAGCCTCCACCTAGTACCATGGGTC